>PVJD01000111.1:0-670060 GCA_004026545.1 Mormoops blainvillei
GGGCATTCAGCTTGTTAACCTGCTGCAGGGCGTGAAAGGTGCGTGTGTTCCTTTCACATTGAAGGTACCCTGAGGGCTGGTTTGGGACCTGTATGGTAGCTTGGTCTCTTTGGTACCAGTTCCTTACATCTTTGATGTTAACAGCATTTTCTTGCAATTTTCCTCAAATGTCAGTTTGTTTTTTCCTATGTAACATTAGGAAAAGGAAATATTTTTGAAGAACACAATTATCTAATAATTTCTAACTAGATCTTCTCTCATGAAAGTTTTCTTCCAAAATTTTCACAGTGGTGACCATTTCTATAATACTTTACAGTTTATAATGTTCAGTGTTTTCCTTCAATCTTCACATCAAACCTGTGAGGGAGACAGGACAAGAATTATAACTCCTGTTTCACAGATTAGAAAACTGAGATCAGAAAGTTCATAGAGGATGTAAAATGACTTGCTGGTTGTTCATTCCAAATAACTACAAATAACTCCTTTCAAAGACAAAACATCCTTTTCGGCTCCCTGTGGCTTTCTGCAGTTATAAATTATTATCCCAAAGAAACCCCAAGGAAGTAAAATCCATTGTACATGTTCTTATATCGTTAAACCCTGCTGCAACAAATACTATTCCAAAAAAGGTAATTAGAATACGAGTAATTTATATTTATTATTTATGACGTACCAGGTTCTGCATTAAGTGCTTTATGTGTTTTGTCTCGGTTAATCCTCATAACACCCCCAATCCGGGAGAAAGCATTATCTCCAGTACTTCAATTAGGGAGATTGGGCTTGGAGAGATGCAGTGGCTTCTCCAGAGTTAGAGGAGCATCTCGATAAATCTAAGAATGCTCCCAGCTCACTCTGGCTCCAGGTTCGGCGGGAGCTCCTAAGCGGTGCTTTCGCAAGGCTAGTTTTCTGTCCCTGCTGATACCACGAAATAAATGTGTTTGTGTTTCGGTCTACAGTGAATTGTCTTTGTCAAAAAGTTACATTGTACTACATTGCTGGTATGAATGCAAAATGATGCAGCCACTTTGAAAAACAGTTGGTCGATTTCTTATAAAGGTAAACATGCCCTTAGCATATGAAGCAGTCATCCCACTCTAGGTATTTACTCGAGAAATGAGAAAACACTTGTCTGCACCAAGACCTGAATGGGAATATTCATAGCAGCATTATTCATAATAGTCCCAAATTGGAAACAACCCCAATGTCCATGAACCGGTGAATGGATAAACTGTGGTACATCCACAAGATGGAATACTACTCAACAATAGAAAAACCTACTGATAGATGCAACAGTCTCAGGTGAATCTCAAGAGCTTTATGTTGAAAAAAGCCAGACACAAAAAGCTGCATTCCACATGATGCCATTTATAATGACAAAAAAAACTGGGGGTTGGGGGAGGGTGCATGGCTGGGGATGGCCGAGGGAAGTAACTAAAAAGAGGGTCGGAGAACATTTGAGATAATGGAAATACTCTGTATGTTTATTGTGGTAGTATTTCATGAGTTTATGCCTTCATCAAAACTCATCCGACATTCAACTTAAAAAGGTGCCAGTTATAACTCAGGTAGTCTGACTTAAAAACAAATAAAATATTAAAATGGGCCTGAGCCTCTGCCCTGCCGCTTTCCTGAAGTATTTGATTAGGAGCTATTGTCACGGCAAGGTCACAGCATGGTTGTCACAGCACTTTTGTTCACTCATAAAGTAGTAATTTCAACTCCCTTCATCCCTTCAGGAAATACTGTAACTCTCTATTTCTCTACTTCTCACACACTCCATGCACTCGCCTCAGGGAGTAGCCAGTGTGGCAGTTGAAGGTGGTTTGCTGAAGAATTCACTCTTGCTGTGGGAGGGCAGCCTTTTGGTTTTATTCAGGCCTAGTGTGGGATGAGGCCCACCCACATCATGAAGGGCAACCTCCTTTACTCCAAGTCCACTCATTTAAATGTTCATCTCATCCTTTAAAGCCCCCTCACAGGGGCAGCCAGGACAATATTGCAGCACATATGTGGGCACCACGGCCCAGCCAAGTTGACACATAAAATTAACCACTGTTATCGCAATTCAGCTCTGTTTCTCCTCCAATTTGTAAAGAAAAAGAATGGAATTTCAGGGAACGAACTCCTCGAACCTGTTTTCCAGACTTGGGTGATGATGAGAATCCCTTGGAGATGCTCATTCAGCCCGCGGGGGCCCTCCCCTGTAGATTCTGACTTGGGAGGTCTGGGGCGAGGTCCAGACCAGTTTAAATAAGCTCCCTATGGGACTGTGATTCGCCAGATTTGGGCAACAGGACAGTCAAATAACCTGTCTGCAACCGAGGAGCCAGACTATCTGGTGGGATTAATATGGGTATTTGCTCAGTGTGAATCCTATCATTTGAAGCTGCTTTAATGGCACACAGCAAAGTCTACTTAAGAGCTCTTCTATTAAGCAATTAATGCTGCCCAGGACTCAGCTGGTCTCCTGGAAGAACTCCATTAAGGGTGGGGCAGCATCAGAGGCTGACGATGTGCCAGACTTCCCCAGACTACGCGGGCCCACCATGGCCCTTCGCAAAGGTGGATTTGAGGCAGAGGCAGGGCTGTTCTCTGGCCACCAGCTTCTAACCGCACAGTGAAGAGGTCCAATGCATGCCCCCCTGTGAGGCTGGGTCAGTGGTCCTGAAGTGCCGCAAGCAGGAAAAGAACTTAGGAACTGAAGGGGGAAGTATACCTAATGTCTCTGCAACAGACATTGATATTCCTTCCTTCCTGCTTGCCTGGCTTCCTTTCTTCCTCCCTCCCTTCCCTCTCTCTCTCTCTCTGTCTCTGTCTCTGTCTCTCAACTTTAGCCTGGAGTGGAAAGGACATCAGATAAATATCTTGAAATAGCTGGAGAGTGCTCAAGTGGAAGAGAGGTTTGGCTTTTCCCACTCTACTCTCAAGAGATAGAAATAGCCCCAGTGAGTGGAAGCTGTAGAGAAGGGGGTATGTGGACTCGACAAAAAAAAAAAAAAAGAAGAAGAAGAACAAATAGAAAAAGCAAGGAGTTACAGCCAGATAGACCCTGTTCGCCTGCTGCTCTTGCCGCGTCCTAGCTGTGGGATCTTGGACAAGCAGGTAATCTCTCTGAGTCCTCTGAATTGCAAAATGGGAATAATAACACTTCCAGGGCTGTGACAAGGATTAAATGAGATGTTTGTGAAGCTCTTAGCAGAGAGCTGGGCCCATGATTGGTGCCAAATAAGCTGTAGATGACAAAAGCAAGAACAGTTCAAAGCTCTTCTGAAGAGCAAAGAAATTGCCTAAGGTGGAGTAAACACCAGAAGCGCTCAAGTGCAACCTCAACCCTGCTTTCAGGGGGAGGGGGGCTCTAAGCACTGCGTCCGTGGTTGGATTGGAGAACTTTTGAAGTCTTTTCACCCTGAGCAATTTTACGGCTCTTAGGAGAGGTAGAGAACACAGTTTTGTGCTTGCGAAACAATTGCTCTTCTGCTTTCAGTGAAAACATGGACTCTCTCTGGGAAGCCGACCCTTAGCCTTTGAGCATAAAAATCAGTTGGGTTATGATTTGGATTTCTACAGGGAAGTTATGACATTACACAATGCTTACTGCTATCCCACCCTTACTACCAAAGCCAGGAATATGAATCACAAAACAAGCTGATAGCAGCACACATTCCCGACCAGCAAGGAAAATAACTGAACTGGAGTCTTGACGGACACGCACACGGCGCAGAGAGCGCTGTGCTACTCCCAGGGCAGCTAAGGAAGGAGTATTTCCGGAGAGTCACAGGAAACTGGGATACCTATTACAAATAGAAACTGGAACTTCAGTTTCCCCTAAATGTGTGATAAGGATGCTCAAATATTTGTATGAATTGGAATAAAGTATGATCTTCCTGTAACCTCTCTGAAAATTCCTGTCAGACATTTTCAGTTAAACGTGGTACGTTAAAAATTTGTGTTCATGTTCCTTCTCTGGAAGAGTGCCATAAATACACACACACAAAATACAAAGAAAAGGAGACAAAAGCCTCTTAGAGGTATAAACCTTTTGGAAGAAGTGGATGTAGGAGCAGTCACTGATACAGCAGAGCTGAGAGAGTTGAAATCTAAGTATTGCAGAGAGGCACCAGGCAGTGGAAGCAAACCAATTCACGGGACAGAACCCTGGAATGTCTCAGGAACTGAAGTGTTAGATGTTATGGAAGATGTAGGTTAATTATGGAAATGAAAACTGGGGGCTAGTTGAAAGTTGTATAAAGAGAATTAAAAACCCCTTTCCCCCACCCTCATCCAGCAGGCGACTACCTCCTGTGCTTCCCTCCTCCCAGGGAATTATGTTTAGTCTCTGGAATATTTGAACACAAGCCACTCCCCATTCTAGGACATCAGAACACTGTAGACCATCGGGGAGGATGGAAGGGAGATGCCCTATTGAAAATAAGGAAGCTGAGTAAAAATCAATGTGCTAGGTAGAGAGTCCCTCGGCCCTTTTCCCTCCTAGTTTTCAGAACAGAAACAGCCAGGATTGTGGCACACAGAGATAAGACTGGAGCCTTCTTCTTTGTAAGGAGCTTAAAGATTCCACAGAAAAATTCTACAGATCGTGACCTTTTAAAAGGCCAGTTTATCTCTTGATCTCCCTAGAGCAGAGCAGAGCATTTAACAAGCCCCACCTGTACACCTTTCAATGCCTATTATAATATCTCACTCTTAAATTTGACCAGACAACTAAAGATCACCAGATAGTTTAGGAAAACCTCCAACTTGTAAAAACAAAACATACAAGAAAAAAAAAGAACTTGAGGAAAATCAAGATAATACAGAGAGCAGAATTTTAAAAAAAACAACTCGAATACCCTCAAAGAAATGGGAAAAGATATTTGGTCTATGAAACAAGAACCGTGTATTATGAAGGAACAATTAGAGAATAGAAAAAATTACCTTGGAAATTTAAACCATGACAGTGGAAATTAAAAATTTAATGAAAAGATTAGAAGATTAAAGTCTCCGTCAGAGAGCTGATGAAAAAAGGTTTAAAAATAGGCAATAGGAGGAGACAAGATCAAAAAAAGAGAGTCAACCCAGAATGTTGTACAGCCGGTTAATAGAAGTTCAAGGAAGAGAGAACAGAAAAAAATGAGTAAAGAAAATGATCGAACAGGTAATATAAGAAATTCCTCCACTTATAATGACATTATTCTCCCAGCTGAACATGCTCATTGTGTGCCCAACCTAATGAATGAAAAATGTTGACCAAGTCATATTATTTTAAATTACGATGGGAATTACACTGGGAATAAAGGTCCTAAAAGGTTTCAGAGAGAGAAGGAAAAGTAGAGGAAAAAGTGAAACTACAAGGAGTGGGAAATGGAATGGCAACAGATTTATCAACAGCAACACCAGAATCCAGAATACAATAGAGCAGTGCCACCAAAATTATAAATAAAAGGGATGTGGAATTCTATACCCACGCCAACTGTCAAGTATGAGCTAGAATAATGACATTTTAAGATATTCTAGGTCTTAGGAACTTTACATTCTAAGTGTTCAGTCTGAGGAACTACTGAGAATATGCTCTACCAAAAAGGGAGTAAAACAAGATTGAGAAAGATAGATTCAGAAAACCAGATCTGTGCAGCCCTGGAAATAAGATGCTCAGATCCCCTTTAGGAAATGATTTGTTATTCAACTAAAAACTGTGTTGTTACAGCTGACAGCCTCTAGCTGATAACTCCTTTGGGATTGGCCTCGGCTTTTGAGTCAAGGTCACATTTTTTGGGGGGTTGGTGTATCGTCAACAACTGAGCAAAGTGGTGCTAAGAGGACCTGACTCTTTCTACCATTATGGGACCTCTCAGAAGAACATTGTTGGCTCTGCACTCCCCACTGGGACGGAAGAGTCGATGTCAGGTGCGCAGCCCAGTCTGCCAGCTCTCTTGTCCAGTCCTGCTCTTCCCTCTCCTTGCCTCCTCAATAAAACTTTGGCACTCTTAACTCTGTCTTGGTGTCTCCTTCTCACAGAATACCATTGCACAGGGCCTCACACAGCAGAGAAGGAGAGAGAAGTTCTCAAATGATGGTTGTTCTGCAGGCCTGAGGAGTAACCGGCACAGATTAGGAGAGAAAGCCTTCAGACTTCCAGAAAGGAACCTTCAGGTTAAAAACAAACAAACAATAAAAATTGATTCAACAACCTGATAGACTTAAAGATGTGGAAAATTGTTTTAAGTGGAATTTTACAGTTCTGTAGGAGAGTCTAGAAAGACTCAGGGACAAGGGTAATGCCACTTAATAACAAGAGTACAATTTGAGAAGCATGTGGTTCCATGATTTAGTCCTTGTGTGAACATCGCAGAGGGCACTTACCCGAACCTAAATGGCACAGCCTACTACCCTCCTAGGCCATCCGCGACAGGCTATTGGTCCTGGACTACAAGCCTGCACAGCGCGTCACTGTACAAAGCGACACGAGATTAAATCAAGCGCAAGAGAAAATGATGCAGTCAAGGGATGCAGTAAACATGAAATGTATGAGACTGTTCACAGCGGACTTTTTTCATAAGTAGAAAGAGTACACTCTAAAAAAAATGATAAATAGTACAGTAAATACATAAAGAGTGGTTTATTATCATTATCGAGCAGCATGTACTGTGCATAACTGTGCGTGCTGTGCTTTTGCACAACAGGCAGTGCCGGTTTGTTCACACCAGCATCACCACAAACATGGGAGGAATGCGTTGCGCCACAATGGGAGATGGCTACGATTCCACTAGGTGATAGGAATTTTCCAGCTTTATTATGATTTCATGGGACCGCCGACATACATGCAGTTCATCATGGACTGAAACATCATCATGCAGTATGTGACTATACATACAAGACTGGAAAAGAGCAAATTCAAATAACTACAGAGAAGACAAAAGTTGCAAAAGGCAAGAAATATGATCACTCTACACTACTTTGCTTGGCTGTGAACATAAAAATAGAAAAACTAACTGCCGATTTAACTTTTACAAGTTGTGCTACTCTCTTGGGGGAGGGAGAAGTCGGGGTGGTAGTGAAAGCTAAAGCCCCATTCGGTCATCGGTTAGGAAGCCAGCAGATAGCGTTGCTATGTCTAAAGCCGGTGTCTCTGTAATAGCAGTGTAAGTATGGCAAATACGGGAGAAGCCCATGAAAGAGCTGGAAAGTGTTGCCCCTGGGGAATGGGACTGAAGTAGGTGGTAGAGGAACACTGTTTTCCTTTACAAGGCTTGTAATACGATTTGCCTTTAACTCTGTGCATGTAGATTAAAAAATAAATTAATTTACAAAAAAAGGAGGGGGAGAGAAAGAAAACTTATAGGCAGGAAGTGGAAACCTCACCCACAGGCATTGGTCCCCAGGAGGAGTTGGCAGAAACACCAAGGAAGAATGGTGGGAGGAGTGTCAGCTGAAATTGCCCTCGGCCCAGGTGCCATCCCCAGTGTAGTGTGAGGGCTGCAGGGTCACTTCACTAAGAGTCTGTGACTCTGTATGTTATACCTCAAGCCTCCCTGATTAGTAAGTCCTCCATCTGTTAGCTCTGCCCCCTGGTTTATCAAAGTTGGAATTTCCTGGCCTGTTCCCGGGATGTTACTGATCCTGGCTGGAATTTACTTGTTGGAAGGGAAGAGAAAAAACAAAGATTTATTATTGACCAACTGGCTAGGGAAAATGCAAAGGTGATAATAAAGCAGAGGGAAGGTACGTAAAATTCAGTGGACTGCTGTCATGAGAACATATTTTTCACCTGTGGTCCGGCGGCCAGTACCTGCGATAAAGCTCAGCAGGTAGGCTTGGACAGAGATTTAAAAGCAGGTTGCAGAAGAGGCAAGCTCCGGCAGATCCGGGTAAGGAGGAAACCCTGCGCTGGCTCCTCACGCTGATGAACAGGTTGTCATGGGAAGATTAGGGGGATGCTTGCTCAAGATAAGGCACAGCGAAGGGAACCAGGCAGAGGTTACGTAAACACAGCAGTCCGGGAGAGACCCGTGAAAGGCGCCTTACACGGTGGCTCTCAGAAGAAACAGATTACACAGGCCGGCAGGGTGATAACGCCGAACAACTGCCTGCTCTGATTTGGAATTCGCCCTATTCTGAAGGGCGATTTGGGGAAAACCAAAGGAAATATTAGTACAAAAGTTAGGTTTTGTGTTGAGTTTGGCGGGGGGTGGGGGGCAAGGGGAGAAGGTATAAAAGGCAATCATAGCTTTTCTTTTTCTTTTGAAACTTTAAATTTCTTTTACCTTTATTTTGTTTTGTGAACTAACTTGTAGGTTCATAGAAAGTGGCAGAGATAGGATAGAGGTGTCCCATGTGCCTTTTACCCAGTTTTCCTCAATGGTTACACCTTAGGTAACTATAGTACAATATCAGAGATGAAAATTACATTGGTACTATGTGTGTATGTCATTCTATTCCATTTTATCGCATGCCCAAGTTCATGAAACCGCAGCCGAGACCGAGACCAAGGCACCAAATACTCCATTACCACGCAGGGCTTCCCCCCTTTCTCCCCGCTCGTAGTTGCACTCACCACCCCTCCCCCATGCACCATGCCTCATCCCTAGCAATCACTAATATGTTCTACATATCTATCATTTTGTCATTTTGAAACTGTAGTATAAAAGGAGTCACATAATATGTGACCTTTTATGATTGGCTTTTTTCACTCAGCATAATGCCTTTGAGTTTCATTCAAGTCTTTGCATGTATCAATAATTAACAAAACAGTATGTTTATCCAGTAACTTGTTGGAGGAGGGGCATTTTGGTTGTTTCCAGTTTTTTGGCATTGCGAACAAATCTGCTAGGGACATTGTACCTAGGTTTTGTGTGGGCATAAGTTTGCATTTCTCTGGGATAAATTCCCAGGGGTGTGATTGCTGGGTTCTACAATAATAGAATGTTAATTTTGTAAGAAAACCCCATACTATTTTTCCAGAATGGCTGTACAATTTTACGTTCCTATCAGCAATGCATGAATGATTTAACATCTCCATATTCTCACCAGCAGTTGGTTTTGTTTTATTTCTTTTTCGAAAGATCAGAAACTTCCTGCTGCCTTCCCTTTTTTCTTTTTAAATAAAAAAACTTCAACATTCTATGCAGGTGGAGTGTGTGTATATACACACATGTACGAGGTCTGTCCAGTAAGTGTCCAGCCATGTAATATGAAAAATAGAGACATTTATTGAAGAAGGTACAAGAAACATTATACAAAGGACAATGATGCCTCAGTCCCCTTCAAAGTTACAACCTTTTTGAGGAAATCCAGTTCACTGGTAGTGGTTTGAATCAAGTCATTAGCAACTGCAGCACGATGTTCCTTCTGCTCTGGTAGCAGAAGCCACAGAACGAATTTTGCCACAACACGTTTCATGCCAAGATCCTGAATCGAAACCTCAGACACTATAGTTTTTGGAGTCCCCAGATCAGCTTTTACTTCTCGCACTGTCAGTTGCTGATCTTTGTTGATTACTGCCTGTGCGTGTTCAACATTCTGAGGTGTTCTGCTTGTTGCAGGCCTTCCGGAACATGGATCACTTTCAACAGATTCTCGATCATCTTTGGACTGTTTGTGCCCACACTTTTAGTTGTGCTGCACTCATTGTATCGTCCCCAACAACCTTCTGAATCATCCGAATAGTTTCTGCAAAGGGATGTTCAAGCTTAATGCAAAATTTGATTCAGATTCGTTGCTCTACTCGCTCAGTCATTTTGAGTATGATGGCCACACAGCACACATGCTCACTCAACTGTTTCTACCGCCCCCACTGACTAATACAGTGAAGCCATCATTGTTCACACATGCACATTCCAGTCCACTCTCCTTGGCTGCCAGGTTACATTGATGTCATGCAAACTGCTCTCATGTTAACAATGGCTGGACTTTTTCCAGACAGATCTCATATATGTAAATCTATTTAAGGTCAAATCACAATAATTAGACAAATATGTAAAGTGTAATTGAAAAATAAAATTTAGCCCTGGCTGGTGTGGCTCAGTGGATTGAGTGCTGGCCTATGAACCAGAGGGTTGCCGGTTTGATTCCCAGTCAGAGCACATGCCTGGGTTGAGGACCAAGTCCCCTGTGGGGGGCACATGAGAGGCAACCACACATTAATGTTTCTCTCCCTCTCCTTCTCCCCTCTTTCCCTCTCTCTAAAAATAAATAAATAAAATCGTTTTAAAAATTTAAAGTTTTTTAAAAAATAAGACAAATATCTGTTAGCACACTACCCAGTTTAGAAAACCTAGATTATTACCCAAACCAATTTCACCCTTCTGCCTCCTGAAAGAGTAACTCCTCTGAGAGAGTAACCACACTCCGGGAAATGTAAACCAGTTCTGATTTATGATGCTCGTTCGTTTTTGTGGTATAAATGCTCCCACATGATTGATTTCAAGCTATCAATCGGAAGGAACTACGTGTGGAGTAGGGAAGCAATGTCCAGAATTAGCTCTTGTAAGGCTGTAAGAGCCTACTCCAGCACCGCTGACCCTGAGTTTAGTATTTATCCAGCCTCGCGGTAGGCTGGGAAATGGACCTCCTGAGATAGCCTAATCCCTGGAGCCTGCGCAGGTTACTTCAGACGGCAGAGTTTGCGGATGTGATTAAGGTTAAGATCTTCAGAGGTCGAGGTTATGTTGGATCATCCAGGTAGGCCCCAAATACAATCACAAGTATCCTTTATAAAATGGAGGCAGAGAGAAATTTGACTATTGAAGAGGAGAAAGCAGTGTGACCATGGAAGCAGACATCGGGGGGATGTGGCCAAGGAATGCTGCAGCCACAAAAAGCTGGAAGAAGCAAAGGACGAATTCTTCCCTGGGCCCTCGGGAGGAAGCGCAGCCCTGCCGACACCTTGTGTTAATTTGTTACAGCAGCCACAGGAAATGAATACACATACAGTGTTTTACACGTACATGCTGCTAAAATATCTGTCTAGTTCATTTGGCTAATTTTATCTTTTATGTATTAATTCTTTTTAATCCTCATCTGAGGATATGTTTATTGATTTTTTTTTTTTTTGAGAGAGACAAGCCTTGCAGTGAGAGAGAAATATTGATGGGTTGCCTTCCGTACACACCCCAACTGGGGATCTAACCTGCAATCTTTTAGTGCACTGGACAGTGCTCCAACAAACGGAGCTACCCAGCCAGGGCAGCTAGATTTTATCTTTATAAAATTGCTATATTATTATACACAGTATGTAGATAATTACTTTCGGTGGGGGAGGCGGGGGGCGGTGTGCGCTGGGTTTGTGGAATTTCTCACCAGTCTCTGGCCAGAAAGGCCAAGGAATATCTCATAAATAGGGATTGTGGCACATAGACTGGGAATTGTTTTTTTCATTCATTGTTTCTAAGACATCCATTTTATTGCATAGCTGTAATTCATTTATTTTCACTGCCGGGTAATACTTTGTTATGTATTTTTCCATTCTCAGTTGGAATTTGTTAGGTATCCTTAATCAGATTAAAGTTGTCTGGGGTTTTTCTTCCCTGAATTGAGTTTACACCCAGGATGACACATTTCCTAGGCTTTCACTTCAAATATTGGGTAAAATAAAAATTGTGGAAGATAACAAATTGAAATGACTGTTACAAGATTATGGGATGCCAGATACTCCACCAAGAGCAAATGTGAGTCACCTCACCACTGGGGAGGGAGAGCTGGGCAAGATAAACGGGGCGTGGTGCAAGCAGGTTCTCTCCTCAGCCACCAGTGCATGTGGTCAGCCTGGGTAAAGAGAATGCCTGCCCCGCTCCAACCTCCACCCCTCTGTCCCCACCCTCACCCACTGCTGTGATCAGTGGGGAATCAGGGCCCATCTGGTTAAGTAAGAGGCAAAGGTGGCTAGAAGGCCTGCCTGAGACTCAGTGACTCATTAGTGTGAGAATGACCCATTAGATGAAAATCAAGAATAAAATGACCTCAGAAAGATTTTTGACTTCTAGTTGCACACAGGACTCTTGCTTGCCCTGAATCTCCAAGAAGGTAAAAGGCATGAATGAATCTGAGTTAACCAAGGGTGACTCAGCCTGAGATGAAATGGGTGAGTGCTCCTGAAACATTTCTTCCTTCTCCCTGGGAAGGTCTGTCCTGGACGGAGACTTGCTTGGCCGGCAGGTGAATCAGCTCACCAGCCTGTGAGTCACGGTCCCAGCTGTGACTATCCAGCCACCCATTTCTTTACCCCTCACCATATATGTGAGCGCTTTCCTTAGTAGCCCCTAAACTTGCCTCTTTCATGAAAATCGGAGAATTTATTGATGATTTCAAGGAAACATATTTCACACCACAGCCCAAACAACTGAAAAATCCATTTTTCAAAGGAATGCTCTCTGAAGTTTCCACTGAGGAATTGCTGAGTCAAAGGGCAGGTGCATTTCTTATTTTGATATATTCTTTTTACCTTGGAGCATCATCTTATTTATTTATTTATTTATTTATCCATAATCCTCCCTCAAGGATATGCTTATTAGTTTTACAGAGAGAAGAAGGGAGGGAGGTGGGGGAGAGGAGAGAGAAAGACACCAATGTGAAAGAGAAAAACATCAATTGGTTGCCTCCCATATGTGCCCCTACTGCGCCCCAACCAGGGGATCTAACTCACAACCTATTTTTATGTGCACGACAATGCTCCAACCAGCTGAGCCACCCGGCTTGGGAGCATCATCATACTTTAGCACACAAGTCCCTACATGTTGGTGGCGAACTGGCACCGGCTATTAGATGGGTGGAGTCAGGCTGGACCTCGGTTTAGCAACCTCTGTACTTGAGTTCTAGCTAAGAAAGAACTGAGAGCCAAGACTCAAATACAAGCAAAAGTTTTTTAGTAAAAGGTGAAAAATTTATACAATATGAAGAGAAACCAGAGTATTGCAAAAGTTTTTGAAAAAGTCACAGAGGTAGAAGTGAGCCATAAAAAAAAAAGGCTTAGAAAACAAGTTACAGAGGCAAAAGAAAGGGCACCGGGGCTCAGGAGAAAGAGAGAGGCAAGGAAAACACATCTAGGGGGAGGGGGTTGGGAAGGGCACTGGCATGTGCCACAGAGAGAGCTACAGCGGGCCCTCTGTTTTGAGGGCATTTATCTGCAGGTCTCAGGGGATGATCCCAATAAAATATTCCTCAGCTTTCAGGTGTGTCCTTTCAGGGTCGTGGTCTCTACTGATTGGTCATACCAGGGCAGGGGGTCACGAGTCAAAGCGGCTGGTCCTGATGTCCACCATGTGTCACTGTCTGGTTTTGCTGCTTTTCTGGGTGTGGAGCTGAAACACAACTGAGGCCTGGATGTATTTGCTGCAGGTCAGAACTTCATGTCCTGTGGGCTTGATGCTTAAGGGCTATTCTCCAGGCCCCTTGTTCAGTCCCCCTCTAAGGGTCTCTAACCTGCATGACTAGCAACATGACCAGAGGTATGAAAGGTCAGGGAGTCTAAACCGCATGACCAGCGATGTGCTAGGGTAGAAAAGGTGACCTTGGGGGTAAGGTCCTTGTTTTCCCAGCTTTGCCCATTGCTAGGCACCCAGGGCTTTCTGCCCTGGTGACCTTTTGTACCTGGCCCATGGTCCTTGCTCTGCTCATGTTTGTGTCACTGCCTACTGCGTAAGTGCTCTATACGGAGAAACAGTTCCTTACTTCTCCAGAGGTAAAGCCACTGACAGGAATGATCTTAATGACAGGGGACACGGGGCAGGTCAGCCTGGCAGGACCCAGATGAGCTAGGAGCAAACACCTTAGACGGTCTCCTGGGCAACGCTTCCCTAGGGCCACGGGACTTGGGAGCTGGCTGAACTCATCCTGCACCATCATCCTCCCTACATATTTACAGGCGGTTTTCAACTGATTAGCATCTAGTCCTCCAGCCTGAAGATGGCAAATTTTTTTCTTCACTCTTTCCCATGGCTTAGCCTTTGGCCACTAATTTCCCATATGCTGTACTCCAGAGACTAGGTAAGAATCTAGGGAATGATTTGGGAGAAGTAAAGATAACATAAGGTAGCCTTGATTAAACACATTATCATTTAGGGACATTATAGAATAGTCTGTATGCTACACCTTCTATTTATGAATTATTCAGCAACCTTTCTCTCCAGAGCCTGGTGAGGAATTTCACATAGCCAGAGAACACCAAGATTATATTCAGGCCTCCTGATTCTCCATTCAAAGTTTTCTTTCCATTACACCATATCCTATATTCTATAGTTGAAATTGAAGACACATTTGCCATCAGTGGTTCAGTAGGACATTCAACAGGTCACTCCTCCCTCTTGTTGTCACGCACATGTAGATGATGACTCTACATGCCAACAGCGAGCTGTCAGCAGTCTTTACTTTCATAATCATAGGCTGAGACAATAAACTCTCTTGCAAGACAATGTCTAATGCCTTTAGTAGCAACATTAATACAGACTATGTCACCAAAAGCTCCCAACATTTTCTAAATCTATTCAAAATCAATGGCTCTCTTTGCAAAGTACAAAGGCAAACACCAATCTATCCAAAATCAATAGAAAAGAGTGATAGACAGGGAAATAGGACTGTGTAGCACAAAGGAGAAAAAAATAACAAAGCCAAAGGTTATGGAGTGATTGCTTTCTAATTTGTCTTTATAAAAAGGAAAAGAATCCAATGAAAAATTGGCAAGTTGCAGAGTGAAAATGTCAGAAACGTTTTATATTCTAAGGCTTTGCCACACACTGTCTTGCACAATGTTAGAGGAAGTGAGGTTGAAATGGAGAATATTTTCACAAGTCTGAGCCAGCCAGGAAGCCAGGGGAAAATACTCTTAAATTTAGGAAAATTACAGGCCTGCTATTTGACATTATTTGGAGAAAAACATCAAACCTCAGAACTTATTCTGAGAACTTAAACAAGAGAAATACTTCAAGCCCTGTGTTTGGTCCAGAGGAGGGTGTATCCCTCTAGGAAGCACTACTAGGGGAGGTCTGCAGGGAAGCCCCTGCCAAAGGAGGGGCGGATAAAAGGGGCTCACATTTCAGTAAACCATCTTCTCCATGTGCACAGAGAGTAAGAGCAGAGAGAGCCTGACCCAGGGCTGAGGCCTGGGAAGGGTACAGGAGCTAGGTTGGAGAGTCAGGCCTGCCGCTCAGGTGTGGGCCCAGCATCATGATTCAGTGACAAATAAACTAGCTTGCCATTTCGTGAAAGAAGAATGATGAGGGTACAAGCTTTGTTGGATAGACTATAATAAGCAAAATGGGATGGTATTGACACAGGAATAGTCATAAAGTTCAATGAAACAGACCTGAAGGGCCATAAATAGACCCAAATACAAACAGAAATTCAGTATAGATAGAGTCAGTTAGTATTCCAAATCAGCAGAGAAAAATGGCTCATTTTAGAAATGATATTGGATCACCTGGGTTGTCGTCCAAACAAAAATAAATACTAGGTAATTAAAAAGACTTAAAAGAACTATATAATTACTAGAAGGAATATAAGAGTTTTTTTTTGTTGTTGTTTTTTAATTTGGAGTATAGAAGGCCTAAGTATTATACAAGTCTTTGAAACCATAAAAGAGAAGATTGGCAAACTAGACCTCCATGAAAAGAAAAAATTTCTTCATGGCAACCACTGTGCACAAGCAAAAGGAAAAAGAAAAAAAAATACAAACTGGGGGCAAATTGCATTTACCCTATTTAAATTACAAACAAAAGAGTAAAATTCTTTCATATATAAAATTTCCTACAAATCATTAAGAAAAAGACTGAGAACCCATGCTCATTCTCATTCATAATATAAGAAAGCCAAATTAAAACTATAATAAAATACTATTCTCACTCATTCAATTGGCAAAGATGAAAAATTTTGGCAGGGGCTCTGGAGGAACAGGTACTCTCTGTTGTTGGTGGGGGTGTAGATTTGTTCAACTTTCTAGAAGGTGGTTTGGTAAATGCCTATTATCCAAATTACAATTGCACAAATCCCTAGATTCAGAAATTTCACTCTTAGGAATTTAATGTGTGGATACTCCTGCTCATGTGTGAAATAAAATATGTAAGGATGTTCTTTGTAATTTTTAATAGGAAGAGACTGAAAACCTAAATGTCTGTCAATGGGGAGCTGGTTAAAGATATTTTATTACATTCGGTCAATGGAAAACAATGTAGGTATTAAAAGAATAATTAAAAAAATAATTATACGCTAACTAGGATTGGTGTCTAAGATATATTTTAAGGGAAAAAAGTCAAGGTACACAGTAGTATCTATAGACTATATACACATATACACTTGTAATTCCATATTTTATTTGTAGAAGTATAAAGAGATTAGTAACACTGGGTGGGTGGAATGGAGACTTACTCTTCACTGTATATCCTTTTGTAACTTTGATTTTTGTCCCATGAACATGACTTACCTATTCAAAAATATATAAAGTAATTTTGAACTCAAACTGTTTTGAATGATACAAGACTTGAATATCATGACCATGCATGGGAAGAGTAAATGTCAGGGTAGTTAACTTTTTCCAAAATAAATTTATACTCTTGAGCATATACATTGAAAATATCAAGTAGTTGATATGGTC
Source organism: Mormoops blainvillei (assembly GCA_004026545.1). NCBI lineage: Eukaryota > Metazoa > Chordata > Mammalia > Chiroptera > Mormoopidae > Mormoops > Mormoops blainvillei. The sequence continues at coordinate 16,574 of PVJD01000111.1, forward strand.
ATATCAAATAACTTCTATTCAGAACATGACCATGTGACTGTTACTTGGACTAGAAGAATAAACATGTAAAATAAATTTCTTTTAAAGAAGACACAGTATGGTACAGTAGTGAAAAGACTACCTGTTGAAATTGAAATCCTACAGGCCACCAGTAATATATAAGAACGACTACAAAAATTTGAAGATTATTTGAAGGTTATTTGAAGATTAAAAAAGAAAACAAAACCAACCCGAGATCTTAGTAACTAAATGAGCAAAGAACCGAAAGGGAAAAATCACAAGCAGAATAACAGTTTTAAAACATGAGAAGAGGACTGCAACCTCATTAAAACTTAAAATTCAAAATTATCCCAAAAGGGCGTACTTATCAAAATATTTAAGAACATAGATAATGTATGATACTCACTCTTAATAGGAGTGGGACAAGGCAAACATTGTTTTGCATGGCACTCTGCCACTGGCTTTCCCTCCTTTCCAGTTTTATTCCTTGGTTTTTCTGCTCCTATTCTTTGGGGTCACTCCAAGGAAACCAGCCGACTCAAGCCTTTGTTTCAGATTCTGCTTTTAAGGGAACCGAAGCTAAGCGAACAGTCCTAAAAAGCGGACTCTCAGGTTGCGATTTGCAAGTGTGGTCGGGGTAGCCCTGAGCACGCACAGAATCATGGTTATTAAGACTCTCCCTGTGCAGGTACAGGTGGAAGGTGTGACCCTAGAATGGAAACGGGGGTAATGGAAGTTACAAAGCTGGGGGAGCTTTTCTGATTTTAACTCTCTGGAAGTGTTGAAAAGCAAATGATTCAGGTTAGCTAATTATCAGCTGAAGGTATGATGTGGAAGCCGGAAGGCCTCCAGCAGGTGCAGGGTGGAATGTGCTCCAAATTGGCCCCAGAGCTGCAAAGGAAATTGATGCACAGCTGCCACAGATCTCTTCTGTCATGGTCAGAGTAAGAAATACGGTAAGGCCCTGAGATTTGGTTTAGGGATGTGTGGCTGATAAGCCTGAGAAGCAGAAGCCCTCATGGTCCTCTGAACTGGTGCCCCTGCTAGAGGAGGGCAGCCCCCTTGCCTGGAGACTCTGCTAAGGCCTCCCTGGGTGCCTGTATTCCCCGGGATCTCCCTACCTCCCTATCGTATCCAGGCCATAACAAAGATGAGGCCTCTTTCTCCAGGAACAGAACTCATACACACCAAAGACACCACGGGACTTGGTTAATTTGTGCCAGTATGCGAACCAAGGATCGCATGAGCATGTGGATCTTAAAGGAATTAGTTGGGGGGTGGGGTACATGGGTTGTTGGTAAGAGCAGACTGTGAAGCCAGATGGGGAAGAATTTATTGATATAGGAGCCCTCTCCCATACTTTGCCCATCAGACACAGAACACCTAGGACCAGTCCTAATATACTGCAGGGACAGCCCCACGGGAAATGAGGTGGAAATGCTGGAATTGCCTTTGTAGAATGTTAACGACGTGTCAGAAAGCTCAGGTATGTGGGAACATTAGAATAGACTTATGCAAGACCACAGGGCCACCAACAGACCAGCTTCCTCAGGAAGGCAGAGGGAATATTGCCTTCACTAAGGCACCAAGGACTCCAGGTGAGGAAGACACCGACATAGAGAACTTCGGCAGTGGCTGTCTTTGATAGAGAGCAGGGACAGTGGGAGATACTGTCATAGGAATGGGCTCCCTGGTGTCAATGGAAATGACAAAATTCTGAAATGACAGAGACTAGATGGTGGCCGTTAATCCTCGGAGCAAAGGACAGAAGCGCCATAATGGGCAGCATGGCCAGGGCAGCAGTCAGGGTGCTTTGACCAACGGGCATGGGACTGGGGACTCTATGGCAACGGCAAATAGAGCACGATGTTCCTGGGAGCAAGACACTTGGACCGCCTGCCAGGACTTGTCGAGTCATGAAGAGTCTAATTGCAAACTTACAAGTTAGTTTCCATAGTGTCATGGATGCTGGCAGAAAACATGAGATTCCTGGGTCAGAGACAAAGAATTTTGTTGCTCACAACACAGCAAGCGGCTTGCGCGCCACGTCTGCCCTGCCCCCACCTCCCCACCCCCGTCCCAGGTACCCCAGAGGCAATGCTGAGGGGCACAGGTGAATGTGCACATACTGTGGCTTTGTAGCGCAACTGATTAGCCACCAGCTTGGGGCGGTTTTAAAAACCTAACTGCTCGTTAAAAAACTTGAATATTTTATAATGAGCAGTAAGGAAGTCTGTCTGATTTTTGCTCTGGAGGAAAACATCTGCCCTTTGCCCTTTGCTCCCCAGGAAGCCACTCTGTGTCTTGCAAGGCTATTTGCTATACAAACATACTTGAATATGTAATTAGGAACAAATGACAATTAGTGCCTCTGCTCACAAGACCTAAAGAAACAGGAGAGACCCATGGAGAATTATCCCCCAATACTTGCCTTAAAAAATAAAAACAGAGAAAAACAACTTTATGGTAAACACTTTTTGTAATAAACAATCCAACAAAGAGATCTTCCTCTAGCTCAGTTATGGGGACAAAGATTTGACTTTGGTGCAATGTAGCCCATCACTACACTGAGGTTGCTGTTACAGGAGTTCACCTTCCCTGACGAGTGAGCTTAACACCAGTTAGGACCAAGATAAGGTTGGCATTTGAAACACTCCCTGCATCCGCCATCCTTTGCCATGTGACTCTATAGTTCCTATCACTAAAGAGACGGTCGGTCTCCCTATTCCTTGAATCTGGGCTTGGCCATGTGACTGACTTTGGCTAACAGGACGTTAGTTAGCAACATCTCACAAACAGGATCAAAAAGCTCTCATGATTCCACTCCCTCCCTTACGTTCCTCCACCAAGCCACGAGAACGTGCCTGGGCTAGACTGCCAAAGGACTTGCTGTGTCTGGCCATCTGGGCCAGCATCTCCTCCAGTTCTTCTTGACCCAGAAATCTGACACCCTGGAGTCAAGCCCCGTAGCAGGGGGCCTGCTGGGTTTGTCCTGCCCCACCCCCCACAAGGACTCTGTTGAGATTTTGCATCATAAAGCGGCTTCCAGTGATTAATTCTGCCTTAAACACCCCACCTCCCAAATGGGGAAGAGATCCGCTGCTAAAGAGAGGGAGGTTTGATACAGGGTAGGGCTTCGAAAATCAGCGGGGACTAGAGGGGTTGAAATCTTTGAGCACCTGCAAAACTGTTTGGATCTGTGACTGGTGTCGCACATTATGGCCCCCTCTACACCCTGTGGACCCTGATAGGGTTTGGGGAGGTTCAGATTTCCTGTAAAAACTATTTGTATGACAGGAGATCAGACAACACTCTTTCTGGTAGCCATGATTATGGGAACTCAGTTCTTGGTTTTTATCCACTCAGCCTGGTGACCTAGAAGAGGGTGCCTTTTCCTCTTAGCACAGAGACACCTTCAGGCTCACAGCAGCCCTACCAGGCCCCCGACATTGGTGCAGACCGCTCCACTGGCTGCACCACAGGGAACCTCAGCTCTAGCTGGGTGCCTTCTCACAGTTTCTGCCAGAGCTGTGGCAGCTAAGCAGACATGTGCTTTTAAATTCCCAGGGCAGTTCCTCTCAGAGCCTACTCGGAGCCCTTTGGCAAGGTTCAGAAGCGGCCTGCACCACTGAGAGCTTGGCAGGGCCCTGCCCTGTATATAAACAGGAAATCTTAAGATTTCAGAAGGCAACTTCTTTAAGCTGTAAGGGCTCTTAACAAGCTCTGCAGTAAAAGACACTGAACCAGAAAAGTAAACTTTTACAGAGAGGAGACCGCATTAATGGAGTTGACCAGTCATTAATACTAACCCTCTAGCATTAATGATGTGCACAGATGACCTGGAAAAGAAAAATAAAAGGCCTTCCATAGAGGTGCAAGGCATCAGGATACCGGGAAGTGGAACCCGCAAGTAGGAAATGCCAAGTAACTACGGAAGGGAATGAAAGAGAAAAGAAAGACTCTCACTAGAATTCCAGGAGGAGTTGAAGAAAACTAAAATGAAGAGTGCACGGGAGGAAAAAAAAAAGAATACAAAACAAATGAAAAATAAGTCCATCTTGTAGGGGAGAATGATCTGCGGGCAGACCAGGAAGACAACACGGGTATTGTTAGTAGGTGATTTCCCAGCACCAACACCCAACAAACAGCTGCAGGAAAAAAGATAAACAGGATGCTGGAGTGAACTGGAAGATGATATAATATTATAGGAAGTGCTGTTATTCCTATATAAGGTTTAGATTAAAATCTCATTTAGGTTCACTGCTTTACTATCTTGAAAAAAGCTGACACATTTTCAGTCTTTTTCTCTTCTAGAGAGTTTATGAAATGCCCCTTTAAAAAAGGAACATCTGTCACATTTGAAAATGTACACACGCCACACACACACACACACACACACAAGTACCATTGTGATTTTAAAATATGGAGTTGCATTCTCTCCCAGGCCAGATTTTCTGTTTGATAATAAATGAGAAACTTTGAGAAGAATATTCATTCCTTTAGATCACAATAATAATAGCCACAGTAATAACAGTGGTTATTCTTATTTTCTCATACACTGTAGCAAGAGAGAGAGGGTTAAGCCCCCCTCAAAATGGAGAGGAGTTTTTATGTGGCATTTACTGTATGCTAAGCACTATTCTCAGTGTTATGAGAATATATGTTAACTGTTTTTTAATTTTAATTTTAATTTTTAAAGTATATTTTATTGATTATTCTATTACAGTTCTCCCATATTTTTCCCCTTTGCCCCCCTCTGCCTGGTACCCCTCTTTCCCCCCAAAATCCACCCCCCACCCCAGCTTAGTTCATGTCCATGGGTCACGCATATAAGTTCTTTGGCTTCTCCATATCCTATGCTATCCTCAACTTCCCTCTATTTCGTTCCTACCAATTATGCTTCTTAATCCCTATACTATTTCCCCACTCTCCCCCTTTCCCCTCCCAACTGATAACCCTCCAAATGATGTCCATGTTTATGGTTCTGTTCCTGTTCTGGTTGTTTGCTTAGTTTGTTTGTTTGTTTGTTTGTTTTAGATTCAGTTGTTGATAATTGTGAATTTGTTGCCTTTTTAATGTTCATGGTTTTGATCTTCTTTTTCTTAAGTAAGTCCCTTTAACATTTCCTGTAATCATGGCTTGGTGATAATGAGTTCCTTTAGCTTTACCTTGTCTGGGAAGCACTTTATCTGCCCTTCCATTCTAAATGATCGTTTTGGTGGATAGAGTCATCTTGGACGTAAGTCCTTGCTTTTCACATCACTTTGAATACTTTTTGCCAGTCTCTTCTTGCCTGCAAAGTTTCTTTTGAGAAATCAGCTGACAGTCTTATGGGAACTCCTTCGTAAGTAACTCTGCTTTTCTCTTGCCACTTTTAAGATTCTCTCTTTATCTTTAACCTTTGGCATTTTAATGATGATGTGTCTTGGTGTGGTCTTCTTTAGGTCCAACTTGTTTGGGACTTTCTGTGCCTCATGGACTTGTATATCTATTTCCTTCACCAAATTAGAGAAGTTTTCATTCATTATTTTTTCAAATAAGTTTTCAATGTCTATCTCTTCCTCTTCTCCTTCTAGCCCCCCTATTATTCAGATGTTGGCACATTTGGAAATGTCCCAGAGGTTCCTAAGCCTCTCCTTGTTTTTCTGAATTCTTGTTTCTTCTTTTTGTTCTGGTTGAATGTTTATCTCTTCCTTACATTCCAAATTGGTTTGTATCCTAACTTCCTTCCCTTCTCTGTTGGTTTCCTGTGCATTATTCTTTATTTCACTTAGTGTAACCTTTGTTTCTTCCTTTTTTTTTTTAATTTTTGCCATACTCAATCATTTCTCTGAGCATCCTGATAACCAGTGTTTCGAACTTTGCATCTGATAGATTGGCTATCTCTGTTTTGCTTAGTTTTTTTCTGGGGTTTTGTTCTGTTCTTTCACTTGGGCCATATTTCTTTGTCTCCTCAATTTAGCAGCCTCCCTGTGTTTATTTCTGTGTATTAGGTAGAGCTGCTTTTACTTCCTGTATTAGTAGCATGGCCTATGCAGAAAAGGCACCTGTAAATCGTTTGGGGTGGAGCCTTATGTAATTACCAGGGCAGGGCAACCTGCTTCATTACTTTGTGGCTGTGTGAGAAAGGCTTGGAGAGGGGACAATGGCACCTCCAGGCTTCATGCAGTTCACTGGCACTTGGCCCATTTCCAGTCACTTCACCCCTTTCCCATGTGTGACTGCTGCCCTTCCAGCTGCTTCCCTGGTGGTGAATCCCAGAGCGGATGGGTTTACCTGTATTCTAAGACCATGTTGGCCCATTAAGTGGCAAAAATCAGGCAGTTTCTTCTACCACCCAAACCCCAACTGGTTTTTACAGCCAGAGGCAATGGAAATCTATCTTCCTGGTGCTGGAACCCTGGGCTGTGCGCACTCACTTGCAATGTATCCCTCCTGTCTATTCTGCCACTGCTGCTGCCAATTTCACCTCTCCATGCCACATCACCTCTCTGACTATCTCCATGACTCTACCCCTCCTACCTGTCTGGATGAATGTGTCCTTTAAATCCCTGGTTGTTGGACTTCCATACAGTTTGATTTTCCAATGGTTCTGGGTGTTATTAGTTTTGAGATCTGGTTGTAATTCTTTCTATGGATGTGCAAGGAGGCAAAGCATGTCTACTTCTGCCTCCATCTTAACCAGAAGTCTATATATTAACTCTTTGAATCCTAACATCAGTTGTACCTGGTAACTGCTGTCAGTATTTCTTTACAGATATGGAAAACCAAAGCCCACAGAAATTAAGTAATTTGTTCAAGGTCACACAGCTACTAAGTAGTGGAGCTGGGATTCATACCCAAGTTGTCTGGTTCCAGAGTCTGAGCTTTTGAACATTAAACTATACCTCTAGAAAGAACACCCCTGAAACACACAGAACTTGTGTCTAACAGTAGAGGTTTGACTTTAAATGCATGTTTGGGTGAACTATCAGATTACAAGCTAGGCTGCAACGCAGGGTTCACTTAAAGTTAATTTTAGAGGATTCCAAACACTCAAAAAGCCTAAAGAGTCTAGTTTTCCAAGTCTTGTTTTCTTTAAAATTATCTTCTGAGATGAGAACAATCCCTAGTGTAGGTGTACTTCCTTCTGGGAACAAGAGAATCACGTCTATGTGTCACTTAAATCAATAATTTCTGTAGTAGCTGTGAAGAAGCTAGAATTATATAAGACTAAATAAGAGTTTGGGGAAGAAAAAGAAAACTGGACTATAAAAATCACAAGTCTTGGGCAATAATTTTAATTCTTTTAACCCTCCTCTCTCTTCTTTGGTTTTGAAATATTTATTTCAGTTACATTAAAGAACACTTTCCAGATCAAAGGCTGTCCATGAGCTGCCAATGAATCAAGTTTACTTCTAACCCCATTTTGCTGAACTCCTCAGTGCCTCTGGTCTCCACGGAGACCATCCAGTCCTAGGGCCCATCTGGAAACATGAATCACAAGTGAGCCAGTCTTAAGGCCAGTTTAGTGTGAACACTTTCAGCCTATAATCTTAACACCATTAATGAAATAGAAAACAGCATTTTTGTGTGATTTCCATCATGTTGGAAAGGAACAAAATCTGATCGCCACCCAACTAACAGGGGTAAGGAAATGGAATTCATAGTTTTGAAAACATTAAGATGCTTACTGGAAATCTTATCCCATGCATTAAGTAATCAGTGGTCACAAATTGTAATTTGGAGTTACTATTTTCCTAAGTCCTATAACTCCAACCCATGTTGTCTAGATAGTAATTTTGATGTGTGTGAATGTCTTTGATCAGTTTTGTAAAGCTCTTTAACATCTGAAAAGCAATTTGACTTGAATGTGATTATGTGTTAAGAAGCAGTGCTTAACTGCTCTAGAAATTTTGTCCTGATTCCCTTGTCTCTAGCCTTCTCTGAGAGATCCTTGGCAATCCTTTGGGGGAGATGAATTTTGATTACTTTCATTTTTTCAGACTATACAGATGCTACTGAAAATTTGCTATTGCTTGTTTAAAGAAAGTCATGAAGGCATTTTAAAGGGTCTTTATGGGCCTCGTGCCAAGTACTTTCTTTTCACACACTTGGGGAGAGAGGGTTAATAGCAACAGATAACATAACATGGAGAAATTCTAGAATTCATTTCTGCTAATGTTAACAGCATATTCTAGAATGCATATTGCTAATCTAACAGCTAATTATTAATAGAATGTTATCTATTTAGAAACTAAAGGAACTTTTTTGTACAGTGAAAGGAGCAGGTGATTCAATCACTGTATAAAGTCAGTCTCTAAATTATTTTAAAACAAATATTTTATTCTATTAATAGGTTTTATACAGTCACTGTAGAAAATGTTAAAAATACAAAAAAGGATAAAGAAAGTATTAAAATCACCCATAATACCACCTCCTTGAAAGAAAAAACATCAACATTTTGTCTCACTCCTTTTCTATACATATACATACAAGAGTATCTTTTACGTCCATTTTGGGACCCAGGGTTCTGATCAGGTTTGTCCCTTCCATGAATGATCAAGGCTTGGTGACTGGGTCAAGCTGGTCACCTCAATATTACTCCTGTCTCTGGACGAATTAATTCCTCATAGGATCTTCACAGTCTCATTCAAACAGACTTCTAGTGGACACACACACTAGCAATTTCTGGAAAAGCCCAGGCATTTCTGCACTTTAGTTTGGACTCAGACTGGGCCATCTCCCACATCCTTTCCCTACTTTTGGTGTGAAGAATTACAGGAACATGGTGGCTGCCTTCTAACTTTGGTGGGGTGGAGAAGGAGCACAGTGGCTCTGGTAGTTCTAGGGGACAAGGCTGGGATCGATGGGAAGAACAGTCTTTTTTCTTTTTAATACTCACCCGAGAATATGTTTAATGATTTTTAAAAGGGGAAGGGAGAGAGACAGAGAGGGAGAGAGAAATTGATGTGAGAGAGAAACTTCGATTGGTTGCCTCCTGTGTGCACCCCAACCAAGGACTGAACCCACAGCCTTTTTGTGTGTTATATGCCCTGACTGGGAATGGAACCCGCAACATTTTGGTGCATGGGATGATGCTCCATCTCACTGAGCCACGAGGCTGGGGCGGGAAGAACAGTCTTATTTGAGAGGTGAATTTTCTGCCATTGGCCACATTCACTTGCAGTGGGATGGAGGGTGGAGGTCAGGGACAGTTGATGACAGTGTCCTTGTCATCAGGTTCTGTGATCCTATTCCTCTCCCCAGGGTTAACCTTTTATCTACATGTTAGGATTTAGGGGTGTTCTGAAGCTTCTACCTCCATATCAACACCTTGAACATGGTTATAGCCACAGGGCTCAGGACAGTGTCTGGCACATAGCAGGTGCTCAGTAAATGTTTGTGGAATGAATGAATGAATGAATGAATGAAGTCAATGAACCTGGCAGCTGTGGTTGCTCCTTTATCCGCTACTCCGGGAGAATATGGACAAGCAAACATGTTGGAATTTGAGCAGCTTTTGTGGGAAGTGATAGAGAACTGTTGGCTTCTTAGCTTACAGAATTATCCATTTTCTGTTGTTTCTTGGAAGGACCCTCGGTCTTAGCGTTCACACGGTGGTATGTAGAATGGACTGGGAGACAGCCAATTTGGGCTTTTTCATCTACCAAACAAAACAAACCCAAACATTTGACTTGATGGCTGGAATCCCCAAGTGGATGATCTCACTCAATCCTTTCAACAATGGAATGAGACCACAGGCCTCCAGCCGGCTTTCTCTTGGTGGGGGGGAGGGAGGAGTGGTGGGCTTGGAATGGAGAGATAACAAACATTAAAGGATGAACAAGAAAATTACTTTAAACTATCGAACACCCGTTTCAGGAATCAAATGCCACATGCAACCCTAACTTACAATATAGAGGTCTAAAATCAAGTGTTGCTATATTTTTGTGGCATAAGAAAATAATTCTTAAAAAAAACCTTCTTTACCAAATGCCATTTTAGGAGTTCATAATATTAATATTTTCTGGCCTGCTTGAATGAATATAAATAGCAGCTCCATAAGCAGAGACCAAGGCACATACAGATTTGAAGTGACAGCGTTAGATTACACACCTGAGTTAATTCTATGCCTGAGAACAGGCGGTGAAGCCTTGGGCTAGGAGTGAGTGTCTGGTTTTCTCTTTGTCATGTGCAAGTGGGCTGTGCCTGGGAATCTCCCCAGAGCTGAGGCCGGCTAAGGTTTCTGTTTAAAAGAGTGGTAAGAAATGGTGGTGCTTCTCAGAGAGGTGGCCTCAGAGGTGAACCAGGTAACCGGAAATACCTTTCCCCACCCTACACAAGAATGCCAAACATCAACCCTGCTCCCCCGCTTCATTCACACCAGTATAGTTTATGGAAACTGAATGACATCACTGGGAACATTCTCAGGGTTTTTAGGGGACACATCGTATCCTCAGGCATCTCATCTATAAAACCGATTCAGGTGGGACACTGTTGGGTATTTACTGAAGACAAATAAAAACTTCTTTCTGCATGCACCTGGAAAGAGGTGATATGCTGTGTTCCCTTCCCGCACCGGCAATTACCAGAACATACACATGGGCTTCAGACCCATTTGATCACATGTGAGTTCAACCGGACATACTCACATCTCACCAACTACAGATCTACAGAGACAGCACTTTCTAGACTAAAATGTCTGTCACTAGTGTTCACTGACTAGAAAAATAATGCAGTTATACTCATCAGCAAAATACCCAGGAGCCAGAGGGAGTGTGACAGGGTAGTGACTTTGAATCTGGTTAGAGTTAAAGCCCACAGCAGTCCAGGCAGGAGAACAGAAAGTGCATGACTTTAGCCAGGACGCTATTGGGGCCTTTTCTGCTTTCAGCCAGGAGGGGGCCTGAGGGCTCGACACTCTTCCCAGACTCCTTTTCTGGCCCCCAGAGCTAAACAGCCTTCAGTCCCGCATACCCCGCCCCTCTCCTCAGTAACTGGACCCACCCCAGCCAGACTGTGACTACCAACCTTTTATTTCCCCCCTCATGACTCTTCCAAGCTAAGGGACTAAATGAAAAGGCAGAACAGTTTTTATCATGATTTTCCTGAGTCTGCTTAGCTCAACTCCCCTCTTCGTTTCAGTCCATTTCAACAAGACTTCCATACACTAACTTCCACCCTCAATCCTGTGCTCTTTCTTACCTTGACTAAACCCTTCCCTTTGTCCCCTCCAAGAAAGCTCACTCCACAGATTCCTGAGAAATCATTCGCTTACTGAAGGTTTGCTGGGGTGAGGGCTGGGACTGGGGTCGGGGTTGGGGGTGGGGTATGGAGATAGGGGCTACATCACCCACACACAGAATTTCACATAAAAATTCCCCTGTGCGTGTCCCTTTCCCCCCAAATCTCTCCCTTTGCACCTTTGCCCTATAAGCCCCCTCAGCATCAGCATCCTAACCTTCTCTCTCACCTCTAACTCCCCGTCCCAACCCTCTTACCTCTTTGCTCATACGAAGTCGTTTAGCTCCTGAGCCTTCAGAGGTATAATGGCTTTGGAGTCCAAAAATAAGAGCTTCCCTGGCTAATAGGGGCCCTCCTTGTGGAGAAATTTTGATTATCTGGTCACTTTCCTGTTTACTTTTTTTTTTTCCCTGCGAAAACTCATCCGAACAACTGCTACATCACCTCCCTTGAGGGGTCCTTGACAACCCATGTGTTTTTATGGTTGCAGCTTCTCTCTGTGCCACACAGATTTCTGGAATGAGCTCGAGTCCACAAATAGACAATCACTGGCCCAAGTTAACACAGCCCCTCAGTTCTGAGTCAAAGCTCTTGGTAACTGCACCTCCCCCGCCACACACACACACGGAGCCAGCTTCACGGGTGTGCGGCCTATGTGGTAGCACAGAGCGTGGTTTAATGCTCTCCTGTGGCCATCCGGAAATTCTCAATAAATCTGAACCAAGAACCTCACGTTATCATTTGCACCAGGCCCTGAAAATTACGTAGCCAACTCTGCCTACACATGACCCTCATGGAAAATCTCTGTTCCTTGAGAGTTCCTTGAAAGCAGCGTCTCCACCCTTCCCCATAAGCCTTAATCCCTAGAACAGTCTGCCTTGCCCAGCCTGAACCCTGCTCATCACAGAAAGGGCAGCTGTGCAGGTGGAGGTGGTGGGGTCCTGCCCTCGCTCCAATGAAGCCACAGCAACCAGGGTCCGTGGGAAGCTCTGGGGCAGAAGGCAGAGAGGTGGGAGCTGGGAGAAGAGCCCCTGCGCAATTGTCCACCCCACCCGCATGCCAATTCCAGACATTCCATCAGTACAGAGAATTCCTTTGTGGTAAACCCTTTCCAACTGCTTTATAAATAAGAATATTCCTGAGAGGGTCAACACCCCGCAGCATTGGTCTCTACCGTGCTGAGAACAAGTTTGTAAGCTGTCGTAAGCTGATCACCGGTGGGGGTCTTGGCACAGGGGAGCATTTGAAGAGGATGGCTTTGGAGCTTGGAGGAGGGTAAATCATGAAGGGGACACCTGAGGAGGCACTGCAGAGTGGGCACCGGGGCGTGGGACTCAGGACAGAAGCGGGGCTGTGGGAAGGGAGGGGCTGCTGAAGTATTTCTTCTAGCTCAGTTTTGCTGGACTCGAACAGAAGCTGTTCAGCTCAGCCTCTCTTGATGGGCAAAGGGGTTTGTATTTGTATTAGTTCCCTGTGGCTGCCTATATATATATATATGTTTGCCAGTAACAGAGTATTACAACCTGTGTGGCTTAAAACAGCAGAAAGTTATTCTTATACAGGCCCACGGACTAGAAGTCTGAAAGCAAGGTGTCAGCACAGTCGGTTCCTCCTGGAGGCTCAGGAAGAGAATCCACTCCATGCCCGTTTCCGAGCTTTTGGTCTCTGCCGGGCAGGTTCTAGCATTCCTGGGATTGTAAACACGTCATTCCAGTCTCTGCTCCATCTCCACTCCATCTCCTCCTCTGAGTCCTGTGTATACAGTCTCCCTCACCTTTCTCTTATAAGCACACCAGTCATTCAAGGTGGAGCCCACTCTAAATGCAGAATGGTCTCATCTCAAGAGCCTTAATCACATCTGCAATGACCCTATTTTTCAGAAGTCAACAAACTGAATTATATGCTTCACAATTGCCTAGGGACTAGATCTTAAGCATTCTCACCACAAAAAAGAAACGATAATTATGTGATGCGATAGAGGTATCAGCTGAAGTTGTTATAATAATCATATTGCAGTACATCAGTGTATCAAATGAACACATTGGACAAATTAAACTTATATAATGTTACATGTAAATTGTTATACAAATGAAACTTATACGATGTTATATGTAAATTATATCTCAATGAAAAATAACTTTTAAAAAGATCCTATTTCTAAATAAGGTCACATTCACAAGTATAGGGGTTAGGACTTGGATATATCTTTTTGGAGCTACAGCTCAATATAGGGTTCTCACATTTTTCAGCTTCTGTTGGTTTTTTATTCAGGCTTTCCTTGAACTTTTGAGCTTTGGCTTTTCCCTTGATAAAATCATGAAATTCTGAGACCCATTATTAAATAATAACAGCAAAAGCCCTGCAAACTCAAGGCATTTTGCAAGTACATACCTCAGGAGACTCCACAGGATCTCCCCGTGTCCCAGGAGGATGGAAAAGGAACAATAGCAAAACCTTTGATCCCTTCAGTAGAAGAATTTCAATAACAGCCAAGTCCTATGCTTTTAATATTGTTGTACATTAGTCAGGACATAGAAATGTGTGTGTTTACAATCCTGACACTGAAATGGAAAAGTAACAAAAATGCGGTACTAGCAGATTTCCATTAGGTGCATTTGTTTGTTGAAAAATATGGAAAAGCCTAACACAATATTTGTGAATAAAACCTCTAATGACTAAATCCACCACTCCCTTGCCATGCTTTTAGGAAAAATTTGCTTTTCAGCAAATTATACCCAAACAGTACCACAGAAGAACAATCAGAAATTATGCATGATTCCTAATCACTAAGGAAAGATCCAATTACTCTGAGAGATTTGGCATACTAAAGTGATTAAAACAGGAAAATGATCTTATAAAAAAGTGAGGATTTTGTCCCCCCCTAATCTTCACCACTTTGGGTCATTGCTGTTTAAATGTCATCATGGTTTGGATCAAGGCCACAGAATAGTCAGCAGGTCTGAGATGGAAATTCACTCCTCTGAGTGCCAGTCCGCTTTCTCGAAGGCAGGGTTATCTTCCATTTCCTTCTTTTATGGGCAGAAAATCCCCGAAACCCCAAGAAGGCCAACTCAACCGAATTACATTTCACGACTGGTAATATCACCATGCAATTAACTTTAAAAAATTGTTTTCATGGAAAAAAACTAAAAACAATATCCCAGAAAATTATGAGAATGATAAGGAGAAGTAACCCTACTGGGTATTGAAATACATTGTACAGCTACAGTACCTTAAAAAGTGTTGAACTATCACATAAAGTCCCACATGAATGGGTGGGTCAGGAGACATATAGACCTCAGAAATGTGAGAAGCTGCAGGTGATGTTTCAAGTCACTGGACGGTCATTGGGAAAAAAGGCATTTGAATCTATATCTCGTAATTTAAAGTAAAAATACTAAATGAATCAAAGGTTAAAAAGTAAAAACAAAACAAGTCACACACACACACACACACACACACACACACATGACCTGGCTGGTGCGGCTCAGAGGATAGAGTGCCAGCCTATAAAACTAAGGGTCACTGGTTTGATTCCCAGTCAGGGCACATGCCTGGGTTGTGGTCCAGGTCCCCAGTAGGAGGTGCGTGAGAGGTAACCACACATTGATGTTTCCCTCTTTCTCCCTCCCTTCCCCTTTCTCTAAAAAAAAAACACAAACGAAACAACAATAACAAAAAACCCACACACACATGGTGGAAGAAAACTTTACAATTTTAGGTTGAGAAAGGCTTTTTCAAGTATGACCAAAAAAAGAAATCCAGAAGACTAAAAGAGAAATTTATACAAAAACAATTTTTTTCCTATGAAAAAACCATGATAAACAGTCCAACGGTTAACAATAAACTGGAAAAAAAATGTTTATAACTCCCAACACAGATGAAATACTAATTT
This sequence comes from Mormoops blainvillei, assembly GCA_004026545.1. Taxonomy (NCBI): domain Eukaryota; kingdom Metazoa; phylum Chordata; class Mammalia; order Chiroptera; family Mormoopidae; genus Mormoops; species Mormoops blainvillei. Next base: position 31,695 of record PVJD01000111.1, read on the forward strand.
GCCTTCTCTTTGTCCCTCATCCCCATACACATTGATTTAACCAATAGAAAATTGGGCAAAGGCTATACAGACCGTTAGCCAAGGAGGAAGTGAATGCTCAGTAGATATTCGTCTTACTCATAATAAGAGAAATGCAAATTTAAAAGTACAATTCAGGACTGCCAGTCAAGATGGCAGTATAAGTAAACATGGCTTGCCTCCTCATACAACTACATCAAAATTACAGTTAAAATATAGAACAACCATCATCACTCAGAACTGTCAGAAACCGAGTTGAATGGAAGTCTGACAAATATGAAATTAAAGAAACCACATCTATCCAGGCTGGTAGAAGGGGGAAGACAAGGAACAGGCTGGTCCCACACCCATGTGAGGTAGATAAAAATTCAGGAGGGATATCTCAGGAGTGAGGAGTCCCAGCCCCACCCAGGCATCCCAACCCAGGGTTCCAGAACCAGGAAGATATAAGTCTCCATAACTTCTGGCTCCAAAATCTGGTGGGAACTGAGTCAGTGGAAGAAACTTCTGGAGTCCCAGCAGTTCCTCTTAAAGAACCCGCACATGGACTTACTCAGACTCATTCTCACTGAGCTCCAGCACCGGGGTAGCAGCTTGAAAGGTACCAATGGCATACAGGGAGAAACGGAAGTGTCTGTCATCAAGGCAAGAGCTGGGGAACAGAAAGGCAGCCAGAAATCATTGCCTCTTTTCTGAACCCTTCCCCCACACAGCAACAGAGCCAGCAGACTGGTACCATATCTGAGACTCCATCAACCTAGCTAATACTGTTTGCCCCGCCCTGGAGGTCCCCTGAGACTCTGCCCCACCCAGCTTACTGGCTCACCCAAGCTACTTTTTCATATGAATGGCTTTATAACTTCCTGGCTCCTCTCAAACAAGCAACAGACAGCCTCAGGGGACCCCAGCCCCATATCTCTTGCTAAGTGGCCACAGGCCTGGCACTAGCGGCAGCCAGCCTAGACTCACGGCTTGGCTTCCCCTGGGGATCTCCAAGCCCAGCACATGTAGTAGCCATCTCAGATTTCTTCATACCTCAGGCAGGGTGATTCTGGGCAAAACACAGGCGGGGGCTGACCTTGGCCTGCATCAGCTGGGAAACCGCAGAGCCTGTGCACCCAATAGACAACTACAGACCATGCTGGAGCACCACCACCCTGCCCCTACACAGCTGATCCTCCACTGAGGGCAGAGGTTGGTGGTCAGTGGCCATGGGCAGTCCTTGCAGCTGACTGGCCTGGGTAAATTTCTCCCATGGACATGCCAACAGCAATCAAGGCTCAACTATAAGAGGAGGATGTACTCAGGCCACACAAGGGGTACACTTCAAGTACTCAGCTTGGGTGATATGGGGGTCTGTGCCACTGGACCCTATAGGATACCTCCTACATTAGGCCACAATACCAAGACAGGGAGTCATAACAGCTCTACCTAATACATAGAATCAAACTCAGGGAGGATGCCAAAATGAGCAGACAAAGACGCATGGCCCAAATTAGAGAACAGATCAAAACTCCAAAAAGGAGTGAAATGAAATGAAGATAAGCAACCTATCAGATGCAGAGTTCAAAACACTGGGTATAAGGATGCTCAAGGAACTTGGTGAGTACACCAACAGCATAAAAAAGAGCCAGTCAGAAATGAAGGGTACACTAACTAAAATAAAGAACAATTTACAGGGAAACAATAATAGAGTGAAAGAAGCCAAGAATCAAATCAATGATATGGAACATAAGGAAACAAAAACCAATCAATCAGAACAAGAAGAAAAAAAGAGTCCAAAAAAAATGAGGATAATGTAAGTAGTCCCTGAAATAACTTCAAGCGTTCCAACATTTGCATCATAGGGGTGCCAGAAGGAGAAGAGAAAGAGTGAGAAATGGGAAATCTATTTGGAAAAAAAAAAGAAAGAAAACTTCCCTAATTAGGAGAAAAAAATAAACATGTAAGTCCAAGAACAGCAAGTCCCAAATAAGATGGACGCAAAGAGGTCCACTCCAAGACACATCATAATTAAAATGCTAAAGTTTAAAGATAAGGAGAGAATCTTAAAAGCAGCAAGAGAAAAGTAGATAGTTACCTTTAGGGGAGTTCCCATAAGACTGTCACCTGATTTCAGAAAAGAAACTTTTCAGGCTAGAAGAAATTGGAAAGAAATATTCAAAGGCACGAAAAGCAGGGACCTACAACCAAGATTGCTCTCCCCAGCAAAGCTATAATTTAGAATAAAAGGGCAATAAAGAGCTTCCCAGACAAGAAATAACTAAAGGAGCTCACCATCACCAAACCATTATATGAAATGTTAAAGGGACTTATTTAAGAAAAAGAAGATCAAAACTATGAACAATAAAATGGCAATAAACAGATCTATCAAAAACTGAATCTAAAAAACAAACTAAGCAAACAAGAAGAACAGGGGCAGAATCATGGATTCAGAGAGAGTTTTGATGGTTGCCAGATGGGGGGGGGGGCGGCGTATGGGGAAATGGGTGAAGAGGTGAGGGGATTAAGAGGTACAAATAAGTAGTTACAGAACAGCCATGGGGATGTAAAGTACAGTGTAGGAAATGGAGCAGCCAAAGAACCTTATATGGTGACCCATGGACACGAACTATGCTGTGGGGATGCCTGAGGGAGTGGGGGGTGTTGAGTGAAGGGAGGCAGAGGGGAAAAAATTGGGACAACTGTAATAGCATCATCAGTATAATACAATTAAAAATAAATTAAAATAAATAAATAAAAAGTACAATTCAGTCATGTTCAGAAAGAAGTTTATTTTTTAAAAAAAGAAAGAGAGCCCCAGCTGGCATAGCTCATTGGATTGAGTGTCAGCCTGTGAACCAAAGGGTCGCTGGTTTGACTCCCCAGTCACGGCTCATGCCTGGGTTGCAGGCCAGGTCCCTGGTATGGGGCTCACAAGCGGCAACCACACATTGATGTTTCTCTCCCTCTCTTTCTCTCTCCCTTCCTCTCTGTCTAAAAAATAAAATAAAATAAATGAAATCTTAAAAAAAAAACAAAAAACAAATAAAAAGCCATGTTTCACTTCTCCAATTGGAAAGGTACAATGTTCTTCCTTTGTACAGCGTGCCTGACATGATTTCCATCAAGATGGAATGCCCTCTGCTATGTCCCTCCCCTTGCCTCTGGATGGACTCGTAACTCTTCTGAAGAGTGAAGTGGGGTGTGGATACTGTGCGACAGATAAACAGGGCTGGGACTACAGTGAGGCAAGAGAGGTAGAGGGCACAAAATATAAGAAAACCGTCACTCCACGGTCACGCAATTGCAGGGTCAGCCTTAAAAAAGTGCCTCCCTAAATTGTGTGCCCGGGGCACCTGTCTTGCTTCTTAACTTTCAAGGAAGTCCGCCTACCTTGATGCTACCAGGCTGGAGTAGACCACAAAAGGATAGAAAGAGACACCTGGGTGGTCCCAGTAATTCCATCCCCTGGCGATTCACCTCTTTCCAGTCCTGCATCAGACAGGTAACTGAGAAAGTCTTTAAAACAACTCTAGCACCAGCCACTATCCGAATGCAACCTCCTGAGAGATCGCGAGTCGCAACAACCCTGTCAAGTCACCCCTCATCAGGACCCACAGAAACAATGAAAGATAAAAAGTAATTGTTACTGTATGAAGCCACTAAGTTTTGGGTGATTTGTTAGGCAGTAAGAGTTATGGACTTTCTACATAACTAACAATAGGCACTCTCGTACCTCGCTGGTGGCAGATTAAGTTGGTACATCCTACCTGGAGATGATCGATATACTAATGTCTAATCAAAATAATGCAAACACATGCCCTTTGCCCAGAATTTCCACTTTTAGAAATTTCCCAATAAATATAGTCACAAACATGCAAAATGATATGTATATATTTATCAGTGTTGTTTAGATACAAATAATTGGAAATAACCTAAAAGACCACCAATATGGGCCTGTTGAAGCAAATTATAACATTCAATGGAATACTGTTCAGGACAAGAAAGAATGAGGGTATTCTTTACATGATGATATGAAAAAAATCTCCAATGCAATTCCTAAACAAAACAGTAACAAAAAAGATGCAAAGCAGTGTGTGGAGTACACTGACAATTATGAAAGAGGCAGAAGAGAAGATGATCTGTTCGTGGTGGCATGACAGGCACACATTGTGTTGGCAAATTACACAAGAAGCCGCATGTTGCCTGGAGAGGAGAGCTGGCGGCCAAGAGGCAGGAGTGGGAGGGGCGTGTTTCCCTGTATACCCTTCAACACGTCTTACTTTTACACCAGCTGAACGTATTACCTAAATAAAATTACATAAATAAAATTAACTTTTAAAAAAGAAGTTTCTCTCAGTTGTCACTGCCTCCACTTTGAGATCATGGAGCTGGATCTTCCCAGAGAGGCACCTGGAGCACGGGGGGTCAGGAGGCATTTCTTCCAGGGCGGGCAGGCACGGGTTAGCAGGCTAAGGGGACCTGTTTGTATGGACCAAATGAGTACAGGTGCTCCTCCCTGGAATTCACTGGGCTGGGAAAGCACCTCACCAGGCTGGCTCTGGCTTCTGGCTTCTTCTCTCCCAGCCTCCCTTCTCTCCCCTGACAAAAGGCAGGCATAGCTCTCACCTGTCCGACATTTCATCCTGGATGTTGCCCCAGAGAGGAAAGACCCCTGGGAGGCCAACCAAAGGACAATTCAAAATACTGGCATTGCTTTTGAGAAAATGAATAGCCTTAAAGATTGGGAAATAAATCCTTTTGCAAGTCTAATTCTTGCAAAAGATATTTTCCAAGTTTTTCTTTCAAAAAAATCGAAAGAGGACCTGTTGTCAGCTGACAGCACATTAAAAGTTATTTTTGATAAAAGCCATTTTTACATATAACTCAGGACTTCAAAGAAACGAGTGACATTGCTATAAGAAAACTCCTTCCATTACCATCTGCTTATTTATATAAATAACATTCTCAGCACTGACATTTTTTAAACCAAAAATAAAAGGGAATAAAATTGTTGTGGTTAATTAGACTCAGCCATAAATAACTGAATTTGCTTAAAAACCAAAGCAGCCCTATCCATCTTACTAAGAGTTACATTTCCAATAAAATTACTTTATGTTTAATGATTATAGATGGTCAAAGCAATTGCAGCGATAACCCCCATCTAACTTTTTTCCCCCCTTAGAGCTTTATGATCAAAAAGTTTCAATTTGTTTACATACTTTTATTGCACTGAAGTATAAAAGAGTCATTTAAAAAAGACTTTTAAGCATACAGATACATCAGGAGTAAAATTCTTTGGGGAAAGCAGAATGAAATGAGTTCAAAGTAACAAAGGAACAATATAAAATATCCGTGTGTTAAAGAGTAACTTAATTGATATATTGTTAAAATGATGATGGTGGGTATAACATGGCTGTGGTATTTGAATACATTTTTAAAGAATGATATAACAAAGTTTTAACATGTTACATCTTTTGTTGAAGAAACATTTTAAACAACATAAAACTGTGTAAGAGAGAAAGCTCTTCAAATTCTTTAAGCAATGCACAAATAAATAATTTGAACTATTGCCTTAGAGACCATCGGATTCAGCTCTCTTTACTCTGCAGATGAAACGCTTGCCCATCAGAGTGAAAACAACTGGGTTGGTAAACATAATACAATATACAGATGATGTATTGTAGAATTGTATACCTGAAGCCTATTTCATTTCATTAACCAATGTCACTCAAAAAATTCAATAAAAAATAATTTAAAAAACACGAAGTGAAAGTAACTTTCTCAGGGTCACTGAGTGACAAAAGGGACCAGCCCCTGGTCTCCTGCCTCTCCGTCCAGGCAACCTGCCTGGTAGCCGGGGAGTTCTCTCTGGTCCTTGGCAGGAACACTTGCATGGTAAGGAGCCAAGGGAATCAGCCGAGATTCCAATGTTGTGCACTCTGCCCGCCCCTGGGATTGAAGATGAAACCCAAGCAACAAAATGTTTCCCACATCCTCACGGGGCATGTGCAACCTTTTGCTGCACCCTTAAGATAACCCTCCATTTCCTTTCCCACCCTTTCACCTCTAACTTCTGTGAACCTCTTACTTTCAGTTTGCTCATCAGATGCCTTTCCTGGGAACCCGCCTCATCCCCAGTACGTCCGATTCCAGCAAGCGCTGGCCTGGGCCCAGTGAGCTGAAGAACGGGGCTGCAGGAGCGGCCATAGCGGTGCCTTCTTAGCTTTGCCCTGGTAGCCCTGCTTCTCTCTGCTCTCACCCTCAGTCTGACTTCCAGCCTTGATTCTGCAGCTATAGGTAGAGTCTTCATGTAACTCATTTTTCAAAGTAGCACACTTTTGAAAGAGGGGTAAATATATTAACAATTATGCCAGAAAAGCAGGACCATGCCGGGACATATGGTCAACTTAGCTACAGGTTCCAAATGAGGAAGGAAGAAAATGCTGAAAATGTTTGGTTAGGCATGGGGAGAGTCTAAGGAGCAAATAAATCAGGGAGACCTGGCCTGGAATTGGGTGATAAGACCCCAGTGGGAGGGAAGATGTACTAATAATGACCGTCTATTATACTGTTTTTGTCTAACGTTCTGAGGAGAGCCAATACCACCTGAGGGCAGAATTGGCAGCCGTGTACTTGAGGTGATTTGGGGAGTCACACCCCCCCCTCAAAAAAATCCAGAATTACATGTATCTAGCTTTTTGATGAGTTCTGCAGTAGGATGACTTCTGATAACTCCCAAATTAAAGTTGTTACTTAGGCTTTCTGGAAACTAGTACATTTTACCTGGGTAGCATAACTTGGTGGGAATATCGTTAAGTGCAGCCTTCTTTACCTTACATAAAAGAATCATGAGAACGGGGTCCCAGAACAGGTCAAGTGTTGAAGTGGGGACTAGAGATGACATAGTCAAAGGCCCAGGGCATCAGGCACTGAACCATCCTTGTTGGGAGGGGACAGCTGCATCCCGCGCTGCGGGTGGCAGGGGTTGGGGGCATTCCATATGGCTTGTTCACACATGCAACCTCATTTAACCACTCCTACAAACCATGTCAGGCAGAGTCTCCCCTGCTTTACCCAGGAGGCAATGCCCAGATGGCTTGCTACCCTCTGAAATTTCTTTGAAAGGTCATTATAGGAGACAGATTGTCCCAGAAATCAAAGGAATAATACCTTGTATTTGTGCAATTCTCTGTGTAACAAGTATTTTCACATGCATTCTTTTATTCAGACTTGATAAGAGGCCCCCATGAAATGGCCTGGCCAGGTACCGCTTTGATTGCTTTATGATGAACACAGCCGACGTCCATGCTCTAGGTGTCCTGACTTCGGGTTTAGTGATTGGGTACATTTCCCACAGGCTACAGTTTACGAGAGAGCAATCCTGACAGATTTCCTTGGCCTTATAGTGAGGGTTATTGAATCACTCCAGTCATGCATATTAAAAGAATATTTATTTACAATTAGATTCACATACAACTTTTACCAAGATCTCTAAGTCCCTAAAAACCTGATTCCAGTCCACCTTTCTCTCTCATTTTTTTCATGTTCTCTCTACAGTCTAATATGATCTCTTTTCTGATCCTTGACTATACTAAATCCTTTACCATTGGTTATTTCCTCTGCCTGGTCTTCTTTCCCCCAGATCATTATGTGGCTGGCTATTCTCATGCCTCAGGCCAAGGGTGATTTACTCAGACCCTCCCTCCTCCTGTTATCTAAAGTGGCCCCTCCAGCCTGTTCTTCTGTTCTATTATCCTGCTTATTTCCTTGATTACACAGCACAACTTGCAATGCTCTTGCTTATCTGTTACATACTTTTATCATGTTTTCTCCACTAAAACGTAAGTCCCATGAGGCAAGGACCAAGTATGACTTTATTTTATTGCCCTATTCCCAATGCTGGTACAGAGGAGGTACTCATAAATGTTGTTTTATAAATAAAATGGATAAGTAACTTCAGCTGAGAATTCTTAACTGGATCTGTGTCCAGCTAGCATTTTGCTGTGGATGGTTATGCTATAATTTTAACAAGAGTTCATTCAGAAAACATACAATCATCATTCATTCTTCTAACGAGAAGCACCCACAGTGATGGAAGGGGACCACCACCTCCTTGAAAGGATCTTCTGATCTGCGTGCCTCAGGAGAGGAGTATCAGGATCACAGAGGGCAAACTTATCAAGTCCAAATCCTCCAACCTATATAAACTGATTATTTTTTTTAAAGCAAATCCCATATGCTCTAATTTAGTTTTAATGGTGCAGTGATAAGGAAGCATAATATATAGGATTATTTCATTGGCAAGCATATCAAGTAAAAAACACTCTTTAATGTGCTTTGGCAAGATGCTGAGTTCAGGAATTATTCAATCCCAAGGGATTCAGAGGCTCTAACATGTGCTAACATCAGAATGATTTCATTGACCTGAGACTCCATTGCCTGTCTTTGTTTGTTTGTTCATTAAATTCTACCTTTACCACTACCTTGTGACCATGATGCTATTTCCTTTAAAGCAAGGTTTTCCTGGTATTCTGGAGCAGGATAGCAATCAGAGCTAAAAACTGTATGGGAAGGTAGACAAATCTTAGACATACAGAAAGAAAATATTCTGAAGACTGAGTTTCGCAAGGGCAAAAATATTTTCAGACTTTCCCTAAAGAATTTTACAGGCCAATCCAAAATGCATGAAATTCTACATTACTATATTTTTTGCCCTGTGATAATATCCAAAATAAGTTAAAAATTACAGTCGAAGACTATAAATGGACAGAGATCTGATATTGATTTACTTGATACCGTAAGAAAAAAAAACCCCAGAAACTTCAACATTGTTATTAAAATTTCAGCAATTTTCTCCCTAAATTCTAATATAGGAAAAATATTACTTATACTCTAATATTTGTATAGAAACTGAATAAATCACCCTGGAACTGAGATATACATTTTTAATCCCACTGATGTAATGATGTGATATAATTAAGTAGATTCCATACTTTTTAAAAATAACTGATATTCTAGTAATGATACTCTGGTTAATTTAAACCAATTGGCTTACTGAGGGAAATCAGAAAAATGGGACAAAATATTAAAAACACCTGCTTGAAGGCATCTGCAAGCTGTCAAGACAGTAAAGAAACCCCAGACTGAAGAACAGGGGCCCAGGGAGGTGACCCAACATGTGGAGGGAGAGGTTTTTCCCCTGGGTACTTTTGACAACTCTGAAGAAAATGTCTGAGAGGCTAAAAGGCCCTTTTGAGAACCATATTGGGCTAGGGGTCCTGAAGAGGACCTCTGGTGAAATATAAGTTGAGGTCCCAAAGGGATCACCCTGGGAATAAGGGTAAGCTAGGCTTCCAGAAGCCTCCTTCTGAACTTGCACTGAAGTAGTGCCACTTGGTGGTGGTCCTCCCTGGAGGAAAAGGACATGGCAGGCCTAAAATTAATTCTACAATGTTGCAAGTACAACATTGGGCACACAGTAAAAAAATAATCGGGTATATGAGGAGATAAGGCAACACGGAAACAAACAAACAGAATTAGAAACAATCAATTACATAAACAGATCCACAGGAGCTTTAGATTTAAGAATTACCAGTAGAAGTCTTATATCAAATATTTACTATGTTCAAGGAGATAAATGAAAAAACTGGTAATTTTGACAAGAACTAGAAACTATAGGAAAGAAACAAATGAGCTCTGGCTGGTGTAGCTCAGTGGATTGAGCGTTGACCTCAGAACCATAATGGTCGCTGGTTCGATTCCCCAGTCAGGTCACATGCCTGGGTTGCGGGCCAGGTCCCCATTGCGGGGAGCGCAAGAGGCAGCCACACACTGATGTTTCTCTCCTTCTCTCCCTCCTTTCCCCTCTGTCTAAAAAGAAAATAAGTAAAACCGTTTTTCTAAATGCCAAAAATTTTTTTTAAAAAGAAACAAATGAAAAATTTAGAACTGTAAAAGATAATTAAGAACTCAATGCATGGCTTTAACAAGGGTTTGACACATATAAAGAGAGAATTGGTAAAATGGCAGATAGCACATGATTCATAATTCAGAATGAATCATGAAGAGAAAGATTAACGAGCAATATGTAAGAAAGAATAAGTACAAGAGGTTTAAACAAATCACATACTTGAGAGAATGAAGCAAAAATAGTTTCTGATAAAATAATGATGAAAATTTTCCAAAACCTGATGGAAGATATTAAGCCATATATTCGACAAATCTTTCCAATCCAAAATTATTACATAAGAAAAAAAGAAAACCACATCTAATTACATTATAGTAAAACTCCTAAAACTGAAGACAAAAAAGGGAAAAATCTTAAACAGACCCTGATTGTAATATCAACAACATTCAAAGGAGCAAAAATGACACCAGCAGCTGACGGACAGAAGCGATGTAAAACAAAAGGCACCGGGATGCTATATCTAAAGTGCTGAGAAATGCCTGCGAACATATTAGAATGAACGGGAAATGCATCTCTAGGCAAGCAGAAACCGATAGGTTTTGTTATTAGCAGGCTTGATCAAAGGGTCAGGCAGGAGGAGAATGAGTCCAGATGAAAGCTTGCGGAGGCAGGAATAAATCGGGAAAAATTTAAAAGGTTAATTTAACTGGATATTGACATATCAAACAATAACAGCAGTTGGAATCCACAACCTTAATGGCATATACAGGTGGGGAGAGTTAATAGAATTAAAGTACTCTAAGATCCTTACTTTGTTCAGGAAGGAGATAGAAACAATCAAATTAGACTTGTGAAGAATTCTTTTATTATCTACATGGAAAGGAGGATATAACTTCCAAGCTAGCAGAAAAAAATGAAATAATAATAATTTTAAAAACTCAAAATAAAAACAAAGAGAGAATATAAGAATGCAGACCACATCAGAGTAACAACAAGTTACTTAATGAGATTATAAACCCAAATCTAGCAGTAATTACATATAATGAAGTAAGACAAATTCAAAGATTGAATTGACATTAAAAAAGTGTTTATAAGAATTATTTATATCTCTAGGAATACCAAAATGTTGAAAGTAAAAAGATGGATAAAGAAATATAAATACCAATGGAAAAAAGTGAGTATAGATATATTAATATCAGACACAGTAAACTATGTCTATAAAAAGGGACACAATAATGATAAAATGTACATTATATTAGGAAGATATGACAATTCTAAATTTGTATCCACTTAGAAAATATAACTTCAAAATAACATAAAACAAAAAATGACAGAACTATATGGAAAAACAGATAAAAATATTTTAGTAGGGGTTATTTTTAATAAACATACTTTGTAACTGATAGAACAAGCAAACAAAAATCAGTAAGAACACGGAAAACTTCAGCAACATGACGAAGAAATAACCCGGTAGACAACGTGAAGCATTCAAAAACTGCAGGGTATATATTATTTTGAGGCATATATGGAAAAACTGATCATATACTGTGTCATAAAGCAAGTCTTAGCAAATTTCCAAGACTGAAGTCATATCGCATATGCTCTCTAACCACAGAGCAGTTGAAATCAGTAACAAAAATATAACAGAAAGCCCCTGTATGTGTAAAAATTAAGAAATATGCCTCTAAATAACTCCTAAGTCAAAGTAGACAACACAGTGGAAATCAGAAAATGTTTTGGATGGCATGAAATGCATGAAATGTTATATATTAAAATGAGAAAACTTTATTTTAAAATATTGGACATTGTTGACTTTAGGCTAGATTTAACTCTTTAAAACCTTTCCATGCCTCCCTCCCCATTTATCTCTTCTCCCCACACTCTATCCTCCCAAATATTTATAGCACATTCAGTTAAATATTATTATTTTATTTTGGCTATGTAAATATTTTTCACCAAAAAATATAAATGGGATAGATGTTGCCTTCAAGGCAGACCAGTCTTTATTCTTCTCTATTCTATTTACTTGCTTATCGCTTTGCCATCCCTGAACCGAGTCATTCCAGCTGCCAGCGACATCAGCTAACAGTTAAGTAAATAAAAATCTTCACAATCCAGACTGCCAGGGCAAAAGCTTTCCTTAGCTAATGGCAACTCAGATGGAAAGAGATGGGTTTGCATAATGCAAGATGGCAAGAGCAATGCTGAGGAATGCACAAAGGAAATAGTGTTAAAAAAAAATAAAAAGAAGTAGATGCTATCAAAGCAGATGGGAATAACTGTTTCTTTTCGACGCACTTTAAGAGTGCGGAGTGAGAATGCACTGAGGGCTGAGCATCCTAAATGATTTTATTACAGGAGAAAAATAAAAATTCAAGCTGTCTTATTTTTCTTCTTTTTAATACATAAAAAATAATGGGTGAGCGAGAGGGGGCGGGGGGGAGAGAGAGGCCGTTCCCAGGAGACAAGTCCATTGCTTAAGGAATGTTCCCCAGGATACAAGCATGCGCTTATGAATGTGAGTAGGCAGGTGGTTTTCTTTCTGCTGTGACCTCTAGGAGACAGCCCTTTGATGCCCTAAGTGCACAGGGTGGCGTATAAAGAAAAGGAACTGCAAGACCCCCTCTCAGAGCCAGAGCAGATGGGGAGGCAGGAAGGGCACAGGAGGGTGAACGTGGTTCTAATGTCCTGAGCTGCTGGTGAGAAGTCAAATGTATTTTCCAACAGAGCCCTGGCAGAGTCTATAGAGCTGTTAGGAATGGTCACGCGCAGGGTTTACTCTTTATCAGAATCGGAGGGGAGAACAACAGAAGTTATTTATGAAAAGTAAGAGTTAGAGTTTTATTTTTCTTCTGTTGAAATATATAGATTTCTGTGGAAGAGCTGGAAAGTTAAGCACCATTCGTTTTGTTTTCCCATTTGTTCAATATTTACCAAACACTTACTGGGTAGCCAGCACCGAGCAGAAGCTGGAGGGTTCTCTCAAAATGAACTTGCTGCCCAGCAGGGGATACAGGTACAGAAAGACCATCGCGACAGTGAAATAAGGGGGACTTCGGTGCTGAGCTGCCAGGGCCGCGGGAGACTTTGTCCTCGGCGCAGGCTGGGGGGATGGGAGGCTCCAGAAGCTGCCGCCTAAGGTGACACCTTGAACATAAGGGTCTGTGGCTCTGTAACTATGGGAAAATGTTTCAAATCCAAATTTTAAAAGTATTAATTTGTAAGACCTGATTGGCATGAAAATTGGATTGCTTGTGAGCTATTTCTTCCTAAACCAGACATAAGGCAACCATACACATTGTCACTAAGGTTTCTGATTTCTGCACTTACCTTAAGCCTGAGCCCTTTTTGTTGTTCTCCTTTCCACGTCACCACCTAAAAAGGGCCCAGCCCGTTCATCTGCTTTGCTCTACTTCTTTCCGACCCACTAGGCAGTATTGTCTCAAAATACGACTTAGGAATTCGAGGAGAGTTCCTGGTGGGGTGGGCTGGGCTGGGAACTGCTTTTCAGAACTGGCTCTCAGAAAATGCCATCAAAAGGTACCTGGCCGCATCCAACTTCTGATGAAATTTTAATGATCACACTGACATAAACCACTTTCTGTTCCTGATCTATTTCCCAGGATCTTTGCTGCGATTAATCACCATCTGAATGGGTTCTGGAGCTCCAGGCCAAAGTGAAACCGCTTGCAAGAATCATAACAGCTTGTGCGGGGACCTTACAGAGCACTTTTTATGAGCTCTGACTCACCCTGGGCCGGCTCCACAGCCTGAAGTGAGGCTGTCTGTTACCTTTGTTTCTTCCAGTTTCCATGGATACCACTAAGAGGGTTTGAATGCTTCTCGTATAGGCTTCCTCTCTGTTTTGGTACTCCTCTTGGAATTCAGTGGCGGGTTCTATCTGGCTCTTAGTTTTCAGAAGGCAAGGCATTCTCCTGTTCACCTGCCCCAATATGACACCAGTTCCCTTCAATTAGAAAAGGGACACTGAGGTGACCCAAACATGTGACTGCCTCTAGAAGCAGCCCCTGGGATGTAGGATCTGAACCTTGTCAGGACCGAGCTCCCTGTAAAATCTCTAGACAAGTGAAGTGAGGAAGAAAACTGAACTAACTTTCTAAGACAGTCAGTCAGGCTAGAAATAAACGAAAGCCAACCCAGCTTCCGTTTTCTGGATCTTTCAGTAAAAGACCTTGAGCCCAAATGATCGGGAGAATTCACAATGCACCTCACAATGTCTGTGGACTTGGCCTTAGGCCGTCCATCTTTTATCACCCCAATCCTGCCCTGTTCTCCCAGGCAAGCATCTCTAACCTGCACCCACTCTTGTAAGAGTGCAGAAGTACTTCTTGGTTCCCCCATTTTTCTTTATATTCCGCGTAGGGGAGAGAGTTATTCCTACCTCTTTTCCTTTTCTTTTCCAAGCAATGCTTGCACTTGGTCACAGCTGGAAAATGTAACAGGCAGGGTGGAAGAAATCGTGTCTTAGCCACAGATAATAGGTCGACCTGCAAATTAATTACTCATGGGGGTACTCAAAACGTGTTGCTAAGGAGCCAGGTAATGTTGGTGGATGAGCTAAGGGCACGTGGGCTGTCCTTTGCTGAGTCCCAATTCCTCCCCCTGTCTGGGAGGGCCATAGGGTGGGGCCGAGGGCAGGGAAAAGGGCGGTGGGGAATTTTGTTTCCTTGGCAGCCCATCTGCTGAGGTCATGAACAAGCCATGGGGCCTTGTGGGTGGTCTCTCATACTCACACTCTACCGACCAGCCGCACAACACAGCCCACCCCTGCTTATGGCCTCAGCCGGAGTATTTATTAGGAACCCTGCCTTCTTGGAAGACTAAATAGCTAGCACTTTATAATTAAAGACTTTGTTGGTTTCCTACTGCAAATTTTCATGGCTAATGGGACTTAGCCTGCATTATTTATGGCACTGGAAGGGGTAATCCAGTGATCTCAGCTATCCTCTTGACACCCAGGTGCTCCCCCCACCCCGCCCCCCCACACACATGAGTCTGCAGTAGAATAGGAGGTAGTCAGTGCCAGAGTTAACAAGAAATACACTCTCAGGGTCTCCACTCTGGTCTGCATGAATCTGTAGTGTGGCCAAAACAAGGCTGGAAAATGTAGCAAGTCTAACACCCATGTGTCATCTTTTAATTGCCTTCTATTCTCAGTTTACCCCATAAGTAAATGGGGCATTCGAACAGATGAAACTGGACTTTCTCCCTGGCTTGTCTCTCAAGATTCTCACTAGGGAGTATTTTAGAAGCTCTCTGGGACAGAGGAATGAAGGCTTTTAGAGAAAAGGGGCTGAGAGATGTGCTCCAAGCTGCCAAAGGGAACTGGCAGGAGATGAACGTGAGATCAGTACATTTTTCCTAGAAAGAGTCATTTTGTGGCCTAGTTTGAGGAAAAGCTTTCTTTCCTAAGTCTTATTGCACGAGAGAATTAATAATAGTGAAACAGCTGATATTTGAGCACTACCTGTGTCAGGGAATATACCCATTATCTTCGTACTCCCTGTGCAACCGCTCGCCACCACAATCTGTTTGTCCCCTCTTCCCTGGCAAGAGTTGTAGCCCAAATATGGCTTTCCAACCTGGAAACTACATTTCCCAGCCTCCTCTAAGCCAGGTGAGCTCATGTGCCCACAACCTACACCAACTGGAAGATGAGCAACAGCGTGCTACATTCGGGCTGGAGCCTTAGGGGAGCTCCCTCCTTCACGCTCTTTTCTGCTTCCCCATTGGTTGAGTTTTAATAGTCTTAAAATCCATAAGTTGCTACTAGACCTGGTACCTAAGCCAGCCACCAACCCAGAGCACGTGTCCTGGGTCGCTTCATGATAGAAATAAACCACTTGTTCCTTAGCTAACCACATTTTAAGGATCTTTGTTAGGAAGTTATGTTACCCTAGAATACTTTGTAACAACCCTCCAATGGCAAGTTGGGTTTTCTTAATTAACCCCATTTTACTAATGATAAAACTGCAACTCAGAGTAGTTAGGTAATTTATCTAAAGCCGTACTGTTAGAAATTAGCAGCACTGGGATTCAAACCCAGGTTGTCTGACAATCCATGATGACAGAGGTCAGGATAGTGGTGCCCTCAGGTAGAATGGATTGACTGGGAGGATTCACAAGGAAGCCTCTACTCCTTTTAGGGGAAGGGTGCTTGGGTTGGTAATTACATATCTTTAACGTTTAGACAACATTTTATTATTATCCAAAACACTTTCTTACAATTGGTTCATTTAAGCCTCACGAACACCACATTCACCGTATGGATGAAGAAACTGCAGTTTGGATAAGTTAAATATCTTAAACACAGTTAATAGGAATCGGCTCTAGGCTTTGAACACAAGTCTTCCCTCTAAATCCTGTATCCAATTCATTATATATATGCTGAAGCAACTCTCTCAGGTGTCAATTATAAAAACCAACTCATACTAGCTTAAGCAACAAGCACACACACTCCCATTATCAGAAAGAATTCACCATAGAACTTGCAACAGTATTTCTTAGTTTTGAAAACTCTTTGTGTGTGTGTGTGTGTATTACATGTAATTTTCTTTTGGTCTTACTGTAGACAGCCTCTTGCAGCCTGTACTCCGAGACTTCTCTGTTCATTCAAACCTTCTCTAGAATTTCTTAGCAGTTCTCTTTCAGTTACAGGCCCCAGGTGAGTCTGACCAGTGTATGTGCACCCAGTCCTGTCCCAGCAAGATTCCTGATGTAAGGGATGAAGGAGTAAAATAACTCCACACAGGCCTGGGTATCTGTGCTCTGTGTGGGGAGTGTGAGAGAGGGGGTTATACATACCCTTAGGTTTCCCTCTCGAGGGCTTCTTCCTGGTTACTCTTTGAGGATCCAAATTCATTTTCGTCACGGTGCCTCAGTGTGAAGGGAAGACTTTAACAAAAAGTCAGGTATGCCATCCTGTCTGCTACTCAGGTGTGCAGAAGTTTTTGGCTGCTCCCAGCCAAGTCAGTGCACTTGGTTACCCTATGGGCCCAACTGCTGGCCATGGACATGAACTTCATAACAAGGCAAGCGGTCAGAGCTGCCCAGCCAGGTAGGGGCTGTCATGTCTCTATTCTGGCACATGACCTTTCTAACAATTTGTGACTCATTTCCAAGACTCTAGACATTTCTGTTCCATGCTTTGCATTAACAGTGGCTTTTAAACTTTTAAATTAAAAGAATTAAATCTATAGTAAACAAAAAATTTACATTGACCTTGTATACACACACACACACATACACAATATACCAAAAACATTTCTTGAAAAACACCTAATAGTTACCCTCGCCCTGTGTATTGTACTCTGATATGCTTTATCCAATTTTATTTGTTTTCAAAATTCCAGGGCCTAACCAACTACATAATTCCATGACAAAGTGTGACCGGCAGTTGGGAGCACACAAAGTCCAACCACTGCACACACTGCCCCGAGTGCATCCCCACAGCTTCAACTGGGAGCACCTCCCCATGCCATCCATCAAAGCCCTTCGCTTCAGGACTCTAGCCCAGGAGTGTGTGAGCTGTGCTAGGTTGGGTGGTGAGCCCTGAGCCTCAGACATCGCCTCCCCACTCCCTCATGAGGGAGTCTCACAGTTAGAAGGGGCGCTTTCTCAGCTGTGTAAATCCCTCCACATCACACCAGCATGGGCAGTCACCTGGGCTCTTCTTCACACAGCCAGAGATCAGGACTTCACTGTCTGCTGCTTTAGCTGAGGTATTAAAAAGTTCTTTGAAAACTATGAGATATCGCCTCACACCTGTCAGAATGCCTATCAAAAAGTCAACAAACAACAAGCGCCGGTGAAGATGTGGAGAAAGGGAACCCATGAGCACCGCTGGTGGGAGTGCAGGCTGGTGCAGCCACTGTGGAAAACGGTATGGAGTTCCTGAAAAAATTAAAAATAGAACTACCATATGATCCAGCAGTTCGACTTCTGGATATTTATCCAAAGGAAACAAAAACACTAATTCAAAAAACTGTATGAGTTCGCACCCCCATGCTCATTGCAGCATTACTTCCAATAGCCAAGATACGGGAGCCACCTGTGCGACCCTCAATGGACCATCGGTCAAAGAATGTGGTGTACACATACAGCAGACTGTTAGTCACACACACACACATAAAAGAAGGACGAAATCTTTTCATTTGCAACAACATGAATGGACCTAGAGGGTATTACGCTAAGTAAAGTAAGTCAAAGATACATGCCACGTGATTTCACTTACATGTAGAGTCTAAAAAAACCAAACAAACCAAACAAAACCCAAACAGAAACACACCCTTAAATACAAAGAACAGACTGATGGTTACCAGAGGGGAGAGGATTACGGGGATGCGCAAAAAACGTGAAGCGGATTAGGAGTTACTAGCTCCCAGTTATAAAATAAATGTCATGGGGATGTAAGGTACAGCATAGGGAATATAATCAGTCAGACTATAATAACCTTGTATGGTGACGGATGGTTATTAGACTTAACATGGTGATCATTTTATAAGGTATTTCAATGTCAAATCGCCATATTGTACACCTAAAACAAATATAATGTTGTATACTAACTATACTTCAATAAAAAAAATTATGGAACATTTAGAAAAAAATAGCAATAGGTGTATGAAAAATAAAGTCATTTAAAAACTGAGGCAATTTCATAGTCCAAAAAAGCAGAACATAATTTAAGAAAGAAATATAACCAGGTACATTACCTAGTTAGGTAGTAAACAACATTTTTTCATCATAATGTAAACATTGAGTATTAATTTACCTTCAAGAATTATATAATTGGTGAGAAGATGGAGTGGAGAGAAAAAGAAGAGGTAAGAGGAATATAAAAGACAAATCTCTGTCTATGAAAACAACATATCTGCAGGTATGTTAAAACAATAAACAGCAGTTGAGCATATCATTTTGAATTACAGTAAATAAAACAATGAAAAAACCTAAAAGTAATGGGTCTGCTTGCTTCTGAGGAGCAGTTCCTGAGATGGGGAAGGAGGAAGAGTGGACAGGGAACACTAATTTTTTTAAAAATTTTATTTTTCAATCACAGTTTACCTTCAATGTTATTTTGTATTAGTTTCAGGTGTACAGCATAGTGATTAAATAATCATATACTTTATAAACTACTATACTTGTAATGCTAAATTTGAACCGTTAAATTTTGTTATCCTTATGTTTGACTTTTAAAACTATTTGTGTATATTACTGACAAAAATACAATTAAAAAAAAGAGAGAGCTTTTTAATGTTTCCCATAGAAATGGCCTTACCGTAACCTGTATCCCTTCACCCTGGTCCTGCCTTCAAAAGCCAGGTGAGTTGAATCTGTTTTCCAAAACTACATTTTAAACCCTTTGAAGACGACACTCATAACTGTCCTGCATCCCCCATCACCAATTCCTTCCATCTGCAAGGGTCACAGTTCCCAGGTCCCTTGTCATCCTGCCTGCTGTATCTAGACACACTTTTGTTTGCCAACATCCTTCCAAAAGTGTCACTCCCAGGACATATATATTTTGATCACATTTTTAAAAATCTGCTGGTGTGGCAGACAAAGCTCCTGACTCCGAGACTGTTGGCCTTTGTCCGGCTGCACGGCGGGCCCAGCCTCTTTCCTTTTTGTTTGACTTCTTCATCGTTCGAGAGGTTGTGTTGTTTTGTGGATTCAGAGTTTCAGTTTGAGATGATGAATAAGTTCTGAAAATGGGTAGTAGTGATGACTGTACAACATTGTGGGTGAACTCAATGTGGCTGAATTGTACACTTGAAAATGGCTAAAATAATAACTTTTATGTCTATTTTACCACAATTTAAAGAGAGAGCAAGAGTTCGACGTGATAATCTCTAACACTGCTTCTGACGCGTCTAAAGCCTTCACCACCTGACCCCTCATTTCTTTGGCTTTGAGGGCTCAGTTCTGGGCCTTCCATGGAAAGTGGTGGGAAGATGTTGAGAGAGGGTCCCAGTCGGTGACAGGGGGTCTGGCATTCAGTCCCTGGGGCACAATCCTCTCACGCTCACTGTCCCGGAATCCTGTGGTCTGGCAAAGCCTAAACACTAAACACACCCCCAGTGTTTCAAACAGTGACCCCAGCTAGAACCCCTGGGCTCCGAGCCCCGCAGAGCACTCACACCAGGCAGAGGCTCCCTGGGACAGCCTGACCTTAGGGACATCAGCCCAACTCAGAGAAGACCCAGAGACTGAGCTGGAAGTGTTCCTTCCCAACCCCTGGGGCTCTGGGTTTCAAAATCATTTTTTTTCCTGCTCAGAGAGCTTTGGGGTGCATACGGGTGGAGAAGCCATCCCATTGGGCTTTTTATGCCTTTTTTCTAGTTTTGGGAAGTAGTTCTGCTTTCCTTTTAACAATAGGAACTCAAGCAAGCTTAATCTTGCTTGGACAGATGGCCTCTCAGGGCTAGCAAAGGGCCATCAGAGAGTTTGTGACACAAACATCCACACCCCAACGCTCTTGACAGTAGGTCCCACAAGCTGCGTCCACCTGGGCTGTGCCAGGACTCCCAGGCCCGCCCAGGAAACAACACCCAAGCCTGGTGGGCGAGCTGCCCTGGGACCCTGTGAAAGGCACTGCACCTCAGTCAAGAGATCCCATATTTGGGGTCTTTGAAGTGCAAAAAGGAGGGGGTAGAAGATATTTCTTTTCTTTTTTCTTTTTTAATTGATTTGAGAGAGAAAGTGGAAGGGGAGAGAGAGAGAAACATCGGTTTGTTGTTCCGCTTGTTTGTGCATTCATTGGTTGACTCTTGTATGTGCCCTGATGGGATCAAACCCACAACTTTGGCATATTGGGATGATATGCCAACTGAGCTACCTGGCCAGGGCCAAGTATTTGGTTTTCAGTGGCTTTTTTTCTTTTTCCAAACTGAGAGAATGCCCAGGCAGCTGAAAACTATATTAAAGACCTGATTTGAGAAATGTTACCATATTTCACATATTAAACAAATGACTGGAGGAAACTCCATGGTGACAATAGGAGGCAAAACGAGATGAAACTTGTTCAGTGGGGCTTGGGAACCTCTTTTGGGAAGCAGCAGTTGAGGATAGGCTGCGCTTACCACAGCTGACCAAAAAAGCCCAAGGAAGGAGTCAAGGCTGAGAACGACGATGGTATTAATGTGAAGGTGGCGGGGCAGGCTGGTTCTGTGATACAGTTTAAGATTAAGAGGCATTTTTTTATAGCACCTAGTAAGCTAATGGAAGCCTGTGGTAAATGACAGGGTTTGTCGGTGAGGCAGATCAGGTTCTGATTAGATGGGCAGCTGACCGTTGAAACAGACACACCTGCACAGGTGGCAATGAGGATGAAGATACAATTGATGTGTTCCAGCAGTGTCTATTAAAAAGGGACCATTCCACCCTATCCCAGAACTCTGTTCCTACAGAATGAGAGTACAGACTCACTTAGAAAACCCCAGTTTCTATCCACCACATCCTGAGTCTTACAGTATAGTTTCTCTGTGCTTTCATTATCCCCTTCCCCATTCCCTTACTGCACATAAAGTAACTGGTGCATGTGCACAAATATAGTGCATTTTGAAAAAAACTAAATAGCCAATGGTATGTTTTAATGGACACCATAGGGAGATGACTGGGGGGCAATTACTGGTTCTGTGAAAATACAGCAGGTCCTCAAATAATGTCATTTTGTTCAATGTCATTTTGTTATAATGTTGATAAGACACCACAAGAACTTAAATCTTGTTTATATGAATCAGCCTATGGTAGAATTGCTTTTGTTATACATTGTCTCTCCATGGCTCCAAGAACCTATCAATGGCGTTAAGTGAGGACTTAACTTTCAGTGTGTCTTCTTTCTCCGTTCGTGGTACGCTCATTTAGCTTTTTATATTTTTATTTATTTCTAGTAAGTTATTTTGCTCTTACTGTTAAACAACAACGAAAAGAACAACATAAAAAAATCTTTGCCTACCTTGTTTGATTATAGAATTTTAGTGTTTTTCATTTGTCATTGTAAAACCTAGGGCAATTTTATAGTAACTTTTTTGTATGTAGCTGTTATATGAAGGACAATTTGTCTTCAAATGGGATTAATTACTCTCAAAGGAATGAATACTAGATAGTTTTCCTTTAAAATCAAAGTATCTTCTTGTTTAAATAAACTCCTTGTTTAAAATAGGAAAAGAAAAAAAAAAGATGAAACCAGAATAAAACTTCCAGGTGGCATGCCGTCTGGGTATCTATTAACAATGAAAGAATTAAAGAACCAAACCCATCTGAAACCCGTTAGCGGGCGAGCGTAGGGCCAGAATGCAGGCATCCCTCCCACTTTCCCCCAAACGTCAAATGCTTTTCAGCCAACACAAGGCACCGTGCCAGACATGCACATCTGGGACCCAAGTGTGGTATACTAGTCATGGCCTTGGGTTCTGGACTCAGTCAGACCTGGGTTCAAATCCAGAATCTGACTCAGCTGTATGGCTCTGGGCAGATGTTTCATGCTCTCTGGGCCTCAGTTGTCCTATCTACAGAGTGTGGACGCTGGTACTCACTTTATAGGTGGTTTTAAGAGTAAATGATACAGTACACATAAGCGCTTAGTGAGCAGTGAGAACTCAGTAGACCTACATTATCATAATCCATGGTGTTCCAAGGCTGTGAAAGGTGAACTCCATTTGCTCTGTTCGATAGCCAGGGCCACATGGATTTTTCTCCTCCAACATTTTATCATAAAAAACTTCATACACAAAAGTTGAAAGTTGCATAGTGAACACTTATGTACCTACCACCTAGCTTCTACAATTAGCATTTTGCTATGTTTCATTGCATATTTATCTCTTATCTACCCATCAATCCATTTTTTTCATTTAAAAAAATTTTCAATTACAGTTTATATTCAATATTCTGTATCCGTTTCAGGTGTACAGCATAGTGGTTAGACAATCACGTACATTACAGAGTGGTCTCCCAATATTTCAAGTACCCACCTGGCCCCACACGTGGTTATTATGATATTATTAACTATATTCCCTATGCTATAATTTACTTCCCCGTGACTATTCTGTAACTACCAATTTGTACTTCTTAATTCCTTCACCTTTTTTACCCAGTTCTGCAACCCCCCTTCCTTCTGTCAACCACCAGTCTACTCTCTGTGTCTATGAGTCTGTTTCTATTTTGTTTTGTTCTTCAGATTCCACATATAATGAAACCATATAGTATTTGTCTTTCTCAGTCTGACTTATTTCACTTAGCATAATAAACTCTAAGTTTATCCATGCTATTTATTGCAAAAGGTAAGATTTCATTCTTTTCTGTGGCCGAGTAGTATTTCATTGTGTATACGTACAACAATCCATCTGTTATTAAAAATGCATTTAAGCCCGACGCTCAGTGGATTGAGTGTCGGTCTGCGAACCAAAAGGTCACCAGTTCAATTCCTCAGTCAGGGCACATGCCTGGGTTGTGGGCCAGGTCCCCAGTAGGGGGCGTGCGAGACGCAACCACACATTGATGCTTCTCTCCTTTTCTTTCTCCTTCCCGTCCCCTCTAAAAATAAAAACATTTTTAAAAATATGCATTTAAAGTAAGTTGTAAATGTCAGTACATTTTAAACTGCATGTTATTATCCAGTTTTTTTAAAAGGTAAAGTTTGCATTTGATGAATTGTGCAAACCTTATGTATATCATGAATTTACCCATCTTGGATCCTTAGCTCTGTGTCCCCTGCTTCGGTTACCGCAGACCCTGCTTTGCTGTCAGCTGGGCTCTCCCAGGGAACAGGGAGGCGGTGCAGAAACACATGGGAGGGCGGGGCCACCCGTCCAGAGGCCTTTGCTCCTGTGAGGCCCAGTACAGCCCCTGCTCCTCTGGGAGGTCCAGCCTGGGTTTATGCTCAAGTCATTGTGCCACTGTTTCATGGGCCCACTCCAGTCACCGTTGCATAGAGGTCATTTCATTTATTCAATGTAGAAAATTCTTTTAATAGACCCCTATTGGCATGCCTCCAGCAATCCCCCTAGGTTGTCTTTCCCAACCTAGAAGTTCTTTTTATTCATTTTTTCTCCCTGTAACTCAAATTTTTTCTTCCTGTAACTTCCAAGTTCTTTCTTCTGGAAACAGATTCAATATCCCTGTAAAAAAAGGAAGTCTGGTTTCTCACATGCCCTTCGCTTTCTCTTAATTTCTCCAGGCCCTTCCATCCTTTCATTTGGCACTTTACCGTCCTTGTCCTGAATCATTCATCACTGTTTCACACAGTGTCTCCTTCATGAAGCTTCCTGAGGGCAAGGACCACATCTCAGCCTGAAACACTGCTTTCCTCGATAGGGCTCAATACATGTGTGTGAAGACTCAGATGGAGACAAATAAGGATGTTACGTGTGTCAGATGCGAATGTAACTGGTCTTTGAGGCCGACCAGCTTAATGAGCTTTAGTCTCTTAAACATATTTTGGACCAAGAGTGGGAAAGTTTGTGTATCACTCAATGCATATTCTGTAAAGAAAATAGCCACAGAATAAAACACCTTAGTGAAGAGCATTGCTTAATGAAGCTGTAAACAAAAACACTTCTGCTAACTCTATGTTGTCAAGGCTGGGCTGCCTGAGCCACCATGGCTGTATGTTTTGGACTATTACCATCATAATTTTGGAGAAGAAAAGCTTGTTGTTCTCAAGAACCTTCTCTAAAATGGTAGCCTAGTCTTCATGTCCACCCCAAGGCTGAGGGCCAAGAAAATTGTACTTTAGTCCAGGGCACATCAAGGTACGAGGTTTCTTCCAATCCCCCTGGTCCATCCTCCAAACAAAACCTCCCTGTTTCCCATACAGGGTCCTGGTATCTAATGGACGGTGTAAGTGCAGAAAGTCCAGCTCCATCCGGGTCCTATCTATTTCGTTCCTCCCAGTTCATTCACAGGAAACTCTAGGTGAAATCCCTCTCGGGAAACTTTCTTTGATACCATAAGCACCTCTATTTGGGTCAGGCAAAGGCTCTGCCAACACAGCTGGTATTTTTTCAGGTTGTATTCACAGAAAAAAAAAATATATATTTTTTTTAACCAAGGTTTTACCTCTCTGTCTCCTGTGAGACCAAGACTTAGCCAGAAGCCAAACAATCACCCTGACAACGTAACTGTGTTGTTACCCTGAATGTTTTTCTTTTCTTCCAAAATTAATGGGAAAAAACCCCTCCAGAGCTATGGTCACGTCTGGTTTTCCTCTGCCTGTCCAGATGGGCCCTGCAGCTGGGGGCTGGAGGGGGGAGCTTCCAGTGAGCAGAGAGAATCAGAATTGGAGGAGGAGCCTCTATTACGCAGGCAGTGACTTGTGTCTACTAGGAGTTTAGGAAATATAAGATAAGCCCATGCTAGTTTTTACTGCAAAAGTCAGGCACAAAGGGACATCTCCAGCAGCACCATGGCATTCAGCAGTTCTTTGGGGAGACATCTTCTTTCAAAAAGAGCAACCTAGGATCTCAATGTTTTTGGAAGAACGTATTTTGTTCACTCCTGGCCCCACCCACCTGTTCCACATGGCCCTGTGGTCCACACAGGATTCACAGGCTGTCAGTTACTGGCTGGGCATCAGGCGGTGGGCGAGCTGAGACATGTTTCCTGCAACAGCCCAGAACAAGGAGGCCAAAGGGAACATGTCCCTCGTGCCTGGGGCGCACCAAGGGTCAACGCTGGGGAAGCTCAGTTTGGGGTCCGGTGCACTTCACATGGAGCCTAGAACGAGGACAAAGAACCCACTGCAATGGAGACCAAAATGGGTGGAAAACGAAAGAAAGATGGGGGATTAGGGGGAGAGGCCAGGACGGTTTCCTGGAATATTGTCCCGGGTAGTCAGGGCAGTTTCCCTGAGCAGAAATAGCGTGCCGGTTTGTATTTTATTGCTTGCCCAGTACGTGGCAAGCGTGTTTGGTTTACATTAAAGTACAATACCCAGGAAAACAGCTGCTTTCAAACAAAGTGATTTTGCTCTCTGGAGCTGCCCTCTCAGCCTTAGCAGTTTCACCTTCACTCTGGGGTCAACGAGGTCTGCCTCTTAAACGGACAAGTCAAAGCTAAAGTGAGTCGAATTTTTTAAACCTATGACCTTTAACCACACTGTTGATTCACAATGTTAAAAGCCTCAATATTCTGGACCGGAAAGTTTAAAGATATTTGGCACCAAGTCAGTTGCTGGATCCACATTTGAAAGAAGTATCTTTCCTTTATTTCAAAAGAGCACTGCTTAAAAGACTGTGTAAGCTAAGACCATAAAGTAATGAACCTTTTAAACAAACACATTAGAATATATAACCCAAATAAATGTTCGTCTTGAGAAAAATGTTTCAGTCAAACGATCCCATTATTGCTCAGAGCATTTTCAAAACTCCTCTTTCAGAATAGCCTTCAAAACTGGCTTGCACAAAAGCAGATGCCGCCTGACTTGATGACAGTCACAGGTTTGCTTCCTTGACTCAGTGCAATTTTCTGCCTTTCATACTTTTTGCAGCCATAGACCTGCCCTTCTCCCCTCTTTCATATCACAAACTAATCAGCAAGAGATTTCAAGATAAGTGTTGCAATGGTGCCACTTGAGAACAAAAAGGCCTGGGAGAAAGGCCATGGGGCCAGTCACAGCTGGAATCTAAGAGACCCCTGGAGCCTGGCAACCGCCCCAATTCCTTCGGGTATTGAGGAACTGTAAGAAATCTAAGTGGATAACTGGCCAAGTGTTCACGACCCAAATTATGTCGAGTTAAACCTCCACTAAGTCCGGGGATATTCCTTGGCTACAGCCAAGAAGGGGCACCATACATCTAACACAGATGTGGCTTTGGCCAATGTCCTTTTTTGTGACTGGCCAGAAGAGGAACACTGGCCAGCCCTGTGGGAGCTGGTTGTCACTGGATGGCAGGGAAGTTTGCGGCACAATGATAAGGTAGAAAAGACATGATTGTTGTTTGGTTCCCTCAATGGTAGCAGCTGTAAGTGAGACTCATAAGAGTTGGCTTGGGCCAATGGATGAGGAAAGACTAGTGGGAGTTCTCAGTGTGTGGAGCTGCCGGAAAGGGGAGCACCCACTCAGGGTAGCCAAGAGTAAAGAGAACCTGGGGTGTGTACCCAGGTTTGGAACCAACCACAAGACACACTTGCTTGATTTGAGGATTCAATGAAATGGTTACGCAAATATTTTGAAACTGCTAAGTGCTTATATGTTATTCATCACCCTTATTACCCACGAGGAAGGCAAACAAACTTCAATCTTCTGCCCCCTCCAGTTACCACTTATCTTCATCTACTCCCATGTCTCTGCTCTCTCCCTAGCTTAGTGAAACTCTTCTCGTTCTTATCCGAGGCTAATCCCTATATCTGAACAACACCTGTGCTCTTCTAGATGCACCCCCCTTCCTGCTTTCTGAGTTCTCGTTCCATTTAGTTATGCGTGATTCATTCACCTCTTCAACCTTTCCCTCACTCTTCCCATCATTATTCAAACATGCCCTAATTTCTCCTGTCATAAAAAAAGAGAAAAACTCTCTTTCATGCCATTATGTCCCTATACGTAGTTCTGGTTTCTCACGCTATTGTCTTTTCAATAGTCAGCCTTCTGGAACGGGCCATCTCCCCTCACGCCCTCCGGATACTTACGGCCCATTCACATCCAAATGCATGGCAGCCTGGTTCCTGAATCCATCACTGCACTGGAAATGGTTTTGGCAAGCGGACCAGGGACCACCTCCCGCCATATCCAGTGGGCAATTTCGTTCTTTTAATCAACTCTCCAAACTCTCTTCCCTCAGCTTCTGGGGGAACGCACTCTTCTGTTGTTTTCTCCCACCTTTCCAACTGCTGTTTATTTTTCTTCCTCCATCCCTTCCTCCAACATTGGGAATCCCTCTTGGCCTCTGCGGGCACTGATGGCTCTTCAACTCTTAGGGGGAAACTGCTCAGCACGTAGTTCACAGTCAAAGCCCTTTTTTGAGCCAAAGAATTTGGAGTTGGTGCTTTCTTCCTCTTGCAACCTCCTTTGGGGTTCTTGCCTCCACAGGCATCTGGTGTGGGGAGTCGGTCCAGCCCTCTGCCCTCTGGAGCAGGGAAACACAGGCCCTCTGGGCCGGTGGCCATCAGCAATGCTGCAGGCACCAGAACAAGCCCCCTCTTTGTTTCTTTATCATTTTTTGCCCCGTCTCTTCTAGGCTTCACCCTGCCTCTCCATAAAAGGGATAAGACTTGCGTCTGGGCTTAAGAAGATAGGTGGCCACCGAGTCTGTTGGGTCTAAGTCTTAGATCTGCCTCCTGCAGGCCAGAGAGTCTGTGTGGCTCCGTTAGCGACGCCCAGTGCACCAGGGCTAGGGTTCCTCCTTCCCTGGGGGCCTCTTCTGCCTGGCTCCACGCTGTATGAACTTAACAACCGCAGAGCCCCGGCACCAGATTTAAGTGTAGAAGTCCTAAGTGCAGCCATCCTCAAGTGCTTCCTGATCTCACCAGCTTGTATCCACAGGCATTGTCTTCTCTATGGGGCGGGAAAACGTAGGTTTACAGTTGTGAGTTCATAAAACAGAGTTTATTCTTGTATTATTATTTATTAATTATTGTATTACTTTCCACGCAAACAACTGTAACCTACTTTTGCCCACCCCTGTATCCGTGCACTTGTCCTGAGACATTTAATTCGCCCACAGGGCTCCAAATTCCGCACTTGGGGGTTGGTGACAAATCACCATCCTGAGCACACAGTCAGGGCTCCTGGCCCACAAGCTCATATCTACTTATGTCATCAATACACTTAAAAGTCAATTCATCAACACTCCCCAATTTCCTCCTCTTTGCCCCCTTCCCCTTCTGCCTTTCCCGGCCTCCTACCTCTCCTTTGGTCTGGTCAGTTCTTACTTTTCTGTAAAAAATGTAGCCAAAATGTCACCTCGCTGAAAGTCTTCCCTGGCCCCCAAGGTGGGGTTGGCAGCACTCCTCTCTCTTCACATAGTGCCCTGCACTTTCCCAGTAGGACACTAGTGTGATCACTGCCTTCCCAGTTTCCCACCGGAATTGCATTCTCCCAGAGCAGAGGCTTTGTCTCAGGTATGAAAGCCCAAGAGTAAGTGCACATGTGAAATGGAAAACCTCTCCTGCTGCAAATTGGAATATTACTCTTTCTCAAGCACATGTCACCAGTTTATTGAGCAAGCTTAACTGGGTAAGATTCACTTGAGGTTTTATTTTTCCTCCTACAACTGCCTTCAAATGAGTTCTGACTCTCCTTTCTTGCTCTTCAGTGATTCCTTCGGGTCGATCTCAAAACCTTGACCACTTTCAGGTATCGGAAGAGTACCATTTGGAGATATTAAAAGCTCCGATCTAAACCCAAACTAGACTCTCACATCCAATTTAAAGTTTCTTCCTTCTGTCCGGCTCAGGTCTGACCTGGGGGCTAAGAACCTCTGGTGTGGGGAAAGAGGTCCAGATTCTTCCATTCTTCTTGATTTGCCTTCTCCCTCCAGGCGCCGCCCCGCCCTGGCCTCCAGCCCTCCAGGTCCTCTAAGGCTGAGCAGATGAGGAAAAATGAGAGCACGGGGCAGAGGCCATTCTGCTCAACTTGTGTAGTTTGTGGCTTTTGTCTGAGTGTCTGGAGTCTTTGAATGGCTTATTAATGGCGCTATTGAGATCCCCTCCCCTATACCCACTACAAGGACTTCCCACATCACAGCAGGATGATGTACTCTCCAGCTGACCTGGTCTTCCCGTGCTGGGACCCCTGTCCCAGAAGGCAGCCCTCTGCCAACAATGGCCCATGGGAATCTACTCACCCATAGCCTTTCAAGTGGCAGACATACATCTTGCTATCCCAGCTGCCATCTCCCCCCTTACCCTGCCACCCAGTTTCAGCCGGCTTCCTGTTTTCAGAACTCCCAAGGAGCCGCATGCCAGTCTTCATGCCCCTCCCCAACCCCCCAGACTCCAGGAGACTCATGGCAAGCTCTCCCAGGACACATGCATTCTCAGCCCTGGTAGCAGCGCCATGCAGTCTGAAATATAAGCTCCAACCTACGAAATGCGGCCGGTTTGTTGGGAGGCCCATTTGTCTCCCCTTTTTGCAAGGCCTCCCCAACCCTGAGGTTCTCTTAGCCTCTTCTTTGCCTGCTTTGGGTGGCTGGATCCTTCCCCATGGGAAAGGAGGAAAAAGAAAACTTGCTCCTTTTACAAACTCCCTGCAAAGAGCTCTTTCAGGTAGCGCTAGCCTTTCCTTAGCAAGTCTTTTGGGATTTTTTTAGCACCTCTTTAGAATGTGGGAGTCCTTATCACACACTGACTTCAGCTTTGAAGTTTAGACGACAGGAAACATTCCTTTCCACATCCTTTTAGCTGGTCTTAAAATACTCTTTCTCATTTCTTAGACCTGCCGTCGGCCTCCTATTACCGCCCCCACCAACCTTATCTCAAATGCCCAAAAGGGGTTTGATTGGAACTTTATTTTCAGACAAAACTAAAAATCGTAAAATATATTTAATCTATTTAAAAAATGGATGTATATTCTTGGGCTAACAAAAAAGAATGTGTGGGTATTTTTGGCATTAGCTGATCGACAAAATTATAGGACAGCACAGTATGTCTCCCTTCATTTTACATCAAGGACGGGAAGATAAAGTAGAATCTCCTTGCAAAAATATTCAAGAGTTTCATCAGTTTCCTGAGAGCTTCTCTTCCACCTTTGATATTCAAATCACCTTCCTTTGAAGAGCCTGCTCTATCTAGTGTCCTTGTCAATTTCCTCTCTCTCTTCTTAACTGCTCCGATCCTGCCAGATCCTTCCTTGTTAGCGGTTTACCCATGAGGGAGCAGTTCTCCAATCTCTCTGCCCACTTGATGAAAGGGCATCCGATTTGCATCTTATTTCTGCATATGCACATCATTGGAAAATCAGCTGGAGGATGGCTGAAGAGGAGGATGCAGCGGCTGGTGTGGACGAAGGCTGGTTTAATTGGAATTAAGGTATTTGCATACAGACACTTTTATGAGTGGTGGGTAAATTTGTCAGTCACCACCGTGTTGTAACAACATTAGCTTCCCCACGCCACCTTATAACTTTGGGGCTTAGGTACTGACAACTGAGATAACCAGGGGCCTCTGCCAGCGCCCAGGAAGGAGTTACACTCTAAGTGCTTCTCAGCTGACACGGAGTCAAGGACTGGTTGGAGCTGGCAGAGTCCACAGAAGACGAGGATGACCTGGGGTTGAGAGGGCTAATGCTGAGTCACAGAGCTGGGAAGGGATTCGGAGGGCCTCGCAGGGGTTTGGAACAAGTCATCTCAAAATGCGCTTCCGTGGCACGTGGATTGTTTTGAGCTAAAGGTAGCTAAGACCCTGTGGGCTCAAGAGAAATGCCTGCCCCATTCCTCCTTAACTACCTAGAAGAACTTGAATTAGGGGCCTTGTCCTATAATAAGAGATTCTCAGAGATAACTCTTTTGGACCTACCTATGGGGCAGGGCAAACTTCTGCTCTTGTTATCATTCTGCAATGACCTTCCTCTGCTCTGAAGCCCCAAGGTGATCCTTAGCTCAGAATGTCCTATATACCTCATTTTCTCTTTCTGTCTTTGAAC
Source organism: Mormoops blainvillei (assembly GCA_004026545.1). Classification (NCBI taxonomy): domain Eukaryota; kingdom Metazoa; phylum Chordata; class Mammalia; order Chiroptera; family Mormoopidae; genus Mormoops; species Mormoops blainvillei. The sequence continues at coordinate 63,200 of PVJD01000111.1, forward strand.
CTCTCATGTGCAATAATGCCTCATCCTCTCTCACATATGTAGGGCTCCCATACATATGTATGTGATTAAATTTTGTCATTTTCTCTTGCTAATCTGTCTCATGTTTATTTGATTAGTAGGCCAGCCAAAAGAACATTGAGGGTAGGGGAAAGTTTCTTCCTCCCACATAACCTGAAACGGAAGATGGGGGAGGTACCAAGACCAGTTGCACTCTGGGACCATATGGGCAGGCCCGGCCCTGCCATGGCACAAAAACTGCCCTCATCTGCAAGACAGCTTTCTGGCCTTGCACTTTAAGGGGACTACAAGCATCTTTATAAGACAGCAGACTCATTGGCGTCAAAGGCTTGCCAGGCTTTGAGTCATTTTGCAAAACGGATGTCCCCTAGGCAAATACTTCCATAAGTGACCTCTTCCTAAAGCTACCACCTCCGACCCAGTGCTTGGCCTCTTTAGATGGAGGTTCTTCCAACATCACCAAGTCCTTCTGAGTCCCCTATCTATAGAAGCAGAACATTCCACCTAATGTCCTGTTATGATTTAAGACCATTCCTCACTCTTGGTGACACTGAGGAAAGAAGGAAGCAATCACTAGTCCTTCTCATATGAACATCCTGAACTAGGAAGGGAACAATGGGATAGGGAGGAAAATGGCCTTTATGGCCAATTAATATTTGACAAGGGAGGCAAGAACATACAATGGGAAAAAGATAGTCTATTTAAGAAATAGTGTTGGGAAAATTGGAAAGATACAAAAAAATGAAACCAGACCACCTTCTTACATTATACACAAAAATGAACTCAAAATGGATTAAAGACTTAAATGTGAGGCTTGCAACCATACAAATCCTAGAAGAAAACATAGAGTAAAACCTTGGACATTTCTTGTAGCAATATTTTTTCTGGTACATCTGCTTGGGCAAGGGAAACAAAAGAAAAAATAATCAAATGGGACTACATGAAACTAAAAAGTTTTTGCACAGCAAAGGAAACCATCAACACAATGAAAAGACAACCCGCTGAATGGGAGAACGTATTTGCCAATTTGATAAGGGGATAATATCCAAAGTGTACAAAGAACTTATAAAACTCAACACCAGAAAAAAAATCCAATTAAAAAATGGGCAAAGGACCTGAATAGACACTTCTCCAAAGAGGTCACAAAGATGGCAAATAGATGTATGAAAAGATGTTCAACATCACTGTCATCAGAAAAATGCAAACTAAAACCACAATGAGATATCACCTCACATCGGTCAGAATTGCTATCGTCAATAAATCAACAAGCAAGTGCTGGCGAGGATGTGGAGAAAAGAGAACCTTCATGCACTGTCGGTGGAAGTGTGGACTGGTGCAGCCACCGTGAAAGCAGTGTGGAGTTTCCTCAAAAAATTTAAAACAGAACTGCCTATGACCCAGCGATCCCACTTCTGGGAATATGTCCTAAGAAACCCAAAACACTAACTTGAAAGAATATATGCATCCCCATGTTTGATGCACTGTTACTAGCAATCACAAAGATGTGGACGCAGCCCAAGTGTCCATCAGCAGATGAGTGGATAAAGTGCTGTGGTACATTTATACAATTGAATGCTACTCGGCCATAAAAAAGAAGGTAATCTTACCCTTTGTGACAGTATGGGTGGACCTGGAGAGCATCATGCTAAAGGAAATAAGCCAGTCACAGAAAGACAAATACCATATGATTTCACTTATATGTGGAATCTAATGAACATAATGAACCAACAATCAAAATAGAGACAGACTCACACAGTGAGAGCAGGCTGACAGCTGCTGGGGGCACTGAAGGGGTGGGGAGATTGAGCAAAAAAGAAAAAATAGTGAAAACTCATGAACATAGATAACAGTGATTGCTGGGGGTGGTGAGGGGAGGTGAATTAGGGTCTGGGGGATTAATGGTGATGGACTGAGACTTGATTTGGGGTGTGAACACACAATGCAGTGTACAGATGTGTTGCAGAACTGTGCACCTGAAACCTGTATCATTTTACTAAACAGTGTCACCCCAATAAATTCAATTATAAAAAAGAAAAAAAAATCCAATTCCACTCTCCTTAAGGAAACCCACCAAACTACTAGTTTATCTCCATTGTGCCTACACCAAGAAACCACGAACACCCACTCCCATCCTGTGGAAGGAGAAAAGCCCCAGTAAATATGAATCCATAATTAATGACTATCAGGAAACATGCCGTCCGCCCTTTGCAGCTTGTCCCTGGCATTTGCAAGACATATCTCAGCACTAAGCGTAAGCCAAGAAGCCAGTTTTCTGCAGGAAAAGTCGCACATGGAGAAGCATTTGTAAAAAAGTTGAACAAACGAATGGGGGGAATCTTAGGAAAGGATTGGAAGATGAAGGGGGAGGATCTGAGTCTGTGCCAATCTGAGACCGTAAAAAGTGTTTGAAGCCATCAGCTGATATCTTGGAGGAGGTCCCAGGGTAAACAAAGCCTGCCTGAGGGGTCTGGAGAGTGTAAGCTCACTCTGATTTCACGAACGCGCTGAAATCCTTCCAGCTGACACAGATGAAGCCCTTTGAAGACAGCCAACGCTCTAGGACACCTGCTTCCCCCAGCAGGCAGGAGGGTGGGGCTGACATCAAGGCTGGGTAAACAGGGGCTGCAGGTAGGATGGACCGGATGGGAGCAAGGGCCAGACTTTGAAATCAGGGACTCGACTGTCATCTTGAAGTCAGAAGGTGGTTCCTTGAATTCAACAAATGGAACATTTCTCCCACAAGCCTTGTTTCAGGGCCAAGCCCTGTTCTATGAGACACAGATATCCATTAAACAAACCAGACGTGAGACTTCCGCTTGGTGGGGAAGACAGCCCTTTGTATATGAATAACAGGACGGTGTGATCGCCACTCTCACAAGAGATGTGCACGTCAGGGACAGCATTCCAGTTCCGAGATGAGGGAAGCCTTCCAGCTTAGACCTGAGGGGTGAGCTAGTCGAGCAAAGAGAAGGAGGGACGATGCAAAGGGACTGGCCTGGGTTAAAGTCTGAGAATGTGAGAGTGCTGGCAGATTGGCTGAAAGACAGGCAGGAAGTCAGATGAGAGGTGCTGGGATTATTCACGATGGCAAAGGAAAGGCTAAAAGTTGAGTGAAAGTGTTCAGTTACAGTAAGTTATTTATAGAGGCCATGACCCCCTTCTGAGGAGGTTCAGAGGAAGGAGGCTGCAGGAGTTCTGTCAGAGGCCGGGCAGTGTGTATGGGCCCAGGGCCATAACAGCACTGTCACCAGGGAGGGGCAGCTGTGGCCATCCTCACTCCTCTCCCATGCGGGGATGGTTAGGACATGGCCCTTGGCAGTCAGATCACCCCAAGGGCTGTGCTTGGTGAGAAGCAAGTGGTTGTTAAACTGCCACTAGGAAGGGTGAGTCACTTACCTGCAGGGCCCTTGTATGGCCAAGTGGGGTGTGCCTCAATGCCAGCTGGGACCAGACTTGCTGAGGGTGGGATCACGGGGGACTGACTGGGCAGCTGCTTTCTCTCTCCAGGCTCCCTCGCCCCTCCCCCAGGGCTCCTAGCCCAGTGCTAATGTTCCAGTATGACAAGGACATCGCTTTGAAGGGGCGCTGAATTGTTAGCCTTCCCGGAGAGCTCACAAGTCTCACTGTGGCTCTGCCCATAAAGGAAAAGGACCTTGACCATTCCTTCTCTGTCTCTTTACTTTTCCCTGCCTTCTGACACAGTTCCAAAGACTGAATGAAAGCAGAGACAATTAACCACTCAAAAAGCCCCTCCTGGCAGGGAGGACTAGTCGCCCCAGCTGAAATGATGGCTCCGGCCCGAACCAAGGCTGGGCTTCGCCTGCTCTATCCTCAGCAGCTGGGGCTCCCATTCCGCCCCACCCCCCGCTCCTGCCAGATGCCCACGAGGCTGCGCCGGCGGATGGGACTGATCAGGCCGCTCCTAGAAGAGCCGCAGGGGCCAATAAATGTATGGAAAAGTTCAATCTCTTGGCACCGAAAGGACTACAAAATGATGTAACATTGTATAACAATACGTACCGATGAAAGTAAGGTCAAGTTCTAGCCTCTGGTGGTAGAAAGCCTTGGTGACAAAAGAAGGGATGCTAACGGCACCAACTGCTCACTGCTTCTTTCTGCCATCCCCTGTCCCAAGACAGTATTTCTTCTTATTGGTAATGAATTAGCTAGATCTTGGGTTTGCAGAGGGGTCATCACTGGGATGGCTGAGTCTAAAAGCCAGCCGAAGCCTCGCAGCTATGCAGTACCCATCTGGGACGTCAGGAGGAGAACCCGCCGCCCTTCCCCCACTCCATTGTGCGTAAGACATTCTTCCTAACCAGTAAGAGGAGTTGTGGGCATAATTCCTATGGCTCAGCCACTTAATTTTTTTACTTCAGGCAACAAGGTTTAACTATAGAAATCAAAGCATTTCTCTAACCAGGTTCCTTAACCAATACAGAGCTCTCTATGTAATATTTTATATCAAAACATACTCTCTGAACCTAAACATGGTCACTGTTGGTTCTTCTTTTCAAGGAGAGGCCCTCACAAAGGAATATTCCTTATAAAAAAGTCCACATATACAGGCTAACCTCCGCATTACCTTGTTGCATCCTAATCCCCAGAGAAATCATTACAAACAGAATTGTAAGAAGTATCCTACATATCTGAAATGTTTGTTACTCTTCATTTTAGAGCCTTAAACACAGAAGGTGAACGTGGTTCTGTTGACTTTGTTTAAATGAGAATAATCAGGGTGTCTAGTAGGAACCATCGCCTCCTCCAGAATTTAGCAAGATGGTAACTAATGGTAACTAAAGATGAAGGACTGGTTGATGCCATCTGATTATAGAACAAGACGTGACATTAAATTTCAGAGCCAGCACCGTCATTAGAAGCTGCAGTGAGCTTAAAAACCCACCTGCGAATCTCACTCCTCCTCCTTCAGCACAGCGTCGTGCTGTCGGGTTGGCCGGTGTGTTCACTGGGATGAGGGCTGTGTGTGCATAGGCGATTTTCCTATGAAATTCATAGAAAATATTAATAAAGACCATTTTCAGGCTGAGCAATTCCCCAACTACTTCCCATCACTTTTCAAAAATGTCCAAGCCTCCAATTAGCTCTTTATCCTATGTTCCTACCTCTTTAGTTGGCATTACTTCTCGGTTAAATCGCTGCCTGTCTCCCCATTGGCTCCCCTGTCCCCCACTCATCCCGCGCCTTCTGCCAGATTGGTGTTTATGCACAGGGATGCTCCCTGAGTCCTAAGTTGTAAGAACAGGACTTCCTACGAATTAAGGACGAACAGGTCTGTCCTTAAAGGTGCAAGACAAAGGGAAGGGAAGGAAACCCAGTACTGGAGATTGTGGGAGAGCACAGTAGAGACAGGGGTTTTTTAAGAGCAATCTGGGCTCCATTTCCAGCTCTGCTGACTACGTGACTTCATGCAACATAATTTCAGAAATGTGAGAACCATTTACCTCATGATTAAATATGACTGTGAAGAGCTTGGTAACCGTTATAAAAGTTAAACAGTGTTTGGCGTACACTATGTCCTCAGTGATGGTTCCTTGTTTTGCCCCTGTAATTAGCAAGATATGGCATACCTGATTGACTAATTTACAATATCCAAAGAGGCTGTGGTGAATTGGGGCCAGATGAGGCCCACGTGGGCACCTGGGGGAATGTGCTGGCTGATGGCAAAAGAGTAGGAGCAATTTCTAGGCATCGGTGACACTGAATCTCCTGGGAGGGCAGCTTTCTGATTTAGGGGACCACAGATTACAATCGTGGAATTTAAGGATCAAGGACCTTCTTAACCCAAGAAAGCTCTCCATGTTGTCCCTTCCTCCTCTTGGTGTTTATTCCTTCAAAACATTTCTCCTCTGTATGTTGCATCGCCACCAACTTGTTCGTTGACATTGCCGGCTTCTTCCTGTGGTTGGATCCCCTGTGATTTTTCCACGGTACTGCAGAGGATGTGTATGTTGGTTTGCTCTTCTGTTTATGCATTTAACACATTTTGAACATGTCCCGGGTTGTGAGCAAAACAAACTGTTTGAGAAGTGCAGCTGTGGTTCTTTTTGGAGGAAGTGGCCCACAGAGGGGACAGAAGCACATCATCAAGTCACTGTCACCACGAGGCGCCCCCCAGCACCTCCTGAAGCTGGGTGTGCCCGCCCTGAGGGAGTTTCCTTATCTCGGCACCAGTGTCGCCAAGACTCAGCCCCGAACTCTGGTGGTAATAAATCACTTAGTGAGAAAGGTTACTCCTTCTTCAACTTTCCCTTTCCTTCCAGGTCAAGAATAGTTCTTAGCTCAAATTAAAGAACAATTTGGATTCCTTGTGTGTATTTTTATGATTACTAATGACACTAGTTTCCCCTTCGCCATGGTGATAATACGGTATCACGGAAAATTACTTTTTTTAGTAAAGAAGGTAATTTTGAGGAAAAGCACCCTGTTAAGACTCCTGGCAGTGCAAGGGCCTCTGTGAGTCACAGAGCTGTGGCTACGAGGAGCTGTGGGATTGCTGGGGCATCTTCCTGGCCCTCGCTGCCCGGGTAGCTCGACCAGATTTTGGCGAGGGAAGGATCTGTGGACCAAACCGACAGAATATGTGGAGATTCCTCAAAAAGGACCCGTCTCAGCCAGGAGTCCTCCTAGATGAGGGGCCCACAAATTCCCAACACCTGCATGCAGTAAACCCAACCACTTGCATTCAAACGCTGGCTTAAGAACCAAGGAAACCCAGCTGCCTTACTGTGACGCTCCAAGTAACATTTTCTTTCTTTGCTTTTTTAAAAAGACTTTATTTAGTTTTTATTTTTAAACAATGGGGAAGGGAGGGAGAAAAAGAGAGAAATATCGATGTGTAGTTGCCTCTCCCGTGCCCCCCGACCGGGGACCTCGCCTGCAACCCAGGCATGTGCCCTGACTGGGGAATCAAACTGGCAACCACTTTGGTTGGCAGGCCGATGCTCAATCCACTGAGCTACACCAGCCGGGGCGCCAAGTAACATTTTCATACCATACAGCTGCCCCCCTCACAAAATCAGAGTATCCTCTAATCAAAAGTTTTAAGAATAGTTTTTACAGAAAGAACTCACTAATCTCATGGGTGTAAAAATTAGAAGCTAAAAATTAGGGTAAATAAATTCCTCTGGATCTTTAGGCTGGATTTCCTCTGACCCATGAGCCCCTTCCACCTCCCCTCCGCCCTCCTGTCTGCTGGGCTCCCTGGTAGGTGAGCCTCCTGAGAGCAGGGTCTGCCCTCTGCACCTTCCTCCCCTCGCTGCCATGGCTGCCCCGTCCTTGCCTCCACTGCAGCGTGATCCTGGCTGCAAAATGATGGCAGGGAGGGCAAATCCCAGCTTCGATTTATTTAGTGTAAATAAAAACACAGTAAGTCCTGTTTACCTGAGGAGCAGAGGAGTGTGTGTGTTTCTACCCCGCCCTCTGTGAGGCTCTGGTGTGGACTCAGGTGCCCACTTGCTGGCTTCGTGACTTGCAAGCTGGCTCCCCAGCGCCCGGGCCACTTTTGAGGCCCATGGAGAAGAGGGAGGGTGGGAGGAGCGGGAGAGAATGAGAACGTGTGCGTGTGTGTGAACTCATACACACTAGTTTCCCCTTCACCATGGTGGAATGAGAATAAGAACCCTGGGGACATCTATACTTTGTTAATGGGATTAAAATGAAGATTTCCATAAGAGGTGACATTCTTTTTTATCTACCATCTTGAGTCTAAGATTAAGGACTCAGCTGGGCAGAGTGGGATTTAAAAACTGGTCTGGGAAGTGGGCCACTTCATGATTCTCTTAAAGGGGTTTTAAAGAAGGTTTATGGAGGCTATCTCTGGGTGGATGGCTTATGAATTGTTTACTTTTCTTTTATGGTTGTCTGTATTTTTAAAAATTGTCACAGGGATATTGTTAGAAGATGACAAGGGTTATTAAATAAAATGCCTTAAGCTCAGTGATTGATTAGTTGGGTCGATCAGTCTGAGGATGAAATCGCCTCCCCTGATGGCACGAAGCTCTGAGGCCAGGCCCGGGGCAGCCGAGTCGCCCCCGCCCCCTGCTTTGTGCCATCTGGTGGCGGGCTCCTGCGACAACGAAGCAAAGGTGAGGGGGCGGAGGCCACCTCGCCACCAACCGAACACGCCTGCCAGCAGCAACTGCGAAGGGTGGTCGCCCGGTGCGCAGGCCGATCTTTCGCTGGCCCGACAATGAGCCAGTCTACGCAAGCGGTGGCTGCTCTCTTGGGTAAAAAATAGATTTTCAAGTTTAAGAGATGATTGGGAAAGGTAATAAAAATGGGCCAATACATTTTAAAAATTGCAATAAAAACTACATAACTTAAAATTCATCATCTTAACCATTTTAAAGTGTACAATTCCGAGGCAGTAGATACATTTATGATGTGCAACCGTCACTCCTGTCCCGCCCCAGAAACACTTCATCGCCCAGATGGAAATGCCACATGCGCAGCCGGCACATTCTAAAAGGTGAGTTTATTTATTTTGTCCCCCATGTGTGGAACAGTCATGAAGTAACAAAGAAAAAAAATTAAATAAACAAATGCCTTCCTTAAAGGTAAAAAAATTCAGAAAGAACTAACATTAATACTTCTAACGACAGCCTATGAATCTGTTCACATTCTGGTACAGAGAGAGAAAATCTAATGACATGCATTCTGTTATGGGTAAAATAAAATCTCAGATAAAAGCTTTACAGAAAATTAGTCTTTAAAATTCCTTTTAAATCCATCGAGTGCTGAGTACCCACACTGTACACAGCAATCACGGAGCTAGAGCTCTAAGGGCAGCTGCTGGGGGTGCAGCAGGGAGAGCAAAGAGGTGCTACCCTGTGATGGCGCCCAGTCTGTAGTATTAATTGATTAGAAGGATCCAGAAGGAACATCTGGGCTCAGTTAGTTTATAAATCTGCCACAGGCTTGGTAGTGAGAGGTAATAGCATTTGGCCAGCTGTTTGCCAACCCAGGAGTGGGGTACAGGTTGGTAATACGTCCTTAGTACGAGCACCATTCCCTTCTAGTCATCGTATTTTAATGTAATCCAAGTTAGTAGTGACCAGAAGATATAGCTACGGAATTGAAGGATGGCTATACCAGGACCTATATCATATTATTTGGTGGCTTTAGTTTCTAGTGTCCTATGGAGAATAGATAGAACAGAGGATTATTGGCAAGAGTCCCTTTGGTTGGCCTATTCCACCCTGCCCTGGAGGACACCAAGACCTCACTGTGACGTGTCCTACACCTGCCCAGACATGAAGGCTGTGCTCCTGCCCCAGGAGGGCAGCGTGAGAACAGAAAAGCAATGGTTGGGAGGTATTTATATTATCCCTGTATTAAGCTCATGGGGTGATACTTTCTCATGTGCTTATTTGTCCATTCATTCATTTATTTTTTAAAAAGTGTACCGAGTATCTTCTATGTACCAGGCACAGAGCAAGGCATTGGTGATAAGCAGTGAATGAAACAGTGGAGCTAATGCAAATAAGAGGACAGTTTTTGCACACGGTTCTCTGAGTCTGATACACTTGGGAGCTAATGTAGACCAATCCACATGAGTAGGACCTTTGTGGGACTGAGAAAGGGCTGGAAGATCACACTGTGCATCCTCTTTTCCCCACCCAAGTACTTCAATAAAAGCAGTAACACTGAGAGGAAAAGGGGAACATGGATGTGCCTTCCTGGCTTTACCGAGGCCCGGTATCTCAGATGTGGGCCATTTCCTTTTCAAACTGCCCACTTCCATCATCTCAGAACAATAGTGTCCTTTCCTGAGGTGTTCCTCACTGCTGGAGAATAGCACTGCAACTCTTACTATGTTATGAGACAAAGCCACAATCATGATAATAAACCCCACGTAACTAGAAATATCCTCACCAGATGACGCAGACCTAAGCCTCGCCCGCCCAGGCCTCTCTGTGTCTACCATGAGCACGCTCACGAGCCAAGCCGGCCACCGTCTCCGGGCAGGGTTTTCACCTGGGTGTCAGGAACCAAAGCAAGGTGGGGTTCAGTGTCCCCAAAACCAATGGTGCTCAAGAGTGGAGAAGCAAAGCAGCTTCTCAGGCACAGGACACCTGAGTCAAAAGGAAAAAAAACCCACAGGAGAGTTTGGGGTAGCAGGAAGTCCAGATAGAATGAGCAATGGCTGGGGGGAAACTTGGGGATAAACACACAGTTCTTTACTGTAAAAGCCAGGACCAAGGAGCAGGCGTATTGCCATATTGACCTTAAAGGTGAAATGGGCTTCATGCTCCAGGACGGGATGAGTGATGAGGTGGGTGAGCATGGGCTGACCAGGGCGGGCCACTCGCATGGAATGCCTGAACACGATCTCTCAGACAGAGAGCCCCTGACCAACAGAACCATTAACAACTGTCTGCTCCCTTCGTTTGTTACAAGAGATGTGAGTCACTCCGACAAAAGCTGGCTATGGGCAGAGGGAAGCCTAACAGCTGACTTGTGAGCCGAAAGGAGCCAGCTGCTCCAGCACCCAGGACCCCGTGACCTCCTATTGCAAACCAAGTTCCGGGCTGCCGCATGGCTGCGGAAAAAGGGGATGAACCCAATCACCCTCTCCTCTAGACACCCTCCCACCCCCCAGCCAACAGCAGGACTGCTCCAGATGTTATCAGCTTCTTATATGCATTAGGGGTTGAAATGAGAAGCATCACTGTGGTTCAGGGCCAGGTGAACCCACGTGGGGAGAACAAGTGAGACGAGAGTCACGTGAGTAGAGGTCTGAACTTTGAATTGCAACAGAAAGGTTTTCTAGCCCCCACCCAAGGCTGCCCCAAAGCCTACATCCAAGGGCCCCAAGCCCCAGTGCGCTTGGGATCGCAGCGTGGGTCCTGGTCCGGGAAGTACACGGGCACTGAGTGTTTGTGGTAGAGCTGGAGCCGGGAAAGGAGCTGCCTGACGATATAGGGATGCTCTCTTGACAGGTCATGTCTTTCTTCTGGGTCCTGGTCAATATCAAAGAGCCAGAGGGTCTTGGTTGGTGGGTCCGATGAGGGTATCTCGGAAACATTGTACTGAGACGGTGGAGGGAACCAGTGACCACAGCCTGGCAAAGAAACACAACAGTTTATTGGGGAGAGACATGGTAGGCAAGTTCTAATTTTGAGGAGAGAGCCCGGGGGTCAAAGCTGGGCTGGCTTGTGGGTGTGGACCCATAAAAAAGACGAGGCCCGTGATGCTATGTCTAGACCTGTCTAAGACTCTCACTTCTGGTGCTTTAATGAGATACATCTCAGTGCTTCACAACCAGAGGCATCCAGACATGTGAATGCGTGTATGTGTGAGTGGGGATACAGTTCACATGTGACATGACTTGGGGGGTGCTACTGGCATTTGGCGGTCATGGGCAGGGAGCTAAAATGTCTCGTAGTAAGTGGTGTAGTCCCGAACAATGAAGAACTCTCTTGCCACAACTGCCAAGACCGTCCTCATTATCAACGCCGCTTAACTGCCTCACAGCCTTCTTATCCATCGCACCACATCTGAAAAGTATTTAACAAACGCCCCTTTTAGAGACTGTGCTCAGGGGAAGCAGCCCCCTCGCCAGCCGCGCTGCTGGCTGGGGACTGCGGAACTTTCAGATTCCCTTTGTGGTGCTTGGGAGCCACGTACATCTGAAATCCTCAGGCTCCCATGAAGCCCGAGACTGGCATTTCTTCCTTTCACTCCTCCTACAGCTAGTTCTTAATTTTTCAGATAGGGGGTCAGGATTAGTAGATCATGCCACTCTTGCCTCTTCCTTATTCAGCTGTTTCATTCAGCAGCCCCAGAGTTATCTTTTGCAAAAGGCAGTTGTTAAATTTTGGGAAGCACTGGATATTCCTACCTGGGTAGCCCGTGAGGAGTTTCCAGTTTCTGTGTCTAATTGCGGCATGGACAGATGTGTTGAAGGCTGAATATTCTGGAAGAGAAGAGTCATCCTTTGTTGGAGCTGTGCTGTTCCCAGGACCTGGGAAGAAACAGTTTGGGAGAATTAGATCACTGTTCTTGGAATGTGACATTATAAATCAACATTTTATTTCCTTCTTGCAGAACAGTAGCTTTTATTCAACACTGGAGTGTAACTGTGTATCCTGCCACAGAAATGAATCTTCCATTAAGTATAAACAGGCCACAGTTACATTAAACGTCAGTCATAAACCACTACAAATATAAAGGAAATCCCGAAGAGATTAGAATACTAATTCATCCTTAAAATCAGTATGTTCTGCCAATGCACAGCTGGCCATATGTAGAACACTGTTCTGTTATAGCATGGTGGGTTGCTTTGGTGTGTTTTGCTTTTGCTGTTAAATGACTGAATTAAATACATTTTCTGTGTATATTTATACCTATATAGGTAATATAATGCACTATAAAATGCACATTTTAATGGAGTCTATTTCAAGCTAGGATAGGTCAAGCCTGCCGTGATAAGTAGTACACATATTCATTTTTTTAACCACAGGTATGAAATCTAAAAGTAATTGAGCAGTGCTCAGTTAACCATTCAGACAGGATAATTATGGGTGTAAAAATAAATGTGGTATACAAATTATTAGCTCGTATTGTGGATTACAGTCATTTATCATCTTGAGATCTTAATTGATCAATCAGGTTTTTTGGGGAGAGCAATTAATACCTGTCCCCTGTTCCCCTTTTGAGTTTGGAGCCAGTTGAAAGGTAGAGGACAGAGGGAGATGAAAATATTGCTTTTGTTACTGATAAACTTGATTGGAGAGAACATAGTTTCAGATCTGTGACAGAGAGCTCTTGCTTATAGCTGACCTTGACTTAGAAGGACTAAGCCACCCATCACTGATCTTGCAGGACAGGCACCAGGCTCCCTCAAAACGCACAGCTCAGGGCAGACCAGAGAGCTTCCACATATCCTGGAGATATGCTGGCTCCAAAATTCGACAGACAAAAGGGTCTGAACTGAGCAAGCTTAGTTCCTTCTTTCGGATAACTCCCTCCATTGCTTGCTTGTGGCGAGGAGGGGTAAGGTCTGGACAGACCTGCGTTCTACTAGAGTTGAAGACCCTGGAGGGCAAGGTATGGATGTCCCCCACCTCACTCCTACCTGTCTGTTTAAAAGCCTCAACTTAGGGCCCAACTCTATAATATTTGGTCTGTTTTAAGTCCACTCAAACACGGTCACAGCAATCATGTCAAGGGCACTTCAGAGTCAGCCAGGCTACCCGCCAATGACTAAGCCATAGAGTGCGATGTGTCTGTACAAGCGCATGCTACACCACAGTGTCTAGTCTGTCCGTCCACCATCCTGTCATACAGGACTCTGAGAGCGCCCTCCTCCCTGCCAGAGCAGGGCTTCTGTGCTTCTCCAGGGTTCAACACAGGAAGCTCTGTCAGTGCTGGAAACGGCAGGGCCCCATTCTTTTGTCAAGTCTTGTGGAAATGACCCTGAAGACATACGGGAGCCTGAGCCAATTACCATTGGTGGTTTCAGAACTCCAGTCTTAACAATCACATACCAACAAGTCATTAGCACCAAAGAGGAAATCTTTTTGACTTGTTTCTCCGTTTGCTGCTGGCTGTTTTGGCTCTAATACAAAGGATGCTTCTAGTGACCAAGGCGCCTGAGGGTGTCTATCACAGGAAGCCCGTTAACGTTCAGACTGTGGCGGAGCTGTGGGCCCTCATCATGCGTCTGTGTGAAGGCCCCGTTCAGACACCAAAGAATGTGAAATAAAACAAGTCTGCTTTGTGAACATAAACAACAAAAAGAAAAAAAAGAGGAAATTTAGCTATCTCGCTATACTTATATTTATATACATTTTTTTCTTAAAACAAACAGGAACACGAAATACCCAAACAACAAATAAGGCTAAATGATGAAAGATGCTGTTATCTCAATGATATTTTTCATTTTCAGAAATTAAACAAAGGGAAAACTACAAGGAATACTACAACTGACACCCTGTGAGCTGTCACCCAGAATGAATAGCTGTTAACATTTTGTCATATATTTTTTAAAAGAAATAGGACAATGAAGATGAAGTGACAGCCTCCTCTGTCCCCATTCTCAATCCCAGTCCCTTCATCCACTCCCCAGAGGCTACTGTTTCACGATTTCAATGTGTAGTGTCTCCTTCAACCATTTAAAAATATGTTAACATATGAATGGGGGATCCAAAAAACCCTGGAATTTATTTGTAAAATATTGTGTTTATTTTTACATATTTAAACTTCAATCAACTTCAAAGTACTCTCCATTTGATGTAATACATGGATCAAGAAGTTTTTTCCACTGCTCAAAGCAGTTTTTGAACTCATCGATTTTGATACCTTTTAGTGCTTCTGCCATTTTTTGTTTCACCTCTTCCACACTGGCAAAACCTTTCCCTTTGAGGACTTTTTTTTTCATTCAGGGACACAAAATATATTGCTTGGGGTGAGATCGGGTGAATAGGGAGGGTGGGACATGAGTGCGGTGTGGGCAGGGGCACTTGTAAATCACCCACTATGAAATGGGCAAATACATTAAAAGAGTTTTAAAATAATTCACTGAAGCCCAACGCAGCCTCTCACAACAATGCCAGCTGGTACACTGATACAGATGGGTTCCTTGAACACTCACCTACTGGGGGATGCCTGTACTACAAGGGGTCCACCCTCCAGAAGATAATTCCAGTGTTTTTTGGGACACCCCAGTATATATGAGGTCTGTCCAGAAGGTATGCAGCCATGTAATATGAAAAACAGTGACATTTATTGAAGATACAAGAAACATTGTACTTAGGACAATGATGCCTCAGTCCCCTTCAAAGTAGGCACCTTGGGACCTCACACCGTTCTTCCAATTGATACCAGTTGTCTGTTGTATTTTCCTGAATCTCATTGATGGGTCTGAAATTTCTTCCCTTTCAAAGCTGATTTTAGTTTTGGGAAACGCGAGAAGTCACAGGGCACCAAATCTGGCCTGTAGGAGGGCTGAGTCACCTGGCTGATTTGTTTCGCCAAAAAAACTGCATGAGATGTGATGCATGAGCAGGTGCATTGTCATAATGAAGTTGCCCCATTATCAGTTGCCCATAGCTGTGGCCTTCTGCATCATCCAAATAGTTTCTGTACAGGAATGTTCAAGCTTAATGCAAAATTTGATGCATCAAGCTTGATGCAGATCCGTCACTCTACTTGCTCAATCATGTTGAATGCGATGGCCGCACAGTACACATGCTCACTCAACGGCGTCTGCCACCCCCACTGACTAATACAGTGAAGTTGTCATTGTTCACACATGTGTATTCCAGTCCACTCTCCTTGGCTGCCAGGTTACACTGGTGTTGTGCAAACCATTCTTGCTATATTAACAATGGTTGAACTTTTTCCAGATAGACCTCATATGTGTTAAGGAATAATGTAGAGTACTATTTTATACTTTTAAAATGTATTTGTGTGTTATGCTTTACATATTCTGCATTCGTTTTTCATCCATGATAGTATTTTTAGAGCTCTAAGTGTGTGTATATGTAACTGTTCAATATTTCACCATATAAAAAACACATTTTTTATCCTGTTGATGAGCTCTTAGGTTGCTTTAATTTTACTTTTAGTTGTCTGAAGAGTGAAGCAAGAAGAAATCAGTAGCTCAGAGACAGAGCACTAAAAAGCCAAAAAAAAAAAACCCAAAACCCAAAACAAACAAAAAACCCCAACAAACTGTTTGCAAATGAGTCAGAGAAGAAGAAACTGATATGAGGAAGAAAAGCAGTTGAATAGGACATCACAGAAGTCAAGACAGCAGAGAGTTTCAGACCATGAATCACAAATACCAAATATTCCAACCATCAGCTTGATGAATGAAAAATAAAATGTAACTAGATTTGTTAACCTTTGGGGAAAAAAGTAGGGAGTTCAGATAGAAGCATAAACAAATAAATCTTTCTCTTTTCCTTCTGAGCTGGAAGCCACCTCTAAGATAATAAGGCTTTCTGGCCAGACATTACTAACCAGTTAAAAGATGGCTTAGTCATGTGTATTGGTTTTGGATGTGAAAAAGGAGATCAGCAGAAAACTTTAGGACAAATGAAAAAAAAAATCAGTATCTTACATAATATTTAGTGAGCTTTTAGAGCCCCTCATCTGAACCACGTCGGGGAATCTGAAGGAGGCCCAGTGTCCAGAACGAGGCGGGTCAGTGCCTGTGGTGGAGAACTGTGTTTCCCAGAGCCAGGAGGGCACCTTGGGTGCTGTCTCTAGATGGGACGGCGAGCTAGTGGGTGGCCTCCCAGGTTCCCCATCTCCACTTCTATTGGCAGAATTCAGCCCTTAAGGAAGGCTCTGTAGTATTTGCTAACTATATTGTGCTTCTCTACATTTTTGTTGGAAGAAAGTGTCTGTGACTAAAATATAATTTGAAAGACACTAATCAATGATAGGTGATGGATTCACGAATGGAGACGGGACCGAGAAATGCCTGAGGACACATTTGATCTCCCGGTGTTCCGTGCATTTCTTGGCTGTGCAATGCATCCTCCTGACTCTTTGGAAACTACTGTCTAATACAGTCTATGATTGTGTTTGACCAAATACAGTCAATTTCCTGACTATGTACTTTATGTTTATTGCATATACATTGGAAAACATACAAAAAAGTATGAACAGGACAATTAAAATTGCCTGTAAATTTTTTAGCTGCTGTTTACATTTTGGTGTATAATCCCTGAGATTTAACTATGCAAAGCTTAAATAAAATGAACGTGTTACCTGATTTGCAAATAAGAAGAGGTAGTTTCAGAGAAAACGAACTTTTCATGCCTAGAGAAAATTGGGATCCCTAGGGGAATCCCAAGCACTAGTGCAGGGGTGAACGGATGGTCTGGGTCTCTTCCTCTCTGAAATCTTGCTCAAGTAGAATGAGTTGGGCATGGATGGAGAACGGGGCTTACAAAGAGCTAATGCTGTGGCTGAAGGAAGGCACTGTTAGAGACGGAAACGAGGCCAGGGCTGTGGGTCTGGCGGGAAGGACCGCCTCCCCCTCTACCAGAAGGCCACGCTGCGCAGCAGTGCAGAGCACGCACTTCAGGAGCCACGTGGCTTGCGTTAGATGTCAGCTCTCTTGCTCCCTGGTTCTGTGACCTGAGGTGTCAGCTGCCCTTCCTAGGCCTGGATGTCCTCATCTATAAAATGAGGACCATACTGTCTCTTTGACAGGATTGTTGCGTGACCTAAATGTGATGATACAATGAAAATGTATTAGTACCATGCCCAGCATATATTACATGTGCAATAAATGTTGTTATTACTAGTTGTATAATCTTGGGCAACTTTCTTATGCCTCAATTTACTATCTATAAAATTAGTGTAACAATAGCAAGTGAGATAAGGCACAGAGAGTACTTAGCATATGATCTGGTATACTGTAAGACTATGGTCAACATTAAAGATAACAGCTAATACTTATAAGCACTTACTATCTGCTTACAAACATAACACTGTTTTAAGTGTTCTAAGTATGTTAACTCATTTAATCCTTACAATAGCTCTATGAAATAGGTAACAGTGTCTGCCAATAACTGTCACTAAATGCTAGCTATTATCAGTACAATATAGGTTTTTTCTTTTACTCAAGGCCTTACAAAAAAGGAGAAAAGTAAGCAGAAGCAATTGTTATATCAACAAAAAAATCCCAAAGCAAAACAAATCACCTCTTTGGTCTGGGTTTAGGGAGGACCTATATTTGCTCCCCCATTCGTGTTCCAGTGTTTGAACATGGTTAGGGGAAAAGGCGTCAATGGTGGAAGTTTCAATTTGCCACTTTCAGGGTTTTGTCCCTTTTCTGCTCTGTTGAGTGGCCTGCCATTCATTTCCACTGAGCTCTCTTTGTTTTTGATCGCTTTTATAATTTACAAGGATTAGTTTAAGCTTTTATTCTACCTCTAATGACCCATCTTATTCTCCCTGCTGGTATGAGGCCCTCTTCTCACTTTAATGGCAAGTGCCTATTTACAAACAGCAAAACTCACTCGCTTGGATTAAGTGAAGAAAGCCCTGCACGTTTTCCAGATATTTGATGTCAAGGTATTTCCTAAGTTGGAATGCTCTCACATATTTTTTGTTTGTTTGTTGCATATTGAGAGGGAGGGGAAGGGAGGGAGAAAGAGAGGGAGGGAAACATGGATGTGAGAGAGAAATCGACTGGTTGCCTTCTGTAGCACCCCAACCAGGACCGAACCTGCAACCCAGGCATGTGCCCTGACTGGACCTGAACCGGTGACTTTTCACTTTGTGGGATCATGCCCAACACACACACTGAGCCACACAGGCCAGGGTGATGTTTTTTTTTTTTAATTATATTTTATTGATCGTGCTATTACAGTTGTCCTGATTTCCCCCCCTTTGCCCTCCTATGTATGTTTTTTTTAAATGAATAGGTAAGCTTTAGCTTTAATTAGCACAACTATCTTCAACTTCCATTTAAGTTAAAAGTTCTTGAAAGTAGCTTGTTAGCTTATTATGTGAGTCAACATGCTTCAGAGTTTATTTATACTAAACATTTGACTCGTGGGCCATTTCTTCATGGTTCAATCCAAGAAAAGGACCCCAATTCAAAGTGAAGTTTGAGTCACTAGGATTTTTTTTCTAATTAAAAAAAGTTTTTTTAAATCCTCATCTGGGGACATGTCTTTATTGATTTAGAGACAGAGGAAGGGAGAGAGAGAGAAAGAGAGAAACATTTATATAAGAGAGAAAACACTGACCAGCTTGCCTCTGTCCATGCCCTGAGGGAGAATCAAACCCACAACCTAGGAATGTGCCCTGAGAGGAAACTGATTGTGAAAGGCTTTGGTGTACAGGACGATGCTCCAACCAACTAGGCCACCTGGCTAGGGCAAGTCGCTAGGATCTTTATTGTGCCAGCTTGTCTGAGCCCCACTACCCACTGCCTACATCCCCCCCAGATCATAGCACATTCGGGCTACAACTGGCCGGACACACCTGGGCTCATGTGGATCAAATCTCCAGTCTGCTCAGGGTTTACATGTCCCCAACGTGTGGGCTTGGGTCATGCCTGCCTCTCATCTCACTGCGTGGTGAGGACTTGCATATCCAGATGAAAACGTGTTCACTGTTGCCTTGATTCTTGTTTTTAAAAATCATTCTGAATCTAAAAATAGAAGTCTTCTCTAAAAACAGTTCCCAAAAAACACTGGCCGGAACCTGCACACTCTGAACTGATGCTTTACTGAACCTCTCTGCTTAATTTTCAAAGATGAAAAAAGCCCCAACAGCCATACGGACGGCCCCGCGGGCTGGAGAGCCGGCGATGCGGAACCGTTAGGAATGAGCCGCGGCACTCCCCACGCGTGCCTCCGGTTCTGGAGAGGAATTCAGAGACACCAAAGTGCATTTTCGTAGGCTGCAGAATGATCTTTCTGTCATCTTATTAAGTTATTCAACCACTCTGAATTCCTGCTTCCTTGTACGTAAAATGGGGTAAAAATAACACCTCCGTCACAGGGTGACTGTGAGGATGAAAGGAGGCCCTATGGGTGGTGAGCGTGCTGCACATTCTAAGCACAAAAACCCCGGTGACAGGTCTCTGGATTCCCACAGTGGTTGCCAGAGGGTTGGGCACATGGACGGACAAAACTGACTGAAGAACGGAAAGAAATCTTGATTGGTAGCCACCAAAATCAAGGTATGATCAACAGGCCAACTCTGTTTGACCGTGAGATCTGAACCAGCTGCCAAGGAAAGAAGATGTTATTAGACAGTTATGAGTAAGACAGGATGCGGAAATGTGGAGGTATTAGTCAAAGGATACGAGTGTCAGTCATGCGAGATGGGTACATCCCACAGGTCTACTGTACGGCCTGGAGCCCACAGGTAGAATCCTGTCTCATCGATACTGTATCAGGTACTTAAAAATTGGTTAAGTGCTCTTATCATACATACACACACAAAATAATAAATAAAGGGAGCAGGAAGAAACTTTTGGAGGAGATGGATATGTTTATGACATAGATTGTCATGATAGTTTCGTCAATGTATATTTATCTTAAAAATCATTAAGTTGAATACATTAAATATGTACAGCTCTTTATATGTCAATCATACCTTAATAAAGTGGTTTAAAAACAAATGAATAAAAAATAATGTGAAAAAGTGTAGCAATAACATCTAAATTCCATATGCTAAACCACAGGTCCGGCCAAAACTATGAAATTGAGTGAAATAGAACAGGGATTCCCAATTATGGCTGCACACTGGGATCGCCTGGTTCCTACAGTCACCTCCATCCTTGACTCTGTCTTTCTGAGCCCAGCACAGCGCAGCCCTGGGCTCTTCTGGTCCTATGTGGGCAGCTTGGCATTCTGTCACCTTCAATGACCTGAAATCACCATCTTCAGCAGCAGCAGCGATTTGCTTGTGATGGTCTTGCCATAGCTCCTCCCTACAAAAAAACTTTATGCAGCTGCTCCTATAAAACAGCTTAAAGCAGAGCAGTCCAATGTCCACCTGGTTCATTGTCGGCAGCCCCCAGAGGAGCCCTCGGGCTCCATGCATCTCAGAGTGACAGACAGTGGCCAGCGCACTCTGCTGGAGGCACCCTGTGGGCACAGGTGTGGACAGCGAGGGGGCCTGTGCGCCCGGGGAGCTGTCAGTACGGGTGGATGACGGAGCTGGTTTGTGGCTCTGGGTTCCAGTGGCCCATGTGCCTTTTGCCCGCCAGGGCCACTCCCACCCCTCGGGCCCCATACAGCTCTGCTGTATGAACTCTGGAGAAGGGGAAAATAGGGAGGTCTATTTTCATATTAAAAACCATTAAAAACTCCCCCCTAAATTCATCCTGCCTCGTATTTCTGGATTTCAACCTGATCGCTGCAAGTTTTCTGTTGCAGCCGCACTACTTATGCAGAATCCTGTCTCCTCCAGGCGAAATCCTGACCACTCGAAACAGGAGTACGGAGGAAAATATGCCAGACACAAAGCTAATCAGAAAAAGGTGAGGAGGAGTATTACAGATGGTATTTACTACCTACAAGGGAAAAATAAAAATGCCCGTAATTTTTATACATGCAGTCCACATGACATATTTCAAATGAACCTAAGTTTATGATTTTCAGTTTACAAAGTCAGTTTCTCTGACACCTACTCATTCAGTTCGTAGTTGGTATTTTAAAAGTCCTAGTGAAAAAAGAGCTTTGATGTGGTTTGCTCAGCCTAGATGGAGTTCAAATGTTAATCATTACTGAATTGTGCATAATAAGTATTTGGAGAATGTGCCTGTGTTACAGGGAACTTCAACAGTTGGTTAATGTCTGACATTAACTAAGGATTCAGTGAATCCTCAACTCATGACTCGCGTGGTAAATTAATCCATTTATATCCGAAACAGGCTGATGAAAGATCTTCCCATACTGTGATTCAAACTGAATCTTGAATAAATATTTTATTTTAGATTACTCATTCATTTGCCTATTAAACACATACTTATTTTGTTGATCATTCTAGGTGCTATATATTAAATCTTCAAAATGAATAAACCAGAGTCCAGCTGGTGACAATAAAATAATTTGTGAAAACATCATAAACTCTAAAATAGTAGAGAATACATTTGTTGACTGAGTGAATAAAATGCACTAAGTGCCTGGGAGGATCCCGGACGGCAGTGCTCACTGGTCTGGGCCCTAAGGGACAGGCTGAATGTGACAGGTAAAGCAAGTGTGGCAGAAATGGCCCAGGGAGTGGGCAGTGTCTCCTTCGATAGTTTTCCTCTCTATGGAAACTTCCTCCTTTTTGTAGTGTATGCACTCCCTCTGGCCGCACCACATTTCCGTGTCCCCAGGAGCCACCCTGCCTTCTTTCGGCCCCGTGCCCAGATGAGGAGCAGGGGCAGGAGGAAGAGAAGTCCTGTCTGCCGGACGCCCGTAAGATACACAGCTCCCACAGGAGCTCCTCTCTGATGTACCGCACGCACCGGCACGTCCTGGACCCTCAACCTGGGAGCCTCATCTCCACATCTTCCTGCTGTAGTTCAAGTGGTGGAATCACACAGACTGAGATGAAGGGCAAAGGCAGAGGGGAAGGGGCCTCCCAGCGACTGAGGAGGAGTCAGACCGGGAGAATGCTTCAGAAGCCACGGGGAATACTCCATGGAGGACGGGTTCCTGTCAAAGAGGGGGAAAGTGTGAGCGAGCAGGGACGCAGAGCCCTGGATGTGGCAAACAGGACGTCAGTGAAGACTGTGGAGACGGCAATTTCACGGGGCTTGTTACGTATAGTGCCCGTAATAAACATGAACGAGCGGTCCAATGAGCTTGCAATAACAAAGGCAGATAGAAGAGTGTGTATTTTCTCTAATCATCCTCCAATTAAAGTGAAAACAGATGATCATTTCCAGTTCTGACATCATTGTTCATGTGCCAACCACCGTTTCCATTCTTGTCCTGCCCCACAACAGGCTAATCTAGTGCAGAACCATGGCTACCCTTTGAATTCACATTTTTAGTTTGTCTCTCTCTAAATACAAGTTTTTCAAGTAATTGGTAGAGTCCGTCAGCAAATCGCTATAAATGGACACTTGTGTATATAAAAAAAGGGAAACTAACCAAAAATATTCATCTGTAGCCTGTGATTAAGATGATGAGCATGAACCAGGCTGAGTCGTCTGTTCTCTGGCTAGGGATGAAAGAAGAAAGACTCCCCCACCCCGTAACATGGCATTTAGCAAAATTCCAATTTTCACAAAGCCCCATGGTCCAAAATGCTTTGCTGAAGGCCACACTCCTCCTGTGTTGTACAGCTCATATTCCAGTGTGCAGGAAAGACGTGACTAGGTTCTGAGCACATTTTTGGATAAGGATGAAATAATGCTAATTTAATAGTTAATTTGGAAAGGGGGCCCTGCCCATGGAATCAGCCCGGAACGGCTGTCAGGTGGGCCTGGTCTCTCTTGGCAGCGCGGTGGTGCCGTCCTTCCAGACACTGGGAGCTCATACTGGGATTGCAGTGGCCACAGTTTCAGTGCAGAAAACTAAAGCTGGTTGGCACGCTTCCAAAGACAGCCCTCCGCAGCACCGCGATTCCACGGCCCGAAGCCCAGCATGTTATACAAACCCTGTAATCACGGAAATAAGGGCCACTAGGTGCTGCTTGCCAGAGGTGAAAAAGCAAAAATTTGAGACAACTCTTTCTAGCCTACCCTAGTTCTTGGCAGCAGCCCAGATGAAATTAGGGATGTTTTATATTTCAAACCTATCAGGATCTCACATAAGCCGGGATTCAGAACACAGTCTCCCTTTCCAAGGAAAACTGAAAACGCATCTGAGACAGTCAGCAAAGACGGTGTCTTTAAAGAGGTGCCACCAATTCTCCAGATCAACTTGAAAAGCTCGCTTGCAGAGTACCTGCCTTCGATGTTCATGAATTTAGAGATGCTGATTTGAATCTGGCAGCTTGATTATGGAGTCCACCAGCCAACCAGCCTGAGATTCCTGAAGCCTCAGTCAGTCCTCTCCCTAAAAATCCTTTGTAAACTGTCTCCTCCGTAACCCCCACAACCGTGAGATGATTTGCGGGAGGGGCGGCATCTGAGCCCCTGCTGGCCAGCCCGGTCTGCAGAGACACTCTCCCTACCAGTCACACTGCCATTATTTCGAGGCCCTCGGTAGGCGGGAAGAACTCAACTCTACTGAATTCGATGATGGCTGCCGCCTTCTTCTCTCTCCTCTGACAGTATTAGTTTTCACATTAGGGGGTGATGTGTATGGATAAACCTCCCTTCCGAGGCCTGCATATAGAAAACCAATTAAGATTGGGGGGAAAACCCCAGAACGGAACTCTTCATCTGACTCAAATAAGAGTGCTGAGAATCTTCAGGCAGATTAGGAAACGGAACGGAGAGCCTACTATCATATCAGGGGCTCATGTTACTAGAAGGTGGTACTTTACAAAGGTGTAGGCAGTCGCATGTCCTCAGAGTCAGTGTAAATTCTGAAAATATGGTCATTTGCTCTAAAGCTCTCTCCTGGCTCTAGTTCAGTTTGTCATTTGAAAAATCTTGATAACATAGAAAATTAAAAAGACAGACCTCCACCCCAGCCCCAGGGTAACTCCCCCAGCTCCTGCAACTTCTTTTTTTGGGAAAGGAGCACTGTAAATAGGAAAGTGGGAGTCCTTGGAACTGAACACTCCATGCAAAACCCTGAGGTGGCCTCCAGATGAGAAGCGACACATAGGAAGCGACCCCCGGAAGGCGAGAGTCATGGGCTGTCTCTACTGACCACCCAGTACCTTCGCCCAAAGGTCTCTCTTTGGGGCTGGAATTCCCAGCAAAAGCATCCCACTTAACTGACTAAGGCTTTGCATTTTAGAAGCATACATTAAAACAGCAACAAGATATTAGCAGGAATGTTTTGAACATCTGCTTTGTTGAAGGAACTGTGTAAGGTATCACAGGAATTATAGAAAAGCATCACTGGTAATTAATAATAATAATAATAATAATTATTATTATTATTAGTAGTAGTAGTAGGTGTGCCAGGTTTTAGATGTGGGGAAAGTATCTCTACTCATCAAGTTTAGAATGAACTGGAAGAATAAATGTCAAAAACCAGAAAAAAAAAAAGGCAACACATGACAAATGTCAAAGGAGTGATGACATAATTTAAATAATTTAAGCATTTCTTGAGCACTTAGATTTGCAAGCCATTGTGCAAAGAACTTTGGGGAGTGTTACAGAACTCTGGAGAGAGAAAGGTTATTTCTGGTTGGTGTGGTAAAGGCAGGCATTCCGGAGACGGTGAGTCTTGGGGGTGAGGGCTGGCTCTGAAGGATCTGTAGGCTTCACAGAGGTGACGGGTAGGAAGATGATGTCCCAGGTGGAGGGGAATAGTATGAGACAGGAATTCATCAAGCCTGCTTTGATTCTGGAGGATAGTTGGGTGCCCTCGCTGGTGGGAGGGGAACAAGGTAAGGACAGTTTGGAAAGGATTAGTTGAATCAGATCCCCCCCGACTATGGAAGTCAGAAATTTTTTCGGTAGGTAATTGGAAACCAGTAACATTTTTCTGAGCACATTTCAAAAAGATTCATCTCCACGCCCACTATGATGTAATTATTAAGCTTCCCAGATGACTTGACACAGCAGAAACACTGCAATAACTGGTACCAGGAGAGGAAGTTCCACATTGTAAATGTGTAAATTAGCATTCTGCATCAGAACAGAAAGAAACCATAGAGCCTTGCTGGGCGAGTACCAAGACAGCCCAGGCCTGAGAGGTAGAAGGGAGGTCTATGACCAACAGAGCAGGAAAAAAGGACCATGAGGTCTGAAATGACATCACTGAAAGAATGGACAATGCTAAGGGGAGATGCTGCTTTCTGAGGGGGATGATGAATTAGGCTCAGACTCATAGTGAGACGCGAGCAATTGGACTCGTGGGCTCAGACGTGATGCCGGATTTACCGCAGGTGCCCTCCCACTTCACTCTCCTTGGTGCATGGGAATGAAGCCTACACTCTGCCCCATGGCCCACAGGGCCCGCACCACCTGCTCTGTCTCCTTCCTGGGATCACAGTCCCGCCACGTTTTGTGGCTTCCCTTGCAGTCAGGTACCTGCCAATGGAATGTAAATGAAGTAGGAGCACAACTCCCAAGCAGGTCTGAGCCCAGAAAACCCTCTTGTGCACAACCATCCATGCAGCCAAGCATGTCGGCCTTGGCAGCTTGTTAAAAACGGTAGAGCCACAAGATGGAAGAAGCTGTAGTCCCTTACATCCTGCTTGCAAGAGAGCTGTCCACTGCTCACGAGTACCCATTTTGTACTTGACGTGCATGAGAAATGTCTCCACTGTTTGGACGATTCACAGGTTCGGGACGGTCTAGCAGCCAGTGTTTTTTCTTAATGGATCCACCCCGCTCCTCTATCTCATGCTGCTCCGCTCCAACCACACTGGTTTCTTCCAGTCCTTCAGACATACTAAGCTCTGCTTGTCGGTATGGCCCTTCCCTGCCACAGGTTCTTTGCATCTGCTCTTCTCTCTACTGAGAGCCCTTTCTACAGATTTTGTTTGGCCAGCTCCTCTTCCAGGTCTTAGATCAAACAACGGTTCCTCAGAGCTGCCTTTTTTGTCCTCCCTAATCAAATGAGGTCAACCCCCATTGATCTTTTATAACCCACATTACAATCTGCAATTGTATATTTGTTTATTTAATATGTCTCCTACAAAAATGTAAGATCCCCAAAAAGGCAGAATCATGACTATTTTGCTCCCTGGTATACTACCATTCACTCAGTGCCTAGGCATTCGATAAATATTACTGAATAAGTCAATGAACTGGAGCTCCAAGGTCATGGGTAGATTTTACAGTGATCTAAAGAAGGACAGATGGAGAGAAGAGAACAGCGGGTTGAGACACAACCCAACTGTGGAAAATATACACTTCTCAATTGCACACCCGCAAACAAAAGACACTTGAAACGTTAAGGAGATAATTATTAAAGAATGAAGGAAGTTAGAACTATCGAGGGGCCTTAGACATCAGGTTACCTGATCTTCCCTTTGCAAAGATGAGGAGATAGAAGTTCCCTGACCCAGCCGGTTGGTGTCAAGCTGGGAGTTGCTGGTCAGGTATCCAGCTCTGTATTAGGCAATTCTAAAAAAGTGTTTGGACTCTTCTGTTTGCAGTGGTACTGAGAAGGAATATAACTTTAAATCTGTGGCCAAGATAAACCTGTGGTCCTACTGCTAGATCTCAGGGCGTCTCATGATGTTCATGTGGTGGACTTAAATGAACTGGTATCTTCTAAGATCTTAACTCCAGGTCTTAAGTCCATTCTCCTGAGTGGTCAAAGGTGCAGGGGGACTGTTGGCAAGTATGAGGAAATGACATTTAGGTCCTTATTTGGCTGTATTTGCTCTCCTAAGAGTGAAACACTTATCTGCATGAGATAAAGAGCCTTCCTCAGGAAAAATGGACAGCACATACCCTGGGCCCTGGACAGAAGCATTTTTCCTTCCCCCCTAAGACTTATCTGCTCTCACAGAGAGTGGTGTCACTCATGCATTGGAAAGGGAGCTCCTGCTCTGAAACGGACAGTTTACCATAATAAATCTCCCTCTGCATGGGGGACACTTTCTGCATTAATATGATTACATTAGCCTGTCAGTCCTCTGCTATCTTTTGAACACTTGTGAGAAAGCCAGCAGCTTAGGGGCTTTTCCAACAGAAATATTTCCCACTAAAAAGTGATTTCCACACACATCCCTGCCTCCCTTGATCAGGAGAGAATTGCTGGGCTATTCTAGTCACCGAAGCTAAGGTCTGGCACAGAAACTATGTGTTTTTGTAGCAATGCCAAAGGGAGCAGAGAAAGCCCTGAATTGGTACCCCCCTCCCCACCCCACTCCTGCAAGCTTCCATGAGGTCAGAGCATCCACGTGCCCACAGAAACCGTGCCGGTCTCCTCGGCTGGAGGGCTTGGACCGGCTGTCTGCCTCCCTGCCAATGGCTGCTTTCTTGCATTAGCCAACCTCAAGGCCTTCCAGGGGTTCAAACGGTGCAAGCTCGGTGAAAACTGGAACTCTTCCCCATGGAATACAGGAATTTATGTTATTTCAACAAGTATTCATTGGATGTTTACTCTGTACGTGGTGCCATACCAGGAACTGGTTTTACTCCATTAGATGATTACTTATTGAGCATCTACTATGTACTGGCTGTTGGGCTCGAGTGCCATTTCCCGTGGGCAAGGAGGTCTTGGTCTCGTGAAGGGCCTGTCCCTCATTTCAGCGCCCTAGTTCTCTCACCCGAGGGCAGCAGGCAGGCTAGACAGGGCCCCTGGCCATCCGGGCGAGTCGAGGCTATATGCAGAGTGCCTAGATGGCTCTGAGAGCCTTCTGCCGTTAAATTTTGAGAATAGAAAAAAAAGATGCCATTGAGTTTCAAGGAGCTCACATACGATATATGCAGAGTTAGGATCCTGCAAAAAAAGCAACAGAAAAACCAGGGGAGAGACTATCTCTCAGGGTTAGTAATTGCTCACACAGATGTAACCAAAATGGGGAGTGAAAAGGAAAAGAGTGTTTCTCTCCAGCTCAGAGTGAATTAAAAAAAAAAAATCGAAACTAGTTCATTCCTTTCCTCATCTTGCCACCGCCCCCTCCAAACTCACCTATCCCCGAGGTTAGAGGACTTGACCGATGTAATCACAGAAGTTTCTCTAAAGGAGACGAGTTAGAGAGGAGAGGAAGGCTGGGAACTGTCTGATTTTCACGGGAAACAGAAGCAAAGGGCACCACGGAACTATTTTGACTTGCCAAGCAGCCACTGGGAAAAAAGGGGCAAGAGCTCAGAGGGATCAGGCGAAAATATCTTGACATGGCAGATAATTAACGCACTAAAACCAACAACCAAAGGCACAAATGGAAGCTGTAATTACCCAAATGCTTTCAAAGAGGGGATGCTGGAGTGGAAACAAAAGTGGGCGGTGCCTACTTTCGCAGATGCTGAGGGCCAGGTAGGGACCGGCCCTTCTCTTCCCCAGGGGGACCGGTGAGTTGTCTGCCTGTCGCCCATCTCCCAGTTCGCTCGCGAGTCTGCCTGCTCCTGGACAGCCGCCTGACAGCTGTGCACCCTTCAGGAACCGGGACATCGCTGCTAGGTGGTGTGTGTGTCCTCACAGGTCTGTGTCAAGTCTCCGATAAAATCAACGCCACTTGAGGGCAGGGACTGTACCAATGAGTTCCTTTTAAATGACTCAGTACTTAGATCTGTAGGAGCCCCATAAATACTTTCTGAGTGACTGATTTTTCTCTGCAACAGTGGTCCAAAGACCACTGACCTTTGGTAGAGTCTCAGCACCAACTTTCATCGTTTTGTGAGAACTTTTCTTAGACCAGTTTCTTAGAAGCAGTCAGTTCTTCACAGGTTTACTCAAAGGAATGCATCCTGGAGAGTGAGAGAGAGACCTGGGCCAAATTATAAATCCCACCGCAAAGGGACAGTTAAAAACACCAAGGCTGTCTTGGCCAGATGGGTAGAGTGTTGACCCCATATGCCAACATTGTGGGTTCAATACCCGGTCAGGGCACGTACAAGAAACAACCAATAAATGCATAAATAAGTGGAACAACAAATTGGCGTTTCTGTCTTTTTTCTCCCCACCCCCTTCTCTCTCTCTAAAATCAAACAAAACAAACACCAAAGCCTAATAACTGCTGAATCGCAGAAGCAAAAGGCTTAATCCTGTAATCATACCAAGTTTACCTGCATAGTGAGTGACTTTCTGCGTTTGCCACTTACCTGCAGCCAGAATCTGAGATGTTAGTAACACGTCAGAGCAGAATTACGCGGGCAAAGCCCACGGGCAGCTAACATTACATCATTAGGAAGTACATTTGAATCAGTGATTTTATATAGGTATGTGATAAAGATTTATTAAGATTAGAAAATGGACAGGCTGAGGTTATTAGAAGAAAAATATTCTTTTGTTTCTATTCATTAATTTTATTTCTAATTATTTTCCTCCTATCGCTCCCCCAGTCCCACGGAAGGAAGAGGCCAATGCAACCTTTGCCGCTGCTTTGCCTGTCGGTGAGGACTATTTCTGAGAAGGCGAAACTCAGTCATTTTAGCAGATTTTTCTGGTTCTCTCTGACCTTGACTAGAAAAGCAAGCATGAAAGAGAGGGAATAATAATATGTGAGGATAAGTATGTGGTCTGTGTCCCCTGATTGGGAAAATGGCTGAGTGAGCCGCAATGTTCACTGGAAGCAAATTAAAAATTTTCGGTTACATTGACAGTGCACCGGGCCCTGGTACGTGTTCACAGCCAGACTTGATGCCTGGGTACTTGCTGTTGTGCTGAACCCCGCAAGGAGCACGTCAACAGAATGGCCCTTCTCTGCAGGGACAAGCGCAGCACTGGAGAGGCAGGAAGAGCCTGTATTCTCGCAAGAAAGGGAACTGGGATCCCAGTTCCACCGTTTTCTGGCTCTGTGGCCTTAGGCAATTTACTTAACTTTCTCCCTTCCCCTTCCCCTTCCCTTCCTCCCCCCTCCCTCTCTCCCTTCCTCCCCCCTCCCTCTCTCCCTTCCTCCCTCCCTCCCTCCCTTCCTTCCTTCCTTCCTTCCTTCCTTCCTTCCTTCCTTCCTTCCTTCCTTCCTTCCTCTCTTCCTCCCTTCCTCCCTTCCTCTCTTTCTCTTTCTTACTCTCTCTCCCTTCTGCTTTCACCCGAGAATATGTTTATTGATTTTAGAGAAAAAGGGAGGGAAGAAGGGAGAGGGGAGAGAGAGGGAGAAGTGGGGAGAGAGAGGGAGAAGGGGGGAGGGAGAGAGAGGGAGAGAGACATCAACGTGAGAGAGAAACATTGATGGGTCACCTCCCTTATGCGCGCCCGGACCTAGGTATGTGTCTTGACTGGGAATCAAACCCGTAACCTTTTGGTATACAGGACGACACTTAAACCAGCTGAGCCACCCGGCCACGGCTGTATCTTTATTTTCAAATGTGCTTGTGCCAGCTCCTCTGGGATACAGTCACAGTGGGAACGGCATGTTTCTCTTTTATAACCTGCCATCGAGGAGGCAGTGGCTCCCCACTGGGGAGCCTAAGCCAGAGTTCAGAGCACAGGCCTGTTTTTCCAGGACTTCAGGCTGTCCCCGCCCTCCCTGAATCAATAAGAGAAGTGTCTCACTTTCAAAGCTCTTTAAACGTATTGGAGAAACGGAAGGGAAGGCCCTTTAAGAACGTGTAGAAGTGTGAAGATGCTAATAATCTGGGCCATCTTCCCTAGCTAGGAGATCCTCAGAGGTGACCCTGAGTAAGGCAAGGAGATATCATAA
This sequence comes from Mormoops blainvillei, assembly GCA_004026545.1. Classification (NCBI taxonomy): domain Eukaryota; kingdom Metazoa; phylum Chordata; class Mammalia; order Chiroptera; family Mormoopidae; genus Mormoops; species Mormoops blainvillei. The sequence continues at coordinate 94,052 of PVJD01000111.1, forward strand.
AGCGAATGTAAGAACAGAGGGGATAAGAACAAAATAACCTTATTTCCACCTTCTTTCCCACAGACTTAAAATAACACCTTATTATGAAAAATTTCAAGCACGCAGCGAAGTAGACTGAAGAGCATAATAAACACCAAATTACCCAACACTCAACTCCAACAATTATGGTCAATCTTCCATCTTTCCCTGACTTTCTCTCCTCCCTACATTGTTCCAAAGTAAATCCCAGCCACTAATAACATACCCATAAATATTTCGGTATATATCTCTAAAAGTCAAGGATTCTTGAAAGAAAAACCATAATTACAATGCTATTATATTATCACAATAGAAATTCAATGGGGAAGAGAAGCAATGTTTCCTAGAGCTTCCACAGTAATTCCCTAATAGCTGCACATGCCCATGCTGCACTCTGAATGCCTCTGCACCCTCTCCTGCACACGCTGACATCCTAACCTGCAAAAATGACGATGTCAGGAGGCCTTTCGGAGGTGCTTCAGTCATGGGAGTGGAGCTTCATGAATCGAATCGGTGTTTCATAAAAGAGGTTCCAGAGAAGGCACTGCAGCCTTGCCAGGCTGCGGCCACCCTGGTACCTTGAATTGGACTTCCCAGCCTCCAGAACTGTAAGAAATAAATTTCTCTTGTTTATAAAGCTACCCAGACTGTAGCATTTTGCTAAGGTGGCCTAAATTGGCTAGGACACCGAGTTAGTGTTCGGATGTCTGCCTCCACATGGTTGGTTATAAGACACTTTTCTGGGTGGCTGGAAGGACACTGTCGGAGGGCACGGAGCTGCCTCAGGGCAGCCCAGCTTGCTGGCAGAGCACGCCCTGTACTGGGTGGAGTGAGATTCGCTTCGCGTTGCATTCACACCTCCCAGCACAGAGGAGCATATTCCTATTAAAGCCTTTCCCTGATTTCCGTAGCCACAGGCAGCTTCAGAAAGCCGAATACTTGTGAGGGCCACAGGGAACCCATCTCACGCCAGCCTTCAGGGCAGCCCAGTCCTCAGCCTCAGCTGATGCCTCTGACCTGTTTGCAGTGTCCCTGGAGGGACCAGGACGGCCCCCTCAGCCCTCCTGCTCAGGCCAGCAGTGTCCTTGCTAACGTTCTGCTGGATGCGGAGTGAGGTGAGACAGCACATGAAAAGGCATCAATAAACGTTAACTATGGCCCTGCTTTTGACTTTCTCTACTAGTCAGAGCTAACATGTTAATGAGTGCTAAAGGCTTCTATCTAAGGCACCCGATCTGCAGTACAGACATGCGTAGATTACAAACTGGGTCCTGGGCTCTGTGCCAGGAGGGGATAGAGAGATGGATGAACAGATACCCAGGTCCCTGTCTTTGAGAGCTTTGGAACTTAAGCCCGAGTGTTTACCGAGTGAGAAGCAGTAAGTGCCTGCTTACATCTGCCCGGAAAGGCAATGGAAGTGCTCTCCGGGAAGGCTTCACCAAGGAAGGCTCCATTTGAGCTAGATCTCCTAGGAATAAGCAGATTTTACCAGGCAGAGGAAGGCAAAAAAGACAAAAGGAACAGCATGAGGAAAAGTACGAAGGCAGGAAGGCATGTGTCACATTTAGGGGAGAGGAAGAAGGGGGCACTCCTGAGGGTGAGGTGGGGAAGGTCAAGAAATGGGGCTGGACCACTTGGCCTGGGCGGGGCCTCTGCAGTGTGAACTTGATGCACCGGAGCAGGTGCTGGGCGCGCAGTGAGGGACGCTAAGCAGGCACGCGACTCTTATGGAGAGGACTTCAGGTCCACTTCCAGTCGGTGCAGACGCAGCTGGTGACAGGCCTTTCAGCACATTTCATGGGTGACTCTCTCCCATGTCTACACCGAGGCCAGTCCCATGGAGTAGCTGGAGGAGTGAGGAACATACTACGAGATAGATATTTTGGGGCATGTTCGGGAAGAAAGGTAAGGGCGCTCAGGTCTGGCTCTCTTCCCCAGTGCTCAGCACTTCCTGCCACTCAGCTGGAGCTGGGAGACCCCCAGGGCCAGGCAGATGCCACCCTGCAGTTGTGCGGTATGTGGTGTCTGGCCACACCCGCTGCCTGTGGGCTTTAACCCCCGTGCTCCTGCTCTTGATAACCACATCCTGGCAACCTGCCCAACAGACCTGGGCCAGCCTGCTTCCTTTTCCCACAGCAGGGCTGCAGGCCTGGCTCTGAACCCCATCCCACGGCCGCACTTAAGCTGCACGTCCACTTGCCTGGCCCTGTGATTCTTGGGGTGTAGGGGGGTGTCAGAGAGGAACTGGCAGCTGAATGATGGCAGAGGTATAGACACGTAAGCAGGGCCTATGGGCCCTCCCCTTCAAACCTTGGTCTGGGGGTTCAGCACGGTGAGCACCCCACTGGACTCCTTGATCCAGGAGAGAGCGGCCCGTCTGTCGTCCCAGAAGCAAAGGTGCTGCTCCCTAGTTTATCCTTAGCAAAGCTGGATCTTGTAAGCTTGGATCTCTACCCACTTCTCAAACTTCCTGTCACCTGCATGCCTGACTCGCCCCTCAGATCTCCCTACCAAGGCAGAATGTTCATCTGTCTTTTCTTCAGGTGCTCGGGGTAGGACAGTTATTTCCCTTCTGGGGACGGAAGATTCAAACGGAGCTTGCTACACAGGGAATCAGGACAGGGCAGAAAACAGAACAGGAGTGATTAAATGTATGTCCAAAACCAGCATGCAGACCCCATGAATCTCTGGCGCCGCCGGTACAAGCACCCCAGGGAGAGCCCAGTGGCGAAGGACGGGGAAGCGGCACGGGGAGACTCTTCTTGCTTTGAATGGAAAAATGGAGCTGGTGCCTGCGAGTTATTTGTTTCTCGTTTGCTTTGGAAAGAGATTGTGGAGAGGATTTGCAAACCTACATTCCATTTCAGAGAGCGGACCAGATTTCTGCTGACATCAGTTTGGCATGGGGGTAGATTTTGTCTATTTTTGCCACGTAAGCTCATTTTCTGGGGTACGCACTATGCAGTTCTAATTCTAGACCCCAACAGAGCTGCACCTTCCATCGTGAAACTGTAGAATGGCATCTGAGTTTTTATTTAGGGCTCATTTTTAGAAAATACACAGGCTTCCTCCTACAAACCGTGAGCGCCACTGGGAACTGTGTCAGTTAAACGTCTTCAACGAGGATCCGCGCTCGGCTTTCCTGTGCTTTGGGGGTTTCGGGAACTTCCAGCCACTGGCTCCCATGTTTAGTTGTGTCAGAAAATTACTGTGGTTGGATTTCTCCCAAGACTCAAAGGCCTTGAGTCTTTGACCTAGTGTTGTGGTTAACATAAACTTCTTGCTACATAGAAGGCTTTGCACAATAAAACGACTTGGAAATACAAGAAAAGTTAGGGAAATATCTGTGGAAAATTCTGGTCCTAAAGTGTCAGATTCAATGCAAAATTTGAAAATAATGCCTGGAGCTGCGGGCGTGACAAGCTGAGGGCCCGCCCTTCTGCGGGGCAGCCAGGGCGCAGGTGGAGGCGTGGTCTGGCACACACTGCCATCCTTTGCCGATCTAGGGCCCAGGTGTCCAATCGGACTACCCATTTTTTTGAGGTTAGCATCCACATATTACCTTTGCCTTGGCCACGTTTCCTAGCAGAGTGAAACGGTGCGTGCTCAGAAATATTTGCCGATTAAATAGCTGAGGGCATACACTGAGAGGCCAGAACTGTTCAGAGGGGCTGTCCGTTTGGTTAGTTGGGTTCTACTCTGGGTGGTAAGACTGCTTCCCTCATTCCCTCCCTGAGAACCTCAGTTCTATTAAGGGGACACAATCAAACTAGCAACATAAACTACAGGACACAGAAATTCATCCTAGGAGCCTACTAAAGAGTTAATTCAGTTTTGATATGAGAACCAAGAGTCAAGGCTATAAGGATTATACACAATGGATTTATAACACAATACAATTTAAAAAAAAAAAGAACAAAAGTAGTGACTGGGGACGTTTCAGATGAAGAAATAACCATGTTAACCTCACTGCTTTTTAAACATTTGCATCTGTGAATTGCAGAGGCTCAACATAAAGCAGATTGCCTACATCCACTGAAAGCCATTCTGGCATGAGAAATTTCTCTTACATAAAGCAAAACAGATGTGTGAGAGGGAAAAGCAAACTCTCTTTTGGGTGTATCAACACGAAGAATTACATAGTTATCTCAGGAACTATATACTGTGTGAAGCAATGAATATAGAATCTTGACCACACTATATCCCTGAAAACTCAATATAAAAATCAGAGACTTAATATCTGGAAAATAGTAATTATTCATGCAGATGGAAAACAACAGTATATTCACATTTCATCCACAATTTTTAAGGCTATCTGCCAACTGAACTAACTCTGAACCAGAGATTAAATATCCAGAATTTCTGGCCAAGTGCCATTCTGGAAGATGTGAATTCAGATCCACTTAACTGTTTAAGTGATTAGAAGAAGTGCCACCTCCTTGTAATCAGGAAAGAGTACAACAGGGCCTTGCGCATATGTGACCACGTACTGGGAGCCATAAGCAAATCAATTTGGAAACACAAAAGTGCTCAAAGGCTGCCCCACTCAAGGAGCAGGCCAGTGTTTACAGAGCAGCGGGCAAGTGCACGGCTGTCTGCCAGGCCGCGGGGAGTGCACAGAGGAGCACAAACTAGGGCGCGAGCACTGGGCCTGCAAGGGAGGCCCAGTGTCCTGGGGGGCGCCCACCTGGCCTAGGAGAAGAGTGTTTACAGCAGGGAGGAGGGGAGAGAGAGCGGATGAGTTTCTCAATGAGCGACCGGTCTGACACCAGGCTGGGAACGTTCTTCAAGGAACCTTCAAATTTGATGTACGTGTAAAAATTATATGCATAACAGATTGGGAATGGCAATATGACAGTCAAGATCAATTTGGCAGAAATGAATGCTACTATGATTAAAATAACTCCAAATATTTCGCATGATCCCATTACAGAAACAAAGTCACAGGGACATTCTGTTCAAATATACACACACTCTAGCACACATACTCACTCATACTAGATGTGGCAGCACAAATGCAGCTTAGAGGGCTCACGATTGTCTTGGGCACACATGAGTGTAAATGACAACGGTGGTGAAAAACTTCATAAATTACAAATGTGCACAGGAGGAATAAGTAAATACATTTTCACTGATAGTTTTTCTACTTATGTACAAATTAAACTTTAGATACAGTCTCCACCTGACGCCACACAGCACTTATCACTTTAAAAAAATCAGTTGTGATCTGTACTCTAAACCATAGTCATGCGGTACTATACAATTCTGTACTTTTCTCATTTTGTGTTTATTATAAGTATTAGTAAAAGAGAGTTCTCTTCATTTTCTTCCAATTTCACTAAGTACATTTTCTGAAACTGTATTCTGATATTCAAAACTGCTTGAGTGAGAAAACAGAACTATAAAACACAAGTACCAAACACTCTCCAATAAAAACACTTAGATAGTAACTGCTTAAAAAGAATGAGCCCCGAATTTGAATATGAATAAACAAAGGATCCGCACTGCAAAATGTGGATAGTGTGTTCACATTTAATTCTGTGACCACTTCCCCAATTTCACCGATGGGCAGTACAGTCCGAGATGTCCCTGCACCTCCCACTATGGACGGAAAACACACAGAGCCAAAACGTTCGTTGCTCATGAAAGGCTCTGGCATCTGAATTTAATAATCAGATGCCATTTGGAGTCTATATAGTTTTTCAGCAGTATAGACACTTAAACAAATCAGGCTGAAATTATACATAACTCAGTGCATATATTTCAACTGTGATTAATCTCTCTTTATATGTACATGTGCAATCTCTTATGAAACATTCTTGAAAGCAGCCTAATAAGGAAGCAGAAGATTGTGGTTCAAGAGGGATCATCAATGAAACAATGAAGAGATACAATTCCGTGTTCCCCGAAGTGGCTTTGAGCTGTCTGCCACGACATAAGGCCCCAGTGCCTTTATTAATATTTTCCCCACCTGGTGTCCCCTTCCTTCCTTTAAAGGCCCAGTTGAAAATCCATTCTCTTTTCTGAAATCCTGAGAACTGTATTTGGGTATATTCTTCCTCTCCCCATATTCTTTATTTTTGTCTCTCACTCAGCTCTTCGGCATCCACTGTTTGTTGTGTATTTATCGTTTGTTTTGGAATCCATCCACATTATATTTCCCTGACTCACGTATAGCCTCTTTGAGGAGAAGGAACTCTGAGTTATACGCTTTCTAGCCCTATCACGGCAACGTTTCTCAAAACGTAGTCCGCGAATCTTAAAAACTGCCTGGTTGTTTGATCAAAATATATTCAGAGATCCTGAAGCTACATGGAGAGGTGGCCCGGGAAGCTGCACTTTAAAGATGCTGCCCAGGTAGTTTGTATGTGCTCTCGAGACTGAGGACCATTGTACACAAGGACTATAGGCATGAACTAAGGGAGTGCGGTGAACATAATTAGTATCAAGAAGTGTTTCTTGAATATGTAGGAACATAAAAAAGCCCAAACCAAACCAAACCATATTAGCAGAACAAAATCAAACGGAAAACCATGCGTAAAATTAGAGGTGTTAGGCTTAATTTTATGTCTATGAGTTGAATCACAAGCCAATGATGTTCTTATGAAGTTGAGTGTACATGAAATGTTATTTTGAAGAGAATGCTTATTCCCCAGTGGCACGGCTGATGAACAGAGCAGGCCATCTGCCCAAAACTCCTAACTAGGAGGTCAGACGGCAACCTCTTCTCCCCGTCCTTCCCCACTGGCTTTCCCCAAGAGCTCTTCCCTTGGCCTTCCTGCTTGTCTCTATTGTTCCTTCCCTGCTTTTTATCTAGGAGATTGCTTGCATTTCTTTTTTTTTTTTTTTAAAGGATTTTATGTATTTTTAGAGAGGGGACAGGAGGGAGAAAGAGAGGAAGAGAAGCATCGATGTGAGAGAGAAACATTAATTGGTTGCCTCTCGAATGTGCCCGAACTGGGGACCGAATCTGCAGCTCAGGTGTATGCCCTGACTGGCAATCGAACTGGTGACCCCTCGCCCTGCGGGACAATGCCCAGCCAACCGAGCCACACCGGTCAGGGTGAGACTGACTGCTTTTCGTACATCTCACTATGATTCAGGGGTTTAAGATAATGGGAGAGCAGGCCTCAGACAGCAGGGCCCCCACTGGTTTGCAGAGCGTCTTGTTCAAATGAGAACAAGACACTCCCGTGCCAGGAAGCATGACTTGGCACACAGAGTGCCGGCCGTGCCTTGTGCAGTGAGCAACCCGCGAAACTGTATGTGGCAGCCTGTCAAAAACGGTGGAAGAAAGCATCTGAGCCTGCCGTCCTTGCTCCCAGGTGTGTCTGAAGGTGGCTTTCCGGGATCTCTGTTTTCTCTGACTTTACTCTTTCCCCCCCCTTAGCTTCGGATGCTATTGAGTAATAAGAAAAGGTCCAAACACTATTCGTTTGAAGGCTCAGAAGAAAGCTGCATGTGATGTATTACTGTGAGACAAATGTGAAAGGCTTGCTTTTTATTTCCGTGAAGGGAAGAACAAAGGGAAAGGATTTACATCTTGGGAAAAGGTAAAATAAAGAACTTTAGACTATAACGGAAACTGAGGAATTCTCATCTCTGAAGAGACTTTGAAATACTATGAGGACTGATCCATCTTGGGTGGTTTACAGTTGATCTGAGCAAGGAGACCTCCCGGGGGCCCCTCTTTCTCCGTGAAGGCACATTTCCTATAATGTGAGGCTCTTGGTCCCTGCCTTTGTGGCCATATCTGCCGAAGTCCCCCTGAGGCCTTGAAGGGGCCTTTCAGAACTACAACCTTGGCCCTGAAGTCCTTGTTTCCAGGGCCCGAGTTATCCTCTTTGGCAGAAAGTTGACTAGTAGCTGCAACAGGAATAGGTACTCAGGGCGGTCTATAAAAGACATAAAAATGATTTTCCTGAAGATATGTACATTTGTCAGGGTACATCTTTGATAAGGACGGCATCACCAGTCTAGGAAATACCGTATTATCTTACTAGACTCTGAACTCCCAAGGGGCCGGGACCCCGCGATCTCCTTCATTATTCCAATGCTTACGGGAATGCTTCTGGCAAGAAACTTCTCAACAAAATGCTGATTGATTAGAGGAGGCTTAAGTTCTCAGCTCGGTCGTCGGACTCTGCCTCCAAAAGTCCTTCTCTGTTTGGCTCCTGGAGAGCTTTTCCTTTCCTCATGCCACTCTCCATCCCCACCACTTCCAGCCTCAGTGAAAGCTTTCTGGGCCGTGGGCCCTGGGTCTCCAGCTGTTATTTCAAGGTCAGATAGAACCGCACCCTGGGCGGCTGATGTTGATCAAATTCTCAGCCCTATAACCTTTGCCCCTAGGTGTAACTTCTGTGAGCTTGTGACTTAAGGGGCAGATCTAATCAGTGACTTCAAGATAAGGAGATTATCTCAGCAGTCCAACCTAATCACGAGTCTTTTAAAAACAGAGAGTTTTCTTTGGCTCATAACAGAAAAGTCCAAAGAGATCCAAGACATGACAGGGATTCAACAAGAGAAGGTCTTTCTTGACTTTGAGGTAAAGGGGGTCACAGGGCAAGGACCTGAGAACAGCATCTAGAAGCTGGGAGCAGTCCCTGTGGGGAGAACAGAGATCTCAGTCCTACAACCACAAGCAACTGAATTCTGCCAACAACCTGGAAGAAGCTGAAAGCAGATTCCTCCCCAGAGCCCTGGGGGAAGAGCCCAGCCTGGGACATCCTCCGCGGAAAACCCAGTTGAGCCTGCCTAGACTTTAGACCTCTAAAACTGCCAGATGGTAAATGGGTGTTGTTTTACGCTGCAAAGTTTGTAGTAATTTGTTACATAGCAATAGGAAATGAATACAGCAGCCCTCTGGGAATGTCTGTGGCAATACTTTACTTGCCTCCCAACTCAAGTTCAATCGGCTCTCTACTTGGAGAGATAAAAAAATGGACATTAGTAAATCAAAAATAAACAACAGCTATGGTTATTATTATTGTTGTCCTTGTTCAATGACCCATTCCACCAACTGCTTCATTCTCTCCCCGTTTCGCACTGCCCTCCTCAATCCCACGCGTCTGTAACATTTTCCTTTCTGCCCCTTATCTATCAGGGCTTGTAGTTCATGGTAAATGCCTCGATGTCTGAACTAGGTGCTTTATGCTCCCAGGACCCTACTCAGCATCAACATAAACAATTAGAAATATAAATATAGACCCTGCAGAGCGTCTACACATAGATCCGGAGCAATCAGTGGGTATGCCTGTAAGAATTAGATAACAAGTCTCGCGTGAAATAAACCTGAACAGCCAAATTGATTTGGCTCAGAAATGACATACAACCAGAGCTGCTCCGACCTGAGCATTTGGGACTGAGACAGCCATAACTCCAGGTGCTTTTACTGAGACCCGAGACCAGTCTCTGAGATAACAGCGGCCCTGTGTAAGGTCTAGGGCCTTTCCCAAGCAACGGGGTACTCAGCAGAGCAGTGCCCCAGGATCCAGCTCGTTTGACACTTTATTCTGCCTTTCAGAAATCCCGCTTTCCTTGTGTTTAAATCAAAAGAATCCTTCAAAGATAGCAGCTCTTACTTCTAAGAGACAAGGGAAATGATTTTCAAATGCCCTGCTTAATCCCCCCTTTTTCCTTAAACAAGTTTGTTTAATCCTCTTTTTAGGGCTAGGTTTATTTTGCTTTGCATTCTAAGTGGTTCTTTATATGTGTGCTCCTCCCCACCCCCCACCCCCACCCCTGCAGCCCATCAGCTCCTGGTCAGGGTTGGGGGGCGCCCTGCACCATTTCTCTTTGTATCTCCCTAGAGCCTGCTGTACACGTTTTAGGACTCTAATCTGAGCTTTGAGTTTAATTTACAGCTGAGATTTCCTTTACTGTCAGGTTTCAGGTAGGGGTTTAAGATCCCTTGATCCAGGGAAACAAAGGTCAGGGAGCAGCTGCAGCACAACCTACTCCTGGGGTCCCCCAGGGAGGTGATGGTCCCACAACGCCAGGAGGTTGAGAAAAAGGGGGAAGGGATGGGGAGGGGAGTTCCAGATGGGGAGGAGGGAGGGTCAGCCTCGCTTCCCACCCCTCAGCCAGCAGCTAGCAGGGCTGCTTCCTCTCCAATTTGATCTTTTCCCTGCCTTGGCCAAGGCTGAGCGCATTCCCTGTAGAGCAAAAGTGAGACAATGCAGTTGCTGTTTCAAAGCAGAAAAAAAAAAGGATGGTGGTGGGAAAATGTGAGGAAAGCATTTTACTTGATTTATTTTTTTAAATGTATGTTGTGGAAGAAGTAGTCAAGAAGATAAAATATGCAGTAAATTCTGAACCGTGAAGAAAAAACATTTTCTATTATCCTTCAGGATCTTTTCTGCTATACCGAATCATTTACTCAATCACCCTGCAAACTGCATGCGCCCTGCCTGGGGCGTGCTTTGCTTGTCTGTGTGCTTGTCTCTAGACCAGAGGGTCTCTGGGGCGGGGCCTTCCACGGTTCACTTTCACATCCCCAGTGCCCAGCACGGTGTCTGGAAGACAGCAAGTGCTCAGGGCATGGTGGTTGGCCAGCCATGGAAACTTTTAAAAAGGGCCAACAGAAGTAGGGTGGTAAGGGCAGAGTCTTGGGGCCAGGGGCCGAGTGCTTCTGGGGGGAATGAGCAGTGACAAGTGTCACGGAAAGGCCAAGATGGCTCATCCCGAAAAAAAAAAGCCAAGGATTTGGAAATTAGGAGGCCACTGGAAATCTAGGGAGTGTTTGAGGAAGACAACGACAGACTGTAGTTGGGTGAAAAGTACAGAAGAAACACTCACTGATGGGCAAAAATAAATATATTTTAAAAAATTTACCTAAATGTATTATGTTACATGACTGGCAAAATTACCAGAGTACTACGCAGTGGTTAATAAAGTAGGTCCACGTCAGGGCGAGGTTCTCAACCACAGCATTACTCACAGTTGGGTGGGTACTTCTTTGTCCTGTGCATTGTGAGGTGTTTAGCAGCATACCTGGTTTCTACCTACCTGATCCCTGTAGCACTACCACCCAGCCCGTAACCACCAAAAATGTCTCCAGAAACCGCCAAATGTCCCCTGGTTGGGGGAGGGGAGAGCCAAACTGCCCCTAGTTGAGAAGCATGGCTCTGTATGTACTGACCCAAAAGATCTCCAAGGCAGATGTTTGAGTATTTAAAACATGTTGCAAGTAAGTACTTTGTATATATATACCATTTATGTAAAGAAGAATATTTTATATACACACACGTACACACAACTGCATAAATCCGTATTTTATATCTAAGTACATCTACAGTGGTCTAGAAGGACAAAACTGTTACAGGGTTCATTTCTGGGGAGGGGCCTGGGGCTGGGAGCCATAGTGAATTTTGTCTTTATCTGTACTGTTTGTGCTTTTAAAAAATTAAAATGATAATGTGCTTGGTGTGGAGAGAACGCATGTAAATTCTCCTTGACAAAGTTTAGAGATGAAGAAAGGCATCCAGAACGAGGCAGAATTAAAGGAAGGAATTTTTAGGATGTGGGAAAGTTGAGCTACATTCAAAAGTTGTGACAATTTTGTCTAAAGCATGATGAGGAGAGGGGTGAATAACTTCTAGAATGCTTCCACTTATTAGCTCAAGATTGCAATGACGCTTCGCCAGCCATGACTTTCCCAGTACAGTTAAGAATGCATAAAATGATAGACTTTCTCTGTTTTTCCACTGCGTATTTCTTTAATTTGTATTTCTTGGGAGTAGGTACAGCTTTCTGTATCTAACGTGCTGATGCCATTATGGAAACCGTCACTCTTCAGGGTTGGAAAGACCTGAGAATAAACGCTGACTCTGCCTTGTGTTTGGTCTGGCGCGGCTGGGTATACTGCAGGAGTGTATTTGTTTTTCATTAATTTGTTTGTCATTTTTCTCCATGATCTATGGAACATTTATTTCCCCTGAAGCAAAAGAATCTGAAATGTCAGAGGTTTCTCTTGGTTCTGCTGGGATAATGAATTGTTGAGAAAAAGAAATTTTTCTTATATCCTATTTGATTGTGGAAGGAGACATTTTGTGACCTTTTGCTATTTTACAGTGATAATGAATTTCCTGACAAACGTGGAAACTTTGGGCTTCTTTATTAAAATAATAAGGCTTGAGGAATAACTTTGACCTGGGCCTTTGTAGAATTAATCAAATACAGATTTTGGAAAAATTGATGAGTTTGGTCTTTGCCGAGACACTCTAATTTATTCCTGTCGCAGAGGCAGCACACAGATCTACACCACATACAAACATCAAACAATTAACTACAGACCCAAGTCCCCGAACAGAGATTTAGACACGTTTGGTGGGAGGAGGTGCGGGCTCGGGGGCTTTCAGCTTGATCACATATTGCTTTGCTTCTTTTTTGTGTTCTCTTCTATTTTTTAATGTAAAAACAACACGAACTGGCCTATCCTGAACAGAATAAAAAAGACAACAAAAAGCATCCATACTCTCACTCTTCAAAGCTAACGGGCCATCATAACATTCTGGTTTATCCTTTTTAATCCTATTTTGATGCTTACGTTTTCTATATGATTGAGATGGTACTGAATATAAAATTTTATATTGTAGTTATTTTTTTCGACTCAAATAGCACATATAATGTTTTGTTTCCAATCTTTAAATACTTGAAAGGAAACCTGCACTGAGTCCTCTTACAATGTGCCAAGCAAAGGCACCATTTCGTGGGGGAACAAGAAGTAATAGGTTTTCTTCTTTGCAATTTAATAGGAACATAAAATGCTACCATTTCCCCTCTAAATCTAGTAAGTGATTAGATCTATTTTTCAGACCCTGAATTTGTAGAGTGTTTACGGCTTAATTTTTTAGAGGTGAGGAAACCTTCTTGAGTCCAGGATGCAAGGCAAGCTCACTCGATGACTCTGGGGAAGGATACTCTGTGTCTCTCAAAGACAATGACTGACCAACAGGTTGCAGCTACTGTTCTGACCAGCGAAATGGATGCACGGACGACAAATCCAACACCAGACAACCTCTCAGACACTTCCACAGCCATGGGCATGGGGAATTTTCCTCCTTCCACACAGAAGCAGCACCGTTAGTCACCGAGTCCCTCTACTTATTCTCTCTGGGGTATCATTGGAGTTCGTCCACACCCATTCCCCGTACTTTGCAAGATTCAAAAAAGTACTTGAAAGGAATCAGAACCCACAGCCCAACAAGGTCTCACAGAATTTGGGGAGGAGCAGTTGGCTCCCTCACTCTTGACTTGAGAACCTCTTCCCGGGTGGTGGATGTTCAGTTGACTGCTATTTTTTGGAAGCTTGGGCCTTCTTTCTGAATGTCAGAATGAAAACATCAGGAACAAAAGGAAAAAGGAGCCAAGCATCTGAGATGAGCTCTAAAGCCTTCATGCCTTGCTGGCTTGAATATATTTTGAATTGTTTTCTGCAAACACCAGATCACTTTAAGATCAGAAAACAACTTGGCATTTGGAAAATGAGAAAGATAATGTAAATTGTTATCCAACTAGCCTGAGTAGGAACTTGGGGTGGGGGAGGTATTATAAACACATAAAACAGCTCTGAAATTTAAGATCTCGCATATCTTTAATTGCATATCTCACAAAAATATTTCATTAGTCTTAAATCAAATATTCATACAGATATTTTAAATTATAAATCTTGAACTTCAAATTGGGTGAAAGACGATTTTAGACTACGGGCTGGCTACTCGAAGTGTGTTCAGAGAACCAGCAGCACTGGTGCCACTTGGGAGCTTGCTAGAAACACTAAATTCAGGCCCCACCCCAGTCTACTGAATTAGGCCATCTCTATGCTCGTTCAAGTCCGAGAAGCACTGGTTTGGAGTAGGGGTAACCCACCACGCCTTTAACGTGCAAGCCTTTTTTTACGTGGTAGTCACAGGTGAGTTCCTAGGTGATGCAGGAAAATTGATTGTGCTGTTCACAGACTGCTTCGTTCTTACTCATTAACAGCCTAATTTCCAGTGTTCTCTTTTCATCACTGCCTTAGACTGATGGTTGGAATCTGTTCCTGACTGCTGAGATAGACTGTATAGTTCAGGTACCTATCCGTGCTGTTCTGAAGGGAGAAAACAATGCCAAAATCATTACCTCTTGATCTGGGGCCAGGTTAAGGTAGAGAAAAGAAGAGGGCAGCTCTAAAGAATGTGTGTTTTCTCTCACTTGCTTACTTCTACTTCTAAAAACAAAGCAGCCTCTGGATAATGTAAGTTTTCAGGAGCGCTCAAAAGCATGGTTAAGGTCAGAAATGTGTTTGGCTTAGCAGTTAGGGGAATTTAAACTTAAACCTATTTTTTTTTAATTCAACTTAATCACCAAAACTTGATAAAGTGCCATCAAGTTATCTAAAAGAAAGCAGATACTGCGCGATGGAAGGGTTGATGTCATCCTTGGAGCTGCCAAACCATTAACAATTTGGAAAGTGATTTTTAAAAGGGAAAATATAAAATTATGAAAAACATGCCGTTCTTAGAGTTGCTTACATGCTCTTCCAAGTGTCTGGTGATTTATGTACATCTCCTCTTTCCATTCTTTTCTGATTTGGTTTCCACTGTCAATATTTTCTTTTTAAAAGAATGTATATTTATTTGAGCTCAATGCTGGGTAAATGCTGCATAAAAAATGACCTCATATAAATATAAAAATACGGTAAAATTAGAGGAAGGGAAAGGTTTAGATTTTTTCAGTCTCTAACATTAAAATTTTTAAATATTAGTTAACAGAAATTATGTATTATATTCTAACTTGTCCAAAAAATAATCAAAATCCAACCCTTAACTTTCTTTAAATGAATTATATATATTATAAGTAATTCTTATATCTCTAGCAAAAGATTGTAAGAGAGGGTGGTACTTGAGCTGAGTTTCTCTCCTTCCTCTTTTATTTTTATTTTCTCTTTAGTGAAAGGAGCTGAAAGTCAGATGTGCTCCAAATTATTTGCTAGAAGGAGTTTTTACAAAATGATATAATAAAGGCTCAGAAATGAATTTTTGTAAGTAGTCAAAATAATTGTGACTTCCTGTTTAAGTCATATAAATTATGCTAGTGCCAGACTCAAGTAAACTTAAACCTCTTAAACTTGTCATCAATTAAGCCAAACCTAAGTTTTCTGTCTTATTTAATATACAAATATTAGCTATCACAATTCAAGCATCTCCAACATCTAATTACTTTTTTAAAAATGTGTTAAAGTCTTTCTTTGTTTAAATTTTTATTGAAATAAAGAAGGACATTCACTCCACAACTGCTTTTTGTTGTGCCACTGTTCTAGAGGTTTGTATATAGTAACAAACACAAGGGACAAAAATGTCTGCTCTCATGGAACTTATATGGTACTGGAGGAGGACAATGATAAACAAATGAGTATTTAAAATATAATTATGCCAGGTGGTGACATGCACTGCAAAGAAAGTAATGCAGGTATGGAGAATGGGGCCATGGCGGCACGGAGCCTAGATAGTGCCTAGCACACAGTGCACTGTCAACATTAGTTTCCTTTCTTTATTTCTCTCCATGTGATCTCTCCCAACTCCCTTATTTAATCTTGTCTGTACCCTATGTGGAAACACTTAGGAAAGAAGGCAACTCGCACAGGTAAGGAAAACCCCTCACATTTTAAAGGGAAGCGCTCAAGCTGACTGAGAGCTCCTTTCCTGAGAACAACAGTACAGTGCCCAGGAGATAAGTAAGAAATATACTAGGAGACTTTTACAAACATTCTCAATTTGGAAATCAGGACAGGTCACAGGGCCAAAAGAAAGCCTCCATGCGAGAAACTCTTCATTACTCTGGGTCAAGAATATTAGGAGTCATGTATGCCAGAAAGTCTGCAAGTATCTCCAGCATACTAGACAGAAAGATTGCTTGCAGGGCGTCCATCCTAAAAGGGCAGGGGGTTGGGGTACAGTAGTGCCAGGAAAGGAACTGGGCACAGTCGCCTGCATACCTGGAACAGAATCCTGGCTCACGAGAGAAGACCACAAAACTGGCTCCACATTAATGACTCCATCAAATACGAAGAGGTTCCCTAGAGATTCTTTTCCTTTATTTGGACGGCCTACTGCACCAGGCCACTTCTCCTCATCCATAGGCTATCGCATCACTGAACTCATTCTATATATCTTCTATGAGCTAGTCCTCCTGCTTTCATATTTGAGATTATTCTAATAGTCTGCAGAGATGACACCCAAAGATGACCCATCTTTAGCAAAAACCAACTAATTTACACTAACAAAATAATACCAGCATGGAACATAAGAAAATACACAGAAATATGAAAATATTTCAAAACTTAAAAGAAGGAGATGATCGTATAACTGTAGAGATAGAGTCCCAGCATACCTGAGAACTATTTACTAAAGGAAAAGAATAAACTGTCAGCAGCAACTTTGTGTACTTAATACAACCAAGTGAAATATTAACTCTATGAAAGGAGAAGCAAAAAAAAGATAAAATTGATAATTTTCATTAATAAAAAACCTGGAAAGCCTACAGAAAGGTAATGAAAAGAGATTTGCCATGAAACATTCTGATATGCCATTGGAAGCATGAAGGAGAAGGAGAATGAGATCTATAATATAAAATAAAATCAGCAACGTGGAACTCACCCCAGAATGCAGGGAAAAAGGGCAAACAGATAAAAATAAGAAGTAAAATAACATGCACAGAGTGGGGCAAAGTAGGTTTACAGTCATGGGTACATGAAACACAGGGTTTATTCTTTCATTATTATTTATTATTTATTATATTGATTTTCATATGAACAACTGTACGCCTACTTTTGCCCCACCCTGTATATGAAGGACAAAGGACATCCAACATACATGTAAGTGGTGTTAGTGCCAAAAAGACTGAAGCACATTTAACAGAGATGAAACCCAAAGATGTATCAGATTAAAACTTCCCTGGGATGAAAAAACTTGAATTATACAGTGCTTGTTGTATACCAGGAAGAACGGATGAAATAAATCCAAAATGCACTGGAGCTTAACATATATATATATGTTTATATATATATGTTTATATATATATATATATGTTTATATATATATGTTCAGTACCAAAGACAGAACACTGTAATTATCCAGGCAGGAGGAGAAAAACTGGGTATCTCGATATCCAGTTAGTGTGTTAGTGAGTGCAGTGGAGAGAGAAAAAGAGAGAATAGAAAACATACACCAAAGTATTAACAATGCTTACTGGGGTTGGGGGCAGGGGTGATTTCTACTTTGTCTCTGAGCTTTTCTGTATTTTTCAAAATTTCTCCTTCCCGCCATGTGTATGTATAAAAAACAAACAGAAAACTCCTCACTGCATGTAAGATCAAATCTAATCTGCTTAGTTTGGCATACAATCTAATTTACCTTTCCCGTCTCCTCTTTGACCCTGGAATAGGCTTATATATACACCCTTTTACACACACTCTTCCGTGTCACAAGATGGCCTTTGCCACCTCAGGAACGCTTACTTCCAGGTTCAAGGCACGGCCCTCTTCCCTTCATAAACCAGCCTGTGTGCTTTGTCCTCCTTCACTCTCATGCCGGCTCTTGATCAGACTCCATGGAAATGATCTGGTGATTAATCAAGTACAACTTGTAATGTCTCTACCCCTGTTGCCTTGAGCTGTTATTTAGTTTTCTTTTAACTTTTTTTATGTTTTTGTTCTTCTCTCCAACTAGGTTATAAAAGTCTTTGTATTTTTCATAAAGTTGAGTGAAACGGAGAGGTATCTGTGGGAGACAGAATAAAGGCCCCGAAAGATGCCCATGTCCTAACCCCCAGAACCTGTAAATATGTTAAGTTACAGGAAAAGGGGCATCAAGGTCACAGATGGAATTAAGGTTGTTAATTACGGGCCCTGACCCACGGAGATAACCCTGGATGATCCAGGTGGGCCTAATACATATAATCACACAAATCCTTAAATGCGGATGAGGTCAGAGAAGGAGATGTAAGGATGACCGTTGGCGTGATGTGCTATGAGGTCTCAACCCTCCACCGTGGGCTTTGAATGGAAGGCCATAGGCCAAAAAGAAAGGTGGCCATCGGCCAAGCAAGGCGGGCAGCTTCCTGTAGCTGGAAAGGACAAGGGAACGGATTCTCTTCTAGAGCTTGCCTTGCTGACACCCTGGGTTTTTGTCCCGTGAGACCCGTACCAGACTTTAAGCCTACAGAATTGTATGATAAATTTGTGCTGCTTTAAGTCATTAAGCTTATAGTAATCTGTGCCAGCATTGAGGGAAAACAAAGTGTCAAATATGTTCTTTCATTCACAACAAAATCAAGAAAAGATAAAACCAAAGTTGTTGAAGTAACAGACAGATTTAAAATTATACTTTTTTGAGGAAGTCTATCCTAATACCCCCAAATGCCTCTCATTATTTATTTCTCCTTAGTGCTTACACAGGCAGTGGCAAAAGTAGGTTTACAGTTGTTGAGTATGCAAAACACAGTTTATTCTTGTATTATTATTTATTAATTGTTGTATTATTTTCCATATGAACTATAAACCTTTTTCTGCCCCATCCTGTATATTCAACTTATATTGCTTATCATTTCTTGCTATTTTATTTTATAACTGCATTACTTTAGCTGTGTATTTCATAACTGTGTTAATATCACTTTCTGGGTATATATTTTTTCCGTCTGATTAAAAAGACCCTTAAGAAGCAAGGGGAAAAAAAAAGGCAAGAGACATGTATTCAGTCCCTACACTTGCTGCCGGAGGTAAGACTTCAGTCTATAAATGCCTGTTACTAACATCATACCTTATGGGTTGCTTACGGTAGACCACATACTCAGATTTCTACAGCCCATTTCTCAGAAGTGTTTTTAAAAGTTTTATTTCAGTCTTATACATAAGTACCCTATAGCCCCTTAAAAAATCTGACCAGATTAGTAAATGTTTAGAAAGTAAAATTACTACATTTTAACTTCATTGGATATGTCCCATAAAATTTAGTGAGGTTTCATGTTTTTCCAGAATTTTATGGTTTACTCTTTCAAGGAAGGTGCATACATTTATCCTTACAGATTGTATGATTAGGGAACCGAGGTGGGAAGACGTCCGGTCTGGACGGGAGAGGGAGGAAGGAGACCGGACATCACCCAGCCTGGTGCAGACCTGGGTTTGAAGTAGGCTCCAGTGCCGATGGTGGGGAGGGCGGAGCTGCGGGGGGTGAGAGGGACTGTTTGGAGGGTAGTCGGTGCTGAGTGTCAAAATCAGCAGAGACCTTTTAACCAACTAGAATTACCAGGCTACTCCTGGAAGCTGTGGCCAAAATTTCTAGGCTCTACCAGAATTAAATAGAAGTAAGCAAATAAATAAGTGGTCAGTTGGAAACAGAAGAACCTGGCATCGCTGTAACCCTGGGGTGGTGGTGGGGGGGTGATGCTGATGTGCAAATGGGGTTCTGGGCAAGAGCCACACGGTGCTGTGCAGAAGAGAATTCAGCAAGGCAGCCGGTCCTGGCCAGGTGCCCTTCTTCCAGATGCAGGGCCGGCCCAAACCCTTCATGTCAGCTTCTGTTAGCTGGCCCTGGGAACCCTTAAAAAGTTGCTTGCCCTAATTTCTCCAAACATAAAGTTGGGGCATGGGATCTGCCATTTCTGTATAGCCTAGGCCTGTGGTGAGGATTAATTAGGGTTTTTAAAGTGCCGTGGGTTTGGTTTGGTTTATTTATTTTCTCAGGATGAAAGCCAGTATGCCAGCACCAAGTGTTAACAGTGAAGGTTTGATGTATGTTACTTGAGCTGCATTCTGTGAAGTGGGGTGGATGGGCTATGAGGCTTGTGGGACTGCCTTCGGCATCAGAAAAGCCACATTTCCAAACACACTTTAGTGCTCCCCAAAGTGAAGGAGGCAGAATGGAAGCCTTTGAAAGTTAAAAAGGAACAGAGTTATCCATGTTCAGGCTCCATGATTGAAGGCAGGCACCAACCCACACCAAGGAAAAGCTGACGGGCTGCTAAAGACAAATATCGGCAGCTACAGAAGACACACAATTCTGATCACTCTGTGACAAGCTATAAACTGAGTTCTTCTGTTTGACGAAGGGGAAGAGCTGTAATGCAGGCAGTCAGGGTTTTAGGGCTGATGGCTGAGGAGAGATGCTGTCACATGCGTTTCTCTGACCCAGGACAGGTGGGCACAGGGGGCAGGAATTCCAGGATGGCCCCAACTCCCACTCACTGAGAACCCAGCAGCGTCACAGACAGTCCAGTCTCCTAAGAACCCTCTGAGCTGGGTGTCCACAATAAATCTTTATGGCTTTATTCCTGATTATGAGAGTTACATGTTCTCATTACTAAAAATTAAAACTGCAGAAATACAGGAAGTACAAAGTATAAACACCCCCCTTCCCATCCCAACAGCCGGAATATAATTGCTGTTAACTGTTGTTTGGACATGTTTACGGGAGATAGCTATAACTGCTGTCAGTTTATGGGTGATGAAACAGAGAACTCAGCTTATCTACAGGCTCACAGGAAAGAAGTCAAAGCTGGAATTCAAACCCAGGTCCTTCTGAAACCCCGGAACTCTGCATGTTCCATTAAGCTACACTACCGTCCCCACGCCTTGCTCCCTTGTTCCACCACCCACCTCAAATGTAATTACTACAAGGCACCGACAGGTTTCCACAACCAGCTTTATAAACAGAAACTGCTAGGTCACAGGGATGTAATATACAGCACAGGGCATAGAGTCAATAACATCGTAATAACTACGTGTGGTGACAGATGGTTACTAGACTTATTGTGGTGATTATTTTGGAAAGTATATAAATGTTGAGTCACTATTGCTGCACACCTGAAACTAATATAATACTGTATCTCAAGTGAAAATAATTTTTTTCCGTAAAGTTTTGGGAAAAAACCCCCAAACAGACGCCGCTAATTATCTAGATAAGTGAAACTGCAAGGCTAGTGTCACTATTAGACCCATTTTCCAGATCATTTAAGTGTATAATGTTTGGTCAACATGCCATTATTGGAGTGACATGGCTGTAACTGAGATCTGGGCGCCCTTTCCCACCACACCGATTTAGAACAGAAAGCAAAGAGACCACTGAAATGAGAAAGATGTGACGTAAGAGTGAGGCCGAAACCTGGAGGGCCCTGACTTCCAGCTCCGCTGCTTATTAGCTGTGACCGATGCCCCAGTTTCTCCTTTTGGATTATAAGGAGAATGGATGAACTGCATGCAGGGTGCCTTCTGCCCTCTGGTTTCTTAGGCAATGGTGAGCAATCTCATTGCTGAGACTTGCTGTGCCTCATGCATGCCACCTAACTTGTTTTATTCTGTTCACTACCTCATTTCAGGCTGCGGGGTAGAAAGCTGTCTCTGTGTCGCTACTTCTCAAATATGCCCAGAAAAAAATGAAAGTGCTTTGAAAATAATGTACGTTGTTATCACTCTAGCTAGGTGTTTTCTAATTTAATCAGTAGATGGTAACCTACTGAAATGACTGATTTATTAGCACGCATTCTTTCAGTATGTATAAAGTCTCTGATACGTAAGGCATCAAGAGAGCTGTACAGATGAAATCTTGCCCTCCTTGGAGCGTATGGCTCTTAGTGGGGAAGACACATGAATATAAGTAATCGCAGTATGAGGTAGCAAGAGCTCTGTGTCCTAGGATGCTCCAGAGAAACTCAAGGGACTCAAGTTTGGAGGGATCAAGGAGAACTTGATGGGAAAGGAGGGATGTGAATTGGGTCCTAAACAAGGAGCAGAGAAGCAAAGGAAGATGTTGGTGACTGAAGGAGGGCATTGCAACAGTGCTGAGGTGCTCTTTTTAGCTGAAGCACCAGGGTTGCAGGAGGTGGGATAAGGAGTCTGCGTGTAGCTGTCAGCAGTCGGAAACCGCACGCAGCTGTCAGGGCGGGGCAGTGAGGGGCTGTGCCCACGACCTCTTCCCGACCAGTTCCTATGAAAAATTAAAGCCTTACTGATCCCTAGTACCTACAACAGTTTCTGGCAGGTCGTGGGCAGACAGCATCTACTGAATAAATTATCTTGGAAGAGGCAACCTAATGTCAGGAAATAGATTTGAATGTTTCTCCAAAGAGGAAACAGGGAGTAGCTCCAAGCATGCAAACCTGGATGACTCTTGGATTGCAAGTATAGATTTGGCAATTTTATTGCAGAAAATGAGT
The DNA here is from genome assembly GCA_004026545.1 of Mormoops blainvillei. Classification (NCBI taxonomy): domain Eukaryota; kingdom Metazoa; phylum Chordata; class Mammalia; order Chiroptera; family Mormoopidae; genus Mormoops; species Mormoops blainvillei. Next base: position 116,258 of record PVJD01000111.1, read on the forward strand.
GTGTGAGAGAGGAGAGGGAGGGACGAGTGTTCCTTCGCCCTGTAATCATGAGGAGAAATAACATCTCATTATAACCTTTAAAGAGAGGAGGCCCTTTAAATGAAATAGTAACAAAGCTGGACAGAATCACTTTGAAGACTTGGCCTTTGGTGGTACAGAAAATGCTAACATCTGTCAGTGCCCTTCATCTGTAATCAAGCCTTATCAGCAGAATGAGTGCTTTAAATGTGTGCATGTGTGGCAGGTATATATGTGCACGTTACACAATCAGATGTACGTGAGAATGCCAAAGATGCATAGAATGACACATCTGACTGCCCAGGTGAGTTGTGGGTGTAGATGGAGAAGGGTCATTATCTTAGAACAGCCCAGATCAAGCCTGGAGCTTGTAGGTTGATGTAATGCCTTTGAAATAATTTTTCCCCCTGGTCTGAGGCATGTCAGCTAGAACCCTGCGGGGGCACAGAATCTGGAGCTGGGGCCGTTCAGGACCCCATAGAGCTACACTCACGCCCATAGGGTCTGGGCCTAACTTGGGATGGCAGGTGCTCCCCACCGCTTTGGGTGTTCCGGGACTTCCCCATAAATCAGCTTCAATGGTACCATCCCGTTCCCTCGGGCTCTCTCTTGGGTTTCCTTCACGGCCCACTTTGCGCTGCTGGGGAAAGACACCGAGTCTAGGTCTGCCTGCTAGAAAGAAATATTTTAAAGACGTGGGGGAGTAAATAATCCTTAGGATCTAGTCTTAGGAAGGAGGAAAGAGAAAAAGGGACTATCTAGACAGAGCCCAAAACATGTCTATCCATGATTATGTCAAAACAAAGCCTCTGAAGATGAATAAACGGTATCCTCAAAGTACATGGGAAAGTAGCTGCAGTCCACACGTGGGGGCCGTGCATGGGGGCCGGGGAGATAAAAGTGGAGTCAGGTTAGGGGCTCTGAGAGGGCCAGTGACCGATGAAACAATGAAAGAGAATGTGCTTGGAAGGCAGGATCCCCAAGAGAACAGCAAGAAGAGGCAGTGCTCTGGACTCAGAAGGGGCGGGGGGCATCAGGATGGGCTGAATCCAGAGGCAGGGGGTTTATGAACATATTTGTCTCTCAAGGAGGTCCAGGGAACCCAATTATTGCCTACATTACTTGTGGTTCATTTTGTTTGGTGTTTTTACAGTTTGTCTATGTGACCATTAACATAAAATGTGAACGATTTGCTCTAAATACATTAGAAATCGGTCATTAAAACAGTATTCTGAAAGCTCAACATATATTCTATAAAAAATGGAATTTTAATGTCCCTTAAATGCCATCAAACCATATTATTTTCTATTTAGTGAACATGCACATTCTACTGCTTTTACTTGTGAGGAAAAAGAGGACAGATGGTAAGCCAGCCATAGCCTACCAAGGGTATGTGGCCATGAGAACCCTGTAAGAAGAGCCTCTGAGGGCACCCTGTACTCTTGGAATAAAAGAGGGGGGGTGTAGCTGCCAAACCCAAGAAGCAAGTGTGTGAGGGATACGGAACTACTTAGAAGGCAGGGCTTTCCTAGGAAACACCTAATATCTAGCCCCATGGATTCATGACAGGAGGAGGCACTGGGCCACCACATCCAATAAGACCCACCAAAAGAGACAGAGCAGGTGGGAAGTTGATGAGGCAGTGATGTTTTAAAACAGGTACTGGAAAGGTGGGCAGGATACAGTAATACCAAAATGATATGATATTTCAAATCACTCTACCACTTTCAGCGTTTCTAATATTTTCACTTGCATTCACCAATTACAGCCATGCCTTTGGCCGCATCACTGCTTATCAACAAGCGCACCCTTCTTAGCAGGGTGAAAAGGGGACAAACCGAGGAAGCAGCTTTGCTTATTTCAGATCCTATTTATACAGAGATCCACAGAATGTTGACACTGGAAAGGACTGTAGACATATTTAATAAGTCTTCACGGATGAGGAAGCCGATGAAGTGGCCTTTGGGAATGTGTAGACAGAGCACTAGCCTCGTCTGCTGTAGCGAAGGTCACCTAATCTGGGAAGTGCGAGAGTCAGAAAGAAAGAGGTGTTTCTGTGATAACTGTGACAATCGTCAAGCCTTAATTTACATCCTAGGTTGGCTGCTCTCTAATTTTATTCCACAAAAGTCTCTAGAATATATATAAAAAACACATTCTATGAACAAGGTTTGTAGACTTGACCATCCTATAAATACATCTATTCTTATACTTGGATTTAATTTTTCCCTACTAATTAACTGTACAGAAAAGGAAATGAGCTTGTACCATCATCCTATAAAGGAGCAGACCCCCCCAAAATTGCCCTCCTTTCTCAACTGCTGCACAGTGGATTGAAATGAGCATGAAAACTGGGAGGACACGCCCATGGTGTCGCCCACGTATGACTAAGAGGTGGCACTTAGCTGCCTGCAGGCACGGACAGTACAGAATGCTGCCCTGCTTCTGCGGACAAGTAGGTGACGCAGTTCAATGTCAGTGTCATGACCTGACACTGTCCTTCACTGCATGCACAAGTCAGAGCAAGAGCCCCAAGCTGGCAGGGAAGGCCTGGAGTGGGCTGCAAGGAGGGGAAGGTGGGCTGCAGGCCGGAAAGCCTCCCTGAATTTGTGATAGCAATAAAGGGTCTCAGTCCATCATTTCACATGTGGGAAACCGACTCTAAGCCAAGCGAAGGGACTTGCTCAAGTCCTTACAGGGTATGGGTGGCCGGGGGGCAAAGCTGAGCTGACTCTGGACACAGAAAATGAGTGTGTGAGAGAGGAGATTCTGCTTTCCATGTCTACGAACTTCTCACGAGCCAGGGACACTGCAGGGAAAACAGTGAAGATCACAGCGAGCAGTGCGATGGCCAGGTGACACAGGAAAAGAGCTCCCAAGCTCCCATTTCTGATGCCAAGACAAAATATATCTTAGTAAGTGGAGGGGGCTAAAGGCTTTTCATGTAGAGATGGGGTTTAGCGGGTCAGAACAGTTTACAATCATTATAATGTGGACAACATATTCAGCACGAGGCTGGATCTTGTACTGGGTTTATGCAGTGCATTAAATTACTCAGAAGTTTTAAAAAATCATTCCCGCCTTCCCCACTTCCTCCTGGACACCTGGAGAGATTCTGATACGACTGGCCCTCGGTGAAGAATCACTGCTCTGGAGATCCAGTTACAGAGTGGAACGTGCCGTATCCCTCAGGTGAGCTGAGGCAGAGAAGAAGTGAACGACCCGGGACGTAGTAGCCTCACAGTAACTATCACGGCCTGTGGTTCTCTTATGCAGATGAGCAAATCATTTCCTAGCACCTTCTAGAAAAATCCTTCTAGACCATTAGAAACACATAGGTAATTAAAATTTTTCTATTAGCCACATTACAAAGGTAAAAGAAATGGGTAAAATTCGCATTCATAATACACTGAACTCAACATATCTTAAGTATGCCACTTCAGCAAGCAGTAAATATTATATTATGATATATTTTACTTTTTCACACTAAGTCTTCAAAATCCGATGTGTATTTCCTCTTTATAGCACATTTCAATCCATAATTAGCCACATTTCAAGTGTTCAATAGCCGCATATGGCTAGTGGCTGCCGTATTGGACACATAACCCCCCCGGCCTCTCTCATTCATGTAACTATCCACCAACAGAAACAGAAATTTCTCCATAGGCAGCTGTTCCTACCTGTCTCAAGGCCTTTTCCTCTCCAAGTCTAATGCTTCTACATTGGTCTTTATTCCATCCCAACTCTTCTCCACTCAGTCATCAAGTAATCATCACTGAGTGCCTACTAAATGCTGGGTCTTTGTGTTAAGTTATGAGGATGAAAAGATTAATAAGACATAGACCTTGACTTCCAGGAGCTCCAGCTTGGAGAGAAATGAAGGCACAGACTAGGGAATTTGACGAATGCTACGCAGAGACACCTGTGAGGGCTGCACAGAAGAAGGAATGACCACTTCTTCTGGGGCTGCTGGGAAACATGCATAGAGATGAGATGGGACATTTGGGCTGGGTTTTTAAGGGATGAGGAAAAATTGTGATGAGGCAGGGAAAGGTGTTTCAGGCAAAGGGAAACACATAGTCAAGACCTAAGTATGATGATCTGCCTGCTTGGAAAAGGCAAATATCTAGCAGGGCGAGCAGATGGTAAAGAGCCTGGAGAGAGGCTGGCAAGGTGAGCTAGGCATGGACTGCCGGGTCAGACATTCAGAATTACTGGCGAGTCATTCTCTGAGCAAGCAAACCTCGTGGTGGGTTTTAGCATGGACCAGAGAGGACAAAGAAGTGAGGAGAGCCTGAACAAAGGGGCAGCACTGTGTTTGGAAAGGAGAGGATGTGAGCACCCAAGTGAAGGAAGAAAATGTAAGAGCACTATTTTTCTGAAGACAGCGTCAATGTGGGGCATTATGATGGAACCGGGGCAAAGGACGTAATAGGTAATGCTTTCCAGGTTCAAAGCCTAAGGCCCCGGGCATGCTGTCATTCAGGACTACCACCACCTGTTCGGATCTGGGAGCATTCGATGGCTCTTCTCCTGAAGAATTCATAGAGCTACCTATGGGTTAATTTAGGCAGTAGACAGAATCATGCTAAGTTACTCCCACGATTGCTCAGTAAGTCATGCCTGTGAGATGCAGCAGGCGCTAGGCAGCACCTGGCCAGCTCGATCGGATGATATGATGGTTTATTTGGCCTTGAGTTTCTGGAAGAAGATTGGAGCTCTCAGGTAAGAACGGGGTAACGAGCACATGACGGTTACAGTGAAAAGGAACCTCTGAGATCAATGGGTTCTCCTTTCAGAGATGGGAAAGCTGAGGCATGGAGAGCGAAAAGGCTTCCAGGTCATACGGTCAGTAGGTTTCAGAGCTGAGAATGGAATTCAGCCTCTGTGGCACCAAAGCCACAGTGAGACTGGGACAACAGGTGCCATGGAGAACTATTTACCTTCACACAAAATTCACGTAGAAAAAGAGAAAGCAAGGCCAGAGACACGCCAGGTAATAAAACTATGCTTGTGGGCCACACAGATTTAGCTGAGCAGCAGGGAACGAGGTACTCACACGGAGAAATGTCCACGAAGCTGGGGTCGATGTTATGCAGCAGCTCCGTTCTGGGGGACGGGCTTCCTTCACTAGGAAAGAATTTTTTAGGAAACATTAATTTCCTCTCTCAAATGGGTATGGATGATTTTAATATTTCCTACTCTTATACTTGTAGGAAATAACAAACTTGCCATTAACAACTTTTGTCATGAATTCAGGGATCTCCAAACTCTTTGGTTGGTGCATCTATTCTCAAGTAGTCGTCATTTATCTATAGTATAACGATGACTGAACACTTACATGAGAGCTTCAGTGTCGAGCATATTTTGAAAAAAATGAGTCTTGTGACCTTTTGCAAGAGACAATGTGGCTATATTCAAACAGCAGTGAAGTGAGAGCGAACTCAAGCCAACCTGTGTAGACTGCATACTGAATCCTCACAGTGAAACGAAGGAAGAGCATCTGCTAAGCTAGCAGCGTCAGTATTACAGACGCAACATCCTTTTGAATATTAGGCTCTGTGAGGAAAACTAATGTCTTCCATATCCGGACTGGCAACACAGACAGAACTCACTTAATACCAATAAATGTGAAATACATATACCTCTTTAACATTTAGAAAAAGGGTATATGCAAATACAATCACAACCTACAAGAGTGCTGGAAAAAGCCTGATCACTTCGCCCAACCCCCTCATGTTACAGATGAGGAAGGCACATAGTAAGTTATTGGCCAAATAATGGGTCGTGTGATTCTCAAAACAGCGCTCTTAAAAAACTGGGGGCATAGTCACCATCAGATGTATGTGGGGTGTGCATGAAATACACGGGTCACTTTGCTGGTGTATACTCAGCCATATGGAAGGTGTTAGACACAATCTCAGTCACTGGGAGAGGGCTGTGGACAACCTGATAATCCAACAGAAGGTAGCCGAGAACTGGTAACACCCTGGGATTTATACATGCCTGAATAACCAGGTAAGGTTCCTGATGTAACCAAGAAGCTATGTTTTCAGGTGGCTCAATATATCCATACACTAAACTCACAGCTGGTTGTCTATGGCAGTGGTCTAGGATTCTACAGACCATAAAATTTTTAAAAAAATCTGGATTGTGATTGTCAACATTGTATTTGCCAAGTAAGGAAATGTTAAAATTAAATTAAATAAAAACAAAACAGAAAACTTCAACTACCATCACCATTATTTTTTTTTCTTCTGGATGCAAGTCCCTTATTAGATGCATAATTTGTTAATATTTTCTCCAATTCTATGGGTTGCCTGTTTGCTTTCTTGATAGTACCATTTGCAGAACAAAAGTTTTAGCATATGATATAATTTCTTCTTCAAAGGTATGTGTACCAAAATGGGTTGGATTAAAAAAAAGGGTGTTTGTATGTTTATAACACAGTTTTTAGCGTATCAACTGTGTGATCACCACACAATCTTACAGAATAAATTGTGACCTCATCAAACTCATAAAATGTTTATGGGATTGATTATTGCTATATTACAACACGTGTTAGCCTCTAGCTTCTGTATGTTTCTATATGTACTCATAAATAACGCTACAATATTGTAGTAATCATTATTCTTTTGTGTATTCTTCCAAAGTTTCATTTCCACACAACCAAAGTCCTAGAAAGTGGACAATGTCAATTGCTCCAATAGTTTACGGTCTTACTTCTGAGCAACTCTGAAGGCCTCCCTTTTTCATGTGCAGAATAGCTCTAAGAGCATAACCTTTCAGAGTCTGCATCTCAACGCCACAAGTTACTGGTTATATAAACTTGAGGCTTGTTTTTCTCAGTAGAAGAATATAAATAAAAGTACAGACTTTACAGGGTTGTTATGAGAATTAAATGAAACAACATATATAAAGTACTTAGCACAGTCTGGGATATGGTAAGTGCTGAATAAGCTGCTCACTGAAAAACAACTTTCATTGCAAAATGCAGATTCTAACTCTGCAGACATGAAAAAATTAAAACCACATATTCAAGACTAGAACCCGAGATGCAGATACAAGAATAATATGTAGAGACAATGGACATTAATGTTCCTGTCCATTCTTCTTGCGTCAAGAGTTCTCCTTATTAAATACATTGATGTAGCTACAGCTTTAAACTTCTAAGACATGTTATATATGAGTGTGTCTCTTTTTAGAAAAGTATCAGTGTCAAATATAGCAAAGTCACACATCACACAGTCTACTCATTACGAGCTGCATATTTAAAACATACCGCAATCTGTGATCTAGGAATTTTCCTTATTTTTCGGTTTAGCCAGATGGCACGGTTTAGCTGTACAAGCAACACTGTCTTCACTAGACTGTTGATTCCATTCATAATAAATCTCTGAAAAAATGACTGGTGATGTTCATGGTAAGTGATTTTTCAATAATCACACAAGTTCCTTGTTTTTAGGTGAAGACTTGCGCTCTTGATTGATAGGAACTGAAGTGAGCTCTCTAATTAGCTCCTATAGGGTAGGCTCTTATGGGAGTTTCCAGGGATCTTCACTGCATAGTGCTCACTGCCTAGCATATGTTACTGGCTAAGGTAGTCGGTTCACAATGACCACTTAATGACAGAGACCTGCCTATAAACCAGTGAAATGGGCATGGTTCATGCATGTCCATTACCACCAAACTGGAGTTATTTTGGGGGTTTTGGCTAGGCTAGTTAGAATAATAGTAGCTAGCATTTATAGAGCCTTTATTATGTGCCATATACCATTTTAAATGTTTTACATGTACTATTTCATTTAATTCTTGACACTAAGACATAGACACAGCCTTGGAACATTGCACTTAATGAGTTCTGAGATCACGTGGTTAAGCAGGGGACAGAACTGGGCCAGGAACTCAGGCAGATTCCCCGCTCCTAACCACCATGCTCAGTTGTCTCCTTAGTGAAATGCAGGCATGGCCGCAGCATCTCCTTGAATGTATTACATTTTCACTCACTTAGCTTATTCTTAAGGCATCCAATTAACAAATATCTCTATTGACTTCAAATGCCTCTATTAAGAGTTAATTGTTTTTTTCCATCCTCTTGTCCTAAAGACTGATACATTTCAGTATTCAGTTTTAATTTACCTCAAATTTCATATTTTCTGGATTAATTACAAAAAACAGAGCAAGCAGAAACTGATCAGGCACCAGTTTCTAATATGCTATAAATATTTTCTAAAAGTCTACAGTTTCAGACACTGAGATCACAGCACTGTCCATTTATAAATAGAGTTTCCAGTTTTTGACTTTTATTTTCCAACTAGTTGAAGGGTGGGGCAGTAAAACATTTCCCATAAATAAATGAAATGCTATTACATTCCATACCTCTTTTACCACTAGTTGCTGACCATCTGTCATAAAAGGACACACCCTGTAAGGCAGTATCAAATATTTTGAAACAGAAGTAGCCAGGGCAATATTTTCTGAGATAAAATCTTGACAAAAAAAGTTACTAATTAAAAAAATTCAATAAATATCCACAGAGTAACATCCATCATGCTAACCCTTGGTAAGCATTTTCATCATCGTTTTTATCTTCATTCAAGTTAAGCGTTTTATACACAGTCTTTTCCTAAATCCTCATGTAGGGGCCTATAAGGCAGGTACCACTACTAGCACGTTACACGTGAGGAAACTGATGCTTAGAGATGTTAAGTAACTTTCCCAAGGTCATAAAAAATAAATGGATAAGATAGGATTTGAACCATATCTAACCACAAAGTTCGCATTCTTAACCACTATACTAGTGAAATAAATCCCCAATGATACTTAGGTTCTTTGTTATGTGGGTGTGGGGGATATTTGGTTTGTGTGCCTTGAAAAGCCATTTTAACATGCAAATATTACCACAAATAAAGAGTAGCATGGAAATGATAAAGTTTTGGCTATATCTGAAGAAGAAATTCATCTGATATATAAGGAGAGAATTTTTTCATGTACATTTTTTTTTAAAGAATCTCATTAAATTTCTTTAAGTAGGCTACTTAAGAAATAAGTAATACTATAAAAAATAATGGAATCATGCCCTTAATATAATCTTTTCCTATTCATTACTGTAAAGTAATTGGGAGGACTTCTGGGTTGGTCTCTAGGTAAACCAGCAGGGCCTAATACGCCTTTATTCCAATTTCCATTATAAAACTCATGAAGAATTACAAAGCAATGAAAACTGGCAAGAGTGCTGGAAAATAAAGAGAAGACCAGACGCTGAGGTCCGGAGGGAACTTTCACTAATGCCAGTGCTAAAGAGATTAACAACATATTCTGGGATTCTACCGTAAGGATCAGAACCTGATCCCAAAGCACATAGAAAAAGATGGATTCATTTTGTCTGCCTTTAGCTAGAGGACTCGGGGGCAGCTCCACAAAAAATAGGCAGTGACTTCTCATTAGCTACCTTCGAAGCTAGGCCCTCGCGCCCTTCCTCCCTCACCCCCAGCAGCATCCTTCCCAATGTCCGCCCAGGCGGCAAACACGGGATGACACGGGAGTAAACAGAAGAAACGAGCACGACAGTAGCATCCTGAAATGCAGCACCTAACTACCAAAAAAAAAATAATAATAATAATCAAAAACAGCTTGCAGGGCACTACATACTAGGGGCATAAGATACAAGCTCTTTTTTTCAAAAAGGGTAAAGTAGGGAATCCAAAAAAAAAAAAAAATCATTCTTTAAACACTTTAACTTAAAAACATATAGAGTCACTTGGCAGTCACTGAAGGCAGAGCTATTGGTTGTGTTAGGTAGCAGCTAGGAATGAGGAGCCAGAGGGGAAATAAAGGCAGGGCCCCAGCCATTATAACCTAAAAAAGAAAACCAAAAAACACTTAATACGGGAGGCTGGAAGTAAAAGGAAGACATGTCTCACCAATGAACTCAGCAGTCCTGAGCCTGGTTTGATAAGGTTGCCAGGTGTCCTGAGCATTATAAACAAAACAGCTCAGGAGAGGGGCAGAGTCCTTGAGACTGTGCTGAGGGAAGGGGCTCCTGTAACAATCTTACTAAGATTTCCGGGTGCTCTGAACGTCACAAGTGGGAATTGCACAGGAGGAAGGAGGGTGGTCGATGCTGGGAAAGGAGGCCTCTGTGACAATTTCACTAAGACAAAGAGTCTACGCTAACTGAGAAAGAGAGCCTTTGTAGCTGTACACTATTCCCAAGGTTTAGAAGGGGGAAAAGGAGAGGGCACGCAGAAGCTGACTAAGGTATATAACCCCTGAACCCCAGTAGTCAGCATACTTAGATTAGCTAACTACCCACTTGTAGCCTTGGCTCAAGTGTATGGAACAAACTTACTAACAACTTCATTTTCTCTATATGTGGGGCATTTAGACTAGCTGGGTGTCTGCTTGCAGCTTTGTGCTCGTGTGTTTCATAACGGAACTTGCTATCTCATTTCCACTGCACGTGTTTGTCTCCTGCTCGAATTAGTGTCTTGTGAGTGAGATAAGAAGCGAGGCAGGGGAGGGAGCCTCTTAACTTGGGCCTCTCTCTCCCCATCTCTAACAGTTGGAGTTCCCTATCATCTTTATTTCATTAATCATATTTATATAATGCTTCATCTATAGATTCTAGTGCTGGTTTTCTTAAACTGGAGCAAGAGCCCAAGAACATGTGAGCTTCCAGATGTCCACAGAATGCTGGTGGCCATCTAAATTTGAATCTCTCCACACATTCTTCTGAAAAAAAAAATATTGAAAAGGAAAGACAGTAGAATCACCCAACACCCAAGCAACGACATAAGCAGGAGACAGAATATATTTAAACCCTGGATGGAAGTGAGGAAATAACCATCTGAGACCTGAAAGGTCCGTGCCGGCGCCCACTCTAGCAGAGTCAGGCTGGGATTATGCAAAAGAGAGCGAGGGGTCCGAGAGGGGAAGAGACTCAGATCATGCCTGGCAAAATAAACCCCAGAAAGATGCTGATACTGGTCTGATACCTGGTGGATCAGACAAGCGGCTACTAGGGAGTCAAAAGGAAGTGGCTTGGAAAGTGCAAGATGAGTGTGGCAGTCTCAGGCTGCCACCAGTTCTGAAAGGAGCAGTTGACTGACAGATGATGTCTTTTGGGTAGTGATTGGTAAATGGAAAGGAGGAAGAGGCAACAGATCCGGGTCCTCCTAAAATACAGTAGCACAGAATCATAAGACCGGTCAGAACAAAAGAAGTAGCACTTAACTAAAGAAACTGCGCTTCGCCACAGCAATAGGAGGTGCTCTTGAACTGAACTACCCAAATTCCACTCCTCAGATCACCTGCTATTGCGGGTCCAGGAAAAGCTAACACATGTAAACATAAACAACAAGAACAGAAAGAACCAGCATCTAAGCAATGTTACCATAGGAGTTAAAAAAAAAATAGCAAGTGAGAATTTAAAACTTTTGGCAAATCAAAACATTCCCCTACTATGGGAAAAGAAGCAGAAGAAAACTGTAACATGATATTTCAACATGAATTAAATACAATTAAATCAGAACTGCCAATATAAAATAATACCATGATCAAAAATTTAAAAATTCAGACACTGAACTAAGGGAAGAAACTAAAAGAAAAGACAAAATCTCAGAAGTTAAGGGATATTATGTACAACTGAAAGTATGTGAAAGCAGACAGGTAATAAAGATGAAAAGAAAGGGGATAATTCAAAATAAAAATTCAAAAGTAAAAAGAATCAGAAACTGGTAGAAACAAAAGGTATATAAATAAAATTCAATAACATCTATAATTGAAGTCCCTAAAGAATGAATACAAAAAATGGAACATAATATTTAAAACTATAATTCAAAAATTCCTGAAATAAAAGACCTCAATGTATAGATTAAAAGAATGCATTGTGTATGCGGGAATATTGACCCAGCATGGTTACTTCTGAGGCATAGCTAGTAAAATCTTAGACTTTAAATAATAATAACAATAGTGATAATAAAAGTGCTCTGGGCCTCCAGACAAAAGGACCAAGTCACCTGCAAAAGAAAATCAGGTTGACATTAAACTTATCAACAGCAACGGGCAAAACAGTAAGAGTGGGATGACATTTTCAAGAAAGCCAGCGAAAGACAGCATGAGACAAGAATTTTATATCAATTGAACTGTTTTTTAATTCTCAAGGTTGTATAAAAGGTTTTAATAGACATGCAACAATTCTAAGAATCCTGAGAAATCTTTTAAAGAATGAATTCCTCCAACTAAGAGGTGATTGAGAACACTTTAGAAATGGACAAGCGGTTGGCATGTAACACACTGTAGATCTGAGACTAAAACAAAATTACGGATGAGGGGAGAAGAACAGTTTATATGCTCTGACGAAGTAGAAATAATACAACTAAAACTGGCAGAGAAGGGCAAGAGAAAGCGTAAAGTTGAATAAACTAGTCGATTTCCCTATAGGTAATAAGTAGGAGCCAAAGATGCCATTTAAAGCTAACAAACCAAACAGTTGAACCTACGTTTAAAAAAAAAAAAGACTGAGAGAATTATACAGATATATAATGGTGAACACTGGAATAATATATAAATCATTCTAAACACTCAAAGAACTAACAAATACAAGGTCAAGATATAAGTAAATATAACACAAAACAATATGCCAAAGCTAAGAATAAAAATACCAGTCAGAGCAACAGATATAAACTCATCTACTAAAATATTTTCTGACTTGATCAGAAAGAAAAACCTAACGCTGCACCTAACAAGTACAGATGACATATTTTTTTCAAGTCCATATGGCACAGACACCAAAAAAGACCAAATGTGAGCCCAAGTCTCAAGTTTGAAAGGACTGAAACAAGAAGATGTTCCCTGATCAAAACAGAATTAAACTAGAAATCAATAATAATATCATTAGAGAAAATCAGAAATATTTGGAAATTAAGCAACATACTTTTAAATACATAGGTCAAAAAAAGGAAATTACCATTTGCATCATTCCTACCATTATACTTATTGATAATTTTGATGTAAATTCTTCCTTGCCAGATACCAAGACTGCAATCTCAGATTTTTTTAAGGTTTTAAAGATTAAAAAATTTTTTGTTTTACTGAAAAATAATTGACATATATCACTCTATCAGTTTAAGTTGTACAGTATTCATCTTCTCATACAGATAAAAAGAAGAGAATAAAGGAAAAAATTCTTTTTGTTTGCAGGTAAAACTTATACTTTGTTGTAATAGTACTTATCAAAAGACAAGAAAGCAAAGTCTGTAGAATGCTGAGAAGAAAAAATTTGACAAGAATTCTTTGTGAAAATATTATTTATGTTTGGGGATAATAGAAAAATTTTTTTCATATGCAAAGATTAAAAGAACCCACCATTTATGTACCTTTACTAAAAATTACTTTAAAATATTAACCAACCAATCAAAAGATTAATTAAAATTAGGAACTGAAGAATGGGAAAGATATATAATAAAAAGAGTATTGTAATATTAAAGGTAATTAAATATACAGATATATGTGTATACATTTGTACATACAGGTATATATAATACACATAATATATAAACATACAGATATATAGAAATTCTCTATATGTGATTACAAAGTTCAATGCAGAAGGAAAAAACTTTTTGAAAAGAAGAGTTTAAAGATTTACAATATTATGTTTCAGAATGCTGAGTTATCGAACAGTTGAAAGTAGAAAATAAGACGGAAAATATTGATCAGGAAAATAAAGGCACAATAAAATTTTCTTTGGCTACTTCTGCTCCCAGCCAAGATCAAGTAACAGGCAGACTGGACTTACCTTCCTACTTAAAACAACCAAAAGGAAAATAGAATTTATAAAACTGTTTTGAAAACACTGGATACCATGCAAAGGACAGTGATCCCTGAGTGACAGCAGACAAAAGAAGCGAGTCTTATCGTTGTCCCGGCTCCCTATCCTGAGAGGGTGTCCAAGCCCTGTATTGGGAAGGGAACTGAAGCACAGCCTCAGTTGCAGAGGCAGAGCTGGGAGTCCAGGGAGACCAAGGGCAGTCGAGTTTACAGGACAGAGTACCAGAGAAAAGAAGACTGCACAGAAAGATATTTGCAAAGGGTCCCTTGAAGAGCATTTAGCTGAACACTGATCAGATGTATCTGCGGCAAAATTTCGTAAAGCAAATACAATGGATAGAGGTGGAGAACTATTTCCAACAAGTATTTAAACGAACTCTTGAAACACAATGATCGCAACAGTGAGGTGCTAACAGGCTGTTGGAACAGCTCGGTCAGGGGCCTGAGACAACGGCACCAAGACAGATCCCAGTGCTAGGAAGAACTTAAAGTGGTGCCACAAAATTGCCACTAAAAAGGAACTATTATTCAATAATATTAATAAAATTAGCATCAATAATAATTATCCAATAATCAGCCTGGTTGTCTTGGCAATATTTGGAATAAAGAATCACTTTAGTTTAGAGGTTCTTCACCTTTGGCTGACTGTTCTGCTTCATTGGGCTTCATGGTATCTGAGAAAGTGGGGTGAAAGTGGCTTATTTTTTGTTTAACTTTCTTCTTGAAGCTGAATCCATGGGATGAAGGTCTTTAGAATGTCATATTAAGTTTTTAATGTATTTTACATCATCAGAAAATATTTCATTGCCACCATGGTCATATCACCTAGAATAGTTTCCCATTGATGAGGGGGAAAAAACACTTCTTACCATTATGATTAGGGGCTCTGCTTTTGTTTATAAGTTTAATTAAAGATAAAATAATTTTTAAAAGGAGCATTTCAAAGTATGAATCCACTGAAATGTGTTGAGACAACCTATAGGCCGACTAGCAAGTTGAAAAACAAAAGAGCCACCACGGCTGGAAAGGGTTTGGAGAAGCCATGTCCCCTGCCAATGACAAACATGGTCTGTGGCTTGGAACAGAAGAAAAACTGAAGCAGCTGAAGGAGCTTCTATTGAAAATAATGTCACTCACTCCAGAAGTGCTACTTCTCCTGACATTTTAATATTTTAAAGCAGGTCTAAGAGGAACTGATAACTGGGCAGCTAGTGAAACTTCCGATGCTCTCAGCACAGCCAGCTCTGTTTTTCTTCCATTACTGGCATTCCTATTTCATGAGGCCTTCTTGAAATTTTCAAAAACTACCATCATCTTGAATGTGGTATTTCCAAGCAAATATCGGACTGGAAAAAGTTGCAGAGCTCTGGGCACAGATCAAGTGTCTGCTTTGGAAAAGACGCGCTGGATGCCAGCCTGACGGACTGCTTTCTGTGTGAGCGGGGGTGGGGGGGGGGGCCCAATGCCCTGCCGCTGCCACTAGATGAAGGCCCGCCTCCTGCGGCGAGAAGCCCCAGCTTCATCAGGGCAGAGGGCTAAGTCTCTTTTTCCAGGATCTTTTGATCAAGAAAGGGGAGCCGAATGAGAGTAGTTCTTCACTTACTAAGGGAAATCTGCTGGATTTCCAGAGGAAAGTCTTAAAATGCTGGATTAAACTTTGGGCAGCAACTTCACTTTTTTTAAAGTAGAAAAGAAACATGTACTTTCTCATGGTTTAACATACTCGGACAATGTTTTTTGCCACGTCTTCTGGGCAAAAAGACGTGGCAAAAAACTGTTCAAGAAAGCAGTGCACCTGTTCCGTAAGAGGTAGGTCACTATGAGGTCAGCGTTCTTCTAACACTGAAGAAAGATAGCAAATGTGGAGTTAAGGGGACCAAGCTTTTTCCAATTTTTCCGCAGGCAGAAGCAAACTATTGCCAAACCCTTAAAGGTTATTTCTAATCAAGATAATCTCAAGGTTGACATTTGGACTTATCCAAAATTTGGTGATATGGATGAAAATCGAGGACTTGGACTGTGTCACAGATAAGAAACTCAGTAAATTTGGGGCAGAGGAAATTATTCAAATGAACTCAACTAGTTCTCAACTCAAGGGCAGCCTCATTTGGCAACGTGAGCTTCTTGATTGTGAAACCAAGAGAAGGCTTGGACTCTGCAGGGTGGCAGTGGAAGGATTAGGAAAGGTCATCGAGAGCAAAGACGCATCATTAGAGACCAAGACTAAGATGGTCGACACCACCGTGCTCCCAAGTACTGCTATGGGGGCAAAGGCTGGGCAGTGAAGAAGGCTGACAGGAAGGAAAATGATTCGTTTGAAATCTGATGTTGGGGGAGAGTTCCACAGATTCTCTGGACCACCAGGAAAATAAACGAGTGGGTCCTGGAGCAAATCAAACCAGAAACATCGCTGGAGGCAAAAATGATGGAAAAAACAGAAGCTATTCTACTTTGGGCACATCATGAGAAGACAAGGGTCTTTGGAAAAGACAACAATGCTGGCAAAAAACATACAAGGTAGCAGGAAAAGAGGGAGATTAAATACAAGATGAAAGAAGCGTTAGGCTGTCGAGCCCAGGACATGGTGGACACCACTCATTCACAGATTGCCAGGAGTCAGAGCCAACTCACCAACAAGTAACACACACAATCACCCAGGGAAAAAAGTGTAATCAATATCTAATGTCATACAAATAATTTCTATCTAAATTTTTGTGCATAATGTTTGGATACCTTTTTTCTCTAAGTTCCTATCTTTCAGTCTCAAACGGATCTATGATTCAGAAACCTGAAAAAATTTACAATATCTCTAAAAGCATTTTTCTTTCTTTCTTTCTTTCTTTCTTTCTTTCTTTCTTTCTTTCTTTCTTTCTTTCTTTCTTTCTATTTTTAAATCATCTATTTGTAAGCTGAACTACGATTTTCACAAAAAAAACTATCATTCTCACTCAGCTGAGCGAGCTGCCCTTAGAGCTCTGTCCTGGGAGGAAAGGAGAAGGCGTGTAGGCACCTGACGGTTTTCCACACGTCGAAGCCGTCCAGAGGCTTGGTGCCGTTTGTGCTTCCCCCAGCCAGCTTCACGAGAGTCGGCAGCCAGTCGGAAATGTGGATGAGCTCCCGGTTCTTCACGCCCCTCTGTTTCAGCAAGGGGCTTGCCACAAAGCCCACGCCGCGAACGCCTCCTTCCCACAGGCTCCACTTTCTTCCTCGAAGGGGCCAGTTATTGCCTCCGGCCAAAGTCTGCCCTCCATTATCTGAAATACAGTTAGGTGTTGGCATTAGGACAGCGTTTAGGATCAGGAGACTTTCATACATGTTCTCATTAAATGGTACTTAAGAACTGAAAAAGATAACTGCTCCTAACTCTATTGGACCAACTACCCTGTTCCCACCTGGAAGTACCCTCCATCGCACAGACATAACCAGACTGTAGCGTGGCACAGATCTGACAGGAGACCAATCAATCAGTCCTCTGTGGATAGAGCCCCTGAAAAACAAAGACGTCCCCTGCGGGTAACTGCTTGGGATGGAGCCCTGTGCTAATTGATGCACTAGGTTTCAAATGCATGTGTGCAACTTGGTATAACCGAGGAGAATGAATCCAGATGAGTTGGGCCCTCCTGGTACATGAAAAGAAACTTTTGAATGAGTTTCACTTAGTGACTTAAAGCTCCTGATAGGTGGGGACAGCAGACCTTTTTATTTTCGTCCTAGAAAAATTTTCTGACATTTAAACTGGTCATTGAACTAACATTCTACTCCCTGGTGATCTGAACTCTTTCTTAAGTGTGAAAGTTGAAGATTTCTTTAGTGGGCTAAATGTCTCTGTAAACAGAATAGCCGGGTGGAAAAAATAATTGCGAGAAAAATTCCTCCCTTCCCGACAGGATGATGGCAAGACCAAAAGCTTCATGGTGTACTGTGCCAGGGAAGAGAAGGGGTTTTTTTCCAAGAAAACTGAAGGAATGGAGGACACTGGTGAAGCCAGAAGAGTAGTTACAACAGCGACTTAAATTAAGTATCCTACCAGCTGCTTAGGGCTCATAGTTAGAAATTAAGTTGGACCATAGAAAGGAAAAAGTGGTATTTCTTGTGCAGTAAGGCTGTAGAATCATATTCTCTTCAAAAGAAGCCACACACTTAGGTGACTTGAAAGACATATTTTAAACAACACTTACTTGCATGTATATTATACTTTATAATTAAACAATTTTTAAAAACGACTGTTATCCAAATGAACCACATGAGGGCAGCAATACAGACCTGCTATAGAGGACCTTACACATAAAAACCTAACACAAAAATTAAGATCTGTCGGAGCCACGGGATACACATGGAAGGAAAGAGAACTAATATGCGCTAAGCAAATGCCTACTATGCATTAGGCATCACTTTAATTTTATATTATTTCTCATAGAATCTGGAGTCTGATAGACCGGAAGACTGACACGCTAGCTGTGTGATGCAAGACAATTGGTTGCCTCAGTTTCTTTTTTTTTTTTTTAATGTGGAGCTAATAATTGCTACCTCATGTATTATGCTGAGAATTAAATGATACCATTTCTGATCATCACTTGGCTGGGTATCTGGCACAATGTAAGCACCAAATAAATGGTAGCTAATGGCAACCCCAATAGTCTAATGTTACAACCATTTTGTTGCTTAAAAAAAAAAGAGAGAGTTGCCAAAAGGACAAACCAGTAAGTGGCAAATCTGGGATTCAAACAAGGTCTGTGTGACTCTCCAGGCAGCTCCTGCTCCCGGAGAGCTGCGCTCCTGACATTAGGAGCGTGGGTTTTACGCCCACAGGCCACAGAAAGCTTCACTTCCCCATGAAAACCAGGAGCACAGTCAGTCTCGGCACAGCGTGCAACCTTCCGACGATACAGGAGAAGGACGGTTTTTCAAGGTGATAATTCCCTTTAGAAGAGAAGCACCCTTGTTGCTGGCAGGTAAGAAATTCAAGGGTCAACTGCCAAGGAGGCTTCTGAGTAAAGCCCTTAACATACCAGGTCTGGGTTCTTCTCTGCTTCATGAAAGGGAGGGATTAGATGAAGGTGACAATTTTTCAACACACAGTGGGTGAAAATTAATCGTATTTGCTGTCACAGACCTACAAGAACCTCTCCTTAAACCTCACATTTCTTCTTGACAGAAACCCAAGGCTCACAGAGTCACTGAAGCCAGTGTATTAAATCCATGTTTTATCTCACATGCGCCAGCCTGTACATTCAAAACAAGGGGCGCCATCTTTTGACAGAGGGATTCCTCCACGTTCCTTATACTTCTCAGAGCATGTCACCCACAGCCATCACATCGCAACGTAAAAGAAGGTGATGTTCGTGTGATACAAGAATACACTAGAAAGAAATCCTCACACTCTACCCCTAGGGACAAGGATGGCTGAGACGGCACTATTATTTTGCGCTGTCATCTGGATTGTTACAAATGACACTGTCTCAATGTTTGTAGAAGTTGCCTGATGTCTCCCTTGTAAACAGATACACTTTCGAGATATTATAAAATGTCTCTTCCTGTTGTGCATATTTGTTAGTGCTCGATACAAAAATGTTGGATGGAGATGGTGGTGGAAGTAAGAGTGGAGACGATGGGGGAAAGGGTAGCTGCGTCCGGAATCTGATTCTAGGAGCAGCCCTTCAGGTATGACTTAGAAAGGAAAATACTCTAGTCTGTACAGAGAATTTGGCCACTGGCTACTGTCGGAGCGGAAGGTGTTTCCTCATAGTACTAGGGGAGGGCGCTAATGCAGTGAGAACGATTGCTTTTGTCATTAACTCAGTGTGATGTTTTTGCCATTAGCAACGATAAGCCATTCTATCCCTCAGTTATCAACGTGGCTTCCTCTCCCCCTACCCGCCCCGTCCCCCAGAGCACTCCAGGGAGAAAGCACTGGTAATTGACACACCTGCAACTTGCTCTGTTGGGCTCATCACAGCACCAACTGTAGACTTGGCTACATGAAGAGGTCAATTCGACTTTTCGGGAAGGGGGTGGGGTGTCCTAACTTCACAGGCAGCACCGGGCTGATGGCTGCCACTCATCAGAAAAGCAGCAGAATCCACTACAGACTCCGGCCTTTGAGCAACAGGGTGCCGTTCATTAGTTCCAGCACAGGCTCCCCAGTATTTCAAGCAGCTGGACACAAAACTGATCAGAGTAACAGCAAGAATCGAATAAGCTTATTTGAAAAAAGGCAGAATGGGGGTTTCTTATATTGCTCACTTAAGTCTGACATAAATTAAAAGGGGTCAATTCAGTAACTGGTCTTTGAGTGGTAATTACTTTGTAGTGCACATAGATGTTGAATTACAATGAAACTTATATAATGCTATTTACCAATTTTATATATTAGATACCAATTTTACCTCAATTAAAAAATTAAAAAGATGATGGAACGACCACCGTTTCAAACATGTTTATTTTCATTTTCCTCCTAATTTTCTTTGGGCAAAAGTTAACCCTTGTTAAGAATTAATTTTCAAAGAAAATTTTTGTTTTGTTTCCTGACTGACTTATAAAAAAACTTCCAAATCCAAATAAGATGACTCCAATGAGTAAAGGAAACTATGAAACTTTTTTTTTCCAGGGAAATGGTTTTTCAGCAATGTTTTTGGCAGAGGGAAAAGCTAATTATAAAACCTTTGCTGTCCAGAAAAGAAATGTCAAAATAAAACAAATGTTGTCATTTACAGATGGTAAATCTCATTTTATAATTCATTATTAAACAAAAATAACTGTCAAAAAGTCATGGAAAACATCAGTTAGCCAACGATCTTAGCAAAAGCATTAAGTATATGACAATGAAGTCTCATCCACATCCAGCTGATAAAAATGAAGACGGTACTGTGACAACAACATCAGTTTTTAGGACTACTCCCAAGGTAATGTAATGTTGTGGCTTGGCTGTGGCAGGCTGCCCTGAACCATCAATGTATGTATCACCATCTCATTGCCCCCAGGGATCTTTTAACCTGGGCATGTACCCAAGGCATCCTCCTCACTCCTAACTTGGGCATCATGGGAGTAAAAGCAAGGAACACTCCAGGAGGCTTGCACCAGGGCCTGGCCTTCCCTCTGAATGGACAGAGGCCACCAATGTGAGTGTGACAGATGAGTGGACATGATTTCAAATGCCAAGAAGCCTCTTCGTCCAAAAAAAGGACCTGCTTGGTGATGGTTGCTTCTTTTAGATCAATTATTTTAAATGGCTAAAATGTAAATTGGACAGTTAACATGTGTCTTAGTAGTTCATGTAAAGAGTTAGGTTAATTCAATCTTCTCCTACTAAAAGATTTTAGAGAAAATATCTACCCAGATACACAATTTATAGCCTGATGTTCTCTTTCCCTGTTGTTCTGAATTCCACTGTTTCTGATTTAATGTGCATTCACTTCTGCCACGTATACCTTTCCAATGGGTTTCCAATCCAGACCACTGCCATGCATCTGACATTGCCCTCACCTGATCTCCAAAAGTAATTTACAGACTACTGCACGTTGCTGTTAGAGGCACACCCATGCTTAAAGATCTCTGACTGCTTTTTAAGCAGGAAAAAGTACAAACTTCTGTGCAACACAGAGAATCTTTCACATCTGACCAACCTACAGGGGTATCCAACCTGCGGCCCCCAGGCTGCATGCAGCCTAGGATGGCTAGGAATGTGGCCGAACACAAAATCATAAATTTACTTAAAACATTGAGTTTTTTTTTTCTAATTACGTGTTGCAATGTATTTAACGTGTGGTCCAACACAACTCTTCTTTCAGTGAGCCGCAGAGTTACGAAAAGGTTGGACACCCCTGTTAGACCATCAACTCCTGCCCTTCCCCATAAAAAGTGCCCTGTGCTTCACACAGAACTAACTTCTTTCTCCCTATTGTTAGAACAGGTTCATGCTGACTTTGCCCTTGTACATGTTGGATCCTTTGCCTAAAATGCTCTTCTCCTTCTTTCCTGCCAGATGTAAATTTTAAGTCCCAGGTTCAATGTCACATCTTCGGGGAGCTTTTCACTTACTCCCCCAGTCTTTATCTCTCCTCTGTACTTCCACTGCACTTTCTGTATATACACTTATCTATCCCACTTATCTTGGTATCTTTATCTTATATACACTTACTGCACTTATCTCTGTGTATTAATTAGTTGTTCATGAGTTTGTCTTCCCTTCTACCCCTGCCTCTCAAGGGTGAGAACAATGTCTCACTCATCTTTGCATTCGTGCATTCCTAGGTCCTAGCACAGTTTGCCAGAGGGAGCTCGAAAATTTGGGAGGAACAAATAAACAAAATGGGGAAATGTTCTCCACAAATATAGATTGAAGACACTACAAATTAACTGATTACTGGACAGTTTTCACTGCGCTTTCATCCAGCCACCCTGTGACCTTGACTTTTAGGAAGTTGATCTCACACAGATGCTCCTTATTTTGTAGGATACTGGCAAGGGGGGAACTCTTGGAACTCCATGAGAATTTAAGCAAATGCAAGAATTGTTTGTCCAATCTGGCGCCTGGTCAGTTGCAATGAAGTCAAAGGGGTTGTTTGAGAGCATTTGAGGAAGCACCGGTCCTGGTGTGGAAGAGAATTCTCACTCACCACTTTAACAAATCTTTCTGGAGCACCTGCTGTATATACCAGGGACCGTGATAGCTGGCAGCAAACCAGATAGGCAGGGCTCCCTCTCTCGTGGCATGGGGAGAAAAAGAGGTAAGATCTCTCCAATCGTGGTAGGTGGTAACGGGGCCTCCTGGAAGAGCTGCCACCAGAATGACAGGACAGAGACAACCATTGTCAGAGACACAGGAGCCCAGCACAGTGAGAGGACGCTCAGGGTCTTGTCCGGTTACACATTAGTTGGTGGGGTATCCTGTGTCAAGGCTTCTTCTTAATAAAATACTAAATTAACTATACTTTCAAGAACATCTCTTATCAGAACTTAAGGAAAGCTTGAGCTAAATGATGACTACATATAAAAAAGAAGATTTCTAGCTGTTTATGACTGCCATTGTTTTTCTCTAGCATATTGACGGCCACGTTTACTAATTTCAC
Organism: Mormoops blainvillei; assembly: GCA_004026545.1. Taxonomy (NCBI): domain Eukaryota; kingdom Metazoa; phylum Chordata; class Mammalia; order Chiroptera; family Mormoopidae; genus Mormoops; species Mormoops blainvillei. The sequence continues at coordinate 139,177 of PVJD01000111.1, forward strand.
TGACATGTATGCAAGGGATAGGAGTTAAATGCTGTGAGTTTGGGCTCTGGCTGGTGTGGCTCAGTTGGTTGGAGCACCGTCCTGTAGACCACAGGGTCATGGGTTCGATTCCCAGTCAGGGCATGTACCCAGGTTGTGGGTTTGGTCCCTGGTGGGGGTGCATAGGAGAAGGCAAGAGATCGATGTTTCTCTCTCACATTGATGTTTCTCTTTCTCTCTCTTTCTTCCTCCCTCTCTCTCTAAAAGCAATGAAAAATGTCCTTGGGTGAGGATTAAAAAAATCAAATAAGTGCTGTGAGTTTGGGAAGGTTACTCTCTGTCTAAGTTTCCATGTTTGAAAAACGAGGATAAAAACCATACCCATTCTAACACGGTGCCTGGCACAGGGGCAGGGTCCAACAAACGTTAACCGTTTTCACTAACGGCGATCGCCACGTGCAGCGGCATCCACGTGCACAGAGCAAACGGGGGCCTGCCTGGGTGTTTACGAAACACATGCTGGGCGTAGGCATCACAGCCGCACTCTAAAACACCATGCTTCATAAGAATAAATATTCTAAGCATAGGGCCCTCCGAGGTAGCATTCTCTTCTCTGTAGGTAATTTCTTGAGAGTCAAGAAATGAATTGTGAGGGGTTTTGTTGTTATTCTTGGGGCAGAGCCAGGGTGACTCCTCTCTGTTTCCATGAGTTTAAGTAAAACACATCAGTTATCAAAGAAAGGGGTTCAAACGCCAGAGCCTGTGATTCAAATTAAATGCCAAAAACAGAATCTTTATTCAGCCATTCATCTGAACATGTGAAGAGGTTTTAAATGGTTTGCAGCATTCAGGGCAGATGGATGCTCTGACCCCCACCTCCCGGTCTGATACTAATCACACTTTAGGTCTTGATTAGAGGCACCAGCATGGGGAGCATGCCTGCTGCGCTGGCATTAGGACCCTGGTCGAATGACACTGGCAGCCAGACCCAATAACTGGTGTAGCCACCAAAGGGGCTGAAGATAAAGGAAGATGAACGTGGGGAAAGGGAAAAACCCGAGTGAATGGAGATTAAAAAGAGAAAGATTACATAGGGTTGTAGTAAAAGATTTCCTCATGTCATTGCTTATAATGATGAGATACCAATGGGGTTTTAGTTTTCCTGTAACACTTATTAAGGATAAAAAGACTAAAAAATCTGTTGAACAATTGAAAACATTTGGTCTCTAAAAGTTAAAATGGAACTGGGAACTAGAAAACTGTCCTAATTTACTACGTAAGTAGGCAAACCACTAAACTTTTTTCTCCAATTTGAAGCATAGGTAGTGACGGACCTTGGAGACTCTTACACAAAAGTTGTAAGGTGAACACTGAATGTTGTGAGTTACTCTCACTTTGGAGAAGGGGTAATGCTAGGTTCGATCTGATGTTATAGATCCCCTAACAAGTACCATGGAAGTCCTGTGTTTGTAGTATTTTGGGCCAGCAAAAAATACATATTTGTTTGTCCTTTTTTACAATTAAAGCCCTCCTTGTTTTCCTTGCAGTTTGACCTTGAAGGAATGCTTAATTTTTAAAAAATGAATGAAGTTATGAATTTCAGAGCAAACTAAAATTATTTGGTACATTGAGGGAGTATCGTAGTATACTCACAAATTATTTGTCTCCTTTTCCAGATTTGAAACACCATTTAGGTGGCCAGATAGTTTTTACCAGACAGCTGTTTACCTGTCAAGGATGTCAATCAAGAAGTAATAGATGGAAAAGGCATCACAGAGGTGCTTTAGAGTCTGGCAGGTTCAAGGACAGCAAGGAGAAGTGAAAATACCATCAAAAGACAGAAGAAAGCAGAATTCTGGATTCAAATAACAAGTGTACTAACGACTTGCGTGGTGAGAAAGATGGGAACTGAGGTCAATGATTTCTCAGAGAATTAAACTAGAGAAAGCTCACATTTTAGGCAAGCATCAACTACTTTAATTTACCTTTATGGTTCCAAATATACAAGTTAAATGTTCTGAATTTACCCTTGAAGCAGCAACATTTTATTGGATTTCTATTTTATGAGTAGTAAGATAACCTTTAAGGGTTACTCAGAAAAATCAATAAGCCAAACTGAGTACATAGGCAGTTTTGTTTCCCTAGAGCCCCTCTCCACGTTTACTAAATGTTAAAGGATATCACTGGTGTATGGCTGTCTAATTACAGTGGAAAGACAAAAAAAAGTCACGAGAACATTGATCAGCACAATCTTCTTTGAAGAACAGCACAGTAACATTTAATGACAGAAGCAAAAATAGCTCAATATACCTAAATATTAAGAAGCTTATTAAAATAATTTAATCATTGAATGCATAGTTAACAAAGGTAGAAAAAAAATATTTGCTTTGGATCTGCACGTGACATTTGTTCCAAAGCTAAAGGAAATCAAACTCTGTCTCCCTGGACTCTGGGTTCTCCTGACCATGTTGGGAGGCAGTCCCCCTTCTGATCAGGGGTGCACAGTGAGATGTGAAGAAATCTGGTGACCCTGGACGTCCTCACAGGGGATGACAGCACCCACTGGTAGGAGTGATGGCAGCTGGGGAAGAAGAGAATATGGGGAAAACAGCTTGGTCCCTGTGCCTCATGAGAGGCTAGAGGTTACATGGAGGCATTTTTACAACGTTGAGAGATGTAGAGAGGGGGAGGGAGGTCCAGTATTTGGGAAACTCTGTGTCTTCTGAACATCCATGAACAAGGATATAAAAAAAAGACCAAATGGTCAAACAAATCAAAACAAATGTCCCTGATCACAACAGGTATCGCCAAGTCTCTGCAATTAGATCCTGATGCAGCGCCCGGTTAGTCTCAGATGAGGTTCTAACAAAACGTGTGGTGGCTGGCTTCCTAACTTCATGGCAGGTTAGAACCTGCAAATTAGAAAGGCAGGCTGCTGGACATGGTCTCTGCAGAGACCATCCTCAGGGTAAGGGGAAAAGAATATGAGTAAGAAAATATAAAATTTAAAAGTAGACCACAAAGTAAAAATGTATTTATCTGTTTTTCCAACATTAGGTGACCCACACTGATGTATAGTAAGGACACTGCTGCATGAGGCATAATACAATAACTAAAAAATTAAAATGATGATCCTGTATCACTAAGGCGGTAAGAGGCTTGTGGTATAGAAAAAGGTTTATAGTCTGTATTTATGTCGCCGATCCTATTTACACCAGTAAAACGTGACCGCCTTCACCTGTCACCTTCTAGCAGAGGTCACAGCGACAAGCGCACAAAAGCTTTTACTATCCTGGCACGGAGTTAAGCCTATACACTAAAAACGGAGAATTATTTACAGGTCAAGCAACGTGCCTCACATGCTTTACAGCTCCACTGGAACGGTGTTTTGAAATGGCAAGTCAGGGCTTTTCTCATTCCTAGTAATTTCAGGTCACCCTGTGAAGTTAGGACAATGGGGGTATGGCCTTGGGGAAGAGACAGTCGGCAGACCAATGAGCTGATAGGGTTAGCTTAAACAAACATTCAGAACCAGTTAGGGAAGAGAGAGGGCTGGACAGAGTAAGAAGACAGGCTGTGACCCTAAGGCACCCACGCCCTGTCCCTAGGACTGCATCACAGTCTGGAGGGAAGGACAGATGTGGGGACCCAAGAGTGGAAATAACCTGGGCTTCATCCCCTGGGGATGGTGAGGCTCCCTGAATGTCCCTGTGCCCAGTGTGGTGTGGCAGCAGCTGAAGACAGTAATTGCAGGCTCAGAGGCCCTCACGCCACCGTGTGGCAGAGGTGGCAGTCCCACTGAAGAGTGGTTTTCCTCAGGCGTGGCAGAGGATGATCCAAGTCTCTGCAGGCAAGGGGGTTACAGCAAGGCCTGGGTGGGTGACAGGAGCGTGAGGAGGATTATGGCCATGGGCCACATGCTCCCCTCAGCTCCAATGCTTGGGATGAAACAAAGAGGCCTTGAGCGGAGATGACCTGCACTGGCTGGAACCAGGTTTCCTGTACCCAGCAGAACTGGGACCCCGGCAGTACTGAGTTCAGTTACAGGAGGAAAAAAAAGCAAGTCACACTTCTTGGATGTCTAAGTTTGTGGACTGAAGTCTGTGATCAGTATGCGTGAGCATTATGGCTGAATGTTCTGTTTGATGAATATAATAATTGTATGAGGTTTCTTTGCAGGCGAAACAGAGGTGAATCCATTTCTACTGCTGTGACTTTTTATTGTTGATGTGGTAATATGTACCTCACTTGTGGACTCATTCACAGAGTTTTACCTTTTTATATAATAGCAACTACAGGAATACCTCATTGCAGGTTCAGGTCCAAACAACTGCAGTAAAGCAAATATTGCAATAAAGCAAGTCACATGAAATATTTAGTTTCTCAGTGCATATAAAAATTATGTTTACACTATACTGTCTCTTAAGTGTGCAGTAGCATTAGGTCTAAGAAAACAATGCACAAATCTTAATTAAAAATACTTTGTTGGCATAAAACGCTAACTATCTTCAGTGAGTGGTAACCTTTTGCTAGTAAATGGTCTTGTAGTGAAGCTGACAGCTGCTGAGTGATCAGGGTAGTGGTTGCTGAAAGCTGGGGTGGCTGTGACAGTTTCTTAAAATGAGACAAGAAAGTCTGCCTCATCAACTGACTCTTCCTTTCAGGAGCAATTAGTCTGCAGCAAAGAATGTTGTTTGATAGCATTTTACCCACAGTAGATCTTTCAAAACAGAAGTCAAGCCTCTCAAATCCTATAGTTGCTTTATCAAATAAGTTTATGTAATAGCCTAAATCCTTTGTTGCCATTCAACAATCTTCACCAGGAGTACTTTCTCCAGCAATCACTTTCTTTGCTCATCCAGAAGAAGCAACTCCTCATCTGTGAAATCATGAGATTGCAGCAATTCAGTCACACCTTCAGGCTCCACGTCTAATTCCAGGTCTCTTGTTATTTTCACCACATCTGCGGTTACTTCCTCCCAGAGTCTTGAACCCCCCTCCCCCGAGTCATCCATGAGGGTTGCAATCACCTTCTTCCAAACTCCTGTTAATGCTGATATTTTGACCTCTTCCCATGAATCATGAATGTTAATGGTATCTAGAATGGTGACTACTTTCCGGAAGGTTTTCAATTTACTTTGCCCAGAACCATCAGAGGAATCACTATGATGGCTCTAGCCTTACAAAATGTGTTTCTTAAATAATAAGACTTGAAAGTCAAAATTACTCCTTGATCCATAGGCTACAGGATGGATGTTGTGTTAGCAGGCATGCAAGCAACATTAATCTTCTTGTACATCTCCCATCTGAGCTCTTGGAGACTAGGTGCATCGTCAATGAGCAGGAATATTTTGAAAGGACTCTTTTTTTTTTTTTTCCTGAGCAATAGGTCTCAATGGTGTGCTTGAAATATTCAATAAACAGGTGTGCTGCTATCCAGGCTTTGTTGTTACAGTTACAGAGCACTAGCAGAGTAGATTTAGCATAATTCCTAAGGGCCCTAGGACTTTCAGAATGGTAGATAAGCACTGGCTTCTCTTAAACTCACAGCTGCATTAGCCTCTAACAAGAGAGTCGGCCTGTCCTTTGAAGCTTTGAAGCCAGGCATTGACTGCTCCTCTCTAGCTGTGAAAGTGCTGGATGGCATCTTCCAATAGAAGCCTGTTTCATTTACATGGCTAATCTGTTTAGCATAACCACCTTCATTAATTATCTTAGCTAGGTCTTTTGGATGATGTGCTGCAACTTCTACATCAGCACTTGCGTTCCACCTTGCACTTTCACTTTGTGGAGACCCCTTCTTTCCTTAAATCTCATGAACCAACCTGTGCTAGCTTCAAACTTTTCTTCTGCAGCTTCCTCGCCTCTCTCAGCCTTCACAGAATTGAAGAGAGTGAGTGTCTTACTGTGTATTAGGCTTTGGTTTAAGGGAATGTGGCTGGTTTGACCTTCCATCCAGATCATTAAACTTTCTCCATATCAGTAATAAAGCTGTTTTGCTTTCTTATCATGAGTATATTCACTGGAGTAGCACTTTACATTTCCTTCAAGAACTTTTTCTTTGCATTCACAACTTAGCTAACTGTTTGGTGCAAGAGACCTAGCTTTTTCGCCCATCTTGACTTTTGACATGCCTTCCTCACTAAGCTCAATCACAGCTAGTGTTTGATTAAAAGTAAAAGATGTGCAACTCTTCTTTTCACCTGAACACTTAAAGGCCACATGTAGGGTAATTAATGGTCCTAATTTCAATACTGTTGTGTCTCAGGGAATAGGGAGGCTGAGAGGAGGGAGAGAGAAGGGAGAAAAGCCAGTTGGTGCTATAGTCAAAACATACAAAATACTTTTCAGTTAAGTTCACCATCTTATATGTGTGGTGTTCCAAAACAATTAACCTCAAAGATCGCTGATCACCATAAAAAAATATAATATAATATTTAACAAATATCCACAGGTTCAGGGCTTTAGGACATGAAGAACTTTAGGGGAAGAAAGGGGAACATCGTTTTGCCTACCATAATTACAATGATCAGGTGTATCTTAGGATTGCAAACAATTTTCAAACAGAGTAACAAAGTTCAAAGAATTATACTACTGCAGCTTAAAGACCTACTACAAAGCTATAGTATCAAGACAGCTTGGTACTGGAATAGGAAGCCAGCTTAAAGAACCATACTTAGATGATCGATATTCAGCAAAGATGAAAAACGTCATTGTAACAAATGATTCTTGAATAACTGGATATCTACAGGGGTGGGGAAAAGAACCTTGACCAACTCTTACTAAATAATATACACAAAAATTAATTGAAAATAGATCATATCATATTATAATAGATCATATTATAAAGTAAAAAGAAAATAATTAAAATATAAGCAAAGGGTCTGAATGGATATTTCTCTAAAGAAGATATCTAAATGACCAATAGACACATGAAAAATTGTTCAATATCATTAGTCATCAAGGGAATGCAAATCAAAACCACAAGGAGATACCACTTTACACTCATTCAGATTGCTATAATAAAGAAGACATGCTCTGACTGGTTTAGCTCAGTGGACTGAGCACCAGCCTGCGAACCAAAGCGTTGATGGTTCGATTCCTAGTCAGGGCACATGCCTGGGTTGTGGGTCAGGTCCCCAGTAGGGGGTGTGTCAGAGGCAACCACACATTAATTTTTCTCTCCCTCTCTTTCTCCCTCCCTTCCCCTCTCTCTAAAAATAAGTAAATAAAATCTAAAAAAAAAAAAAGAAGAAGAAGAAGACAGATAATGACAAGTGATGGAGAAAATGTGGAGAAACTGGAACCCTAATACACTGCTGGTGGGAATGCAACATGGTGTAGCTACTTCGGAAACAATTTGGCAGTTCCTCCAAAAGAGTTACTATATATAGAGTTATCATATATGTAGAAATACCGCTCCTGGGTATATACTCAAGAGAAATAAAAACATGTCTCCATAAAAACTTATATATGAGCCCTGACTTGTATGTCTTGGTTGGTTGGAGCATTGTCTCTGCACCTAAAAGTCACAGATTCGATTCCCAGTCGGGGCACATGCCTAGGATGCAGGTTTGGTCCCCAGTCAAGGCATGTATGCAAGGCAGCCAATCCATGTTTCTCTCTCGCATCACTGTTTCTCACTTTCTTTCTCTCTGTCTCTCCCCCTCCTTCCCTCCCTCTCTCTCTCTCAAATCAATAAATTTTTCCTCAGGTGAGGATTTAAAAGAAAACAATAAAATAAATAAATTTAAAAGATGGAAAATACCTTTGAATATATATTCAAAGCAGCATTATTTGTAAGAGTCCCAAAAATGGAAACACCCATTGTCCATTAATTGGGGAATGAATTCTTTTAAATGCGATTTTCAGTAATATACAGCAATATAAGAAATATTTCACAATAAAAAGGAATGAAGTACTGATATATGCTATAACATGAATAAACCTTGAAAACACGATGCTAAATGAAAGAATCCAGTCACAAAAAAGCCACACATTGTATTATTCCATTTATATTAAATATCTAGAACAGGCAAATCTACAGGGACTGAAGTAGATTAGTGGCTGCCAGGGGTTGGGAGGAGTGGGGGATTCCGATGGATACAGGCTTTGGGGGTGAGGGGGGTGGCAAAAATTAGATAATGGCGATGATTGTACAACTTTGTGAATATACTAAAAACCACTGAATTGTACACTTTAAAAGGGTAAATTTTATGGTAATATGAATTGTATCTTAACAAAACAAAACTGTATGAGAAGAAAGATGGATCAAAGAAAAACATAAAAGAGTATCTTTCTAGAAAAACATAAGACACTATCTTTGTGACTTAGGGATAGGCAAAGCTTTCTTAAACCAACAGCTTTTGAAAAACACATTTGTGTATAAAAACTGATAAGAGCCATAAGGGTATAAGAGGATGCAGAGTGATGATAAAACTTCAAAAGCAGAATTAAGCAGTGGGAGGGAGTACAGCTTGGTCAGCTGGTGGGATCTCAGTGCAATTAAACAACCATCGTGCACTTTCTGTTCTTTGGACAAGAGGTGGCTTTAGAAGAAACTCCCCTTGGTGTCGCAGGAATGTACGCCGGCTGCCTCATGGCAATAGTCCAAGCCTGCCTGCCTCACATGCATTTCAGAACACAGGCAGGGCGATACCTCAGTACAACAGATGTGACTCTCCTAGACAGGGCCTTCGAAATCCCACCCTAATGCTCAAAACCCAGAGCTTCCAGGACATGTCAGATTCTTTGTTCTTATTTTCACCAGTCCATCAAATTCACTTGGCTTCCTTTAACAATAGTAGATCCTTTCTGGAATCAATGTGTCTCTCTTTCTTGTGCAGACCCCTACTTCTATACCTCAATTTTTCATCAAGGTCTTTTGTTGTAAGCTGACCCTCCAAAACATCTGCCTGGCATGTGAGGCACAAAATTCTTTTTTTTTTTTTTTAAAGCTTTTTGTATGTACACAAAGAGACTGCTTCATTGTTTATTCCATTTTTGGCTTCCTGCAAGTTTAAATATGGAATCAAGTGGAAAATGACTTCAAAATAGTTAAGAGATTATATAAATCTTTTCCATACTTCATGTAGTCAGTCATGAAGTTATATTAACCCTATCATGTATCAATGGTGTGCTAGCGATTTCTTTTATTTTTTGATTTACATACAGTAAAATTCACTTGTCTCAGGTTGCGGTTCTATGAATTCTGACAAATAGCGCCACATAAAGAGTCACAATCAAGATACGGAATAACTCCATCGCCCCAGAATCACTCCCTTGCGCTGCCCCTTTGTAGTCCTCCGCCCCACCCTTAACTCCTCGCAAAGGCTGATGAAGTTTTGCCTTTCCCAGGATGTCATATAAAAAGAATCGTCAAGTGTGTAAGCTTTTGAGTCTGGCTTCTTTCATTCAGCCTGATGTATCTGCAACTCATGAATTTTAATGTGTGTGCTAACAGCTCGGTGCCTTGCTGAGTAGTTGTCCACTGCGCTGTGCCAGTTTCATTTACCCATTCACTAGTTACAGGACACTGCGCTGTGCCAGTTTCATTTACCCATTCACTAGTTACAGGACATTGGACGGGTTTTTTCCCAGTTTTTAGCAATTACCAGTGAAGTTGCTATAAACGTGGGTATAAGCTATTAAAAAAATAATAATAAAATAAATAAATAAATATATATATTTATATTTTTATATATATATATAAAAGCATGTTTTCATTCCTTCTGGGTAAATGCCCACGATTGGGATTGCTCCTTTCAAGACAGTTTTTCTTCATCTTTGGTTTTCAGCAGTTTGATTACAATGTGAGTGTAGTTTTCTTTGGGTTTATCCTGATTGGATTTTACAGGGCTTCTCAAATCTACACATGTTATCTTCCACCAAATCTGTGAAGTTTTCAGACGTTCTTTCTTCATGTATTTTTTCCTGCACCAATATTTCTCCTCTCCTTTTGGGACTCTAATGACATAAATGTCAGACCTTTTGGTATTCTTCTGCAGGTTCCTCCCTGCAACTCATTCAACTTTTCCCTCTTTTTTCCCTCTCTGTCTTTCAGATTGTGTAACGTCTACTGATCTAGCTTGAGGTTCACTGACCCTGTCCTCTATCATCTTCATTCTAATACTGGGACCATGGATTAAATTTTTAATTTTAGATACTGTATTTTTCACTTCTAGAAATTCAATTTTGTTCTTTCTTCTTTTTCCCTTCTATTTCTCTGCTGAGAAGTTCTATTTTTTTTCCCATTCCTTTCAAGAGTGTTCAACTTCATCTTACAGAGAATGGTTATAGTCAACCCAGTTAGATCCAGTTTACCAGTTTTGCCTCACCTTCTGGGGACAGGGTGCTAATATCGGTTTAGTTTATAAAGCCTTTGCTATGCTGTTTGGGTTTGCCCCGTATGCGTACCACTTAAGGGTTGGTCTGAAACGTGGGCAGTGGCTTCTATCGCAGCTGAGTTGCTCCTTTGGGTCCGGGCGGCACATGCGCACCTCAGAGGTGAGTGTGGGACTTACGTCAGTTCTTTCACAGAACCCAGCTCCCTCCTCTCTGAGGTTCCGCCCATACTTTCCAGGACTCGGGGTTCCTTTTTGCTGGTCTCTGGTCATAAAGACAGCTTTCTCTCAGGTTTTAGCCTCCTATTCTATCATGTACTCCTACACAACTGAGACTGCCTTTGGGAGCAAAGCAGCACAAGAAAAGAGAGAGATAAAATAATGGGATGCTCTCAAATTCTTTGGACAAAAGGGGCTCCTTTTTTCTGGTCCTCTGATTAGAAAAAATCCTCTTTTGGGGGTTGTAGGTGGCCAAACCCGCCCACCAATGCAATGCCAATCCTCAATTGGGACTGGTCTTTGGGAGAGAAAAGAGAAAAAAAAAAGAAGCAGATAAAATGGGAAGTCCCCTATATTCTCCAGTACTAAAGGACCCCTTCCCAAAGCGCTGGTTAGAAATCAGCAGTTCCACAGGGAGGCGATGCTGTCGAGGCATGCTGCATAGTTCTCCGACGACATCAGCCGCCGGGGCAAAGCCGAGAGATGGGGAGGAAACAAACCCCACGAACCTCACTCCTGGTACAAGGACTGATAAAGCTTTGACTTCATTCCCATTCACCATCTGGCTGCTACTGTTTATTTTTCAGGCGCCCCAGGAAGCCGTTTTCTGCACTGTCCTGAGTTTTTAGTTGGAATCCATGAGAAATACAGGCTTAGGTGGCCTCCTCCACCCTGCCCAGCAGCAGAAGGGCGGGCTCCTGATTTTAATGAGAGTAGGCCGACCGCCTGGTCTTTGCTGTTGTTGTTTTTACCTTTACCTCCATCAATACAGAAGCAGAACGGATGACACCTCATGTCGATAAGAATAAAAGAAGAAAATTATTTGAAAGGCCCTAAGTACCTGCTAGGTGCCTGGGACTGCTGTCAACCCCGGGGGGAAAGACAAAGGAAGTTTAATACATGGTCCCTGCTCTCAACGGACACGTCAGCCATGGAAAGCCTGGCCCCACGCCTTCCCCATGGGAGAAATACAAGACTGCCCACAACGAAAACTAAAAAGGACACAGAGAAAGAAGAGGGAGATGACAACTGGGGAATTAGAGAAGGTGACACGGAGGCCACTCAGCCGCGTGCTAGACCTTGATGGAAGGGAAAGGCACATTCCACCAGAGGGAAAAGGGCCTCCGTGGGGTACTGATTCTTCCAAAGTTGCTTTTGTGACCCTTTGATTACATGTTGAGTTGATTTTTCCCCAAAGGAAACTAAGAGGTGGCTTCTAAGGGCATTTAATTACTCCTGACCCTGTTCTTCTACGGACTCCTCTTGTCACTTTGATAGAAAGGGTTCCAAGGACTTGGTTCAGAGTGAGGATTGGAAGCCAGGTCGGTCGGGATAGAATGCTACGGGGATCCTTCCTGGGAGGTCTTGAATCACCCCAGACAAAATTCTCAATAATTGTTGTAACTCAGCTGGCTGCTGGCACTGTTTGGATGCTTCCGCTGATTTAAAGCATTCAGAAGTTTACTTTTCATATTTTATTTGGATTGATTCCTACAATCACAAAGGCAATATCTTCATTCTAGGGCAGTATCTATTCTATCTGAATGTATTATTATTATTATTTTTTTTTTACTAAGTATCAGAGAGGCTTTGCCTGGACAGCCCCGAGAGAGGACACCCACAAAGGAGGGCAGAGCAGCTGCAAGGTGCCTGCATCGGCAAAGAGAGGCCAAGTCCATTGTGAATTTTCATGCGCAGCTGTGTGGAAAATACCTATGCTGGTGACTCAACGTCTTTGGATTTCTAGTTTTAAATGACAGCAGAGAAGAGATCATTTTCAAATGTTGAGCATATAGGGACACAGGTGAACTTCAGCCAGCTTTGAGCCTATGAGCTACCATGCACTGCCCTCGACATCGAAGAAAGGCTTTAAACAATGTAAAAAAAGGGAAGCCTGTTGTAACCCGGGCATCAAGTATGGTACCTGGACAGCTGACACAGGTACTGTGTCTATTTCCCATAATGGAAATTTAGCTTCCTCCTAGTATGAATGCATGCTGGGGTCTTGCTCGACTGTATTTTCTGGAATGAGCTGTGCTCAGGAGTCACATGTAAAATGCATAACCCATGATTGCATCACATTTGTGCCTCTTCACGGTTTTGCCTGGGAACTCTATCTTTTGTAAAAGACCTTGCTTGTGTCCCCTGATCCCCATCCCCCCACTTCTACCCTCCTCCTGGCCGGCCGCTGGGACTGTATTTTGTCGCTTATCTAACACAAAATAAACAGAACAATCTGGAGCTAATTTAAGTGGTTTACCGTATCAGGATACAGCTGGGAAAGATTTTAAGAAAAAGGCTCAACAGGAACAATGGTGCTGTGAAGCCGAGCGGCGGCAGAGAGTACAGGAAGGCAGTTTCAGACGGCCTGGCAGACAGCTGTCAGCCACTCCAATAACAGTGCCCGCAGCCAATGAAAACGGGCAAGGTCTGTGCAGGCAGCTCGGCCGGAACACCAACAATGAAAATAAGGGATTAGAGGGCGTTCTTCGTTAGTGGCCCAAGTGTCAGGGCCACCGGTCTCCGGGGAGCCTTTCTGCAGAGCTCCCATGCAGCAAGGACTGAAGAGGAATTGCAGATGAGGGACACTTTATTTCTCCACAACCCTGGCCAAGACTTTAACAAAAATTTTTTTAACATGCATGCATACATGCTGGCTTTATCCTGACTTACGAATCCAGCAAGGCCTGCAGAGAAACATCTGTTTTTGACATCAATTTCTTCCAGTCTGCAGACTGGTTGTCTTTTTAACTCTTTGGGGGCCTATGGCTAGACCTTGAATTTCCTGGTGCAACTAGACAGGGGTGAGAGGGCTTGAGAGAGTTAAATGAAGTTATTTGTTGCCCTTGAAAGAACTTGCAAATGCTTTATATATTTTTTTTTAAAAACCCTACTTGGATCAAGCTCTTGACAAAAATCCAACCAATTAGGTAAACTGTGTAATCCTAAAGGCTGTGATGTTTAGTGCAGAGAATACTGAATTGGAAGCGTGGAGCCTTGAACTCCTAAGGCTACTTCTGCCACTTTCTGGAACAAAGTTCCCTCACTTAGGATCGGATGCCCTTATCCTCTTCTCCGTCACTTAATTCATGCTCACACCTTCTTTCAGAGAGCACTCAACTTAGTGTTAGCACTAAGGCCTGTTAGCAGTCAAATTTCAGTCAAAATTTGCACTCAAATTTCCCTCTGACAAGAGCAATCTTCGGGTCTATTACAGATCAAACAGATTTGTTGCATAACTTTAAAAAATAATCCTTATCTATGTTCTAAAAAAAGAATGCCATCTCGAAGATTCAATAAACAATACACAAATGAAAAAGTAGAAATTAAATAAATGTTTCATCACGCACTGTTCCGTCTATTGTTACATCATGTCACAACAGATCATTTAAATAACACTGATTATTAAATCTTCCATGATAATAGAACTAACTTAAGACTAAAATTTCAGCGTACAAATAGGCAGAGATGTAGATAGAGTCTCTCAAAGCAGAAAAGAATATAAAATCTTGTAAAGGACAAAAAGAAAGGAAGGCAGGGAAATATCCCCTTTAGAAATGCAATATCCTTCCTATTTCCAGAGCATGTAAGTTTGGACGACGATTACTTCAAAAATATCTGAGAACATAAACTCTCTCTAGAACAGCTCTCAAACAACAGCATGTATCAGAACCCCCAGGAGGCCTGTTAGTGCACAGACTGCACTAACTTCTCACTGCGCCTGCCCTCTGCAGTTTCTGGCCCAGAGCAGGGCCCGAGAACTTGATTTCTAACAAGCTCCCAGGTGGCGGTGATGCTGCTGCTCCTAAGACCATGCTTTGAAAACCACAGCTCCAGAAACGGATTCGGTAGTTGATACATTAAAGTCAACCAGCTTTACTCTGTATCTTTTTTGTTGTTCTTTTGAATCGCCACTGGTCAAGTGTGGTTGACGAGTGAGAATGGAAAATAAGCAAGAACATAAATGGGTACTCAATCAATGTAAAATATTAGGAAAAAAAAGTCACACAAAGGGAAAGTGGCTAGATCTTAACTTCTGTGAGGATTAGGTTTTAAAGGAATTATAAAAGTCATTATTTCCTGAAGGCTAAATTGTCCTTAACTTACGGATGAAAAATATGTAGCAAAGGAAGCTTTCTTATAATAATGAGTCCCTGGGTCTAGACTCTGTGTCAGTTGTTCTCATCCGGGCAGAATCACTTGGGGAGTCAGAAGATTATTTGGAAACAAGTGCAGAGAAGATTGTGAGTCTGCCTAGCAGGTGCTCTGCCCTGCAGAAGGGAGCGCCTGAATTTCCATAATGGGACCGCCGGACCTCAAATGGTATCTTAGAGATCAATGTGAAAATGATGAGGTCAAGAAAGACTTGATTATAATGGCAATGATAACTAAAAAGACAGGAAAAGGAGGTAACAGAGAATCTAAAACAGACTCATCAGTATACAACAGTAAGGTCAACGATCATCTTGGAGGTTCCAGTAGTTTCATTCAAAGTATCCATTTTAAGAAGCTGAGGAGTCAATGCAGGCTTTCATCAGTTCTAAAGCTGTACTTCTGGTGAGCGGTTATGTAACCAGGCCTTCGCTACCTACAACCAAAGCGGCTGCTGTGAGGTTGGTTAATAGCATTACTGTAGTACATGAAGACCATACAAATTCCAAGATACGTAAACAGAGAGAAGATGGACTGTAGAGATGCTGCCTGGCAGTCAGAACAGCTCAAACGTGAGACTCTCTCAAGCATGCTGTTTCTGATACTCCAGTGATATCCCCATACTGCACCGAGAAAGGTTTGCCAGAGGGACAGTGAGGTCACGGGGGGCTTTGGTGAGGCCCACAGCTGGCCTGGGACTTAGCCTACTTTATGGGACTCAAAATGAATTAAAACTGCATTTTAAAAGCTGCGTCTTCCACCTGGTTCCCATCACTGTTTTTGGCCAGCAGCAAAAGGACCTGTCAGTTTTTATCTGCAGGAGGTAAAAGGGGGCAGTGCATTTCAGGGGGAAAGCAAATAAACATATTTGCCAGGATGGTTTCAGGTTTACCAACACAGCAGGTGGGGCAGGAAGAACTGCACTGATCCAAATAATTGCAACAGCAACATTTCACTCAGCTAGACAACCTGACATCACAGGTCCAAGGAGAAGGTAGGTTTTGATCTCATAATATGGAGCAGAGTTCGGATGGGAGTTACTCCAACTATCTGACTCAGATACCTACGTTTTAAAGGAAAGTTTTTCTCTTGTGATCAATTCACAATATCATTGTCCATTCCTATTTCTTGATGAAAACCACACCTGTAATCAGAAATTATTTTTAAAGCAGCTTTCCTGAAAAAATATTCAAGGAACAAGAAAGAAGAATCAATGTATCATTCTGATCACTTAAAAGCATCTGTTGTGGCTACTGAAAACATGCTGAGAGCTAGCGGCCAGGGCTCCGGTGGGTCTGTGCGATCCTCCGAGTGTCTCCGGTCAGCCAGAGGGGACTCCCTCACCCGTCCTTTCCTGCCATACAACAACATGAATGGGGCCGGGCTTTTAAAAATAGTTTCAATTTACTGTGAGTATCATAAAGTAGGCCAAGTTACAGACAAAAAGTTCAGGAAACGTGGAAATGAAATGTGGAAATGTGGAAATGTGGAAATGTGGAAATGTGGAAATGTGGAAATGTGGAAATGAAAGAAAGAAAGAAAGAAAGAAAGAAAGAAAGAAAGAAAGAAGGAAGGAAGGAAGGAAGGAAGGAAGGAAGGAAGGAAGGAAGGAAGGAAGGAAGGAAGGAAAGAAAGAAGAAAGAGAGAGAAAGAGAGAGAGAGAGAGAGAAAGAAAGAAAGAAAGAAAGAAAGAAAGAAGAAGGAAGGAAGGAAGGAAGGAAGGAAGCAGATTAAAGGCTTAAATGTAAACAGCTAGAAGAAAACAGAGAAAAACTTCCTTGACATGGGTCTTGGCAATGATTTTTTTAAATATGATACCAAAACCAGCAAATACAAAAATAAACAAGTGGGACCACATCAAACAAAAACACAAACCAAAAAACTGTATCAAATAAAATAACAAAAACAAATGCAAACACTATATCAAACAAAAATAGCAAAGCTTCTGCACAACAAAAGAAACCATAAAAAAATGAAAAGGCAACCTACAGACTAGAAAAAGGTATTTGCAAGCCATATATCTGATAAAAGGTTAATATTCAAAATATATAAGGAACTCATACAACTCAATAGCAAAAAAACAAACAAAAAATTAAAAGAAAACAAATAATTGAACTAAAAAATGGGCAAAGGACCTGAAAAGAGATTTTTCTGAGACAGGTATACAAGTGATCAGTAGGTACATGAAAAGTGCTACATTACTAATCACTGGGGAAATGCAAATCAAAACCACATTGAGGCACCTCACACCTATTTGAATGGTTATTAACAAAAAGACAACAGATAAATTCTGGCAAGGATGTTGAGAAAAGGGAATCCTTGTTCACTGTTGGTGGGAATGTAAATTGGTGCAGCCACTATGAAAAACTGTATGGAGGTTCCTCAAAAAATTAAAAATAGAACTACCCTATGATCCAGGAATCTTACTTCTGGGCATATATCCGAAGGATATTAAATCACTATCTTGAAGAGGTATCTGTACCCTCCGCCTCCAAGGTCACTGGAGAATTATTTACAATAGCTAAGACATGGAAACAACCAAAGTGTCTACTGAAGGATAAATGGATAAAGAAGATGTCACACACACACACACACACACACACACGAATATTATTTAGCCACGAAAAAGAAGAGAAGCCTACCATTTGTGAAAACATGGATAAATCTCGAGGGCATTATGGCAAGTGAAGGAGGTCAGACAGAGAAAGACGAATACTGTGCAATCTCACTAAAGTGTCCTAAAAAAAACTCATTGTAACAAAGAGTAGATTGGTGGCTGCTGGGGTCGGGGGCTAGGGGGAAGGGGAAAGAAAATGGGTGACTGTGATCTAAGGGTACAAACTTCCAATGATAAGATGTGTAAGTTCTGGGCCCCTAATGCACAGCGTGGTAACTATAGTTAACAATACAGCATTATGTACAGGGAAGTTGTAAGAGGGGGAATCTTTTTCATTGTTCTTACAAAAAAATGGTAACTATCTGAGGTAATAGATATGTTAACTAACCTTACTGAGGTAACTTTTGCAATAAAACTTACGTCAGATCATCATGTTAAACTTATACAACGCTATACGGTCATTAGAGCTCAATACAGCTGGTGGGGAAAGTGGCCAGTAGGCAAAAGTGGCGACTGAGCATGTGAAATGTGGCGAGCCTGAACTGAGATGTACTGCAACTATAAGATACACAACAGGCTTAATATATATATTTTTAAAAGATTGCAAAGTATCTCATTGATAATTTTTGTATTACTTGTTGAAAGGATAATATGTTTGATATACTGGGGTAAGATTTATTACTAAAATTAATTTCACCTGTTCTTTCTCGTTTTTAAAAATCTGGTCATTTAAAGTTACATATGTAGCTCACATTTGTGGTTTGTGTTATAATTCTGTTGGGCAGCACTGATCTAGAACTTCACTTTAATAATTCTCTAACCACCCTTAGGATATACAAAACTTCTATCATACCACCTTTTCACTGTGTTTTAACAACCCTCCACGAAGTCCTTGTTTCCCTCCTTAGCCAGCTCAAATTCCATGGCCCATATCACTATATTTTCTTTAAACCATACCAACTTACTCTTCTCTCTTTTCATTGTACTCACCTGGGCAAACTCATTCTCAGTAAATTCAACTTTCTATGGCCCCTCAGGTACTTAGAAACCAAGTATCATCAGTGTTTCCTCGGCCAAATTTTGTCATCACTAACTCTCTTCGTACTGGAAGCCCACGTGGCTTGAGGGCCAGCGCATAGTCAATAAGGAACGGGATGAGCAACAGCTTTCAAGGAAAGATCATTAGCCAAAAAAAAAAAAAAAAGGAAAGAAAAGAAAAAGAAGTTGAATGGGTTTCTATACCCAAATCTGCCTCGACCTAGCTGTGTGAAAGTAGAAAGTAACTTCACCTCTTTAGAGCCTGAGTTCCTTGTATAATATGAGGCTCTTAGTCTTTCCAGCTCTAACATGCTATGATTTGGTGAAGACAATAGAAGTCAGTGTGAACAGGGGGCTATGAGTAAATGCTTTTGACACTGCCTTTGCCTGGGCCAAAAGCAGCAGTTTGCGTGCAGGTAGTTTATTTTGGAAGTGGTCCCAGCGAGCAGGAGAGAGAGGCTGGGGTTGCTGGATGGGAAGGAGGGAAAAGCCACACACAGATGTGTTATCAAGCTGCTCAATCTCACTGGCACCCTTTGAGAATCCTGAGGAAATTCATCTCAGACTTGTCACTCTGGGGGACACATAGGGGACACGTTTATCCAATGGCTCCCAATGAATTAGGGAGGCCCCACGGGCAGCAACTGCCAGCACATCTGTGTTATGTAAGTGTGCGCCCCTTGGTGTCAGAGAACATGTGGGCTTCGGGGCGACGCTGTGGTCGCCCTGGGAGAAGCTGACCAAAGCCTGCTCTACACTTATCACCAGAATAGCAGCTGGAGCAAGATGTAGGGCTGAGGATCTGCTGTGATGTACACGTGTCGGTGACAGACACTTTTTCTATTTTTAATTTATCTCCCTGCTTTGAATATTCTTCCCAGCTCTGTCCACTTGGGGAAATCCTTGGTATAGACACTGTCTTAATAAGTGTGGTTTCTAAATGAAAGCCCAGAGCCAAAGGTTGCAATTGTGGCTTTGTTTTTAACTATGGATCATTCACTTGTCCCTTAAGCCCATGTCTTTATCTGAAAAATGGAGAATAACATACTTACTTCACATTCTGGGAAAGGCTTAAAGCCAGAGTGTTGTCATCCAATGCCTTTAAGAACTTCAGTAATATTTAAAGACAGAAAATGACTATTGGGCCAAGAGCTCCCACCTGCCCCAACCTTCCCATTTGCAGATTCGGAGGCCATCAACGTACAGTTCAGCTCTGCTCAGCCCTGGACGTTGAGAGCTTTCCTCATAACCCCACTCCCACCCACCCCCAGCTGCAGCACTAAGCGTGTGCTTCTGCCTGGTTTCCAAGGTGCATTCCGGGTCCCCAACAGCGAGGTCCCAACAGCCTTCCCAGCCCTTGTGAACTTCTCCTCTGGGGGCGCTAGGCTCTGCCAATGTAGCATGGCCGAATGGGGTCCCGCTGCGACCCAGACCTGTGGAACCTAAACACGGACACAAGGTGCATGCAACACACTGCCCAGAGATGACTGACTGCTGCAGTGTCCTCACCAAACAGTGCAAAATGGCAAAGCCCACATAGTGATAATAACATTGATACCTGAAATTGTTACCTTATTCCTACCTTATACCAGGCCTGGTATCAGGTGCTTTATGTGAATTATCTTATTTAATTCTCATAATAGTCCTGTGAGTAAGCTTTATTTCCATTTTGCAGACCAGAATACTGATGCTCAGAAGAGTAACTAACCCAAAGTCACCCAGTTAGTAAGTGGCAGAATGAGGATCTTAACTCAGATCTGCCTGATTACAATGGTCCCTGCTCTGTATTAACTGTCTGCTACACTGTTTCGCCAACATGGGTCTCAAACTTGCCAAGACGGTTCTCAAGCTTGCCAAGGTGGTTCTCAAACTGGGCCATTATAAACCTTACTCTTTGTCAACTTCCTGGAGCGCACTAAGCCCCCTATTCCTGGCTTTGCCCAGACCTGGCTTCCTACCCTCTCCCCTTTCCCAGCATGTCAAGTGGTTGATTATCCAGGAACTTCTATATTGACTGAAGCTGGACTCTTTTGTGGCATATTATGTTGCTGTACCAGGCATTTGATTTGAGCAGCCTTTTGAAGGTAAAATGTGACATTATCTTCTGGAGTATTCTTCGAGTGAGGATGAAATCTAGGCCCATTTAAAACCATTTTTTTGTTTTCAAAGTGTGTTTCTTCCTTCTTACTCTTCACACACTGTATTCATATGTGCCCATTATTTTTGCACTGGCAAACACACTCTCCATGTTCTACATATTCTTCAAGTCCTGAATGCTTGATTAAGGAAACAAATGCTGGCTGACCGGCAGGGTGTCTCCAAGGAAGAGCTATTTATGTCTGCTTCCTCCTGAACCCTGAGACCAAAGCCCCTTATTATCACTTCCTTCGCATTTGCAATTCTCAGTGGGTTCCGCAGGCCATGCACTAATCCCCAGGACCACAGAGTCTGCATTCAGTGTAACAAGTGATCTTCTGAAGCTCTAAACTCAATTAGTGCTCCAGCAGTTGAGAAAATATTATCAACAAAGGGACAGCCCTCTAAGAAAAAAAGTAAATAAACTCCTGCAGAGAAAATAAGTGCCTTCGTGTTTAGTCATACACAGCAATAAGATTGATTAAATTCTGCCGGAATATAAGCTGACAAATAAAGCAGCAGGAATGTGATAATGAAGGTCTCATAGCTTCACAGCAACTTAGCCTCCAAGAAGCAAGCGAAAATGCTGAAGCCTTTTTTATTACTATTGGGAGGAAAGGAAAATACCAAGAGCGAGATTTCAATTTACTGTCTTAACTTTCTAAGCATCTTATAAATAACTATATTATTAAACAAAGCACGGTGTAAAATTTAACTTTAAAAAGTGCACCTGAAAATGAGATACACCTCCTCACTTCTCAGAAGAACATGTTCTATGGCGAACAAAAGACACTTCAGTACTCTCACAGCTATGTGATACTATGGATGCAGTAGCTGGAATGGAAAATAAAGGAGCTAAAATTTCCAACCATTTCTGTTACTGGTCACCTGTGCTTTTCAACAAATAACCTCTCTGTGATTATTTCCCTATTTACGAAAAGGTGATAATTATTTCTCATCTGCCCCAGAGAATGAGAAGGCAGTGAGGTCCTACATAAAAGGCTATTTGTTTGAAGACCTTAAAAAACAAAAGCCCTCTGGTGGGGGTGTTGGTATGGGGGAGGCTACGCAAGTGTGGGGCGGGGAGGACATGGGAGACCCTCTTTCATTCTGCTGTAAACCTCAAATTACTCCTAATTTGAAATTTAAAAAAAAAAGCTTTCTTTCTTGGAAAAGATTATGTTTATTTCCTGGAGAAATACTTCGCTAATAGTGAACTTGTCCAAAAAAGAAAAATGAAGATTTTATAATCTTAAAAAATAAAAAGATTGCCGAAAATCAATACAGTAGCCTCAAAAGTATCTTCAACCTATGTAAGTACTAATGATGTAAATTTCAAAGAAAGCATGTTATACAATATAGGTATTTAATAAGTTGATCCAGGACCCCATAATTCTGTTACCTGTTATAACAGCATTTCTTCTGGTACTGAGGAGGAGGTGCTATCACATCACAGCACACGAGTTAAATATTTTGTGCTTTCTTTACAACAGTTGAAAAAGGCTTTCTTTTGTCCTATGTCTTCAACATGTTGCACTCTGCATTTATAAAGTAACGATACATATGACCATGGCTCTTGCCCAAGTGCCTTTCTACATGCTAGAGGCATGGACTTCGAGTAATGAGATTCCCTCCGTTCTTTTCTTTTTTTTAAAACAATCAAATTTTAGACTTATGCAACCTAACGAGTTACATCTTTCAATGAAGTCACGGGGAGGGAATATCCTTACTTGAATGACACTGTCAATGCTTAAAACTGTTCCTGGAATTATCTTCCACGCCACTTTATGAACCCACTAAGTAAAATGACCTCACCTCTCATGCCTCCGGAGAAGTATGAGAAACACACAGCTGCTGCCTTGCAGAAGAACCTTAGGGCCCACTAGGTGTTATTCTCATCTTACCCTGATCATTAAGAGGGAAAATCTTCAATCAACGATCCCTAGGCACCTCACAAGAGGTATGGATCACCGCATTGTGAAGCCACAGCCTAGGGCAGCACTGTCCAAGAGAAACACAATCTAAGCCACGTGTGTCATGTAAAATATTCTGGTGGCTGCCTTTTTAAAAAATAAAAAGAGTGAAAATTAATCTCGACGTATTGTATTCAGTGCAATGTAACAAAAATGTTATCATTTCAAGATGTAATCAATATAAAAATTACTGAGATATTATTTTGTACCTCCTGGTATTTT
This sequence comes from Mormoops blainvillei, assembly GCA_004026545.1. Lineage (NCBI taxonomy): Eukaryota > Metazoa > Chordata > Mammalia > Chiroptera > Mormoopidae > Mormoops > Mormoops blainvillei. Next base: position 161,856 of record PVJD01000111.1, read on the forward strand.
TTTTAATACCAACTCTTTGAAATTCAGCACTTTACACTTACAGCACATCTCAGTTCAAATTAGCCACATTTCAAATGCTCAATAGTCACCCGTGGACAACAAAGACCTAGATCCTTTTCTCCCTGGAATAAGGAAGGCCAGTGAACTATTTAGTATTGGATTAGTTGAGTTTTTCTTGGCATTTTCTTAATTCCTTTAACTTGTGAGTAGATGACCGTGATATAAGAAATGTATCGTTAACACTGGGCAAATCTTGGTCTTATAACAAAAAGCTTTATAATAGCTTTTATAATAGTTTCTGACACTTGCCAGAAACTTTATCTGGCAATATATAATTTATTAAACTATATTGGAAAATTAAAACAGAAATGATAAAGAAAGGTCTAGGGGCTCTTTCACACATCACCAACTTGGCCTCAGATGCCACTCTAGCTTGGAGGGGGGCTGCATGTGGCCTTTTCTCAAAGCTGGGAAAAGTCTAAGAGAGTTTAGAAAAGGAGGGGTTTGCCTTTGCCTGGGACCAACAGAACCTGTGGTTTCAATTACCTAATGATTCACAACCCAAACATGCTCAAGATAAAGGAGCAGTGCGGGGCAAAGGCCTGGGGGAGACAGGGAACAAGAAGGGCTGGAGGAGCTGAGAGAGAAATTCAGAGCTTGGGACCAGCAGGATAGAAAGGAAAGGAAATTGAAGACTCAGGAAGCGCCTCCGAAGACCCTTCATCCCATTACTCTGGGGGACCAAGGCAGGTCAAGACCACCAGGCAGGAGTGCAGTCCCCACAGCCCAGATCTGGGCACAGGAGTCCTTCATGTCTGTCGTCTGAGACAGAGGCGCACTCTTTAAGGGAGGTCACACTAACACCGTCCAGGCTGGCCATCCAGGATAAGTGCAGTGTCAAAGAGCCTGGGTCTCCAGCTGGGGTTGGGTTCTCTAAAAGCTACGTGAAATCCTTAGCCATGTGGCCAAGTGCTGGACTCCTCGTCTCACCTCCCACAGGCATTCAGGGGGAGCCACAGTTCTGCCCCAAGCTCTGAGTCAGGCTTAGTGGACGATTTTTTTGTGAATGAATGGGATCGATTTCCTTTAAAGAATGTTAAATTCTTCCATCAAAGGATCAAAAAAGAGTGAACACCTGAGATTCTGAACTTTTTAAAAAATCCATGAAATCAACTGCACACTGTTCCATAATTCACTCTTGTTTGTTCTACCCAAGCAAAGTTGATCAGCATTCCAGGAGGATGTATCCTCTGATACTGGGGGCTGTGTGTCCCTTTGAATGCTAATGGGAAGGCTGGACTGGCCTAGTCACCATGCCCAGAACATAAGAACATACCCTTGCTTCTCTCTTCCTGTATATCTGCTCATGCTACTCTCCACGCCCCAGATGTCCTGCCCTGTCTTTCCAATAACCTACTGAGAACTTACCAATCATTCAAGCACAGTTTAATTTCTATCCCATGTCCTCTATGAAGCCTCCCCTGGTGCACCCTGTCCAGAGGTTCTCTCCTCTAAACTTCATCTTTCTGTTCCACCCACTTGACCTCCAATCATGATCTATGTAGGTGTGCCGTGACATCCAGAATGCACGCACGCTCCTCCACCTGCAGACATATCCTGAGTTTATGCTACACACTGTGCTGGACTAGTTACTCTCCATCTTTTCGATCCCTTTAACCATTCACACTGCCTTCAGCAGCATTTCTCCTGGCACTAAGTGACTTCCAGCCCGGAGGTCAGAGAATAAACCCAAGTCCTACTCAGTGGGGAGGGGTGGCGGGGGGAGGGGGGATGTTGAGCCCTAGTCATGGGAAAGGGTGTCTCCAAACCATATACTAGCCTGGCCCCTCCCCACCCCCCAGGGGAATCAGAGACTTCTGCCTCACACTGATTAAAGACCAGGGCGGCTACACTAGGTGCTCTTTAAGACCCTATCTTATTTAGCTTTGAGTCTCCTTAGAAATAGCACATTGTTTAAATAAAATAGAGAGTCATCATGCTTATTAACTAATTCCTGTTACAAAAAGAAAAATGATGATCTCACCTGGTCAGATGACCCCACCTGGACAGGCTGATGACCAAAACCCACCACAGACACCAATCATGCCATTCCCTTCAGGCACTCACAGATGTGAGCTATATGTCCTGTGCATAGGGCACTATGGGCGGACTGGGTTTCCAGTGGACCTCACCATTCAGCCTGCTGTTACCTTTGCATTTGAGAAGGACCTAACATCAAACCTAACACCAAAGTGGGATTTTACGTGGACCATAAAGCCAGCATTCTCATCCAAACACAGCCCTCCTGTCTCCTCTTCCTCTCACTACTTTTATACTTTTGACTAATTTGTATATGTCTGTGTATATCAGAATATATCATGAGACCACGGGCTGTTTTGAGGGTAGAGATAAAGTTTTTTTTGGGGGGGGGGGGGCAGTCTCCACAGTGGTAGATGCCATTTTTAATGTTTGTTAAATTTTTTTGAAATAATTCTTATTTTAAGAAAATCCACACAAATAAGAAAGCACTCTGGGATGGGAATGATAAAAAAAAAAAAAAATCACTGTACTTGGAATAGTCATCCTAGGAGGGGTTGATTAGAAGTGGCTCATACTGTGAAAGAAAAATATAAAAGAGATCATAGAGATTACAGTTGGTTAAGAGCGAAAACCCCTGGAAAGGAAGGAACATGTGGTGCCAATGATCTCTGAAATATTTTCTCATTAAGAAAACATGAGAAAAGAGCCCCCCAAGGTTAAGGATTGTTCTGTGAGAAGGGGACAAGCCTGGAAGGCAGAATTTCGGTATACAACATTTTGTTGATGCTTTGTACCTAACTGCCAAAGTCAGCAAGAGAAGCGATGGGGATTTTTTTCAAATATATTTTCTTGATTGTTTTTAGGCCTGGCCAGGGCGGGGGGCTGGGGTAGGAGGAACCTCATGCTTCTGAAAGCAAAGGAGGAACAGCCCGTCTGAGGCCAAGCCCAGCAGGCCCACTGCCCACAGAGCCCCTGGGCACTCATTCCCAGGCCCTCCGCAGAGAGCGAGTCTCCATAAACTCCTGGGAAGGAAGGGGCCGGCAGTCTCTCCTCGGCTGACGAGGCAAGGGCCTCAGATCAAGTCAGAAAACCACAGCGATCGTGGTAGAAACCCAAAGTAGGGAGGAATTCGGGACAGAAAGCCAGCAAAAGCTGGCCCTGGAACTAAGTTTTGAGCAAATGCCTTGCTTCAAATATATTCCACACATACGCACCACCGCAGTTACCAGTGCCTGGAGAGAACCCCATGGGTAGAGTGTAAACTGGGGGTGAATTAGATTGTTTGGGTTCTTTTGTAGCTAAAATTTAGCCATTCCTTTTTGTTTGTTTGTTTGTTTCCTTGAAAAAACTACTACAGAGTATATCCCTGTTTTTACATTCTTGAACACGTGAATATAAACAATATACAGCTTTTGTTTTTCAGTGGATAATGACTGCCTCCTTTGAAACTTCGATTTGTATCTTCCATCCATTATTAATGACATTGATTTTAAAAATTCAGGATCAAAAATCCTGACATACAATCTACTTTTTGCTGATTCCTAAACTAATAATTCTAGGCCATTAAGTTCCTTTTTGTCCTCCTGCTGCCTACCATGTATCTGCGTCTCCAGCTTATGGCAGCCCATCTTTATCCCAGCCCCTGCCTCTGGCTCTCACCGTAGGGTTATTTCCGTACAGAATCCACTTTTCACCTTCCATCTCCAGAGCACCCTGTCCAGCCTCACATTCCTCTCGCCTTCACAGGGAATTTTGGCTCCAGTGGGTTCTGAGAGGAATGTACAATATAAGAAATGGATCCATTTTAAATGTGACCTTTAAAACGGAATGCAAAACAAGAGGAGAAAGTACCACTCCCCCACCCTCGCCAAATTGGAAAGCATCCTGCAATTTGGTTAATAAATATGCTCGGTTCAATATGTATCTTCCATTAATTATGAGTTTAGGGAGAGGCCACTTATAAACTCATAGGTCAATTATAAACTCAGGGAAAGGCCACCTCTTATAGAAGTGGCCTTTATACTAAATGAAGTAAAAATAAAGATTACTTCATCCTTCTCATGCTGAAAATGTCATAATACCAAAAATATAGTATTATAGCACACAAGCAATAGGCAATATAATAAAACATCGAGGGACTGAGAAGGATCTTTGCCTTAGACCCTGGGGCCGTGGATTCAAAGGTTAGTTGCAGGGAATACAAATGCAAGACTGTTCTGGGGACCTTTAAAATGTATTGGTTATTTATTATTTTTCAATAAAAGAATCTACAAATCTATATGCATTACGACCTATTACTAATAAAATTTTTAAGTGATCCAATATGTTTTCAGCGTGGACATTAACACAGAAAAATTAAAGAGGTGAACTGGATTGGCCTGTGGCTAGGAAAAAAAAAAATCCCATAGTTTTGAGCTGGTGTTGTTATTTCCCTCTATGGCAGATGTGTTAAAGAAAGGGATAATTGCAAAGAGAAAGACACGCCAGACACACTATATGATTTATTGCCTTAATGGATCTTCCTTATCTTTATAGAAATTCATTTAAATGTTTGAAGAACCTAGTGAGACTGGTTTGCCAGCAGACAGGTTACTTTGTTTTTCGTACAGAATTTCCATAATATTTTAATAAGTCTGCCAATTGCATGGGTGCATTTAAAACCAAGAAGCTCACCGGTACCAATTTTTAAGGGAATCTCATATATACAGGAGAAAGGGACACAAGGTTTAGAGGAATTAGTTAAGATTCTTTATTGCCCTGCTGAAGATATTAATCTACATATACTTTTGTGAAAGCTCAGATAATCAGAGTTAAAAGTTTAGACCCTGTAACGCCTCTTCTGGTTTCAGTAAAAATGTGCTATTGAACAGGGCCCAGTCAGTGTTCCCTGACGGTGGTCTACTGACCCTCTGGAGCAGGACATGTCTCCACTGTGCGGGGCTGGCCTGAGCACTGCAGGGGCCTGTCCTTAAAGTGACCCTCAAGTTGCTGTGACAACCAAAATCATTTCTGCACATTTCCCAGTACTGCGGTGGACCCCCGCCCCTGCCTCAAAGGGACGATGGGGCTACTGTCCTGCGGACTCCGTGGGCACTCTGGCCATGGGCTGCATTCTGTCCAGCCCTCTGAAATGCACCCACGCCACTGCCAACAGAAGGGATGGTTCTGTCAAAGGCTATTACCAGCACTGATGAAAGTTCTGAAAGCAAAGAATTACAGCACCATCAACTTTCCTACTAACAGAAACTCCTAGAGATCAACTGGTCCAAGCTCTCCTACGCATTTCTTAAATCTGTCCCTTTCCATCAATTTTCTCTCTGCCTTTATTCGCACCCTCCTTATTCTCCTACCCCTCTTCACTGCCATCACCTCCTCAAAAGTCAGCCTGCCTCCAATCACCATCCACCTCAATCCTAAAATGAAAATCTGATCCTACTTGAAACCTTTCCGTGCCTCCCCACTGCCTTCAGAGGACCTTCTAGATCCTTCCTTTCTGAGCCAGCTCATAGGTCATGTGCTCCAGGCTCAAAGCTCGCTGTTTCCCACCTTGCACCCCTGGCTCCAGCCCCGCAGAACCTCCTGTGTGACCACTCTCTCTGCTCTGCCCTTGTTCACGTTCATCTCTCGCAGCGGAGAATGCTGTCCAGTCTCCCCCACACCTGCACACCATTTATCTGACTATCTAATTCCCAGCCTTTTAACTCTCAAAAAGGCGTCCCAAACCCCTGGGCTCTGGTAGGTGCTCTTACTATGTGCACAGGGCACCCTGGGCTGCATCCAAACACTCTTCCACAATATCGTGATAACGCATTCACTTGTCTGCCTCACTAGACTATGAGTTTTCTAAGGGCTGGAACTAGGTCCTGTTTATCTTTCTCTCTGCATTGAAAGATGGGGTGAATGACTGAAAGACTGGCCAACCTGTATCTAATAGATAATGAAACTGAGGCTAGAGTCTACATAACTAATTGGCAGGAAAGCTGGGATGTGAACTCTGATCATATCCTATCAGAGAGGAAATAAAAGGGTCACCTTTGTATTAGAACAGGATATTAAGTTTGCAACGAGACAAGCAATATTTGTTAACAGTAGTAATAATCACACATTTCCCCACCTGAAAAGAGGCCGAGAGACATTACTCTATGAAGGTTGTAATTCATATGCAGTAAGCATAGAGAGTGGAATAATTAAACTGGAATTTTTCTTATTTGCTTTTTTAGAGTCTGACTCTAGAAATGGATGCACTTACCCAAAATGAGAAAACTACCTAGGAGAGACTGAACTTCAACGCCACTTGGTTTCTGGCAAATATATATTATATAAAGTTGTGTGTATGTATGTATAATCCTATATATGTATAATATATATACAAACTGTTTAAATAATTATTTATATATAAAATAAATATACATACATTCCTTGTTAGGTAAGTTACCTCAGATCACAGGTTCTCAAATTTCTGTGTACAAAAGAATTGCCTGGATTCTTGTTAAAGGCTGGGATTCCTGAGCTCCTACCCCCGCACTTCTGACTCAGGATGCCTGCGACAGAGTCGAGACATTTACATAACACAGAATTAATGATTTTAAAGTGCCCGCTTCAGTGACATTTAGCTCATTCACACTGTGGTACAGCCATCACTTCAGAAAGTGAATGTTTAACAAACACGCCACTTGTGGATGGTCCCCAGGTGGCGTACTGAGAATAAACACCTTAAGCATTTTGATGATGATGACAAGGGAGGAGAAGCCTCATGGCACTCCCTCATTATGAAAGGAGATTTTTTTTAAAAGTCAGCTTCCCAAAATATTTATACCTAAAAAAAAATGCTTTGCCTCTCCCTTTCACTAAATACAAGCATGACCCTGAGAAGCTAGTTTGTCTCGGTGTTTTCTACAGTAATAGATTCAGCGTTTATTTGTTTGGACGCATCCAGTATTCCTAAGTTTATAAAGAAGAGCAGTGCTATGTGAAGTGAGAAAACTGGAAAAAATAAATCACTGCTTTATGATCAGCCAGACCCAGGTCCTGTTTCCTTGGGTGTTAATAACATTATTATAGCACATTATTAAATTCTACTTTAGGCAACAAGATTGTCAATAAACACAGAAAAAGTCTCCAGAGAAAGAACTGCAAATTAAGTTTCTCCTTATAGTCAAACTTTCATCTAAATGTAAGGAAAGTGGCTATTCTGATAAGAGTTCATATAAATATACTCATACACAGGCAGACCTTGGAGACATTGCAGGTTTCAGACCACAATAAAGCGAGTGTCGCAATAAAGTGAGTCACTGGTGGAGGGTCTGTCGTTCAATTTATAAAAAAATGCAACACCTGGGAAGCACAATGAAACGAGGTGTGCCTGTTAACAGCTGCATAAAGATGTTGAGATCAATCTCTGTTTTCAAGGTTTTAGAATCAGTTTTCCTAGTTTTAGTTCATGATTCAGTTGCTCCAGAGCTGGCTCTAATCCGAGCTCATTTTACTCAGGGTCAGATTCCTTTAAAGATTCCTGAAGTTCAGCAACTATAAAGATCTGCCATGGTGACAGGAACCCAGGTTAAAATGGCATCCTAATAATAGCCACTAGTCTCTCTCCTCCTAACGAGCACCCTATGAAAATAACAAAGACACAGAATAAGATGAAAACTCATCAGTCACAAGGTGATGAGCCAAGACTGATAGACATACCTGTTATACCAGAAGCTTGGAGAAATGTCCATACGCTGTAAGGCTAAGGAGGCTGGACGAGGGAAACAAGGGCTGGCCTACCCCACTGGCCCCACGACACGGAGTCACCCGACCTACGTGAACAGAGGCAGGGTGGCAGCCTGGCAGGGGACAATGCTGATTTCTGACCTGATCAGAGAAGTATTACCTCTTCAACTTTCTATGTTCAGGTGGAGATCAAAACTCCCAGGAAAAATAACAGAAGACAGGAGTCTGACAGGGCGGCACACTGTACCTTGGTAAGTGACTCCAAAAGCAGAGCCCTGAAGGCATGGGAACGGGAAGAGTCTGGCGGCTGTGCGTGCTGGGGTGGTTTTAGAATGTCAAAGAACCGGCAGCCGAAAGACCCCAAAGCAGGTCATCCGCTTCTTCCGGAGAATATAGGAGACTCGACGCCTACAGGCTGCTGGGAACTGGGTGAGGGGTGTGCGTCAACCTGACCTCAAGCTACAGATCTGGGAGGGTACTAACCAGGGAACAGTGGCCACCAAGAGATGGCCAGGCGCACTCTGACCGGGCAGATCCTTCACTGCTACATTCGGAGTAAGAGCATACAGCTGGTAATGATTTACTACCAAAATAAAGATTTTAGAAAAGTTCTATTCCAGAAAAGCATTAGTTCTATGAAGAGAAGTGTATAAAGCCAAAAGTAAGAAAAAGGACAATGGGATGAAGGAAAAGGTAAAGAAGATAAGAAGCAAAAGCGCAACTGATTAGGGTTAATAGGCAATGATGTCGAGACCTGGGTTTGAATTCGGCTCTCCCATCGTTTAGATAAGCGGCACTTGGACGCTATAACAAAATACCACACCCTGGTTAGCTTATAAACAGCAGAAATTTAGTTCTCACAGTTCCAGAGGGTGGGAAGTCCAAGGTCAAGGCCAGCATGTTTGCCTTTTGGTGAGGATCTCTTTCTGGTTCAGAGCCAGTGCCTTCCTGCTTCCTGCTATGTCCTCATGTGGAAGTCTGGGGGCGCGGGGCACGGCGGGGGGGGGGTGGCGTGGGGTGGGCGGCAGGATGCTAGGCATCCCTCTGGGGCCTCTTTTACAAAAACACTAATCTCATTCATGAGGGCTCCACCCTGATGACACAGCACCTCCCAAAGGCCCCGCCTTCTAACACCATCAAACTGGATGTTAGTATTCCAACATGTGAATTTGGGGTGAACACAAACATTCAGACCATAGCAGTGGCCTCAGAAACATCACCTAACCTCTTTAATTTTGATTTCTTCATTTATAAAATGGGGATAAAGAGACCTATTTCACAAGGTTATGTTGAGCTTTAATGCTTACGGCATGACCAGTAATGAGCGAGAACAGGCAAAGCACTAGACCAGGAGCTGGACCTGGAGTAAATATTTACTAAACGGCAGCCATTATTATTAGCAACCTCAGAAGAAAAGTGAACTGACTGAGGCAAACAAAGGACTGCAAAGAAACTAAAAGCAAAATCAGTAATAACCTACCCTGGAGATGTGAAAGAGCACAGTTAAAATTGCAAACATGTCTAACTGGTAAAGGAGAGGAGCTCCAGAAGACTGAGAAAAAGGACAAAAACTGAAAGCGATGAGAGCAATGCTGAGTCAGTGATTCAACCTACTAATTAAAGACATTTTTGAGAAATAAATCAAGCAGAACAAAAGCAATAAACTAAAATATGAACAAGGAAAACTTCCTGGAGTGAAAGACAATCTCAGCAGGCAGATCAAAGGGCTCACTATGTTTCAGGCAAAATTAATTTTAAAATATTTTAAAGACCCACACCTAGATATAATTCAGCAAAACATCTAAACTATGGAGATCATTAAAATTAAAAAAGCCTCCAAAAAAGGTTTCATGGACCAGCTTAACCAGAAAGATCTTTTAAACAATCTGTAAACTGTTCCAGAGCATAGAAGAAAATGGGAAAACCATCCAAACTATTTTTTTCATCCGCACCCAAGGACCTGCTCACTGATTTTAGAGAGAGGAGAAGGGAGGGAGCGAGGGACAGCGAGAGAAACATCAATGTGAGAGGGAAACATTGACTGGTGGCTTCTTGTACACACCTCAACTGGCCAGACCCGCAACCTAGGCATGTGCCCAGACCAGGAACGGAACTCGGAACGTCTCGGTTTATGAGACAATGCTCCAACCACCTGAGCCACACTGGCCAGGACCCAAACTATTTTATTATGTGAGCATAACCAAGACAACAAACCTGACAGAGAGAAAAAATTGACCCTACTTTTCACTTCTGAATTAATATAAAAATCCTAAATAAATCTCTAGCAAATTGAATTCAGAAGAATAATAAAAATGCATATACACGATCAAGTTGGATTTAGCCCAGCAAAGCAAAGATGGTCCAAGATTAATATATCTATTAATAAATCATATTGTCAGAATATGAGACAACCTTATTATAAGGTAATCCCCATTTTCTTAGTAAAAAGCTCCCAAAACCATTTTTGCTGACTTGAATAAATATAATACAGATGTTTATGAAATAGTGAAATATCTCTTTTAAATAGTTACGTATATACACTTGAAATCATATAATAAAAGATCTTAAAATATAGCTTTTTTCCCCACTTTCGCACGTAAGGAAAAAATTTTATTCTGCCTCTTCCCATGTCTACTTCGTATCAATATCTGTTGTCACGGGAGCCACTCTGAGATACTTCACAGTTTCCAAGAGCTACCATCTTCTCTGTCCGAGCTCTTGTCAGTCTGTATATAATACATTCATACATTTAAACCTTTGTTTCAGGAAATCATTTATCTTTAAGTTGTTATCGTTGTCTCTACGACATAGACTTGTTTTACAAACTTATCACTTCCAATTGTTGTGATTGTGAGATCATTTCCAGGACTAATTACTAATCGGTACTAAATTTCCTGGCCTCTTTCTGATTGACTTTTTTAGTGAGCGATCTCCATAAGCTTTGAACACCCACCCTGGTCAATGTGCGTGACCAGGGTGTTCAAAATAAAGCCAACTGAGAAAGACTCTCGGAGTATAAGATATCTTGTAAGAACTTGGGTATAAAATGTCTCCCTCTTCTCTGAAGAGTAAGTTTTTGGGAAAAAAACAAATGTTATCTTATAGCAACACTTTTTACAACAGGGCATACTTAGAAAATGACAGCACGTGTATAGCACTAAAGTAGCCCAACGAGGCTGCTCAGGGCGGCCCCCACCCGGGGCCCTGCCCGGGCACCTCAGTAGATCAGTGCCGCAGCACCCCATGGGGGAAGCTCTGCTATACCATGAGGTCTATTATGAGTATCCAGATTATCAGCTGCATCACCTCAGAGTCAGGAGACTGCAATGGAGCCAGAAAGGTTGATGCCTGGCTGTGTGACCCTGGGCAAGTTACTCAGCCTCTTGGTGCTTCAGTTCTCACATCTGCAAGGGAACTGTGGTGAGGGTTAACTGAACTAATTCATGTAAAGCACTCAGGACTATGTCCTGCACATAGTAAGCACACAAGAAATGCTAGATTCAATAGCCATGCCCGATTAAAAGCAAAACAAAACAACCCTATGAATAGAATGACCAGATTGATTCCTCCGCATGCCACTTCACACCCCTTACACAGTCACTTTACAGTAAAACTCAACAGATTACAAACCCTGACCTCATTGTGGAGCTTCCAGTTAAATTTTCAGGTTTTAGCCACGGAACACCAGAGATCTGAAAAAGCCTCCCTCATGAAAGGCAGACCAAAACAAAGATACAGACAACTTTAGAAGGAAGAAGGCCAACGTTGGGAGCACAAGCTAACTTAAAAATATAGGTATGTGCGCACACACACACACATACATACATAGATATAGAATGATTAAGGGCACAGGCTTTGGAGAAATAAATTATTACATCCATAAAGGGAAAACAAAACTTCACAAAAAAGAATTATTGGGAAACAGGAATTTTTTTCTCTCTCTCTCTTTTTAAAGATTTTATTTATTTATTTATTTTAGGCAGAGTCTGGGAAGGGAGAAAGAGAGGGAGAGAAACATCAACGTGTGGTTGCCTCTCACATGCAACCCAAGGCATGTGCCCTGACTGGGAGTCGAACTGGCAGCCCTTTGGTTTGCAGGCCAGTGCTCAATCCATTGAGCCACACCATCCAGGGCACAAGAAGAATTTTTGATTATTAAAATCTATTGTAGTTGCAATGAATTTAATAGAACAATTACAAAATAATGATAAGAAAGCTTCCCAAATAGCAGGAAAATTTTTAAAAATAGGAGAGTAAAAAAATGAGAAAATTAGAGGATTAATCCAATATCTAAATAACAGGAGTTTTGTAAAGCCAGGCTAGGAGAAAGGTGGGATGCTGGGGGCGGGGGGTGGTCAGGGCTAACAATTCTGAAATAAATAATGCAAGTAAATTTCCCATGAAAAAGGATCTGCATTTTCAGATAGGAAGTACTGCTCTCTGAGTACTCAGCATAACGAACAAACCAAGATCTATACCCAAAGTACCTCATAGGGCAATTATAGAAAACTATGTCTAATGAGGGGAGTGGGGTGGGAATCTCATACATAACAGATTAGAAGTCAGAATGACATCGCCACAATAAAAATGATTTTCATAAAACTCCTTTTGTTTTTTCTACAATCAACATGGATAACTTTGATTGTCATAAAATTTTAATATTAAAAAATCCATACTTGGAGACGCCAGCCTAGATTTAAATGGCCCCATTTCTTATCTGTCTTCACAATGTTACAATCTGTCTCTTTGCACTGATACAGAGACCCCCTATGGTCAGCAAAAGTCCTATTGGGAGAGCCTGGCTGTAGAGATTGCTGAGAACAAGCCGGTCCAAGGATTCACTGATGAGCTACCTTGCCTACGAGTGACGTCCACTCATACTTTCTCAGAAAGCACTTGTTTTCAAGCACGCTCCCACAATATTTTGATACTTTAAGAAAGGTGGGGAAGGCCATAATTCTTCTTCCTCAGGCACATCTCTCTATGCATTATGATCCTGTCTCCACTTTCACAGTTAGCATCTATTTTAATAAGGAACTGCTAAGTGCTCCAATTTGTCTTCATTCCATGTATCGAATACCACATCTAAGTTTTGCCAAGAGATGATTTTCTTATTGACAGGCTTACCTGTGGAGAAGATGAACACAGTGTTGTTCCAGAGCCCACGGTTTCTTAAGGCTGAGGTCACATTTCCCACTGCTTCATCCATAAGAGACACCATTCCTGCATAGTAACGCCTGTTCTTATCTTGGATAAAGTCGTACGGTTTCAGGTATTCCTCTGGGACCTGAAGAGGCTCGTGGACAGACTGGAGAGCAAGGTAGAGAAACAGAGGCTGGAAAGAGAGTTTGTGCAAATCAGTCAGGAGGGCACGGAAGCATTAAATATGCAGCGGTCCACATTTATCAGTTAATAAAGGTGATTATTGAGATAATCCACAAAATGGGTTAAAATATTTGTAAATCATATACCTGATAAGGGACTTATATCAAGAACATTTAAAGAACTCTTAGTAATAAAGGACAATTAACCCAATTACAAAATGGGTAAAGAATTTGAACAGACATTTTTCTAAAGAAGATACACAAATGGCCAAAGCACATGAAAAGATGCTCAGCATCATTAGTCATTAAGGAAACTCAAATCAAAACCATTCTGAGATACCACTTCACACCCTCCAGGAGGCTGGAACACAAACACAGGAAAATAACAAGTGCGGGTGAGGATGAAGGTAAAATGGTGCAACCAGTTTGAAAACCAATTTGGCAGTTTTTGAAATTGTTAAACATAGAGTTACTATATGACCCAGGATTTCAGTTCCCAGAAAATTAATCATGTCCACACAAAAACTTATACATGAATGTTCATAGCAACATTATTTATTATCGCCAGAAGATGGAAATAACCCAAATGTCCACCAGTTAAAGAATAGGTAAACAAAATAGTCTATTTTCAGCAATATACAGCAATGGAAGGAACATTATTAGCCATAAAAAAGGAATGAAGTACTAACATATGCTACAATATAGATGAACCTTGAAATCCTCAATGCTAAGTAAAAGAAGCCAGTCACAAAAGACCACATACAGTATGATTTCATTTATATAAAATGTCCAGAGAGGCAAATAACTATGGATACAGAACACAGATCAGTGGTTGCCTGGAGCTATAGGGAGTTGGGAGAAGAATAGAGAGTGATTGCTAATAGGTACAAAGTTTCTTTTTTGTGGTGATAAAAACGTTTTAAACTTAGATTGTGATGGCTGTATAACTCTGAAGTTACTGTTGAATTGTATACTTTAAATAGCTGTATTTTATGGTATGTAAATTATATCTCAATATAGATGTTAAAAATGTAACAAAAGACACAAGATAAAACATTAAAAATAAAAGCTTGTATTCTAAAATGGTCTAGATGGCTCTGATCCAAACAAATAATTAAAATAATAGTAATATCAATCATAACAACTATATGTTAAATGTCTATGCGCTAGATACTATAAAGTTTATATACTCCATTTCATTTAATACTCAAACCACTCTATGTTACATTCATTTTGCAGATAAGTTAACTGAGGCTTAGAAAGGTTACAGGACTTGCCCAAGTTCATATTAAATGCAGAACGATTTCCTACTGGAAACCCCAATGCTATAGTTTGGATATGTACCAACAGATGCTTTAACTTTTTGCTTTAACTGGAAAATAATTTCACATCTTTTAGGAGACGGTTAGAGATTTTTGATTTTTTTTTTATGAGGAAACAAGTGAATACCATGCCTTGTTAGTTTTGATCTAGGACCAAACATAAAGCCAATTTAATTCCTGGAAACTAAGGAGTGTGACACATTGATTCTGTTTTACCTCCACCAATTTACAGCAGTTAATGTGGGTGGTATTCCAGGTCAGCCTCTCCCTTCAACGAACCCTTCTGAAGGCACTCTCTTCTTTGTGCTTCTATAGAATTCTTTAATGAGCTGAAAACCCTCAAAAGGACTACTAGTTCAGCCCAAGAATAAATACATAATTCTGTTAAAGTATTTGAGGCATTTAAATCTCATAAATAAATGAGAAAATGTTAGAAAGCAGACCGGAGGTGGGTGCCTCATATTTCATTCTTCATTGTTCATAAATTGTTTGGAATTATCTATGCAATACCCTGTGATAGAGTACAGAGTATACGCGTACAGAAATCAAACAGACACCCAAAAGGCTATTTGTAGTTCAGGTTTTTGGCAGTTAGAAAGGCCTTTTCCTCAAAATCAAAATGTTAAATAAAAATAGCTGTTGAATATCAAAGTCATCTCTTTAAAACCTATTTAACTAGCCCTGGCTGGTGTTGCTCAGTGGATGGAGTGCCGGCCTGTGTGCCAAAGGGTCGCCAGCTCGATTCCCAGTCAGGGCACATGCCTGGGTTGTGGGCCAGGTCCCCAGTAGGGGGTGCGTGAGAGGCAAGCACACATTGATATTTCTCTCCCTCTCTTTCTCTCTTCCTTCCTCTCTAAAAATAAATAAATAAAATCTTACACACACACACACACACACACACACACAACTATTTAACTAAAGAAGTAGGTGATGGGTTGAAAACTGTGATAATGTGGAACCTGTGCTTCATTTGCACATTATTTCTGTGGGAAAACATTCCAAATTCCAACTCCAAAGGCCAACATTAAACTTTGACACTACGTTAGCTCTGCCTCCGCTCATCTTCCGCACATACACTTCTTGTTCCAGGCACACAAGTCACATGGAAACTCCTGTGTTCCTCCAAACCCTGGTGATGGGAGTCCCTGCGGGTGCTCTGTCAGGGTGGTGAGGAAGGACCCTGGGCTGAGATATTTGAAGGGGAGAGGATGTGGAGTGGCCCCAATGACCTGACAGGCAGTGAGGGCCTGTGGTCGGAGCTGCCTTTGGGGTCTTCAGCCCTAGGCTAGGCCAACCCTAGCCATCGGCCAAGATCTAGGTAGGGTTAAAAATTGGAAAGCTACAATTTGCAGCCCACACGAAGTTTTAAAAATCAGAAAATATCACATAAAAATCTCTTTCATTTTTGTCTTAATTTTCTTGAAAAATCAGAACTTCTGACAAGCCTATACTCACCCCCCACCCGGAAACGCAGCTGGAGTGTGAGAAACAGAGACCTCACTCTGAAAAGCCCTCCTTCTTCTAGTCTCCCCACTGGTCCCTCTGAGCGGCTTCACTTATTTACGTAAGCAGCCTGACGCCTATAAACGGGAGAGCCTGTGACTCCGGTCTGCGTTTTCTACAGTGGGCGGGGGCGGAGGAGTGAGAAAGGAACCTCACTGCTTAAAACGATGTGCTCGTCTGGGTGATTATCGGCAAATGGCAACCCATGCGGCTGGTGAGGGAGAGAACGGGGAAAGAGGGCAGGTGGGTCCCCGCTGGCAAGTGAGTCCTAGAGGCGACTGCCGGGGAGAGTCATGGGGGAGCTCTCATGACCATGCCAGGGAAATATATGATGATTCTGGGACCATCATTAGAGGACCTTATACACAGATAGCATAGAAATTATTCTACTCACTTTGTTAAATATAGCAAAAAATTTCCTGAAAATCCTTCCAATAATTATTCCTTAGTGGCTAAGGGCATGACTGTCACTTTTGAGGGGTTAAAATGATAAAACTACAGCAACTGCCCCTCTTTCCAGTGGTCAGGCTTCTGAGAAGGCGCATCACTGAGAACAGGTTGTGAAAACCACCTCTGCAGATGAGGCCCAGCCTGTCTGGTGACTGTCCCAGGCCATGCAAAGGCTCTGCACTACTTGCTGACCAGATCCCAGTAACTTACAAGTATAGCTAAGTAAGGTATTCCTTGAACAAAACAAGTTCTCTTTCTTCCTGTTTTATCAGCAGTAACCTAGGGTCACTTAGTGTAGAGTGAACAGCCTTACCTGACCCAATATGGCTTTGGGTCACCAGGAGGAGGAAGAATGATGTGCAGTGTAGCTCATTTAAGGAGGTGAGGACCAATGCAACACATTTTAGCACATTTCCATTCAATATTGTAAAAATAAAGTTTCAGCGCTCACAAGGTGAATTTTATTCATGAAACACTCATTCCCCAAAAGTGCTAGATGTAAGGTATTTCTATACCATTTTTAAATTTAAAAAATTATAATAGAGTACTGTTCTTAGTACTACCCAGTGGCCCAGTAGAACAATTAACTAGGGCCCTAAGGTTCTCCAACCACAGTCGGGACCCCACCTACAGCCACCAGTCCTAGGGCACTCTCAGTGAATCTGCCCTCCCCTGCTAGCCAGGGCCTCTGTTGGCCTAAGGCAACCAGCCGCCATCCTGGGGGGAGTTCATTATTACTCCACTACCTACTGACTTGAGTTCTACCCCAACCGTGCCTTGGCCTTTGGAGACCTGGGGGTGCATTCTGACCTTGCTGACATCCTGACTCAAAACACTGACGTCCTGCACCCAGCCTGGTCCCCAGGTCTGTGCTGTGCCTGATGTCTCCTTGCTCTTTCTTGGGCCCAGGTCCCTGCTCTGAACAGCCCCGTTCCAGCTGCCCCCCTTAAACCAACCCTAACTGTCCCCTTTCAGGTTTCTTAGAACTGGATAATTGAATCCTAAATGTGAATCATGACCAAATGTTTAAATATTACATAAAAAGTATGACATTATTACTTAAAAGTTATTAGCATATTAATAAGATGCTAAGAGCTCATTTCCTTTTCTTATGTCTATTATCGCACTCTAAAGACCCTCACCATGCTAAGAAACTAATCTCAGTCGGAAAGAAAGACTTATTTTTATTTCTTTAGTATAGTCTCCTAATTTAAAGAATGAATTTAAAAAGCATATGTTACGTTTTTACATTGTTGTTCTATCTTTGACTTCCAAATTGAGACATTCCTGTCCAAATTATGTTAGGAAAAGTAAGGTTCTACCAGGAGAAATTTGAATTCGTTTTAAGAAGCTTTCAGTAGATTAGATGTGTGAGAAAACACATTTTTATTCTGCAAAGCGTTGAGGGGGGCTATTTTTAACCGAAAGATATTTTATGAATATGTCACCTTCACACTGCAGTGTTAGTACTGAGGGAATTGGAGAAGAAGAGGAAGGACATTGCTTCCCATCACATGTGCGATGGCTATTAGCAGAGCCTCCCTGAATCTGGCACCAACTGCACTTCTGTTGCAAAATAGCTCCATGTGCTTTTTTACCCTCAAGTGCTCTTTAAAATAGAGACACTTTTAACTCAGCTTGTGGATTTGTGTGAATTTCTTTAATGATTTCCATCCTTGAACAAGTTGCCCATGTTACAGTCTCTCTCTATATAGCACTTCAGAAGTTAGCACTGAATAAGATTCAGGGTGGGGGTGTAGAAGGTGGTAAAGGGGGGATAAATGGTGACGGATGGAGACTTGACTTGGGGTGGTGAACACACAATGCAATATGCAGATGAGTTATTATAGAACTGTAAACCTGAGACCTATATAATTTTATTAACCAATGTCACGTCAATAAATTCAATCTACAAAAAGACCAAAAAAAGATTCAATACTGGGATACAATGATAAGTGCAGCTCCTGTAACTGGGGTGACGCATCATTTTACTGAGAACTGAAAATGTAAACATCTGCATTTACTATTTTAAATGAACTTTCTGGGGTATTACTTGGCTATATTGACTATTTCATTAAATTATGTCTATGCTTGAAACTTTACTTTGAGGATGCTGGGAATACTGGATACTGCTTCAGAATATTTCAGACACTGTAGGAAAATGACCACCCTCTCACCTGGCAATTTCCATAATGTTAACTCAGCAGCACCAAACTAGTAACACTAGTCGTATGCCTTGTGAGCTACAGAGCCTACAATCTCCCTCAGCTGCCGTGCTTTCCACACTGCCCCAGTTAAGGCAGCCCACCCACAACGAACTATTGCACCCCAGCTGCTTCCTCTTATCCACTTAATGCTAGGGCACTGGGAGAGAATACTCTATTGTTCCTTAATGGGAACTAATTTTTATTGTAGGCATATTATAGTTACAAGATTATATTGTGAACCTGTAAAAAAGGCAATTGGCTTCTGCTTCCAATCTATGTTTGAGGGGAGTCAACAGTGGCTGCACATCAGACTCGCTCGTGGGAGGTGGGGGTGGAGGGGTCATTAAATACCAATGACAGGGTCCCACCCCACACCGATAAATCACAGTATTTGGAATTGGTATGTCATACAGGCTTTCCAGGTGATCCCAATATACTGTCAGGATGACTTGCACATGGGGGCTGATAATCTTTGGTCTTGGATATTAGCTGTGAATAGGGAATGCACTGAGCTCTGCAGTCCAACAGTATGGGCTTAAAATCTGATTCTGATTCTCAATAGCTCCATGACCTTGAACAAGTTACTACTTAACTTCACTAAGCCAGTTTGCTTATCTGTAAAATGGTACCTACCTCCAAGGACAGGACAAGGACCACAGTTCCATTAAGACCTCATCTTGTTTTTTGGGTTTTTAGCTGTATCACAAAATGCCAAGCATACAGAAGAAAACTGAAAATTTAAGCCAATTACCTAGCAGTTATCTTTCCAGTTGTCTGCATATTGGTGTAGCTCTGGATTTAAAATCTGTGTATGTCGACATATGTGAGAGAATGTCCCAATTTCTTCCAGGTTCCATAGCAACAAGCATGGCAGAGCCAAGATGTCAGTATGTAAGAGTGATAAAAAGCTAAAAGCGGGGCAAAGCTAAGGACGGGTACCAGGGAGACTTCCAGCACCGTGTCAGAGGCAGCAAAGACAGTAACAAAGAAACCATGTCAAAAAGGCAGCCAGCAGCCAGCAGCCAGGTGCCACGTCTACCTGGAACATAACCTGCAGTCCAAACTGTGATCTGTATGGAGGCCCTTTGGTAATTGTCAAGGAGAAGTGCAGGAAATGGGAAGAACCAGCACATTCCGTAATTTGCTATGTCAGGGTCCTATTGAAGGACTAATTTCATGGGTATGCTGACACAGTTCTTAATAAAGCCTCATTTTCAGCCCAATATCTGACAACACAAATATCTGATCCAATTTTAAGGGATTTATAAGCTATATCCAGAGAATTCAGTTTAAATGTTAGCTCATGAGGTTAACTCTAGGTTAACCAAAAAAAAAAAAATGTTTAAGGCTATTCATACTCTTCTATTTTTGCCTATAGATGAGTCAAAAGATTTCAGCATATGACATACATAATGACTCCAGGATAGTAAATGGGAAAAACAGGCTCATCAGTATGCTACATTTATGGATTGCAAGACATGGTATTCTTTTTTCGTTTTTTTAAGATTTTATTTATATATTTTTAGAGAGAGGGGAAGGGAGGGAGAAAGAGAGGGAGAGAAACACCAATGTGTGGTTGGCTCTCACATCCCCCCCGACAGGGGACCTGGCCGGCAACCCAGGCATGTGCCCTGACTGGGGAATTGAACCAGTGACCCTTTGGTTTGCAGGCTGGTACACAATCCACTGAGCCACACCAGCCAGGGAAGATTCAATATTCTTAAGGTATCTATTTTTCCCAAGAAATCCATTCTTTCCAAGGTCTATAGAAACCTAAATCCAAGCGGACATTTTTTTTTTTTTTTTTTTGGTAGAAAATGACCAGCTGATTTTAAGATTAGGGGATGCAAAATATTTAGAATAGCTAACGTGATCTTAAAGGTGAGGGAGGAATACACAGTTAGAGGACTTGCCCTGAACCTAAAGTTTATTGATCTCTTAATAGAAACTTTGCCATAATAAAACCTCACCTTGTACATAAGACTATCATTTAAAAAAATGTCAATTCACTAATTACTTATAGCACATGCATTTAATACACCAAATAATAAAACTATATTTCTACAAAAACACTACAGACACAGTATTTCCCAAAGTGTAATCTAGGAACCACTTTAATCAGAATCACCCTTGAGGGGTTTCTTTAGAATGCTGACGTACGGATTTCCTTCAGACACAAGAGATCAGAGGCGGGCTCTAGGGATTTCCATTGTTAACAAGCTTCCCAGGCTGAAACTGGAGTACTTTGAAAAATTTGTTTTATTTCATCTTTATTGTGTTTTTCCCATTACCATTTAGTCCTCTTATACCCCCTCCCCTCAGCAATCAGCACGCTGTTGTTTCTGCCCGAAAGCAACCCCCCTCTAATACATTAGCTTTTCCCATAGATGATAGTGGTCTCTTCCTACATTCCTCTGAAGAAATGCTCTCTTAACGCAATTTTGATATCAACCAAGAGGCAGGGCTTACCTTCTCTGGTGGATGGTTAGTTATGAGGTCTGTAGCTCTTTGGGTAAATATGTTTGTTGAATACATATTCCCATATCCTGTTGCAACTTCTTCGCCATCTCGAAAATCAAGAGCACATCGTGTGACATTTAGAGCGTTGATAAATGTACAGCGCTCATGGGAATAGTAATCTTCGCTACCTAGGAGATATCCTATAACAAGAAAGGGACATGGAAGTAGTCAGCACGGCGTAAAACTTGTTACACAAACCCATGTGTCAGCATTTAACTGCCTAATGCAATTGATTCCCCATGACAAGGCTAATCAGATGACAAGGTTAATCAGTGCACCATTTCTTAATGTCTCTATATTGGCTAGCAGGCGCCACTGAAGTGTTATTGTAAAAGAAATTCAAATCCGCTCCTCTCTTCAGTCTTTAGCACACAAGCTCCAACACGTAACTCTCAAAGCAGGTGATTCCAAGTAAATGCATTTTTAAAAAATCAGGGTTCAAATTCAGTAAAAGTGATAACATCTTAATCTTTTAAAGCTAAAAGAGCATGTGGTTAATGTGATTTGTTATGAGTTTTTATTCTGAGATGATCACATAAATGAATGCAGGAATCAAACTGTTTATATTGACCTTGGGAGACTGGCTTCAAGGTTATTTACAGAAGTGGCTCTAGGAGGAACCATCTTTAGTCAGATGCTGACACCCACTGGTGAGAGGTGCAAACCTTTCCAGACAGACGGTTTCTAGGCATAACAGAGTCAAACCACCAAACTAACATGCAGCACAAAGAGTGGATTTTTCCACCTATGGCGATTTCAATCTTACCCCAAATTTAAATGGCATTAACTACCTATCCCACAATGTAGACCTAACCATGGTAGGAAATGGGTTTTCTCAACAAATAGTTGTTTCTGCAAATGTTTCACATTTTCCTAAAATATTAAAATAAGCAGTGCTGCATGTTGTATAATTCCATGTATATGAAATGTCCAGAATAGGCAAATCTGTTTGAGACAAAAAGTAGGTTAGTGGCTGCCTAGGGCTGGCGGGGTTGGGGGAAAAGAGGGAGTGGCTGCTCATGGGGATGGGGTTTCTTTCGGGGTGTGATGGAAATGTTCTACAATTGTGATGACAGTGGCACAACCCTAGGAATGTATTAAAAATCATTGACCTGTACACTTTAATTGAGTGGACTGTATGGTATGTGAATCACACCTTGATAAAGCTATTAAAAAGAAATAAGCTGTGCTAGACTCCGAGTTATCTCCTGACAAATACTACTTATTAACCTTAAAATGAGGATGATAAAATTGGCCTAGCCCTTCCCCCAGTTTGAATGCGTCCTATAATCACAATTAAGAGCCTTACACAGCTTACACAATAAATCAATTCAAATTAATTTTGCCCTTTTCCATGATTCACTAAATGCAAGGTTCTGAATACAATGAACACCTTGGTCTTAATAATGTTTTAATTTTTCTCCTATGTATATAACAGAAAGGGAAATCCAATGTGTCTGCTAACTAATACATACTAGAGAAAGAAATGTATCCACAAAAACAATGTCAGCTCCTCTGTGGGTGCTTCTAGGGGTCATGACACGGGGGTCTATTTGGGGATTTCAATAACAACTGGGTCTTAGAGCCTGAGAAAATCACTTCCGGTTAGTTATCTGTAAATGTAAACTGTTTTTTATCATTTGGGAGAAAATATGCATAGGATATACTTGATTAAAAGAGGTATGAACTACAAATATTAAAAAGATATTACATGTAGGAGGACTCCAGAAATAGAGAACTAATTATTCATATACTTGACCAAACTGATACCAAGTATCCATGTGACAATCACATAGAACTTTTCTTCTAACAGTGATTCTTCACAAATGTAAACTTACATGCTGAGCCTAAATAAAATGGCAGTCTATGCTTTTGGGGAAAAACAAGGAAATACTTTTTAAACAGGTAAATCTCTGCTATTTAACAGCATTATTGAGATATAATTCACAAACCATACAAATCTTCCATTTAAAGTGTACAATTTAATAGTTGTCGTGTATTTGCAGAGTTTAACAACCAGCCGCACAATCATCTGCCTGCTTTTCAAACAGACCATCAAAGTCCTAACAGTGACAGCAGCTGCATGTCATTATGCCTTCCTTATCGCCAAGTGTCCATTCTGTATGAACGTGAGGTATCTGTCTGTTCATCTAAGCCCTGGTTAGACTCCTTAACATTCATGAAAGGACAGCATTTCTATTCTCTATCCAACTGAATTTTTAAGTATACAGGGTCTGTCCAGAAGGTATCCAGCCATGTGATATGAAAAATAGAGACATTTGTTGAAGAAGGTACAAGAAACATTGTACATAGGACAATGATGCCTCAGTCCCCTTCAAAGTAGGCACCTTGGGACCTCACACAGTTCTCCCAATCAGCTGCTCCATCATATTTTCCTGAAACTCATTGATGGTCTGAAATCTCTTCCCTTTTAAAGGTGATTTTAGTTTTGGGAAAAGCCAGAAACCGGAGGAAACCAAACCTGGGTTGTAAGGAGACTGAGTCCCCTGGGTGATTTGATGTTTTGCCAAAAAACTCTGCATGAGATGTGATGCATGAGCGGGCACATTGTTGTGATGAAGCTGCCAGTCACCACTGGCCCATAGCTGCGGCCTTCTGAATCATCCAAATAGTTCTCATGGAGGAATGATCAAGCTTAACATAAAATTTGATGCAGATTCGTTGCTCTACTTGCTCATTTTGAATGCGACGGCCACACAGTACACATGCTCGCTCAATGGTGTCTACCACCCCCGCTGACTAGTACAGTGAAGTTGTCATTGTTCACACATGTGCATTCCAGGCCACTCTCCTTGGTTGCCAGGTTACACCGATGTCATGCAAACCATTCTTGTTATATTAACAATGGCTGGACTTTTTCTGGACAGATCTCACATAACTTGGCTTTTAATAAAAATTTTTAAAATAAATATCCATAGTTTTTCCTCTTCCACAGGATAGGTACTACTCTACGTTTTAGCAAAGATCTGACTGAAAATTTATAAAGGATATACAGACTGTTTTTTCTTTTAGAATCTCCAAAATAACAGAAGTCCTACATCCAAGTCTGATTTTTAACAGCTATTTAAGGATACTCAGAATATATCCAGGGTCATCAAGACAGAATGCCACAAGGTTCTGGCTAGGTAGCTCAATTGGTTAGAACGTCATCCTGATACACCAAGGTTCCAGGTTCAATCCCCAGTCAGGGCACATATAGGTAGCAACCAATGAATGCATAAATAAGAGGAACAAATCCATGCTTCTCTCTCTTCTTCTTTCTCTAAAATCAATTTTAAAAAATTTAAAAAGAGAGAGAAAGACATGATTGATTAGTGATTTTGCCCAAGAACCTGGATGGGAGTGGGACACACAAGCGCTCATGCCTAATGTCCTTGCATCTCAACTTTAACCCTAGATCCAACAAATGCTACAGAGCTCCGTGCTTCGACTGCATTGTTTGGGCCCCATAGAATCACTTTTACTGAAATGCACTTCGGTGCTCTGGCCCTAGCTTGAATAAAAGAAAATGCCTCAAGGAACATCTGTAAGAAAACCACCATTTTATTACTTAAATGATGTCTTTGAGGATGCTCTCCACCCTACGTTCTCCCAAAGGAGGAATTTCTCTCAGGTCTAAGTGCCAGAAAATGCCTTATTCTTCCTGAACATCTGGTTCCCATTTATCTTATACATAATGTGACTCCTATAGACTTACCCTTTTTCTCTTTTGTTTTGGACATAAAAAAATCTCAAATCTCAGAGCTGAATGTGAAGTCCATCTACAACCATGCAGTGTTTTTTGTATTTATTTTTTAATTTGGTGTCAAGCAACTATGCCATCTTTTTCTAGTCATCTTCATTTTTTATTGTATTTATTTGTAAATGTTTTATGTTGAATACATATTCCTTTTGGATATGACAAGTTGAAAATAAATGAAGATATAAAAAGGGAGGTAGATAGCTAGACAGAAAGTGCAATATGAAAAAGAACTTGACAAAGATATATAGTCACTGTCAAAATAAATAGGTTGTTAATTAAGGCACAGCTCATAACAGGTTTAAAGAAGGCATATTTTAAAACAAACGTTAGGTTTCACATTAGGTTTTATAGGGTTATCAAGTCTATAAAATACTTATAATTTTTTATTATCCTTCCTATTACCTTTTGTACTTTCCCTCCCATTTCATTTTTTAGCTCTATCTTCCCCAATCTAGCAATTTCAAAAACAGAGCTCAGGAAAAGGGGGAAGAGTGCCAATGGAAAACAGTCTTCTCTACTATCCTTACAAAAAAACAAAACAAAACTTTTGAGCACAGCTCATGGGGAGAAAAAAATATTCCACACCTTTGTGAAGGAAATATTCTTGTATTGAATTTTGCCTGGAATTAAAAAAAAAGTTCTCTACCTCCTTTTGGTAATAAGGCTTTTTCAGAGTGCAATGGTCTCAGACGCAAAGGTAGCAAGTTTCCCGAAGGCTCCACTGTGGCATTTAGTACCCTGGCAAAGGTAATTGTCTCCTGCAGGGTCCTGCCCACCATGAGCCACATTTTTATGGAGGTGGCATTAGACAGTGGCCCCATGGTGCTGCTGACTGACTCACTCTGTGTTCAAGTTTCCAGTTACAGTATTTCATTTGATTACACTTGGGTGTGTTTTATGAGATGGCTGCAGTCAGTCTGAGTTGTTAAAGAAACATGTGCATTTCCATTACCAAAGTAGGTATCAAATCCTCGGCGGGTTGGAAGGCATTCTTTGCGGTACATGCCCAGGTGCCATTTTCCGACCATATGGGTAGTGTAGCCTGCTTCTTTTAGGAGCTGGGGCAGGAGTTTTTCATCCAGAGGAACGCAGCTGGGCTGACAGGCCCAGATTATTTGGTGTTGTAAACCTGTGCGGATCTTAAAAAGATAAACATAAAAGTATGAATTATGATGTTGAAACATACTGAACGAGCAGATAAAGTGGCAGTCTAATTTATTGGATATATCGGTAGTATCGGAATGTTTAACTCTATTTCTGTACTGGCTTAGGGCTATTTTTGAAGGGCACTTTACTCACTTATTCAAGTAAGTTAATGGACAGAAACAGGATTTGGAAAAAAAGAATTAAAGCACTCTAACAAACATTAAATATTGTCAATAAATATTTGGTAAGATGCTATGTTAGAAGCCATTAACTTAAGTTTCTACTTCCTACTTCAAAAAAGTAGCCATAAGAAGAGGTGTGGACCTATGTTGAAAAAAGTGTTCCAATTTCTGTACACATGAGGTTAGTGTTTGATTAAAAGGAGCTTCTACAGAAACATATAATCTTCCAAAGCTGAATCAAGAAGAAAGACAAAATATGAACAGACTGATTACAACCAATGAAATCAGCAATGACAGAAAAAACTCCCAACAAACAGAAGTCAGGGACCTGACAGTTTCACAGGTGAATTGTACCAAACATTCAAAGAACACTTAACACCTATCTCAAGCTATTCCAAAAAATTCAAGAGGAGAAAAGACTCCCAAGGTCATTTTATGAAGTCAAAGTTATCCTAATTCTAAAAGCAGATAAAGACGCTACAAAGAAAGAAAATTATAAGCCAATGTCCCTGATGAACATAGATACAAAAATCCACAACAAAATATTAGCAAACTGAATTTAATAATACATTAAAAAATCATATACCATGATCAAGTGGGATTTATTCTTGGGATGAAACATTGGTACAATATCTGCAAATCAATTAATGTGATACACCACATAAACAAAATGAAGGTCAAAAATTATATAATTCTATCACTGATGCAGAAAAAGCATTTCACAAAATCCAGCACCCATTTATAAAACCTCTCAGCAAAGTACGAATAGAGGGAACATATCTCAACATGAGAAAGGTCATAGATGACAAAGCCACAGATAACATCAAATTCAGCAGGGAAAAATTAAGTGTTTCCATTAAAACCAGGAACAAGACAGGAATGTCCATTTTTACCACTCTTATTAAATACAGTACTGGAAGTCCTAGCCATAGCAATTAAACAAGTGGAAGATAAAAAAGGCATCCAAATTGGAAAGGAGGAAATAAAACTGTCACTATTTGCAGATGACATGATACTATATGAGAGAACTACTAGCACTGATAAATGAATTTAGTAAAGTAGCAGGATACAAAATAAATATTCAGAAATTGGATGCACTTTAATAAACCAATAATGAACTATCAGAAATGGGAACTAACAAAACAATCCCATTTACAATTGCATAAAAATAATAAAATACCTAGGGATAAATTTAACCAAGGAGATAAAAAGCCTATACTAAAAAAACTGTAAGACACTGAAGAAAGAAATTAAAGAAGATACAAATAAATCAAAGCATATTTATGCTCGTGAATAGGAAGAATTAACGGCACTGAAACGCCCATGCTACCCAAAGCAATCTACAGATTCACCTCAATTCCTACCAAAATACCAACAGTGTATTTCACAGAACTAGAACAAATAATCCGAAAATTTATATGGAACCATAAAAGACCCCAAAGAGCCATAGCAATCTTCAGAGAGAAGAACAAAGTTGGAGGTATCATACTCCCTGACTTCAAACTATAGTACAAAGCTATCCTAATCAAAACAGCATGGTACTGGCATAAAAAAACAGGTATATAGATCACGGTAACAGAACAGAGAGCTTAGAAATAAACAGACACCTATGATCAATTAATATTTGACAAATGAGGCAAGAATATACAATGGGGTAAAGACAGTTTATTCAATAAATGGTGTTGGGAAATGGGACAGATACATGCAAAAAAAATGAAACTAGATCAACTTCTTACATCATATACAAAAATAAACTCAAAATAGATTAAAGACAAATGTAAGACTCAATATCATAAAACTCCTAGACAAAAAACAGGCAGTAAAATCTCTGATATCTCTATTAGCAATAGTTTTTCTAATATATTTGAGCAAGTGAGACAAAAGAAAAAATAAACAAATGGGACTACATCAAACTAAAAAGTTCTTGCACAGCAAAGGAAACCATCAACAAAACGAAAAGACAACCTACTGAATGGAAGAATATATTCACCAATGATACCTCTGATAAGGGGTTAATAGTCAGGATTTATTAAAAAATTCATACAACTCAATGCCACAAAAACAAACAATCCAATTAAAAAATGGGCTGAGGATCTGAATAGACATTTCTCCAAAGAGGAAATACAGATGACCAACAGACATATGAAAAGATGTTCAATGTCAATAATTTGCATCATCAGAGAGATGCAAATTAAAACCACCTCACACCTGTCAGAAAGGCTACCATCAATAAACCAACAAACAACAACCATTGAGGGTGTGGAGAAAAGGGAACCCCAGTGCATTGCTGGTGGGAACGCAGCCTGGTGCAGCCACTGTGGAAAACAGTTTGGAGATACCACAAAAAATTAAAAATGGAATTGCTTATGACCCAGCAATTTCACTTTTGGGTATACTCTATATCTAAAAAAACCCAGAAACACTAATTTGAAAGAACACTATGTTCACTGTAGCACTATTTACAACAGCCAAGATAGGAAAGCAACCCAAGTGCCTGTCAATGGAAGAACGAATAAAAAAGTGTTGGTACATGTACACAATGGAATATTACTCGGTCATAAAAAAGAATGAAATCTTACCATGCAAAAGCATGAACAGACCTAGAGGGTGTTATGATAAGTGAAATAAGTCAGTCAGAAAAAGACTAACACCATATGATTTCACCTACATGTGGAATCTAAAGAACAAAATAAACAAAATTGAAACGAACTCATAGATTCTGAGAACAGACTGATGGCTGCCACACGGAAGAGGGGTTGGAAGACAGGGTGAAAGAGAGGTGAAAGGATTCAGAAGTACATATTGGTAGTTACAAAATAGTCACAGGGCTATAAAGCACAGGGAATATAGTCAATAATATTTTAATAACTGCATCATGCCGGGGGTACTGGAAATATTAGGAGGACACTTTGTAAAGTATGTGATTATCTAACCACTATGTTGTACATCTGAAACTAATACAAAATAATATTGAAGGTAACATGTAAATGAAAAAAAAAAGGAATAAAGTCAGATTTGATATGAAAAAATGGAGCTTCTATAATCTTTCAAGATTTGGTGATTTTTTAAGGGCTGTTCAATAGTATAATGAAAATGATTATTTGCATTTCTTATTCCACTTTATGTAAACCATTAATTTCCAAAGACGGTGACCAACTTTTCCTTACAAAAGCAAGCGGCCATCTGACCCACAGCTTGGGAACAGCTCACACAAGTCCAGGGTACAAAGATTACACAACAACTAGCCTTTAAGATATGATCACTTATTGAATCTTGGTATAATATTAAAATAGAATATCCAAAATTATATAAAAAGTCTATTAAAATAACCCTCCTTTTTCCAGTGACATACATATCCGTGTGAGGCTGGGTATTCTTCATCAACTTTGAACCAAACAGTGTAGCATAACAGGCTGAATGCAGAAGCAGATGTAACAATCCAGCTATCTTCTATGAATAGGAGACAAGTACAAAAATATGAGCAATTCTCGTGTAATACTTTTGTTTTGGAAAATAAGGTTATCTTTCATAAGGTATTTATGTTAACATAAATTTCGGATGCAGTAAATTTTGAAAGGTATAACTCTTATAAACATAAGCTCTTTGGGGTCCTCAATAACTTTTAAGCACACACATTGGTCCTTAAAACCTCAAACTAAAAAGGCTGAGAACTGATGCTATAATGTTTGATGGCGATCACTGCTATGAGGATAATAAAGTGGGGGAGGGAGATTGTGACAGAGGCGATTCTTTAGATTGGGCGCCAAAGGAAAGCTCTCTGAGAAGATACCTCAGAACTACTCTGAACAGAGTGAGAGAGAACCTTCCAAACATCTTGGGCAAGGGCAATGTAGGCAAAAGGGATAAAAAATGCAGAGGTCCTGAGACCTGAACTTGCTAGGCAGGTTCGAAGGCCAGCATGGAAGTCACTGTGGCCCTTATCACAGCTCCTGTGCTGATGGTTGCCACTCCACCCCCTGCTGAGACACAACAGGGGGGTGTCCCCAGGGGCTTCCCCACCTGACCTGCCCAGCCTCTCCCTTCCCTAAAACTTCACAGCTCCTCCCCTTGCCCTGGCTTAGTCAAGGAGGCATGCTTTATATGAAGTGGGGCTGAGGTCTCACATTCAGCTCTGTCTGCACTGGGTGCTCCGGACTTCTCTAGAACGGTGGGGTTCTGGGGACACTGGAGGCTGTGAGCCAGTTTTCAACCAGGGCTGTGACCCTCTGGCATCTCCATCAGCTGTCAGGTGGGTAGCAAGCAATTACTAATAAAAGATTTTTTAAAATGCGTTTGCAAATGATTTACTTGCTTTTTTATTAAAGCAGAACAGCATAGAGCTCATCCTAGTTCTATCACCAAGCACATACTAAACACACAGCAATCACCATGGTAATAACTGTGAGCAGTGTTATCAATACCACATCACACCCTCTCACCTGTATCTCGACATTGCTTTCCCGAGGAGCCAGGGTGGCACTAGAGAGAACACGCGCGTGAGCCCAGGCCTGCCCCAGGAGTGTACATGAACTTCAGATTGTATACTGGAACTCCAGATCTCTAGTTCTGCTGGTACTACTACATGCTGGCATCTCTGCCTTTCTCAGATTCAAACACTGACTACTCCCACCAAACAGATGCACGGATCTTTCTCTTGTTTAGTTTCAAATACATGGCTATAAACAGATACAACACAGAGACAAGCAAAAAACAAAAACAAACAAACAAAAAAAACCCAAAAGCCAAAAACAAAAAACCAACAACAAAAACTTTCAAACTCACTGTCTTTTCTTCCTTTAATTTATTATAAGTTACTTACTATTAAATAGCATTCCTATGAGAATTCTTAGGGGCTCTGACATGGTCTTGGATTTCATATTTTTGATGTGTCTTTCCAGAGCTGGAAGTGCATGTGCTATTGCTTGCTTCATAATACCTTGCCACACCCTCCTAAAAGAACCTGTGGAATATCTTAAATGTTAAGGCAAAGTGGGTTTACTTTGACAGTGATGGGTATGTTTGCTATCTTGGTTCTGGTGATAGTTTCACAGGTATATACATATCAAAATTTATCTTATTGTACGCTTTAAATATGTGCAGCTTAACTGTATGTTAATCATACCTCAAAAGCTGTTTAAAGATAACAGTGAGCTTAAAGCATTCTCGGGAGACTTTTATGCCTCTTCTAGAAGTCACTGGGCACCTACTCTGGGGAGTGTGCCAGAGGCCTCCTATGTGCCCTGCAAACCTATCCTCTGCTCCTGTCCTGCCCTCCACCCTAGGAAGCTGACCTGTGGGGACCAAAGCAAATAACTCCCTTGCCCCCTGGCTTGGGACTGGGTCCAGCCACTGTAGGTGACAGGAGATTGAAGGGAAGAAAGAGATGAGTGGCCGCCTCAGGCTGCCAGACTGTCTCTAGTGCTGGCCGTTCCGAAGGCAGCCCTCTCTATGTGACTCTCTCTCTGTGGGCCCTGGTAAGTTCTCTTTCCTTTCCTCCCTTCCGGTCTGGGGTAGTAACAGCTCCACTATCTCTTGCGTTCCCTAACACATTCACACCCTTTGTATAATCCCTTTGCAAATAAAACCTCCCTAAATTATTTTCACTTGAATGTGCCATCTCTTTTCAGTTGGGATTGTGAATGGTATGATATTAAAATACCCAGGCTGGGAAAGGAAAACATTTTTCTCAACACATAGACACACACACACACACACCCCAAATCATAGAAGGATTCTGTCTGTCTGTGGTTAACACCAGAAATTTATCAACAGAAAATTAATCCTGGCTTCAGAAACTTCGTAATATATACCAATTGGCAACAGAGCACGATAAGGAAAGATAATGTTTTATGGAATTCAAGAGACCTGGTGGAGATAAATGCTGTGTGCAAATTTCTCAAACAGAAAGCTCATCCATCACATGCAGAGAATTGACTCTGACCGCTCCCCAAGGGATGCTGTGCAATTCGGTTTTCCAAGGCCACGGGCGCCGAGCCAGGTGGTCAGCTGAAGCCCGCTTCTATTATCTGCAATCATATGGAGCAGGGAATTTGTTCTTTTCAGTTCCTGAGAATTTATTTGGCAGAGCATTTTTATGGCATTACTAGGGAGCGGAAGCCAAACTCTGGATGGAATCCAAGAAACATATTTTTTGGTCTGTTCAAACACTATTTGAAGTAAGGAAGCTGTAATGTGCAGAGAAGCAGTAAACAGCAAATGCTGAGCTGGTTCCAACCCAGCACTTCAGCATAGCATAGAATTAGAAGCCACACGATGCTTCAGGGGGCGGGATGATAAGAGGGCACCAATAGGACTCAAAAGAAAAAAATAAGCATCCGCTTGTAAATGCAACAGCATCTAAAACAATTCCATTCTAACACCCATCTTCACTGAGAGCATGTGTAAAGGTAGAGGGTCCCACAGATAATACATGAAAGTCCAGAGTGGTTTCTCTCTCTCTCCAAAATGGGTATCTGTCTCTTCTTCATTAAGCCAAATCCTCTCTCAAAAAACAGCTTCTCCCCTAAAATTTTACTTGGCCATCAAGGATTCCCTCTGCAAAAGCAAGGGGTTTGCAAATTCAGTGAAGGATCTGGCTTGTCTCCGGGTTCTTTCTGTGAGATAAATGATGAGAAATCCTTGTTTACATGTTCTGTTTCACGTAAAAATTCTTTTGATCCTGTGAGTTATCCTGTTCTCTGCAGATCTAGAAGATACTAGCAGTGTAGCCTCATGAGCTTAAAAGAGAAAAACTAATCTCGTGGGCCCAATCTCTTGGACAAGGAGGGTAAGGGCCAGGGCGGTTTCCACATCAGAGCCTCTTACAATCCCTTTTTCAGAAGTCCAGGCAGCCTATTGATTAATTACCTATTTGGAAGCTCAGAGTACAATATTTCAGCTACACTTACCATAAACGCTCCCAAAGGACAAGGCGAACCACTGCTACACACGCGGCAATGAATGCTATTTCTCTCCTCATCTCAACAGTGTTGAGAGATAACATGCAGTTAAACAGAACAAAAGTTCTGTCCTGTCAGTCTGACCTGTGCAAGATGAACTCATACCCTCATTGCACCTGTGTTTCTGCAACACCTCCACTTGAAAATTCAGAAGAATGGGCTGCTCTGTCCCTCCACTTCACACATCAGAGAGCATAGAGGGAAGCTTCATGACCGGAACATAACCACAGAACATGCTGGGAGCCAGCCAGGAGTCAGAATATCCAGCCCGTGCCTTGGCCAGGACACTGTACGTTTTAACCACGGTCAAGTGCCACTCATGCCACCTTAGGTTTATTCCTGAAGACACCCAACAGAACAAATGGATGGTGGAGAATCTGCTCCCTCTCTGCTTAAGCCTTCTAAAAAGCGGTCAGCTGGCCATGCTGCGGAAGCCAAGAGCTACAGAACACACATTATGTGTGCTAGGGGCCTGGCTTTGCCATCTGGCCTGGTCTTTCAGAGCTCAGGATGCAGAACTGGCTGGTGTCACTGACAGTTTTAAGGGTCTATTTATTTTGGTGTTGATTAGCAAAGAGTGTAAATCTCTGACTAAACTCACAAAGGGATGCTGTTTGTAAAAAGAATAAACAAGGCAAAACTGTTGCAGTGCCTTCCTCTGTTTAAATTATGATTCCAGCCACAAGCCCAAAATGAAAAGAGAGGAAAATATGGAAGGAAAATAGTTCTTAGTAAAGTGATATGATTATGGAACAAAAACAAAGAGAGTTACCAGACAGTGACAGCTTATGCTCAAAGTGATTCTTGAAATAACAAACCTCAAAAATCAACCAACAAAAAACACCTAAGTCCAATGGGTCATATTCCACTTAGCCCCAAACTTATTTCTTTATTTCCTCATTTCCAATTACTTGGGCAGTAAAATATGTAAAAGAGGGAATTGTTTCTTTAAAATATCTTCAATACTTAATAGAATAAGGTCTCCAGATGTCCCTTCCCTTCTGAAAATGCTTCTTGGCTCTGGTTAGGCTTAGGACGGGCACCTGGTTTCAGGAAAAACAGAAGGCCGATCAGGGCAAGTCATCCTCCACGGCCCCTGCTTTGGAACCCCGAAGTGCTTCTGTAAGTGACCATCTTGCTTGTGACTACAGACCTAATGCATCCTTTGTTCCTGCCCCTGAAGAGTCAAGAATAAAGAGCAGGAAAAAAGACTAACGAGTGTGCTCTCTTCAGAGGCACCGATGGCCTCTGGACTACACGCACCTCTTATCTCTCACTCCTTGGCTACCTTTGCTGGAGGTCCTGTGAACATTCCCAACTTGTGACACGTATCCTTCCCCAAGCACTCTGCCCATTTATTCCAGCAATTCATTCCTCTTTTTACTCTTTTCTAATCTTAAGAGTCCAGGGGAGAGCTGACCGGGGGCAGGAGTCCACTGAGAGGCAAGCATGTGGATGGCTGGTAAAGACTGGGCAGGCAGGACACAGAGGACAATGAAGGAAGGAAGCAGGAAGATGCAGACATCCTTAGGCAGAACGCCTTCTCCTTTCCAAGCCCCTGTATGCAGTGCCCTAGTCTATTTGCAGCCATGGGTCTTACCTGCTCATGCTCTTAAAGCAAACTTGAAGCAAAAGTGAAAAATTACCCATGATGCTCACGCATAGCCTCCTTCCTATATTTTCTGTCCAAGGTTCTGCTTCAGGGGTGAGTGAAAAGCTGTGAAATTGTCTTACCTGTTTATTGATGAGATTAAGAGAAATGTGGCTTGGGTCCCTTAAGAATGCAACCTTGGGGTCATCTTTCACTGCTTCTATTCTCCGTGAAGGTTTACAGAGTTCTGGTGGAGTGGTCCCCTCAGCTCCCAAGGTAAGAACGTTCCCAGGTGAGGACCAAAGTTACTTTACTTTTTTTCCCAGAAGGAACTGTTTCCACTAAGGCCTACCACTTTTGTTACCCTTTAATCTTTTCATTTCTCACAGAGGAAGCAAGGGCATTAGAAATGACTTGTCAACCCACAGCAGTTAAGATAGGGAGCACCTTCAGGGAATGTTCAGGTGTTAAAGCCCTTGGCACAGTCATTCATTCATTTAGTTGTTCAACACTGAGTGCTTCTCTAGGCCAGAGAAAAACAAATGAGGCAATCTAGTGGAGAAGTCAGACCTGCGAACAACCATCCACACTTAACATGTGTACCACAAGTGAAGAGGTATAACGAATATTTTGTACTGAATAAAGTCAACTTGTAAGAGTGTGGAAATTTAGTACTTTCAAATCTTCTCCTTTTACTAAAAGAAGTATATAAATACTATTCAAAAAGCTTAAGGATTTTTATTTATTTATTTATTTAACCACTTTTAAAAACATCTTTATGACGTGTTATTTTATCGAAATATATCTGACATATAACATTGTGTAAATTTAAGATGTATCACCTGTTAATTTGATACATTTAAACACTATGATACGCTCACCATTGCAGTGATAATTAACACCTCTATCAGATTACATAATGATCCCGTCTTGTTAGGGGTCGGAATCCTTAGTCCTAGTCTCTGAGCAAGTCTGATGACCGTAGCACAACCGTGGGGGCCATACTCACTGTACTGTGCCTTAGGCTTCCAGGTCTTATCTACCACTTGGTCTAAGTCGGTGCCCTTAAGCAACACCTGTCCTATGCCCCTACACCCATCAGGAGTTCAAATTAACATTTTTAATCTTAACATTTTAACAAGGGGGAGGTAAATATAAAATCTATTTCATTATATGCATAACATGCATCCAAAGGGTGCCAGGAAACCAAGAAACAGGCTACCTACGGGGAGGTAGGAAGAAGGGCCAGGGGGCAGGGTGAGAAGAGTTTTCTAAACATATATCTCTCTTAAAATCTTTTATATTTGCAAGTTTTGAAATATATTTCATTATTTTAAAACTAAGCTTACTCTTTAAAAAAAAAGAAAAATACAAAATTTAATTTTTTAAAAAATTTCATCTTTATTGTATTTCTTTTTTAACCATTTAGGCCCCTTATACCCCCACCCCTCCGTCGGCAATCAAAATTTAACTTTAACTGTAATTACATGTATATGAAGAATGCCATATGGCACTTTATCGCGGTTCCTCCTTAAAATATATTTCTTTGGAACACTGTTAGATTAGAAACATTCTTTAGTAAATAGTAGCCTTCAATGTAACGTTACTATGAAAACTGAAGCAAGTTTTAAGATTTTATCATGAGCAGGCAGCATTAGGTACAGGGGCCTCCGTCTCTGAGCTCTTAGCATGCTTTTCATCCCCTTCTTCACTCAGCCACAGTGGCCTTCCCTCCATTCTTAGCAGCTCTCTCCAGCCCCACAGCCTTTACTTTGGAAGTCCCTCTCACAGTGTCCCGCTCTATTTCCCAGGATCTTTCCATGGTCTTCATTCAGGCCTCTGCCCATATCACTTTCTTGGACATACCTTCCTGCGTCACTATTACTTGACCTGCTTTATTTTCTTCCCCATATTTGTTGTCATGTCATTTAAATTCACCTTATTCATTTGTTTGTGTTTATTTCACCCCTCTGTTGATACCTTCTTCCCCTAGCCTCACTCCACCGGACTGTAAGCACCAGGTTATCCAGAGAATGTAGCACAATGCCTAGCACAGATAGTCGCTCAATAAAAATTTGCCGAATGAAAGAATGAGTTAATGCATGCATTATACTTAATGGTGATAGACTGAAAGCTTTCCTTTTAAAATCAGGAATAAGAAAAGGATGTCCGCTCTTGCCACTTCCATTCAACAATGTACTGAAGTTCTAATCAAAGCAATTAGGCAAGAAAATAAAATAAAAGGTGTCCAGATTGGTAAGGAAGAAATAAAACTATTTTTATTTGTAGATGACAGGATCTTGTATAGAGAAAAACATAAAGAGCATGTATACACACGCACACTAACACACTATTAGAACTAGTAAGTTCAGCAAAGTTGCAGGCACGATATAGATCAATATACATCAGCTGCATTTCTATACACTAGCAGTGAACATTCAAAAATAAAATGAAGAAAACAATTCCATTTATAACAGATAAAAAAGAACAAAAACTCAGAAATAAGTGTAACCAAAGAAGTGCAAGGCTTATAGGTTGAAAACCATACAACATTTTTTTTAAAGATTGTATTTACTTTTAGAGAGAGAAGAAGGGAGGGAGAAAGAGAGGGAGAGAAACATCAATGTGTGGTTGCCTCTCATGTGCCCCTAACTGGGGACCTGGTCCGCAACCCAGGCATGTGCCCTGACTGGGCATTGAGCCTGCGACCCTTTGGCTCACACGCCGGCGCTCAATCCACTGAGCCACGCCAGCCAGGGCTATAAAACATTTTTAACGAAATGTAAAAAGGCCTAAATAGAGAGACATCTCATATTCACAGACAGGGAGGCTTTTGTTGTTAAGGTAGTAATCTTCCTCAAATGAACTTATTGAGCAATCAATCCCTATCAAAATCAGAAATGAACAAGTTTGACCCTAAAATTCATATGGAAATATAAGAGGCCCGGAATAGCTAAAACAATCTCGAAAAAGAACAAAATTGGAGAATTCACACTTTCTGATTCTAAAACCTATCACAAAGCTACAGTATCAAGACAGCATGGTACTGACATAAGGACAAACATAGGGATCAACAGAATAGAACTGTGAACACAGAAATAAATCCATGTATCTACAGTCAATTGATTTTTGACAAGGGTACAAAGTCCATTTAATGGGGAAAGAAGAGTCTTTTCAACAAGTAGTGCCTGAACAACTGGACATCCATATGCATCCACATCTTCAAAAAATATACAAAAATGAAAAATAAATGGATCAAAGACCTAAATGCAAGAGCTGAAACTGCAATACTTCTGGAAGAAAACATAGAAGTCTTTGTAACCTGGAATCAAGTAGTGTTTTTTAAGATATGATACCAAAGCACAGCCAAAGAAAAGTAAATAAAATGAAATATGTCAAAATTTAAAACTTTTATATATAAAAAACACCATCAAGAAAATAAAAATACAACCTACAGAACAGAAAATAATTGCAAACTATATATCTGGGAAAGTTAAATATCCAGAATATCCAGAGAACTCGTACAGCTCAACAACAAACGGACAAATAACCCAACTAAAAAGTGGGCAGAGGATATGAATAGAGATTTCTCCAAAGAAATATAAAAATGACCAATAAGACATAAAAAAGATACTTACTATCATTAGTCATTATGGAAATGCAAATCAAAAACACAATGAAATACCACCTCATACCCACTAAGCTGACTGGAAGGCTATAATTAAAAAAAGACAGATAATAAGTGTTGACAAGGATGCAGAGAAATTGGAACCCACATACATTGTTGGTGGGAATGTGAAATGGCGTAGCTGCTGTGGAAACAGTTTGGAAGCTCCTCAAAAAGTTAAACATAGAGTTGCCATATGATCTAGCATTCTACTGCTAGATATATAGCCAAAAAAATAGAAAAAAATATACATTCATACAAAACTTGTACATGGATGTTCACAGCATTATTCATAATCGTCAAAAAAGTAGGACAATCCAATGTCCGTCAACTGATGAATGGAAAAATAACATGTCTATATATCCATACAGTGGAATATTATTTGGTCCTAAAAAGGCATGATACATGTCACGATATGGATGAAAGAACATCTACTATATGATTCCATATATGCCCAGAAGAGGCAAATTGGTAAAGATGAAAAGTAGATTAGTGGTTGCCAGGGGCTAGGGGACTAAGGGAATGGGGACTGACTGCTAACGGTTTCACAGTTACTTTTTGGGGAGCTGGACAGGTTCTGGAAGTAGAGAGCAGTGATGATTGCACACCTTTTGGATAAACAAAAAACCCAATGAATTATAGACTTAAAATGGTTAATTTTATGTTATTTGAAATATTGGGAAATATAATTTTTACAAGAGTATAGAATAAGCATTTTCAGATTTGCTAGCAGGAATGTAAAATGATACAACCTACTGAACTGAAATTTTGCAATATTTATCAAAATTAGAAATTCATTAAACAGAATATTCTTTTAAAGAATTTATCCTACAGATATATCCAAGCATGTGCAAAGTGTCATATTTACAAGGTATTGATTTCAGCATTCTTTGATATATCAAAAGGCTGGAAACCACCTATATGTCCCTCATTATGTGACCAGTTAAATAAATTATGACATATCCATTTAACAAAATATTACGCAGCCACAAAAACCAACAATGATCTTTAAATAACAATATGGAATTATTTCAAATGTTAAAGTTAAAAAAAAACAAGGTTCAAAGCAGTGTGAAGAATATGTATTTCTTGGTATTCAATAAAATACTTTACACATAATTCAGATAGCATTGTTTGACTGCAAAAGACGGACAACTGGATACCTAAGGAAAAGAGTGTGTGTGTGTGTGTGTGTGTGTGTGTGTGTGTGTGTGTGTGAGTGTGTGTATAAAGAGATTTTCACCATAAGCCCTTTTGTAACTTCTGAGTTTTTAAATCGTGTGAATGTATTTGCTATTCAAAAAATAAATAAAATATAGATTTTAAAGAGATTTTAAAAATCTCTTTAAAAATGAATGGATGGGTCATATAGGGCTGTGAGAAGAACACTAGCTTAACTGTACAAAGACCTGAATTTTCTAGTTCCAAAACTGGGTAACTTCTAACCTCATCTGTTGATCGGTCTCCCTTTCCCCCTTTTCCCAATCTCTGTGCATTTCTTTCAGCAAAGCATGCATGTTTTAAAAGGTTCATATGTGGGGACTCTAAACAATTATGTATCTCAATAGAAAAGGTTCAATTCACATTTTTGTTTGAATAAGTTTCTAGCAGCAGAACAAGCAGCTCTTGCACCCTATAAGGCAGTTGGGCAAGGTTAATCTCTCCTTCTACCAGTAGATGGGGTTAGTGAGCATAATGATGTTTATTTACCAAGCCAGATATTTGCTTCAATGGACATAGGAGCCTTAATGCCAAAGAAATTTAGAGCTATAGGGCCTCAGAGTTCAACACAATTCCATTACTTTCCAGAAGTGGAAAATAATGTCCACCAAGGTCAGAGTCTGAGGGCTGTCACGGCAAAGAGTGAAACTCACATTTCATAATTATTAACTGGTCTGACCAACTAAATAAATAAGCTAAAAAACTAAAACTCAGTACTTCTTGGAAATATATAGTTCCATCAGTCAGTCTAGCCTTGTTTATTACTTTATACTTTTATTTTCTAATCTAAAGTTAAATGACTATGAGAAGAGGGGTCTGCAAATATTAAAGCATGATTGCTAAATTCACAGATAGGCTATTCAGTAGTTACTTCACATAATTAATTTTAAAAGAAACAAATTTCCTCATCTTATTGTCTAAAATTATGCAGAACACATGACTTGTTTCAGAAATAAAGCCTTTTTCCCTATTTTCATTTTACATTTAACACAGGCAATTCCTAACCTGAAGTATGATTGGATAATTTTTTTAATTGAGATGTTGAGGAACAACCTAAATATCTAAAAATGATAGATCATTCAGTAAATATTTTTAATAATTCTGAGTATGCAATATAATATCGTGGTTATGTAGCCAAACTGCCCAGTTCAGATCCTGTTCTACCTCTTACTTGCCCTGTGATTTTGGGCAAGTTTCTGAACCTCTTCCTGCTTCAGTTTCCCTGTTATCAAACAGTGCTGATTAACAGTAATTCCTACTTCATCGGGTTGCTTTGAGAATGTACCCAAGTGCTTAGAACAGTACCAGTACCTAATATCTGAGAGCAATGAGGCTTCTTATCCTTTGAGAAATAATGACTCCTTTAAAAGAGGATACTTTATATTCCAAGGTAATTTCTAATCGGGTCTCATGAACTCTATCAGAATAAAACAGGAGAGTCCAACAAAACCCTTGTGGAGCCTGGCTTGCTATGCTGAGTGATCTCTAAACTGTTTTGGAATACCCAGCTTCTACCTTGCCTTTACTTCTTAACCACAGAGTGCTCTAAACACTCAAGTTTTTGTTTTTGTTTTTTTCCAAGATGAAATGTTAGGGACTGGTAGGGGAGGATGTTAAGGGACAAAAGCAGCCAATTACACGAGTAAGTTTCTGAAGTGTGGTACTTGCTTTGCTGTTCAAGTCTGTTGGCAGGGAGGAAGTTAGAGAAACGGACTGCCGCTTCCATTCTTCTGCAATTTGAGTTCAGTTCTCTTGCTTCAGAGCAAATGCAGAACCATTTTGGGCAGACCTTGCCTTTCCTCGTTTCCCTTCTTCTTCACTTGAATGCCGTACAGAGTAGGATTTTCATCAGAGTTGATATTTCTGGTTACACTCAGCAGCCAAAGATAGAATGTAGCAAGTACTCAGGGCTGGTGGTGAAGGAAACCATCCTTTATCTCCATCGCAAACCTTGACTAGTTATTTCTCAGACTGTTGTACAACTCTCCTTTCTGCTTCTAGAAGTCTTCAGATCACTATGCAAATCTTTATTTACAACTGAACTCTCCCTTCTCTTGATCTCAGAACAACACGAGGCATGGTTCATCCGAAAGGCTACAGGAACGCAGATTTGTGAGGTCAGGTTCAAGTATATCCCCCATGACTTGCACCGCCAGGGCCTAAAATATGCTTGTTAAATACGCAGTACATATGCATATATGAAGGTATGCACGTGATCTCAAACGGATCCCATTTATTGTATTTAATTTGGTCATAATCACATCAGGATCTTATGAAAATGTCCATCTTATTCAAATTAAGAATAAGAGGCCTGAGATGACTGGTGCGTGCAGGAAAGGCATGAACCCAGTTTAACTTCTTTCTAGCTCTGTGATTCTTAACACATCATTCAACCTCTGCGGGTTTGTTTCCTGATTTGTAAAAGGGGATTAAAAATAACAGCTACCTCATGGGTTGTTTCAAGAATTACCTTTAAAAACAGTAAAGCACTACACGAATGTTCTCCATATTCCCAGTTATCTAACATACATGCGCACTCTTTACAAGTATTTTTTTTTTCTATTAACTACAGAGAAGTTTTAAAGAGAAGCTTTCAGAGAAAATGGAGATGCTCAAGGGGCTGAATGCAGGTTAAATCTGAAAGGAACGTCAGCAACCCAAGAAATGTCAACCTGGGTAGGTTTCACTGCAGGGAGGTCGAAACTTGGAAAAATTTATCTTTGGCCCAACCGTCCTATCCCCTGACCACAGGGTTCCCAGGGACCAGAGCGGTACCCCCGAGGGCACTCTCGCTTTAACTCTGTCCCCAGCTTCGCAGCTCCCCGCCTCTCACTGCCACCCTGGGCGCCCAGCCAGCTCCCTCTCCATCCTCCCACTTCAGGACCGCCGCTCAGAGTCCGTTCCGACACCTCCGCCCACCCGCTCGCTGGGCCCAGCACCCT
This sequence comes from Mormoops blainvillei, assembly GCA_004026545.1. NCBI lineage: Eukaryota > Metazoa > Chordata > Mammalia > Chiroptera > Mormoopidae > Mormoops > Mormoops blainvillei. The sequence goes on from PVJD01000111.1 coordinate 204,411, forward strand.
GCATTCCCCAGAAACCCCTCCACCCCCGGACCTTCAGAAACCGAAAGACAGAAAAACCACCCCGAGAGGCGGGGCGCGGGGGCAAGCGGGTAGCCTAGGAGCCGGGCATGCGCAGAGGCCGCCGCGGAGACGGCGCTGCTGGGGCGAGAAGCCGCCTCACTCTGACCCAGCTCGGGTAGCTGAGGTCGCTTGACCCCGCTTCCCGACCCACTTCCACGGGGCTCGCGGGCTGGGCCGAGCCTGGAGCTGTGCGGCCAGAGGCGGAGCGGGGCGTGGGGCGGGCGCCGGGGGCGCTGCGTACCTGGTAGCGGCCAGTGAGCAGCTGGCTGCGCGATGGCGTGCACAGAGGCTGCGTGTAGTAGTTGTCCAGGACCACTCCGCCGGCCGCCAGAGCGTCCAGGTGCGGCGTGCGGATGTTGGAGCCGTGGAAGCCCACGTCGTTCCAGCCCAGGTCGTCCGCCAGCACGAAGACGAGGTGGGGCGGCCGGCCGGCTCCAGCGCCCGAGCCCGGCGGCGGCAGCAGCAGCAGCAGCAGCAGCGGGAGGATGGCGGGCAGGAGCGGTTGCCGCGGGCCAGGGCCTCGGGGCAGGCTCGCCGCGCGGCCCGGGCCCATCCTTGGCTGCTCGCGGTCCCGGTGCCTGTGGCGCCACCAGTCCACGGCACCGCTTACAGAATCAGGAACTGGGCGGCCGGGGCCTGCCCCGCCCCGGGACTTCTCCCCCAGCGGGCGGCGGGAGGCCGGCGCCGGAGCCCCCGCAGTACCCGGCCCGAACCGGTGAGGCGGGGGAGGAGCCAGCGGACAGAGGTCGTGTGGCAGCTGCGGCCTGGCTGCTTGGAAACAACACTGATGCTTCACAGGGGCAAAAATCCCTTACCTTTCCAGCTATGTACTTTGCATCGTGGCATCCTAACGTAGGAGATTTGTTCTCAAGTTTCCAGAGCATTTTCACAGCCCTCAACTCTTTAAATTTCGCAACAACACTGGCAGCTAGGAATTACAATTAATACCCCCGCCCCTTTTTTCCAGAATAAACAAGCTCGTAGTTGGTTGAACCTAATACAAAGTCAGTTCTGTCTCCGAATTCTGAGCTACGATGTTTTAAAGGAAAGGTAGGGGGACAATCATTTCTAGGAAGAGTCCAGCCCCATGCGGGTTGGGAGGACCAAGAGGAAGAAGTCTAAGGGACGTTTCAGGTATTATTTATGAATAGCATACACCTGTGAAACCACTTCCCGCTAGCCAAAAGGAGACCCTATACGCACTCCGACTGCACGGTGACCTTTGAAGGTGCGATTTTACTTATGTTTCCCTGGAGTTGTTTGGAGCGCTGTGTGGGCACTGAGTAGCTCATTAGCTTATCCAGATAAGAGCCCCTTCAGAGCTGGCTCCCTGACAAGTAGTGAATCAAAGAAGTATAGTATCTCATTCGCTTGAAATAATCTGTAAATGGAAGGAAAAAAATCCCTTAACCACACGCTCGTTGAATTGGGAAGTTAGCCTTATGACCAGTATATTCCCATTGCTGCCCGTGACTTTCTGCCTATTCCATACCCGGAGATAGATAGTAACGGTTGTGGGGGGCGGGGGGGAGTAGGCACTGCATCCTTTCAGGTTTAATGAATCTGATCCCATGTGAGTTATTTTACAACTTTGTAAGTTGTAGATAACTGATAGCAATGGAAACTAACTTTTGTTTTATGCCTGCGCAAGTGAATTTTATCCAATAGAATGACACCCACCCGCATCCTCGTCCCCGCCAGCATGGAAAAAACAGTTTTTGCCTCCACTTGCGCATTTAATATTCCTAGTCTGTTCTGTTCTTTGGATTGTCCTTTCAACTAGTTTAACACTGTATCCATTTCCTCATTAATGAGTTAAATATAACTTATTCATTTTTATATCTGTACTGGTCATGATTTTATCTTTTTTGGAAAATTATCCTTAACACATTGAATGTTTTTCTCTTACATATATATTTTTTTTCCTTTGCATGAAGTAGCTTAGTTTATATTACAACCACTTTTCATCTCTGGTGAAATCAATGAAATTTAGCAGGAACATTTTAAAATATAGTTTTCAATTAAAAAAAATAAAGAGTCGTTTGACTTTCATTATAGTAGGTCTTGAAAATTTCATGGCCCTTTACCTGACCATGAAGAGCTGGAAATTTTTAACTATGGCCCTGCATCTCCTTCTCTCCTAAAACTGTTCCTGCCTACTCTTCTTGATAAAATCAAATTGCTCAAACTATGGCTGCTAATCTGCAGGAACAGTTATGACTTGATCAACTGCTTCCGAAACTGGCTAAGCTTGCAGTAGCTTTCTCATATCCTTCATTTTCAAATAAAAACTTATGCCAACAGTGCTCTGGAAGTGTGCAAATGAGCTAATTACAAAGAGTCAATTCTATTTTTCATCTATGTGTGGAACACTGATGTGCATGACAAACTAGTTATTGTAAAATCTCTCAGTTGGAGTTTGATATTTCCAAATGATCAGACTCATTCTGATTTGGGCAGAAATATCACAAAAGTGATGCTGTATCTTCTCGATGGTGCATATTAAGAGGTACATGATGTTGATGTGCTCTATCATTTGAACACTTCACTTACGTGGCCATTTCCCCACCGTAAAGTTATCATTTTACCCTCATCACTAGTAGATACTAGTGGTGAGGGAGATATTTTTAGTGGGGAGATAATTTTAGACATGTATATATTCTGTTATTCCTAAACTTTTGCCTATTAGTTTTAGCATCCACTGATGCTTCTTGCTTCAATAATTTATTAGGATATTTGCCAAATGGTGATTTTCTAACTCAGTCATTCCTAATGTATTTCTTAGTTACCTTTCTAAGTACTGTAAAGAAGAACTTTCTCTTCTCCCCCATTTATTCATTAATATCACTGTGAACTCATGGATTCTTGTTTTAATAAGTTACAATACTTTGCTACAATTATTTCAGTGCTCAAATTTCCTCTGATTTGGGCAGTGGGAGCCTCTTCAGTCTGGCTTTTCAATCCTTTTGGCATGTCCTTTTTAATCTTGGAGAACTTGCTTACTTTTTAGTACAACAAAATATTCTAGGTACATCTTGAAGAAAGCACACATTTCTCCAAGGAACCCTGATCCCTTTTAGTGGAGTGTAGCATATAAAAGCTAAGATTTGTGCTCTCGGCATGTTCATTGCTACTGGGCTGTCACTGCTTCTAGGCTCTCTCACCAAACAAAGATAAGAGCTAGATGTATGTGTGTGCAAATACATGCACACATAAGTGTGTACAGACATCCACATATATAGATACATATCTATAGAAAGAAAAAACAGTTCATAGTGAGTGCGTTTAATTCTGTTACCCCCTTTTCATATGTGTATGAGTTATACAAAGTTTCACTATCTCCAGCTATTAAAAAAGTACTATATTTTTACATTTTTGCCAACCTGATATGAGAAATGCTATATCTAGATAGTTTCTTTTTGTTATTAAATTTCTCTTATTATGAGTAAAGTGAAAAATCTTTTCATATGCTGATTGACCATTTTTACATCATTTTTGTAAACTGTCATTTTTTATGGAGCTTTTGGTATTTTTCCCCCTCAATTTTTAAGAGTTCTTTATATATTAGAGATATTACCTAACTGTAAAATATTTCACAAATATTTCCTCCCAGTTTATCCATTGTCAAATATTTTGTTATGGTGTTTTTTTTTCTATATGCCAAAGTTATTTTTTTATGTAGTCAAATTTATCAGTATATTCTTGTATGGCATCTGGACTTGAGTCATAGAATTTCCCTACACCAACGTTAAAGTAAAATTCAACCGTGTTTTCTTCTAGTACTTGTGTGGTTTCAGTTTTCACACTTAGATCCCTAATCCACTGGCCCTTATTTCTGTGCATGATGTGAGACATTGATCTAATTTTATCTCTTTCCTGATGACTATCCAGTTGTCTCAGCACCACTCATAAAGAGAATAAAGAAGTCCATCTTTGCTCTAGTGATATGAGATGACACCTTATCATATGCTTAAGTTCTGTATATACTTGGGTCTGTTTCTGGGCTTTCTGTTCTATTCCACTGCCCTATCTGTTCATTCATGCACCGGTACACACTGTTCCAGTTACAGGCTTTAGAATGTGTTTTAAGGTATGTAAGGGGAGTGACTCCTTACAGTTTTTAATTTTTAATCTTTTCCTAGCTATTTCTCTATATTTATTTTTTTCATATGAAATTTAATACCAGCATGTCCAGTCCCATAAAAAAGGTTTTTGGCATTTTTCTTGGAATTACATTACATTTATAAATTAATTTAGGGACAACTGAAATCTTTATGATACTAAGTTGTCCTATCTAAAAACAAATGTTAGCTTTCATTTATTAAGGTCTACTTTTATATCTTTTAAAAGTGTTTTAAAATTTTCCTCATATCAATTTTGTGCCTTTCTTGTTAAATTTATCCCTAAGTATTTTATCTTTTGTTGCTATTGAAATGGGGCTTTCTCTATCATTCTGTCTTTGAACAGATTATTATTTGTGGAAATGAAGGATACTGATTTCTGCATGGCAATTTATATTTCTCCAAGTACTGCATTATTTTACTGTTTGAGTTAGTTTAATCATTGATTTTATTTTAGGATTTTCCCAGTACATAATCGCACCAGTAAAAACCGTTCCAATCAGTTCAAAGACACAAAAAATAGGACTGAAATCAAAGCAGCTTCCAATTCACAATTAGGTATAAAAGTTAATTGGTAGGAGGGGTGCTTGGAACTTGGCATAGATTTTTTTTCATGGAAAGGATCTTATACATAATCACTTGGTTTGTATTCTAACCCACACAAACTCTGTTTAACCCATAGTTAAAATCTCTGAGCTCCTAAAGTCAGTAAGAAAAAGACCAACAATCCAATGTTCAAATGGGCAAAATATAGGGACATAATGGTTTACAGAAAACAAAATATAAGTGGTCATTAAATACATGAATAAATGTTCAGTCTCACTCAAAAGGAGAAATACGAATTGAAATTTCAATAATATACCATGCATACTAGTTATAACTCCTGCTTTGAGTAGGGTGTAAAGACACAAACCCTCTCATATATTAATCACAGAAGTGAAATTTGACACAACTTCTAAGGAGAACAATTTTGCATATATGTCAAAATGTACAGACCACTTAACCCAGCAATTCCAGTTGTTGGAATTTATCCTTCAGATATACTCAATGGTAGAAATATCATATACATCAAGATATTCATTTTAGCCTTATTTTTATTAGAAAAAGGCAAATAATAGGGCCTGGTCAAATTAATTATGGGATACTAAGCAATCAATTAAAAGGATGATATGGAATAATCTCCAATATTTATTATTAAATTTTAAAAGTTGGGAAAAGGACATTATGCTTGGTATGTTCTCATTTGCTTAAAAATATATGTGTACATGTGCATATACGAAAGTCTGTCCAGAAAGCATCTAGCCATGTACTATGAAAAATAGAGACATTTATTGAAGAAGAGATAGATACAAGGAACATTGTACATAGGACAATGACACCTCAGTTCCCTTCAAAGTAGGCACCTTGGGACCTCACAGTTCTCCCAGTATCTCTCCCGCTGTTCAAAACACTCTGCAAAATCCTTTCTGGAAATTGCCATCAGCTGCCCTGTCATATTTTCCTGAATCTCATTGATGGGTCTGAAATCTCTTCCCTTTCAAAAGTGATTTTAGTTTTTGGAAAAGCCAGAAGTTTCACGGTGCCAAATCTGGGCTGTAGGGGGGCTGAGTCATCTGGGTGACTTGATATTTTGCCAAAAAACTGCATGAGATGTGATGCATGAGTGGGCGTGTTGCCATGATGAAGCTGCCAATCACCAGCTGCCCATAGCTGTGCCCTTCTGAGTCATCCAAATAGTTTCCGTGGAGGAATGGTCAAGCTTAAAGCAAAATTTGGCTCAGATTTGTTGCTCTATTCGCTCAGTCATTTTGAATGGGATGGCCACACAGTGCACGTGCTCACTCAACGTCTACTATCCCTACTGACTAGTACAGTGAAGTCATCATTGTTCATGCACGCGCATTCCAGTCCCGTCTCCTTGGCTGCCAGGTTACATCGTCGTTGTGCAAACTGTTCTCATTATATTGACAGTGGCTGGACTTTTTCCAGATAGACCTTGTATACCTATATTCATATATTGAGAGAGATGCTAACATATTTATAGAGTATCTTAAGAAGGATACAGAAGAAAGGATAACATTGGTTGTCTCTAGGTAGACTGGTTAACTGAGGACAGGTATAGGAGAGAGATTAATTTTTCACTATATATCCTCTATGCCTTCTAAATTTTAAAGTCTGTACATATGTTATCTATTTTAATAGTACTTTATTAATAATATAATTTACATTTAAACAAAAAGTAAAATGTGTTATAAGTGAGAGCAGAGTGCCAAGAACAAATATCCCTCAATGAATATGTTTGTAAAGCCCAAAGGTCATGCATTAAGCAAATCACATAGGTGCTTTCTTCTTTTGATTTCCCCAGTTCACAGAGCCCTTGGTTCTTGGCATGGTGCTAACTGGCTACAAGTCATGCTCAGAAGTCAGGATACCTGCCTTTCAAGACTTCTCTGTTTTTGTTTCAGTGCCTTTGAATATGATAAATATTGCACACAAAGACTAAGCAATTTTAAGCACTTTATTTCTTAACGTTTAACTGTTGGGGTAGAGATAAGAATGGCAAGAAGTATTTCTTAGAGAGATAACCTGAAGTTCACTAACTAAATGTGGTAAATTGTGGTTAGAGTTACTTATTGCCCCATTTACTACCCTGAATAGTCCAGAAGGAGATAGACTTAAACATCAGAAAGAATATCCAATCTTTGTTACTTTAGATGTCAGCTATTATTTCACAATACATTTAGTTTTTGGAAACTGATCTGGAATGGATTTGTTTCTACTAGTGGGAGAGGACCTTCTTAAAGGCCTGTAAGGTCATACACTGGACCTACAAATGAGTGTTCTTAAGGTTCTTTCACCCTTCTTCTGCTTGCCAGTAGGCACACACACAAGTCATATGCATTAACCACTATCAGTGCTAATTACTGTCACTGCATTAATGATCATCAATGTTCTGAGCATATAGGAAGGTAATTCTCTGTAGGAAGCATCTTCAGTTTAGTGTTGGTTTTGTTTTGTGTGTTCATGTATGTATGTGTATTAGGAGGAAAGAGTCAGATTTAAAAAAAGAAAAGATTTCTTTTAGCTCTAGTCTTCTCCAGCTTTCTGAAATTGATAATCTTTATAAAGAACAGCTTTGGCCAACTCAAAATGAAGCTCCTTTGACCCACACATCCTGCCCAGTGCTTATCACCTCCTACCTCCTTAAAACCAACAAGGTTAGAGTAGAGAGTACCATTCATATAAAAAGATTTTAGCATTGTATTTTTTTATGCATGAAAATGCACAAAAGTGTACATCCGTCAATAGATTCTCAGAAAGTGAATACAACCATGTACCCACCAAGTCAACAGGTCAAGAAATAGGATGTTGGTATGGCATTTAGTGTCACTTTTTCCTCTCATTTTCCTTACCTTTAACACAGCCTAAGGCTTAGTGTTCACTTAATGTTTATTATATATAACTGAATTTCATTTGTTTCCTGTACTGAACTTTTTACATTGTATGCTAATTTCTTGAACAGCTCTAAGCCAACTCTTTTCAATCATGCTTAAGTATCTCAAACCAATGTGAACACTGTATTAAAAAATAGTCATATTGTATGACCAAGAAGGTAAGAACCTACTCTTACTAGATAAGAAAGATATATATATATATTTTTTAAATTTATTTTTACCAGAGGACAGATTATTTTGTGTATTTATTTATTTATTTTGGATTTTTTAATTGTATTTTTTCCATATGTATATTTTAAAAAGTGAAACACGTACATAGTTTTTAAAAATGTTAATACAGTGAAAAGTAAGTCTCAACACCTACCAGAAATACTAGTGTTATTCTTCCAGAGATAGTCTACCCATATATAAATACATTTTAAATATTTAAAAATTCCTTCTTTGAACCTAAATAATAACACATTGCATATTATAATACGCTAAAAAATAATAATATAAGTAGCCCATTTAAATGTATTAGCCCATCCCATGACCTCCCTCCATCCTAGCAGCCATGTTTACATCTCTTGACCAGATGCCTTTGGCTAGAGCTGAACTTATGTGGATGTTATATGACACTCACTATCTATCGCTATATACTCCATTTCATGATCTTCCTCTGCTCTGCTCCGTATCACATGTGGAGCCACATCCTACAGACTACATGTCCCAGGATTCTTTACCTACTCCACTCCAGTTAGGTTCAGCCACTGGGAGACACCGGGTAGCATCTTTAGCAGCATGGCTGTATCTCCTCTGTGGTCCCAGCTTCCACTGGCAGCTCTTCTGTGTATGGTCCAAGTACCATACACCTTGGTAGCCCCCTCAGGGTACCCTTTAATGGTTCTCCATGCTAAGTTCCCTCCTTTGGCCTACCGGAAAGTTGGTCACACGGAGAGGCCCCAGGGGGAGAGAAGCTCTGCCAGCCCCAGCTATTCCTGTCAGCCTTGGTGAGGTGCCATACATGTGAATGAGAAGTCAGTTTTTCAAAAATATTATATTTTATTGATTATACTATTATAGTTGTTCTGATTTTTCCCTCTTTGCCCCCCCTCTACCCAGTATACCCCATTCCATCAGCCAATCCCCCACCATTGTTCATGTCCATGGGTCATGCCTATAAGTTCTTTGGCTACTCCATTCCCTATACTGTACTTCACATCACCATGGCTATTCTGTAACTACCTATTTGTACTTCTTAATCGCCTCACCTCTTCACCCATTCCCCCATGCCCCTCCCATCTTGCAACCATCAAAATGCTCTCTGTATCCATGATTCTCTGTTCTTGTTTGCTTAGTTTGTTTTTCAGATTTAACTGTTGATAGATTTGAACTTTTTGCCATTTTATTGTTCATAATTTTGATCTTTTTCTTAAATAAATCCCTTTAACATTTCATACAATAATGGCTTGGTGATGATGGACTCCTTTTGTTTTTTCTTGTCTGTGAAGCTCTTTATCTGCCCTTCGATTCTAAATGATAGCTTTGCTGGGTAGAGCAATCTTGGCTGTAGGCCTCTGCTTTTCATGACTTTGAATATTTCTTGCCAGTCCCTTCTAGCCTACAAAGTTTCTTTTCAGAAATCAGCTGACAGTCTTATGGGAATTCCCCTGTAGGTAACTAACTTCTTTTCTCTTGCTACTTTTAAGATTCTCTCTTTATCTTTAACCTTTGGCATTTTAATTAGGATGTGTTTTGGCATGGGCCTTTTTGTGACCGTCTTGTTTGGGACTCTCTGTGCTTCCTGGACTCTGTATTTCCTTCACCAAATAAGGGAAGTTTTCTTTCAATATTTTTTCAAATAGAGTTCCAATTTCTTGCTCTTCCCCTTCTCCTTCTGGTACCCCTATGATGCAAATGTTGGACCTCTTAAACTTGTCCCAGAGGCTGCTTATACTACCCTCATTTCTTTGGATTCTTTTTTCTTTTTGTTCTGATTGGTTGTTTTTTGCTTCCTTATGTTCCATATCATTGATTTGATTCTTGGCTTCATCCACTGTACTGTCATTTCCCTGTAAATTGTTCTTTATTTCAGTTACCATATTTTGCTGTGTACAATGTGCACCCATGTTTGGTAATTCCCATGTATAATGTGAATCCTTGTTTTTCCCTTTAAAATTTGGGCAACAAAGTGCACATTATACACAGCAGAGGACAGTAGGGTATCCTTTGTTTCTAACCAGACCTTTTTTATGCTGCTGAGGTCCTCACTAAGTTCCTTGAGCACCCTTATAACCAGTGTTTTGAACTCTGCATCTGATAGATTATCTCCATTTTGTTTAGCTCTTTTTCTGGAGTTTTGATCTGTTCTTTCATTTGGGCCATTTTTTTTTTTTGTCTCCTCATTTTGGCGTCTTCCCTGTGTTTGTTTCTATGTCTTAGGTAGAGCTCCTTTGACTCCATTTCTTGGTAGTGTGGCCTAATGCTGTAGGTGTCCCATAGGGTCCAATGGCACAGCCTCCCCTATCACCCAAGCTGGGTACTTGAGGTGTGCCCCTCATATGGCCTCTTGTAGGTGAGCCTTGGTTGCTATTGGCAGATCAATGGAAGGATTTACCCAGGCCAATCAGCTGCAAGGATTGGCTGTGACCACTGACCACCAACCTACATCCTTAGTGGAGGATCGGTTGTGCCTGGGAAGGGTGGTGGTGCTCCAGCATGATCTGTAGCTCTCCCCTGAGGGCACTGGCCCTGGGGACTCCTGGGTGGTGTAGGCCAAGGTCAGCCTCCACCTGTGTTCTGCCTGGGGCTACCCTGCCTATAAAGCAATCTGAGCTGTAAAGCAATCTGAGGTGGCTGCTACCTGTGCTGGGCTTGGAGATTCCCAGACAAAGCCGAGCTGTGACTCTAGGCTGGCTGCTGCCAGTACCTGGCCTGGGGCTCACTGAGGCCTGCTGTTGCTAGTCTGAGAGGATTTAGGAAGTTGTGAAGCATGAGTCAAGACCAGCCATTCATATGGAAAAGCAGCTTGGGTGTGCCCATAAGCTGGGTTTAGGCAGAGTCTCTGGGGATCTCTAAGGTCAGTGTCAGCCAGGTTGATGGAGTCTCTGATATGGTACTGGCTTGCTGGCTCTGTGTGGGGAGGGCTTATAAAAGGGACAATGGCCTCTACTCACCTTGATGCCACCCTGTATACCACTGGTGCCTTTCAAGCTGTTATCCTGGTGCTAGAGCTCAGACAGAGTGAGTCTGAATAAATTTGTGTGGGGGCTCTTTAAGAGGAACTGCTTGGGGCTCCAGCAGTTTTTTTCCATTGACTCAATCCTTGCTGGATTTTGCAGCCAGAAATTGTGGGGACTTATCTTCCTGACACTGGAACCCTGGGCTGGGGGGCCTGGTGTGGGGTTGGAACTCCTCACTCCAGAGATATCCCTCCTAAATTCTTATCCACCACACGTGGGTGAGGGACCAGCCTGTTCCTCATTGGCACCCCTCCTACCAGTCTACATGCATGTGGTTTCTTTAATTCCATAGTTGTCAGACTTTCATTCAAATCGATTTCTGATGGTTCTGATGGTTGTTCTATATTTTAGTTGTAATTTGATGTGGTTGTGCGAAGAGGCTAACCATATCTGCCTATGCCTCCATCTTGATCAGAAGTAAGAAGCCATTTTGAATGACCAGTTAGTGAGATGACCTGATTAAGCAAGGAGCATTTTTTTTTAAACCTTGCCTCTTTCATATGACAAATTATTTTTATTACTAATTATGAAATAAAATGAATAATAATGATTGAAGATTCATAAAAATGTCCTTTAACAACAAATTCCAGAAGCTGCAGTGCTGTCTATGTCTTTGTTCCATTGGAAACAATCATAAGAAATTTCAAATATCTCCTAGTTAAAATTTTTCCACTGAAATATTCGCATCACAAAATTCATCATAATTTCTATTATCTATGCTTAAATACATCTAAAGTTTTTCTTTGTCTTCTAAGATCAGAGAAAATGGATGAATGATAACAAATGTTGACATTATTTAATCTATTGCTTTAAAACGAGTGCCCATCTACTAGTGAGAAAGATCAGGACACTCGAATGCTGCTCTACTGATTTTTTCTGGCAATATAAGATCAGCATCTTCTGTTGTTTCTTCTGCTATTCTTTGAAATTTGATTGCTTTTTCTGAATAAATGACCATTTTCTTAGATTTTTTTCTGGTTAATTGCCTTCTCCACAATTTCTGGATGCTGTCCCTTTGATTAGAGTCTGATATAATAATATTTTATGTAAATAATTTATTCACTAACTAATAAGTTACAACTCAGGTAACTGTTACATTGTACCGCTGATGTAGCATTTTATTTCCTTAGTTCTTTCTTTGGTTTTAACACAATTAACAACTTAAAAAAAAGAAATTTGACTTTTAACAATATTATTCAAAATCAGCAAGATATTTCATGTATGAATTAAAATTTATATTTACTGAACACAATATTATACCTCCAATTTGCCCTCTTTTTCATAATGTGTTATAAATAATAAACATAAATGGAAACTGTAAGTGATCACATAGAATAATAGAATTGAAGAAACTGAACTTCTGCTTCTTTGTATTTACAATCACTCTTTTTTACTTCCAACCTACTGTTTAAATGCAGGATAGCTGGTTCCATGGGTTTTGAAGACCCGAATATGCCTGGGGAAACTTGAAAGATTCCAGCACTAAAGAACTTACTTGAAATTTAATGCATGCAGCTGAGTCTGTGAGTGCTATGGGCCTATGGTATAACTAGGGGTTATTTCTTTTTCAGTATGGTTTGTATACAATATTTTATTAATTTCAGATGCACAGTATGATAATTTGACATTCATATACCTTAAAATGTAGTCGCCGCACTAAGTCTAGCAGACATCTGTTACCATGCAAACCTATCACAATATTATTGGGGCTCTTTGCATTAATTTCCATGTAGCATATGTTTATGAAGGTAAGTAATAATAAATGTGCTAATTTGGAATAGATAGGTAGTTAGATGACAAAACATCAACGTTTGCAACAATAAAAGATTTATACTAAAAAGGTGTTTTGGTGGGGGAGGATTTCACAGAGTGGGGTAAAAAGGAACTGAGATACTTAATGATGTCATTGAGCCTACCTCTAGACTTCTTGCTATGTGGTTTAATAAAATAAATAATTGCATAAACTGCTGTTAATGGGGTAGTTTCTTACTTGCAGCTGGATGTTTTCTGATACCCTTCAGAACCTATCATAATTAGGAAGCTGCTCCTGGATGGTGACATTCTATGTGTCCTATCTCTAAGCCCTCTCCTCCTTCCTATTCATTTCTCAATGCAGTCTGGCTTTGCCCTCACTAGCATCTGAAATAGCTTATGCCCATGATACCAATGACACCGTGCTGCTTAACCCAATGGGTACTTCTCAGCCTTGACATCGCTTATCTTTTGACACTGTTTTCCATCCTCTCCTCAAAATGTTCTCTCCCCTTAGCTTTCACGACACCTAACTAACTATGTTGTTTGTACTTCTCCACTTTGTAAGCTCCATAAAGGCGGGGACCACGTCTATTCATTGCTTTTCCAGTGCCTGGCCTATAGCAAGCACTAAATGAATATGTGTAGACAAATACTCCTTTACTAAGGAAAGTAATTACTCATAGAACTTTAAATACGAGAAAGGCTTTAGGAGATGATTGTGCAGTTTGTACTTGGTTGGTGGCAGAGCTGGGGAAAGCAAGTCATCTGGCTCTCGGTCCAGTAGCCTTTCTAACACTTTGCCACCTCTGTGCTTCATGACATACTGATACTTACAAAATTATACTTGGATAAAATATAATTAAGTAATGTGTTTCCCTTTTATAATCAACAATTGCGTACCTATAAACCACTGGCCTATTCTAAAGATTCTTTAATGGTAGAGAATAAACAAAAGCAGGATGATCATTTTCATTTTTATATGAAGATTCATCAGAAGAAAGTGTAATTAACTTTTGGTTCTCTGTTTTTTTGAGACCTTGGCTAAAGGATGCTATTTGTGTAACTGAAACTTTCTTCCTTTCATGGCTGCTGTGTTTTCCAATAATGTCTAGCTTTCTTTTTGTTCAATTCAAATATGCACCAAATCCTCTTGCTAATATTGCAGAATCTAACCTGTCTGCTATTTAATGTCCCACACAGCTTACTTTAAACTTTTTTTTCTATCACCTTTCCTATTTGCAGAAAAGGATAAATACAGATTAGTTAGGATGTGACCATTAGTAACATAACACCCATAAACATTTGATAATGTGTTGCCTGGAAAGTGCTTTTGCAGTCCCAAGAAACTTTCCAAGCTCGAGAAGAAAGTGTCTATCATTCACCATCATATTCCTGAGAACTTTCTTTCTAAGCTGTAGACACGGCTCCTGCTTATCGCTAGGGTATTTTCAAACATGCTGATTGTTTGCTGTTCACAGGTGACCCTAATCCTGGGCCCATTCCTTTGAGGCCTCTCTGAGTATATGGTTCACTTTCCAGAAGCTACTGGTTTAAGGAGGTTCTTTTGAGTCAACGCTCTCACCTAAGAACCGGCTGGTAGACCATCAGGAGCTGAGAACTTCAAGAAATGGTCTTTCGCTCTTCCTCTCTCTCTGTCAGGGCTTCTCTCCTTGTCAGGAGCTCTGCTTGCCCCAAGGCTTCACGGCTTATTTTTCTACACATCTTTTCCTCTCCACCTTTCAGGACTGATCAGTTTACTCTCTGGTGGTCCATAGTTCAAATTCCCATGAGAGAAATTCTTGTGAACTTGGCTCACCTTTCCATAGCCAAGTTGTTTGTAGGTCATTGATCAGCCTCTGGATTGGCTGACACTGAAGCTGGCACCTGGGCCAGGACCACTGGCCAGGTGGAAGTGGGGTGCTGGGGTGACATACAAGATCTAACAGCACCTAACATACAACAAAAGAAGGAATGAGGGCAACTTCTAAAGGAAAGCAGGACACAAACTTTTTTATATGCTGTGGGTAGGATTTCTTTAAATGTTTAATATTCATTTAAACATTCTATTCTTTTATTGACCTGTTTTAGTACTATATTAACTGTATGACATGAATTCAATGCTGTACACTGCTTCTTGTTATTATGGCATTAAAAAAAAAAAAAGAAAGGAAGAAAGAAAGAAAAAAGGAAGAACCTGAAAGAGTCTACTTTACAGAAGAGGACTCCAGAGGTAGTACATAGATATTCTAAGGTTACAGGGCTACAGAAAGGCAGAAAATGAGAAGCAGGACCTCTTGATTCCCATCCAAACTCATAAATCAGCACCTAATGCCAGGACTAAAATATAGGGTCTAGATAATTCTTGATAATTAGGAAATGTTACCAGAAGGATTTCCTCCTTTTCTCATTTAAGAGGAGATACCGAAGAGAAATGGATGTCATGTTGAAGTGTTCTAATATATAATTACTTTTATGAAACATTTAAAATGCAAACTAGACACCTTTTCAAAACTTGCGAGAAATTATTTGAAAATCTATTTTAATTACAGAATCTTATCATGCTTCACATTCAGCTTTCTTTAATACCTAGAAGTTCAATAAATGTTTAACAAGTGTGTAACAAATTATAAATGATAAACTACCTTTTACCAAAAATGTGATTTACTCAGTCAACTAAACCCAAATAATTTCAAGAAATATATCAAAGAATTATTTCTAAACGGATTATTTTTTCTTGCTGTACACAGCACTAAGGGCAATCCTGTCAGCTCTGAAGCTCTTGTTTGAGCTGTTTTGTCAAATGCTTTGTGAAATGATATTCAGAACAGCACAATATGATGTCAACTTGCATTAATTCTTCCCAAAGAGAGGTGTTCAGTATTCAAACTGTGTTTGCCCTGGCACAATCTATTTATATTTCGGCTTCATTTCAAAAGGTTTACAAGTATCGCTTCCTTTGAAAGACTTCTTTTTTTGTTTTGTTTTGTTTTGTTTTTCTGCAATTTCTCTTCTAAAACAACCTTTGAAAAGACAATAATATGTCACATAAAGCTGCTTTCAGGGAGGTCATCAAGAAAATAAACATTTCAGGGAACTGAATAAAATGTTATATATCAACATTAAATTTTCCTATTTTCATCAAAGATATATTATAAAAAATAAAACTATTCTCATCAACTAAGAAGATATTTCTCAATGCAGTGAATCCATTAACAGTATTGCATTTGTTTTTATGTAAAATAGAATTTATTAATTTGTTTTCAGATAATAAGAACCATATACATGTTTCTAAAATTACATGTTTTTTAAAAATTAAATAAAATTATATAATGTCCTCTAATTCTATTACAATAAGGATTGTATATTAGCAAACACCTAAATGTTTTACTGATTGAATTTTATAAGCAACAATATAGGATAATAAAAGCATTCATTCCTAATTTTTTCATTTGAAACAACAATGTAAAGCACTAGTCCATTATTCTATCTTCCTAAGAAAACAGGAGAAAGGTTTTAAGATTCTAAATCTAGATTTTGATAATTTTGAAATAAATCCTTGCATTTCCCTGTTTCCCTGTAAGTCAATTATAATTTTGAATACAGAATTCAGTTGACTGCAGAAGATCTTTTTCAAATTTTGTCCTTTCCACCTTTTTTCTGAAGCCGGTTTCTGGTTGGTTCCGTCAATACCAAGGGTTCTTGTATGATGATTGCTGGGTAATGTTTGCCTAGTAGTTCAACTTCCACTTGTTGTCCTACCTTACTTAGCTCTACAGGGACATAAGCAAAAGCCAAACTCTTCTGGATGCTGTAACTGTAGCTTCCAGAGGTCGTGTTGCCAACCACCTGAAAAACAAGACCCAGCAATCTTCAGCATGTTGGTCACAGCTTTGTGCTTTTCCCCTCCAGGTGAAAACACTTAAATTATAGTGTCAATTCACAATCTGAATGTTTTACGATGTGCTGCTTGTGGGCATAACACCAGGAGGAAAACTTCACTTTTTTGAGAAACCTAATGAAAAATTACAAACTATGAAAAGTAATTCTCAAAGTATATAGGTATATTACTTTGAAATTTTTCATTTTTAAATAATAACATCTAGTTTCTTAATACCTGGCAGTATTTTGCTCATTTTCATGCCAAGAGATCTAAAAGGAGGAAGAATGGAATACTTTCATTTTAAACTTAAAAAATTTCCCTTCTGACCTGGCTGGTATAGTTCAGTGGATTGAGTGCTGGCCTGTGAATTAAAGGGTTGCCGGTTCGATTCCCAGTCAGAGCACATGGCTGGGATGCAGGTCAGGTCCCCATTTGGGGGGCGTGCGAGAGGCAACCACACATCGATGTTTCCCTCTCTTTCTCCCTCCCTTCTCCTTTTTCTAAAAATAAATAAACAAAATCTTCTAAAAAATTATTTTCTGTTATCAAAGTAGTATGGCACTAGTAAATACGTGTGAGAAAAATCTAAAACCCAAATGTAAACCTAGTTAACTGTCCCTGGTGGGGTTTAGAACACGGCCTGCCAAAATAGCACTCAACTAAACCATTTATTAATACACAGTCAATGTGAAGTGAACATTCTATATATGATGACAAATAGCACTTCGCGATACCTAGCAATTGCTAGGCACTTAAGTAAATGTTAACTTTAACCCTTCTAGCCCTACTCTGTACATTCTAGGGAATTAGTAGAGGCCTGGATCCCACCCTCATGAGCTTCCAGTCTCATTGAGGAATTAACATAGAGATACAAGAAAATATAACACGAAGTCAAGACCTTTGACATAATTAAGCTAGGATTTGTGCTAGACTTTGAAGGTGGGTGAAATTAAGTGTGTGGAGATGGGGTATGAAACTTTCCAGGATGAGCAGAGATGTGGTGTTAGGCAGGAACCATCAAACTTAAGGAGGATGAAACAGGAAAACTTGGGATGGCAAAACAGAGAAAAATACTGAACAAGAAATCAAACTTGGGAGAGGAAAACAAAAGCTTTATGCTACAAAAACAAACAAATAAACAAACAAACAAACAAAAACTTCTATATAACAAGCCTGATTAGAAGATAAGAGGATTAGTGGAAACCAGATCTAAATGTCTAAAGGAAAGTTTGAAATAGAAGGAAAAGCATATTAAAATGCTTTTATATATATCAGGTTAAAATACGACATTTAAAAATGTAAAAGGAAGACAACAAAAGCAAAATATGATTTATAACCCTACTTAAATGGCTTCTCCGGCTGCACAGCATGGCACTAACCCTTCCAGTCTCACTGTCTAGCACACTGAGCTGCTGTAGCTGGTGCCCCAAAACATTCATGGACATGCATCTGCCTAGTGACCTTTCAGCTGCCTCAGCAAAGAACCTGCTAGAACCTGCTAGCTAGTCTTTTGCATGCTATACTTTTATAACATCAAATATAGACTCCTATCTCTGTAGCTCCAGTTTTTAATTATCTCATTGAAATCCCAAATCAAAAGCTCTCCATATCATTTCTGAACTTCTCGTGGTGAGAACCGGTTGATTTAAAAAAAAAAACATAAATGCATTCATTAGTAAAGGCTTCTTTTGTGCAAATTATTAACTGCCAAATTATTGCTGAGATAACATGTTTTAAAATTGCTTTTCTTCTTTAGATCACAGTTAACTGATGTAAGAGAGTACTCTGCATCAGGGAGGTTGGAGTTTTAATGGTTGCTTTTTGAAAGACTTTCTTGGTAACTTTGGGTTCACTTCCCAGTCTGTAAAACAGATCTGTGTTGGGAGACCTGGGAAAGTTAACCTGACTTGCTTGGGCATCTTAAGAAAACAGGAAGAGGCCTGAGCAAGTCTCTTGGCCAAATCCCCCAACTCACTGGGTCAAAACCCCACAATCACTCTTCAGAGTCTGTGTACACCATTTCCTCAGGCATTCTCTTTCTTAGAACCTCAGCAGGGACTATCTTACAATTCTTTCTGCATTAGTAAGTTAAAGAAATAGCATATTTTTGGTGAATGCTATTTAAAAAATATTTATTGAATGCTTTGCTTTCTGCTAGATTACTTTCATTTCTCCTTTAATTTCTCACTAATATAGGAGTTAGTTGCCCAGAGTATTTTAGAAGTCTGTCCTTTCCTTTTATCCCATTACTAAATATCCAGGGAAACATTTTTTTTTCTAGCATAAATTTTATATTGTTTCTACCTTAAAATCTTCCTCATTCAATTAAATTCATTGGTTCTTTTTGCTCAGTGAATAACAAGAACAACCTGCCTAGTAGATCCTCATTCTCATATTCTTTGTGAAATGAAACATTGGCCTTCTTTCTACCAATGTAAACAAGCCTCGTTTATTTTTAGTCTTTTCTCATTCTTCTGAGACTTGAAGATGCCTTTAACTGACTGAGAGAAGATAACTTGGTAAATGGCCTTTGAAGGTGGTCACATAATTTAAATTGGATGATATATTGTTTCTTTGGTTGTCTGTGGGTGTTTTAGTTTACAAGTAATGAAAAGGGACACTTTCTAAATTCTCCAAACTTCATTTATTCATAAACTTCTTCAACACCCACTTACCGGCAAAGCTTCTTTTAAAACTAATGAAACCCCTTCCCATTCCCATCTTTGTACCTTGATTAAAAACAATTAAACTTACTTAAAATTATAATCCCTCTCTCCGGCGCCGCCCATCTCCCAGTCGGACTTTCCTTCTCCTCGGGGTACACTCACTCTGACTGCCATTTGCTTTATTTATTATGTTCGCTGTGGATCCCTCCTTCCCCTGGAATCTGAGCTCCACGGGGACAGAGGTCCCTGCCTGTTTTGTTCACTGCAGCATCCCCAGTGCCTAGGCTATTGCTGGCACTTAGTAAACACATAAGAACTTGTTGATTGTATGAGTACATTTGTACCCTATCTCTAGGACTGGAAATATTTGCAAGAAAGGGATGCCAAATACCAAAGACAGTACAAGTCCAGAAAAAATCAGGAAGTAAAATGCAAAAGCTACCTCATATTATTCTAGAACATGAAGAGGATCAAAGAGGGTTGACCACATAAAATGATGACTCTAATAAGCACAAAACAGCAGACAAGCTGGTATCAGGAAATTTAAGAGACGTATTATAAATATTGGATCCTACAAGTAGGTTAACCTCTCTGTAAGCCGATGGCATACAGTAGGAAAGATGAACAATATAGCATGTAAACTCAGTGCACAGATACCGCAAAGGAAAATTTGAATGCGGGTTCAAAAATGGAACATGGGTTTCCAGGCTTCCCCCTCCCAGCTTTGAGATGTAATTAACATATAACATTGTGTGAAGAGAAGGTATAGATGTCCAGGTTTTTTAACTTTAACTTAGCTATCATCATATTTAAGATGCTAAGAGTCTATCAGTTCGTCCTGGTTCATGTGGGGTTGTATACAGAATACTATAGCATAATCTATAATTCTGTAGCCCAGGAAAACAGAAAGTTGGCAGAAGGATGGGCATGCATTCTATTATTAAGACTGAGAAAGCTGGATGAAATAGAGTGAAAATGTAAAACAAAAGAAAGATGAGGTGGGAGAAATATAACCACTAGGGAAAAAAGTAATTAGAGGTAGAAAGAACCTTAGACATTACCTTTACCAATGGCCTTGTTTTATAGGTGAGAAATCTGGGGCCCAAAGAGACTAAGATCAGATCACGCAGTTAGTTTGTGGCAAAAGTGGTTATCAGCAGAAATTGTGGGCAAATTTGAAATTGGAGGAAAAGCCTATTAAGAGGGCCGAGCCAGAGGTTTAGAATAGAAAGAGGAAGTGGAAATATCGAGTTAAGAGTAGGAATGGTTCAAACATAAGAAAAAAGGCAGCACAATTATAGGTGAGGTGCTTAAGAAAGAGCTTGAGACCTGAGGAAAGTATGTTGGCTTCACTGTGTCTAATGACATCCATCTGCTACTCAGATGTACAAGAACTCTGGGTATATAATTAGTGCTGAAGACAATGCAGTGGGACATCTGCAGATACAGAGAAGAGAGTAAATTGGGGTATTCAGCATGGCTTAGAAGAAAGGATAAGCAATTCCAAGTCCAACTATACGTGGGTCAGAAATCAGCTCCATCAATCATGAGCTGTGTGACCTCAAGCAACTTACTTCACCTCTCTGAGCCTCACAGTCTCATCAAAATGATCAGCCTCATTAAAATGAAGTTGATCATAGATGTCTGGGAGGGATGTGATAAAATCAGATTATAGAGAATATAAAAAACATCCAGCACACAGTAGGAACTCTGTAGATGTTAGTCCTATGTCCAACTGACCCATGCCTCAGCCCAAGTGGCCATTTGTTTAGTAATCCAAAGGCTGGCATTTGCTCCCACTGGCTTTATGTACCTCCAGTAGTATTTTTTGTCACTGAAGAGGTGGGGGAAATGGAAACAAATATTAAGTAGGCTGCAATGCATGAGTAAAAACCCAGGCACAGAGTGCGTGAATCCCTGGATACTGACCAAGCAGATGCTGTTCCATACGAACCAACTGTTCGGGTGAAGGCTCCATGCCCACCCCGTCCCCGGTCTACGCGGAGCGCCCTGCACCTGCCTGCTAACACCAGCCAAAATGCGGCAACATCTTGAGTTGTACAGCAACCTGGGTTTTACAAACAGTCATGGAAAGTGGTGGAAATGAATTCTATCAGTGAGTTACTTGGTTTTACCAAAAGAGAAAATGAAAACATCCCAAAGTGAGAAGAAGGTAATTTTACTCTTCCTGAAGAACCAAGTGGTTTCTCTTTTCACTTTACTTTCTAAGGTTCTACCTTTTATTGTCATAGGTGTTTTCATTTGGAAATTTTTTTCCTGCTAGTGTGCTAAGGTTAGAATCATCTTCTTCTAAAAAAGCTAAGTCAGGAGCCAAATTTGTTATAAAATCCATCTCTTGCATTCGCAGATATGGATGTGGTGAGCAAATAGATGAGTTTACTCTCTAAACCCTACCTTTCTCATTGTCAAATGTCTTTCGAGTTTTGGGGTTTATTTCCTTTAACCAAAGCATATGAATTTTATGTTTTCAAAAATGCGTAGCATTTTGTTTTCCTTTCAGTTAATTGCTTTCTGTTTCTTGAATGTCAGCTCAGAAATCAAAAGTATGTCATCCCACAAGGAGATAAATAAAGAGCAAAACCTCTAAAAGGAAACAAATAGAGACAAGGAGAGTTTCTGTTGCAGGGAAGCCACAGGGGCCCCCCGCCGGGAGGTCCTCAGCTCTCACCTTGCCATTGTACCAGATGCTTTCATTTCCCTCCGGATCAACGTCGTCCGTTGCCAAGGTGAGGCAGACCAGTCTCCGTTTCAGCCCCTTGGCTTTAATCTGTTTCAGTGCTTGCTTTCCTATAAAGTCCGCTGGCTGCGGGAATCCAAGATAATGATGATGAATGAATGCTCAAACGCTGTGACAAGGTTAGAGATGCAAGCATTTAAATTTGTCTTTGCTATTTTCTCGCCAATTACACATTCAATAAAAATACAGATTGGATCAAACGTCTAGACAAATATTTCTTAGTCCTCAAATGACAATATCAGCCACCTATTTCTGAATAGGTTAGACTTAAGGGTAATAACTTGTGATAACAATTCTACCAGAACTACCTAGGCAGAAAAACATAAGGTATTGTGTATTGCGATGGTGGGTTATGAAAGTGACCCTTGTATCTAATGGTTCTGGGCAGTGGTCCTGGCTGGTGGTAAACAAAGTGCTGCTCAGTTTCTACCTATGGTAAGCCTTTTACAAGAAGGAAACTCACTTTTTGAAATGCGATGCCCAGAACAACCCCAAAATGCCTCATGTCTTTTTCCTTCTTCAGAGTAACGGTCTAGGGAACGTATTAACCTATTGAGTCGCACTCTTTAGGTCATGCAAGAAATGTATTGAGCCTGTGCGAGGCACCATGCCAGGCCCTGGGTGGGTTACAAAAATAGTCTGACGCAGACACTTTGACCAAAGAGCTTATCTCTAACATTGCGCATTTCAACCTTTTTTTCCCTCCTTCCATGCAACACATGACAGATGACATTCCTGTTCCTGATAATGTCCCTCTGGGCACACTCAGGGTTATTCCCAATGAAAGGCAACTGAGTGACATTGTTACAGGGATAACCTTGAATCCATTCTTATGCATGAAAAAAAAAAGGAGGAATGGAGGAATCATGCAAACTTTCGGACTTTCACATTTATTAATAACCCCTTACAACGAACAGGTAAGCAATAACTCATCAGTGGAGACACTTAGTAAATACAGGAGATATAATTCTATCCAAACAGAATGCCAGGTAAGTGTGAGACTCTAGTCAGAGGCTAAGAGCAGGAAGAGCTCAAAGGACGGAACGCTGGAGGAAGGCGTCTGCGTGGAGTGTGCGCAAACAAGCATCTCCTATCTGATGGGGGAGAAGGGGGATTTGTGGTATACAAATCACGTCTCTGTGAATGAGATTTAATTAGAGCTACAATGTGGAAAATTAAATTCTCGAAAACAGTTCTCATATGCAGACTAACTACTCTCTAAAAGAAAAGAAAAAAAGAAAGGGAACAACAACTTTAATGTCTTCATTGGCCAACAAAAGAGGAAAAAATATTTCATGCCAAAAAATATCCTCTGCCACCCACATTTAGGATTTTTACAGCTCTTCCTGCAGACACAACATTTTGGGTTGGTGCAATAAGTCCCCTTAACCTCTTGGTTAAACAGCAAGAGGGGTCCTCACACGCTTTGTGCCTGAGACCCCCAGTTCGCCCCTTTACTAACTCAGAACTTTTAGGATAGGCCCTCAATGAAATGTGATTTGTATGGATAGTGCATCTTTAAATTGCTGACCTGCACAGGAAGCTAAAGGAAGTTTCCATTGGCCTAGGTTAAAATAGTTGCAAAATGAAAGTCCAGTTCTTTCCCCTTCCCCAATGTGATCCATATGGTAAGAATCAACTATAAAGCTTTATTACAAAGCCAGATAAAAATTCAAAGAAGACTAGACTCCATGTTATTTAAGACGGGACGACTAGGGAAAAACAAAACAAACCCACAGGAAGAGCTTGATTCATTTGAATTCATATGTAGGAAAAATTGATGATAACAAAACTTATAAACTAAAGTTCATTATAGTTAAAACATGGATACATAAATATAGGAAGAACTCTATAACAATAGCAACAATTTTTTTTGCTATCTTTTTAAAAGGAGACTTAGATTATGGATAGATAATGACGAGGGGTGCGTTTTAGAATTCCTGTCTGGTCTCACCTTTTATTGTGTAGAAAAGCACTTACAACAACAGTGAGAGGCCAATACACATTGTGTAGTGTGACCTGTGTTGTGCCGGGAGATCCTAAATAGTTTCTTTATCTCCTGTTATGAAATCTGAATCTTTACTGTTAGAGATTCATTTAGATCTTGAAGGTTGGGCTTTCCTGAGTCCCTATTAAATAATTTTCTTTCAATTATTTACTCAACTACTATTATCCCCCTGCTGTGTATCATACAGTGTGTTAGGCACGAGGTATTCGGAGCTAAATAGAACATGGTCTCATAGCTTCTGGGAGCTGCTGAGGAGATGTGACCTCTTTCCTCCTTGTCACAACATGCTGAGTCTTGAAATTATTATATCCCGATGTTTTAACACATCAGGAAGGGAGAATAATTTGAGATTACTGAAACATGGTAGAATAGGACACATGATAGCATACACATCAGCTACACCAATTTGAAACATGACTCAATGTTGGTTCTGTTTGTTCAGTGAGAGTGTAAAAGCCACAACATTTTGTAAATTCAAAGCAAGGATGTCTAATGTGTGGCAGCAGAAATGCAAACAAACAGATGCTATGAGAGGGGTCTGTATAGCGGGGGCTGAAGGAGGAGTATGATCAGTTCCCTCTGCAGTGGAAGAGTGGGGCTGTGGTAGCATTCTGTCCACAAAAATTGTGTAGAAGTAGTTTGAACTGAACTGTTAAAGATGAGGTTTCATAATAACTATTGCCTGCATAGCCTTTCCCAAAAGTTCTTGCGTTTACATTACAATTTGATCTTTACAAGAACACACAGATGATGATTCGGGGTCTAAAAGAAGTGAACAAACTTGGCTAAAGAAATCAACAAACTGGTTAAGAATGACACTCTCAGGAGTCCTACCTCTGTTATTTTCACCTTCTATGAGGGGCTTCCACTGAGCCACTTACTCTATACCTTGGGAGGGGCTGTGGTGAAAGAGGACCAGAACTAGAGCTTTCAAAAAGGGTCCTTTTGGGGGTGCTGGATGAGAGCTATTGGGGCAGGTGCCAGGGCACTGAGGGAATAAGAAGTGCTGGAAGGGGAGCCTAACTCAACTTTGCCTAATTCACAATCTCGCTGAAGTCTAAGCAGAGACATAATGTATTAGCTAGTCACAAGAAACAGGAAAAGGAAGGGCTGGGGGAGCAATCCCAGAATACTTTTTTTAGAAGAGGAAAATTAAAGTCATGAATTCAGTAAAAAAGAAATTATGTTAAAAATAATATTTACAATATATTGAGCACTTGCTTTGTGCTAGACAAAATGCTGAGTTGTACCTTCATGAGCTCATTTGATCCTAATGACATTCCTAAGAGATAAATAATTTTACCCCAGTTTATGGAAGAGAAAGACCCAGCAAAGGGAAGGCTCAGCTACATGGCAACATGACTCGGCACCTTTAGATTCGATCCGTAGGTATATTTTAATGACTGTACCTGGAGACCAGCATTGGCAGACACAACTGGTATAAATGCTTTAAAAATATTTCTTTTAAATGATTCCTAGGTAGCCTAAACCTATTTGAAATACAGTCACTATCTACTAATATTTTTGTATTACATAAAAGGATTTGAAAATACCCTGAAAGCTAATATTAATGAAGCTTGACATCTATAGCTATATATCCCTAAATTAGGAAGTGATCTTGTCAGCAATTCTGTTCTCAGACATGAATGAAAACAATACTCTAACAAACAACATAAACCTAATGAAATGAAAGGAACGCAGACTTAAAACACAGAAGAGGTGACACCTGCCCCTCGAGAAAATTCTCCCTTCCTGAGCTTCCCTTGTGCCTTACTCGGGAAGATTTAAAGTGGGGCAATGGCACTTCATTCTCATTTTACTTGGCTTTCCTCCCAAGACTGTAGATTTTACTGTATTACATAGTTATTAATTATAAATAAGAGGGAAAGATGACTAAAAGTAAGTGCTGTGATTAAAACTGGTGCTTTCGAGTTGACCTGAGAACAGAAATACATTTCTTTAATGAGTCGCTGCCAAATTAACTATATAAATCGCTATTCATGTCTTTGAGAAACATCAATTTCTGGGGCACTGAGACTATACCTTAAAAATAGTCTTGGCTTATATCATTTAATTTATTAATTTTAAAGAGCAATAAGAGCTATTAAAACAGCTATCTGTGATACATACTAAATATAACATCCGCATAGATGGAAACACTGAGTAGATTTTAAGTGAAATGTAATTACTCATCTCTTACTAGCTCTTTTAAAACACACGTACTAGCTAAAAGTATATGGAAATGAAATAAACCAGTATATTCTTTGTCACAATTCTCAGGGCAATGGAGAGCTCTCAGATGTAGCTAAAGTCAAATTCAACAGTGGAACCTCAGTTCTTGAATTTAATTTGTTCCAGAAAACTGTTCAAGAAGCAATTTGTTTGGAAACTGAATCTCCTTTGTTTGTCGCCTGAGAGACGAGTGACTGATCATCACACAGGCATCAGCATGAAAAGGGTGTCCGGTAGAGAATGGAGACTCGAGGTTTTGTTAGAGAGCCAAGACATGTTTTCTGTGAACAACTTGATTGAGAACCAAATCGTTTGAGAACCAAGACATTCTAGAACCGAGGTTTGACTGTAGCAGCAGAAGGAAGGTTCTCCTACAGAGAGAGTCAGGGTAGTAGGCTTTGCAGACCAGGAGAAGAATGATAAAAACCTAAGTTTTGGACCTTTTTTGTTTCATATATTTGGTGTGTATACTCATTAGAAAATTCAAGGACATCATTAGTTTGATATTATTTTTTTGGCCCAAATCCCTTTATCCTAAACATCAAAGTTCCAAAGGCATAAGACAATCACTGTAACATCCTGGCTCCCGAGAAAGCCGCCTTTAGAAACCAGGCGCAGCACTGGTGGTGGAATTTTGCTCCTACTTTGACAGACAGAAGGGAGTCCCCATTGCTTGTGTTTTTTATGACTTTTGCTAGATTCAATGTTAAAAAGAATATTTACTGTCCAGTTTTTGAGTCTAATGATTCAAACAACAACTGAACACTGGACTTGGGGCTTTGTCTCATGAATGCCCATGTTCAACTGCATTAGCAACAATTACAAGGTGGAGTTTTCATCTCTCTAGGCTGAACTGAGGAACTCACCCACATGGTGTTTTAAGTATAGCACACAAGTCTAAATGCAAAGTAAATAATTATTAAAGAAAATGAGAAAAACATGAAGAAATGAAGTCTCACCAGGGAACTAAGATCTTTCCTGCTGGGATCTTCAAAAAGCTGAAAGGATTTTATTTATAGCTCTTTCTTTCATATCTAAAAGATTTTAGAGTCAGCCCTGGCTGGTGTGGCTCAGTGGATTGAGTGCTGGCCTGTGAACCAAAATGTCATGTCACCAGTTGGATTCTCAGGGCACATGCCTGGGCTGCGGGCGAGGTCCCCAGTGAGGGGAGCGCGAGAGGCGACCACACATTGATATCTCTCTCCCTCTATTTCTCCCTCCCTTCTCTTCTGTCTAAAAATAAATAAATAAATAAATCTATTAAAAAATAAAGATTTTAAAGTCAATTCAGTGAGATGGAAGGGAATTAACATTTATAAAGGTACCAAATGTACTTTATCTCATCTAATACTTAGAACAAACTTATGAGGTGGATAGTTTCTTCATTTTAGAGCTGAGAAAACTGAAGTGCTTATAGGTTAAGCAACTTGTTTAGTTCCAGAACCAGTAAGTCCCAGAGCCATGATTCAAACCCTTCAACAAATACTTACTAAGGCCCTACTAATCATCAGACAGTTCTAGCCCTAAGGTTTCTTGGCCCCTGTCCTTCGGGGGCTTACAGTCTAGTTGAGGAAGCAGCCATTATTATGGGGCGTGATAAGTACCTCATTGGTAAGCACAGGGTGCTATAGAAGAGGTGTTCCCAGCACACCCCTGGCTTTAATTACTATTACACGAATCATCCAAATCCATTCTTTTGGACCAGAGGTCTACAAAGTCATATGCTCAGCTGCTCTCCACTTGGCTGTCCCAGAGCTCCACAGCGCCACAAATCCTTCCACACTCCTCTCTTCACACAAAGTGCCCCTGGGGTCTCCACCCTACTGTCTCTTAATGCTGCTCACACCTCTTTCTTCCCCATCCTATAGCCACTGACTTAGTTGAAGCCCTTGAGATCTCTCCACTGGATTTCTTTAAAAATTGGGAAGGCAATCCCCCAGGACCAGGTGAATACCCTTTTCATTTGTTTTCTATCAGTAGAGTGTCACTCCTTACTCAGAATCCTTCAATGGCTTCCCAGTGTCTCCAGGATACACTCCAAATTCTTTCTTTCTTTCTTTCTTTTTTTTTTGAGAGAGAGAGAGGTGGGGAAAGGGAGGGAGAAACAGAGGGAGAGAAACATCCATGTGAGAAAGCAGCATCAATCAAGTTGCCTCTAGTACAGGTCTCAACCAGGGACCAAACCCACAACCTAGGCACATGCGCTGACAGGGAATTGAACCAGCAACCTTTCGTTTTATGGGACAATCGACGCTCAACCAACTGAGCCACGCCAGTCATGGCGCACTCCAAATTCTTTAGCCTGGTAAGTGAGGCCCTTCACCACGACCCCCCAGCATTTCTCCATCACCCTCTCTTGACACTGATTTCAACATCATAATTCCTGCTGTGCATCTGTTACCTGCCAGCCCTGAGCTAGGTGTTGGGCGTAAAATGGTAAACAAAACACGTTTTGTATTGCCAGGCGGTACTTACAAAGTTTACATTCCATTCAAAAAAGAAATAAAAAGAAACAAAGAAAGAAAATAATTACAAGCTGCAACATCCTATAAGGAGAATGTAGCTGCAAATTTTCTTTTTAAAATTATGAAATAAAATTCAACAATTTGTCTTTAGAAAGACATAATACATAAGTAAGTGGGTTTTATTTCAAAAATAAAATGTTGGGTTAACATTTGAAAATTAATAAATATCATTCACCATATTAAAAAAATAAAAACATATGATTATCGCAATAGATGCAGAAAAAGCATTTGCCAAAATCTAATATTCCTGATTAAAAAAAAAAACTTTTAGCACTAGAAATAGAAATAAATGCCCTCAACTTATAAAAAGCATCCTGTAAAACCTGCAGCTAACATCATAATTAAATGAAAGACCGAATGCTTTCCACTTATGATTAGGAAGATAATCATGTCTGCTCTTACCATGTCTATTTAACTTTGCTGAAGGAGGTTCTAGCCAGTTCAATAATGCAAGAAAAAAAATAAAAAGCATCCAGATTAGAAAAGGTAAAGCAAAACTTATTTTTATACTTATTTATTTATATACTTCCTTTATCTTTATTTTAAAACTTATTTTATAAAACATGATTGTCCATGTAGAAAATCCAATGAAATCTACAAAAAGGTACAATACTAGAACTAAGTGAGTTTAGCAAAGTTGTAGAACACAAGGTCAATATACAAAACCCAATTGTTTTCTAGTTACTAGAAATACAAAACTGAACATTGAAATTAAAAATACCATTTACAATAGCATCAAAATACAAAACACAAAAAGATTACCTAAATAAATTGAGAGATATACCTTGTTCATGAGTTGGAAGACAAGCTGACCTATAGAATGCAAAACCAATCAAAATCCCAGGAGGCATTTTCTTAAAACAATAAATTGACAGGCTGATTCTGAAATTTATAGCAATTCAGAGGACATAAAACAGTTAAAATAACTTTGAAAAAGAAGAGAAAATTGCAGGGCTATCACAACGTGATTTAAGCTACAGTAATTAAGACAGTATGGTAGTGATAGCAAGAAAGGCAAATACAGATGTTCCTCAGCTTACTATTCATTGTAAGTTGAAATATAGCAAAAATGTATTTAATCCACCTAACCTATCGAACATCATAGCTTAGCCTACCCTACCCTTAAACATGCTCAGAACACTTACATTAGCCTACAATTGGGCAAAATCATCTCGCTGCCACTGCCCAGCATCAGAGAGGGTATTGGATAGCATATTGCTAGCCTGGGAAAAGATCAAAGCTCAAAGTACACTTTCTACTGAATGCATATGGCTTTTGTACCATCAAAAAGTTGAAAAATCATTAAGTTGAACATTTGTAAATTGGGGATCATCTGTAGATCAACAGAACATAGTAGAGTCCAGAAACAGACCTACACATACATGGACAACTGATTTTTGACAAAGGTGCAAAGGCAATGCAGTTCAGAACGCATAGTCTTTTTAACAAACAGTGCTTAAAACAATTGGATGTTTATATACTAAAAAATAAACTTCATTTTTGCACCAGATACAAAAATTAAGTAAAAATGAATCATAGGCCTATACCTAGGAAAAAGAGCAGAAAATCTTTGTGATTTTGGATTAGGCAAAGATTTCTTCGATATACCAAAAGCATGAACCATTAAAGAACAAATAGATATGGAATTTAAAAATTCAAAAAATCAGCCCTGGCTGGGCAGTTGAGTTGGTTAGAGTGTGGTCCCGATACTTGAAGGTTCCAGGAAGGATCCTGGTCAGGGCGCACACAAGCATCAACCCATGGATGTGTAAACAATGGAGCAACAGGCTTCTCTCTCTCTCTCAAATCAATGGGTAATTTTTTTTAAATTAAAAGCTTCTATTCTTTGAAAGATACTATTAGACAAATGAAAAGACAAGACACAGACTGGGAAAAATATTTGGAAAGCATGTATCTAATAAAGATCTTGTACCTGGTATACATAAAGAACTTTCAAAACCGAAAAGAAAAAGAAAACAATTAAAAATGAGTGAAAGTTAACCAGGCACTTCACATAAAAAGCAATAGGGATAGTAGTCAAGTACATAAAAATATGTTCAATGTGAAAGCATTAAGGAAAAATATTAAAATTTTGATGAGATACCATTACACACCTCTTAGAAAAACTAAAGTTAAAAAGACTGACCATGACAAGTGATTGGCAAAGATGTGGAAGAACTGGAACTCTTGTAACTGCTGGTAGAAATGTAAAATATAAAATGATACATCGCTTTATAAAACAATGTCTTAAAAAGTTAACACACACATGACATTTTGTCCAGCCACTTCACTCCTAGGTATTTACCCAAGAAGAAAGATAGCACTTGTCCATGTAAATACTGGTACACAAATGTGCATAGCAATTTTATTTGTAACAGCCTTAAGCTAGAAATAACTCAAGAGTTAATAAGTATATAAACAAATTGTAGTGTATGTATCTATGTGTCTATACATGTATATAGACACACACACATTTTATATATATGTATGTGTGTGTGTATATATATGTCCTAGTATGAAAATGAATGATCTACTGATACACATAACACTACGTATGTGCCTCAAACTAATTGTGTTGAGTGAAGGAATACAAAGAGTACATAGTATATGATTACATTTAATAAAACTCTAGAAAATGCAAAGTAGTCTATAGTGACACAAAGATCTTTGGGTGTGTGGGGGGGTATGCGGCGGGCTGGGATGTAGGGACTGCAAAGGGGCATGAACAAGCTTCTGAGGGTGAGGCACATGTTCACTGTCTCCATCGTGGTGACAATGTCACGAGTGTACACGTGCATTAAAACGTAGAGAATGATACACTTTTAACATTTCAATTTATTGCATGTTGAGCCTGTTAAAATAAAAATAATAATAATAATAATAAAAAATAAAAACAATCTAGATAATTACTTCAGTTCATTCCTAGACCAGGGTACCTGGACTTCCAAATTATAAAGCAGTCAACTAATCAGCACATTTAAGCTTGTGGGGTGGAGTTACTGTTTCGTAACAGAAATTGGGTATATGTGAGGGTGATGATTCAATGCCTGTTCGTTGAATATACTCTGAAAGATATTTCAGAAATTAGAAGCTTTATCTCAGCCTAGGTTTTATTTCCTCTTTTCTTTCTTTCCTTTCTATTTCTTCTTTATCATTCAGCTACGGAAATGGGTAAGAGAATAAGGATGGCTTAATTAAAATGACACAACTATGTGGCTCATATAGATAACGTAGCACCAATGTCATGAACAACTCTGCTAGCTGGTATTTCACAGAATTTTAGACATGGCAAGGGAGCCCTCATTTTACAGATTAGCAATCTCAGGTACAAAATGAAATTAAATAGCTTTCCCAAGGCCACATAACTAGAATCTGGTGCTTTAAAAAAAATTTTTTTTCCCCTGGCTGGTGTGCCTCAGTGGATTGAGCACTGGCCTGTGAACCAAAGGGTCGCTGGTTTGATTCCCAGTCAGGGCACATGCCTGGTTTGCAGGTCAGGTCCTCAGTAGTGGGCACACGAGAGGCAACCACACATTGATGTTTCCCCTTTCTTTCTCCCTCCCTTCCCCTGTCTAAAAATAAATAAATAAAATCTTTAAAAATTTTTCTTTTACTTACTGCCAGCTCCAAAGAAAGGCAGGGGAGAGAGAATGTATTTAGCAGCAGGCTAGCCAAAACGGGTAATACATCTACTGACTTACTGCCGGTCCACTCAGATGCTGGAGCACCAGCCTCTGATAGTCTACCTGTTTCTCTGCTTTCCTGTTTACTCCTAGGACCACAGTAGGTATGAACAAAAAACTAAGAAAGTGGTTCTCAATCTTCATTGCATAATAAAACCAAGGGTCCTAGACCCAATTAACCCTCCATCCCTACCCGGTTGGTTTGGGGTAGGTCAGTGTTCTCAAACGAGTGTGAATCAGAAACCCCTGTCATAGATACAGAGAACAGGCTGATAGGTACCAGAGAGAGGAGGGCTGGGGGACTGGGTGAAAAAGTGAAAGGTTTCAAGAGTACAGATTGGTAGTTACAAAGCAGTCATGGGGATATAAAGTCCAGCACAGGAAATATAGTCAGTAATATTGTAATAACTATGTATGGTACTAATGTTGTAATAACTATGCAGGATACCAGAAATATCATGGGGAACACTTTGTAAAGTATATGATTGCCTAACTATTATGCTGTACACATAAAACTAATACAAAATAATATTGAACGTAAAGTGTAATTGAAAAATATTCTTTTTTAAAAAAGGGTCTCATGGAGGACTTGTTAAAACACATCATTGGGCCCCCAGTTTCTGATTTTGGGTGTCTGGGATGGTACTCGATACTTTGCATTTCTAACAGACCCCAAGGCAACAGTGATGTTACTAGCCTGTGAGCGATACTTTGAGAACCACGAGGGGCACAGCATCAGTACTTTCTAAGAAGTTCTCCAAGACAGAAAAGTTCAGACAGTTGAAAATCATTGATTTGAAACAATCATTCTCCATCTTTTCTGGAATCATCTGGGGAATTAAAAAAAAAAATACTGATGCCTGAGTCCTTACCCCCAAGATTCTTTTAAATTCATCTGGGATGTAGCCTGAGCCTCAGGAGTTTTAAAGCATCATAGGGAGAAGTTGAAGAAGGTACAAATAAGCGAAAATGTATATTGTGTTTATGGACAGAAAGAATTAACATCATTAAAATGTTCATACCGCCCTGACCAGTGTGGCTCAGTTGGTTGGGCATCATCCTGCAAAGGGAAAGGTTGCCAGTTCAATTCCCAGGCAAGGTACACGCCTACATTGTAGGTTCAGTCCCCAGACAGTGCATGTGCAACAGGCAACTGATCAATGTTTCTTTCTCACATGGATGTTTCTCTCCCTCTCTTTCTCCCTCCCTTCCCCTCTCTAGAAAAATAAACAAATAAAAATTTTTAAAAAATGTTCATACCACCCAAAGCAGTCTATAGATTCAATGCAATTCCTATTATCAAGACACCAATGGAGTATTTCACGGAACTAGCAGAGCTGGACAAATATTCCAAAAATTTATATAGATGCACAAAGACCATGAATAGCCACAGCAATATTGAGAAAGAACAAAGTTGGAGGAATCATGCTACCAGATATCAAACTATACTAAAAGTCCATAGTAATCAAAACAGCATGGTACTGGCTTAAAAACAGACATATAGATCAACAGAACAGAATAGATAGCCCAGAAATAAACCAATGCCTCTGTGGTCAAATAATATTTGACAAAGGGTACAATAACATATTATGGGGTAAAGATAATCTATTCATTAAATGCTGTTGGGAAAATTGGACATACATGCAAAAAAAATGAAGCTAGACCTCCTTCTCACACCATACCAAAGAATAAACTCAAAATGGGTTAAAGATTTAAAAGTAAGACTCAAAACCATAAAACTAGAAAAAACATAGGAAGTAAAATCTCAGACATTTCTCATAGCAATATTTTTTTCTGATATATTGCCACAGGCGAGAGAAACAAAAGGAAAAAAGTAAACATATGGGATTTCGTCAAACTAAAACATCAAAACATCAACAAAATAAAAAGACAACCCACATAATGGGAGAACATATTCACCAATACTTCTGGTAAGGGGTTAATACCAAAAATTTATAAAGAACTTACAAAACTCAACACCCAAAAGACAAACACCCAGTAAAAAATGGGCTAAGGACCTTAATAGACACTTCTCCAAAGGGGACAGACAGATGGCCAATAGGCATATGAAAAGATGCTCAACATCACTAATCATCAGAAAAATGCAAACTAAAACCACAATGAGATATCACTTCACACCTGTCAGAATAGCCATTATCAATAAATCAAGAAACAACAAGTGCTGGTGAGGTTGTGGGGAAAAGGGAACTCTAGTACACTGTTGGTGGGAATGCAGACTGGTGCAGCCACTGTAAAAAGCAGTGTGGAATTTCCTCAAGAAACTAAAAAATGGACCTGCCTTATGATCTAGCAATTCCACTTCTGGGAATATATCTAAAGAAACTCAAATTACTGATTTGAAAGAACATATACATCCCTATGTTCATTGCAGCATTATTCTCAATAACTAAGATTTGGAAGCAGCCCAAGTGCCCATTAGTAGATGAGTGGATAAAAGAGCTGTAGTATATTTACAGAATAAAATACTACTTGGGCATAAAAAAGAATGAAATATTAACCTTTGTGACAGCACAGGTGGACCTGGAGAGTATCATGCTAAGTGAAATAAGTCAGTCAGAGAAAGACAAGTATCATATAATTTCATTTATATGTGGAATCTAATCAACAAAATAAACTAACAAGCAAAACAAAAACAGACTCATGGATACAGAGAACAGACTGACAGCTGTCAGAGTGGAGGGTGGTTGGGAGCTGGGTAAAAAAAGTGAAGGGATTAAGTGAATTAAATAAACTTTAAAAAATAAAAATAAAAGAATACTCTGTTGAACACAGTAAGTGGAACGCTGGCAGCTTCTTTGAAATATTATTATAATTTAATGCCATTTACTGGGGGAACATGGTGGCAAATACTGTTTGCAAGTAGAAAGAAAAAGTATCATATGATTTAAAAGAATCATACTCTAAATGATTCTAATGCAGCCAAGAGAGAGAGTCACTGAAAATTTTCTGCTTCTTCAATTCCTACTACTACTTAACCTAAAACCTCCCCAACAGATGGGTACTCTTACCACTATAGCATATTAGAAGTTCCTTTCTAACTTGTTGTCTGTCAACAATGATTTAATTCCACTTTGATGTTTTAAAACTGCTAATATTTATTGAATACTTAGGATGTGGTAGGCCTGGTAATAAGCTCTTTGCTACTGTACTGTTTTTTTTGTTTTGTTTTGCTTTCTGAATAGCTATGCTTTAAATATTTTTTCTTCAAAGAGAGATCCTGTATTTTCTAGAATCAAGATTGTTTTCTAACTTGTGATTACTATATACTACAATTTATTTCATTTCTACTGGTTAGAAGTTCAAGTCAGTAAAAGAGAGGGAAAGAAGGCGACAGAGGACCTTATAGAAAAAAATATTCTGATCTGCTTAAACACATTACACTTCATATTTGATTCTCTGTAAATCTCGGCTGAGGTTGTCTGGAAATGCACAAATATTCAGTAATTCCCAGAGAAAAATTCCAAGAATACATATGACTCCATTTTAAGGCCGCTAATTTTCCTTTTGCTCTTGATTAGCACACTTCTTTCATTTCCAACTAAAAAAAAAAAAAGCCACTAACTTTTTCCCCCAAAAGTAACTTCCTTTTAAATAAATTCTAAAACCAGTAAGAACAATGACATGAATTGTCTCAGGCAAAGGGGTTTTAGCTGAGGAAATGTAAAAGCATAGACAGGTATTCAATTACTTCTACCTGCATCACAGTAGCGGTTGACGCTCCCTCTCCAGGCCCTGTGCTCACTCTCCACCAGATGGCTCTGTTCTGTGCTGCCCAACGACCCTCCCCGTGCAGATGGTATTTTCATAATTAATGTTAAGAATGTTTCCTACATCTTTAGTTCCTGAAATACCATCTGTTTCAAGTTTCATGAGATCTGAGAGCCAGCCGGAGCTCTATCTTTAACGTTCAGACCTGTGGTCCAGCAAGGTGTTTAATAAATGAAACAATAAATGTTGACTACATGGATGAATTGTAATACCACCAGGGAACTGAAGCTCAAACAATTCTAAGGATTAAGCAAGGCAAGTGTCATCACACCATCTTCCTTTGCCACCTATGACTGCTTCAACATTTCATTTTTCTTTGCCCTACTTTTGTACCAGCTTCACAAGAACTCAGTTCACCCTATGGAGCCTAATGGTCCACCTCCTCAGTCACCTATCTTCCTTCTTAAATGGGCATAACAGCTATTCCGGTCCTACCATAAAACACAGAATTTGGTATAACAAAAAATGACTGGGGGGGGTATCAATTAATAAAGTTGAGTCCATGTAAATTCTATGATATATGTTTCCAGAAAAAGGAATTCCTGGGCAGCTATTCAAGACTGATGAGCTCCTTATGGGAAAGGACCTCACAGGGGAAAGGGGTGGGTGAGAAAACAGCACTGGCACGAGGTCAGAGAGCAACCCGGACTAACCCTTCCGACTGCACCTAGGTCTCGCTGCCTGTCTGCGTGCTAGCTTCCTCGCCCTTGAGTGAGGAGGTGGTACTGAGTGCTCTCCAGGGACCCTCCCAGCTGTGACACCGTTGCACCTCGACATTTTCCTTCGAACTACGTCTTCGTATTATGGCTTATCAACGATCATTGTGTAAACGTTTAAGGGCCAAGTAGGGAATTCTACATGGAGGCAAACCTGGCTTTATTGTGCTTTGCAGATGTGTAAGATGTGTGTTTTACTAATTGAAGGCAATGCTCTCCATCTGCAGAAAGGTTACAGCTCGCTTTATTGCCTTACTCAAGTATCAAGGCCTTCCTTCAACTGGTTAAAAAAAAAAAAAAAAGACCAACAACAACACAACATCTGTGAAGAGCAATAAAACAAAGAGTAATAAAACCTGGTATGACTGTAGGACCTAAACAAAGTTGATCCAACCTATTCACCTCTCTTGGAAATTAGCGAACATCTCTATGGCTAGGATGACGCCCACTCACCACCTGAGTCAATACAATTGAAAAAGACTGGCTCAGGTAGGTCCAGGTCCTTGTGCTATTGGACTTTCACCCAATGAAAGCATTAGAAATTAACTTTGTGACACCAGAATGAGAAGCAGCAATTCAGACATCATAAAAACACACCATAAATCAAAATCATTGTGTTAAACAACTAACTTAATTCTGAACTGAGCTTTGGTTATTGAAATAATTTAGAGGAACTAATAAATATGCAATCCGCACCTGCTTATAACCATAGAGGGAGTTTTAAAATCCATTTTCAATACAAAGAGATAATTTATCTGCACTTTATTCCCAAACAATAATACCCAAACACTGAAGCAAAAGAGACAGTTATCTATTTATCTATTGGTGACCAACAATAGAACTTTAGTGCTTTCAAGAGCCAGGCCATTTTTATCCGTATTTGAAACAGCTAGACGAAGACTTCTGGTACCAGAAGGAGCAGTCTGCTGCTGGGGTCTGCTTGGATTCCAAGCACCTGCT
The DNA here is from genome assembly GCA_004026545.1 of Mormoops blainvillei. Classification (NCBI taxonomy): domain Eukaryota; kingdom Metazoa; phylum Chordata; class Mammalia; order Chiroptera; family Mormoopidae; genus Mormoops; species Mormoops blainvillei. The sequence continues at coordinate 242,240 of PVJD01000111.1, forward strand.
TCCTCTGGTCTGGAGGCAGATGGTACATCATAAAAATAAAAGTCATGGGGAATATGCACAGAAAGATATTCCCTTTAAAACCCTTTAGGAGAAGGCTCTTTTTTCCTAAAATCTGATACTGTAAATATACACGCTTATGTTACTATCTTAGCTCAGAATTTGGGAACTGATACAGGGGCATTAAAAAAGTTTTCCTAGCCTGATTCTTATGCATGTGCTCATCTATTTCCACAGGATGGGAAAACAGCCTTTATTTCATTAGCACCTGAGGCAGGACAGTTTGTTCTTGGAACTCTCACACAAGTACCCTAGACAGCAGCAGCTGCTGTTCTGACCTACGACCCAACCTCAACTCCACCAAGTTGTTTCACAGCAACCAAGGCACTGCCAGTGGGTGCCTGCGTCAGCTGGCGCTGCTCTAACAAAGTACCACAGGCTGGGGGGCTTAAACGACAGGAATTTATTTCTTACAGTTCTGGAGTCTAGCAAGTCCGAGATCAGGGTGCCGGCCAGTTCAGTCCCCCTGTGTGTCCTCTTCCTGGCCTGCAGACGGCTGCCTTCTTGCTGTGTCCTTACACGCGCAGGGAGCAAGCCTCTGGTCTCTCTTCCTCTTCTCACGAGAACACGAATTCCAGCATGGGGCCCCCACCTCATGATCTCGTCTAAACCCAACTACCTCACAAAGACCCCACCTCCAAACAGCATCACATTATGGGGTGAAGGGCTCAACACATGAATTTTGGAGGGACACAACATTCAGTCCATAACAATGAGATATCCTCCTATATGTATCTATTGGTTTGTATAGATAAGCTAAACTATAATAAATTGGCCTCATAATATGCTTTTCCACAACAATTATGTACGGTGGTGCTTCTCAAATTTTGGGTGCATCAGAATCCTTGCAGCTTGGTAAAAGAGATTTCTTGGCCTGACCCCCAGAGATTCTGGTTTAGTAAGGCTGGAGTAGAACCTGAGAAATTGCATTTCTAACAAGTTCCCAGATGATGCTGATGTGTTCTGTCTGAGAACTGCACTTTGAAAACCGCTGAGGTAGGAGTTCCCTTTAGAATGTTGATGTCAGTTATGATTCTTTGGGCCTATAGTGGCTTCCCGGTAAATACCTATTTTATGCTGAACACATTTGAAATGTGTCATTTGCTTATACTCAGGTGTTTCAGTTACATACAAAGATGCTTAATAAGCAGGTGGACGACCTGCTAGGCCAGGCTGCTCTGTGCTCTGAGTACCCAGGGAGAGTCCATTAATGCTGTGTGTCTGACTAGCTGATGTGTCGCTTCACAAGTCACCAGGCTTTGCAAGAATGTCTGCAGATATCTTATCCTTACTCATTTTTATCTCAGAGTGTAGATTTTGTCTTTAAAGTTGCTGGATTCAGCTATATTACCTCTAAAAGCACACTGCAAAAGGCTGAACTGATAGCAAATTTTGACAAAGCTTAATATGAAACACTTGAGCAATGCTTAGCATTTCTGTTCAACTCATTTGTCCTATAATCACATGTTTAAATTTTAAAAAAAGGCTCTGTCATGAAACCGGATAATTTTTAAGATTTACTTCAAGTACACTTTAGAATATAAACATACCTTATTTAGTTTTACAAAATATTCCAGTCCAGCTTCCAAGGGATTTGTATCACAGTTCATCTAAAAGGGAAGCACACATTTTAAATCTTAGATGAGTGCAAATCATTTCAGTAACTTTCATGTATTTTTTTTTTTTAGGAAAGAGAATACTTTTTGATTTTGAATATAGATTATGAAAAAAGAAAATTATGGGTTGGTCTTTAAAGTGATTTTTTAAATCTAAAATTCAAATATACCCTTTTAGTTATTATTTCAATAGCAAGCTAGAAACTAAAATGCACAGTCTGTTTCCATGACTTTTATTTTAATAAATATCCAAGGGATATCACAACATGACGCTCCTTCCAGAAATAAGACTTCATATGTTTTTATGTAATAATTTTGTGTAATTAGGCTTTAAAAAGTTATGAAGTAATTTACTTATCTTACAATTAGCCAGGAATCAGGATAAGTGGAGGAGAAAGCAGATGGTAGGAAAATGACTTCTACAGAGTTCAGGAAAAGAGAAAAGGAGATAATAGAGGTTGAATCTCAATCTTTTCAAATACAGGCACGTTATTACAATATACTTCAAATCAGAACAAAAGCCACTATTTGGAATTAGACCTGAAGTTAATGGTTTTTGTTTGTTTGTTTGTTTTGTTATGGGTCTCTTTTGCTCCAAGAGAACTTATCTAAACTCCATAAAAAGTAGCCAGCTTTTTAAAAAAGACAACATGGCACTCGTATAAACTAGATGAGTAATATAAACTTGTTTCACATAATATACAATCCGGTCTCATATTTTCTAATTAATTTGAGCAACTCTAAAATTATGTTGTATCTGCTCAGAATTTTTCTGGGAAAAAAAATTAAAGCAAAGCCCAGGAGATTGATTACTGTAATAACACTAGAGGGCGTGCTGGTACTGCTGGGAAATCAAGGGATCTGGGATGTGAAAAGCTCTTAAGAGGGCAGCTCCCCAAGAGGAGACATGAGATAAATAAAAAGGCAGGAGGGTGGAGAAATACCTAACTCCAAAGGCTGCTTCGGCTGCTTCATTCCACGGGGAGCAATGTGGGACAGAGCTGTTCTCTGATCCTCTCCCTGCTGCAGCCTCACCTAAGGCCCAGGGTGGCGGCTGGGAACCACTTAGCAGAGCAGCTCTCCTGCAAAATGACAAGCTTGCCCAGGGCCCTTGCTCTTACAGGGGTGCCAGGAGGCTGCCCTCTCTACCACAAAGCCCACTTGCCTCTGCCTATATAGCGTAAAGGCCCAGGTAGCCCTGCCTGTGCTTTTAGATTCACTTTGCTCTCCAGTTAAATTCATTCTATTATTTGCTAGGCACTTTGTAGACTGTCTAATATCTATAGCTCTGTAGGGAAAAGATTGTCTCTATTTTATAGGAGTGTAAACAGAGTCTGTAGAGAGTTAAGGTCACATATGCGGTGGAGGATACATTCAAACCTGAGACCCCACTCTAAAGTCCATCCTTTATCACTGTTGCTTCTCTCACCTTTTAAACCTAAAACCTCAATGTCTTCTAAGAAGAAACAAGGAACCTGAAAAAATTAAGGGGTCCAGAGACAGCCTGATGGATTCAAGATAAAAGAGGAGAACAGAGTTTGAACCATAGCTTGGCCACTCCATGTAACATGGACCAAGTTGTTTACTGTTTCTTAGTGTGACTGTGTGCAGAATGGGGATAACGTAGATACCCTGACTCCCATCCCCTTGTTCAAGAATCATGAATTATCGGGAGAGTTGAGAAGGTAAGGAAAATCATGCAAATGAAAACTGTGTGTAACTAGACACATAGAGATCCTTAGTTCCCATTATCAATGGTAGAAGTAGGCTAGACAACACATCCTAGACCATCAACTGTGCTCCACAGAAAGATGCCTTTTGTTGTTATTTCCCCAAAGGAACATGATAAGAAGAAGATGAGAATGCAGAAAATGACAGAGGAGGGAGAATTTGGAAGGCGGTCCTCCGATTCTGTCGGGTAGGCAGGCTCCCTTGGGGCAGCCGCGGCTCCACACACAGTCAGAGATGGATGGCCAGGGCTCTCAGCCAAGAGCAGGAATTAGGTGGAATAAATATTATGCCATAATTCCACTGAACTTTCAACTGAGAATTGAAAAGAAAAATCTCTTCCCCTAATTAAATAAAGTTATTTAATAATACATCATTTCTCTTATAGGCAGAACCAATGTTAAAGCAGTTAAAACTAGCCCTGATACAAATAAAGAATGAAAAAGAATGTCTTATAAAAATAATGAAAGAAAACTAGTCCTTATATAAAAATCAGATGCAATAAACAAAATTTTAATGAAGATGCTAGCATTTCAAACCTCTGACCCCCAGGCTCTGAAAGCTTTCTCCAGTCTTAAGGCATTCATGGCATATGTTCCAAAATTGTCGATTCCCTCCTCCTGGCCTGCATCCATGATGGCGTTGTACAGTGCCGCAGAATCCTCTCGTCTGTGGTATAGCTCCCAGCCCAGCTCACCTAAAATAAACCCACAAGTGCCACAATAGATACGAACAATGGTCACTAGGTTTAACATGCATTAGCTAAAAAACATATATAAATGGAGAGATTTCACTTGCATGATGTAGACATCGCTGAGTTTTACAAGACCAGTTCTTTAAAAAAATAAATAAAACAGTTGCAACAAAAACCTGCTGCAAAGAAACCTGCCAAATCATAGAGGCATTTGTGCCCAATCCTGTCTCTCAAACAGAGGGCAATATCGAGGACACCTCTTCACATGACGTAGAAAGACTGTAATGCGGGAGTTAACCTTTACCTTTGACCTCAGCTTCACAATGCTGAGTAATTAGCACAGCATAGTTTATCCAGTTGCTCCTTAATCACAAGATTTAAGAAAATAGGCAACTAACATTTATTCAAATGGTCTTCATTGTGGTCTTCATAGTCTTTTCATAGTCTTTAATTCCCTCCAGCCCCACTTTGTTCCCCACTTGGTCAATTCTTTCACCACTAGAGCTGTGCAAAGAAAGAGGAAATGGAACCCAATGCAGTCTGCTTATTTTTTAACCTGCTTGTGCTTTGTTCTGGTCACCATTTTGCCAAGGTTAGGGGGAAGGGGATGGGGAACAGGTACATGGATGCCTGGGAAGGGCAATGGCCTTTATACTGTGAGTTCTCTTCGTCCCCCAATGTCAAGGGCTGGTGGTGATATGGTTTTCCAGGACACCACCAGAACATGAGCAACAGGTAGCTGAACAAATGCCTGGGCACCAAGTAGTACTTCTGTGAAGGATTAAGGTCTAGAGGAAGTTAGAAGTGAACCCAGAGCACCAATGGGGAGCTAAAGAGCATTCATTCAACTCTGTTTTGAATACGTACTATGTGCAACGTTAGGTGCTATACAAAGACTTCCCTAATGCACTTAGAGTCTAGAAAGAATGCTGGCTAGCAGGACTGCTGTAAGAGAGGTGTCTGATACATTCAAGATGGGAGACAGTAATGGGAGACGATCTTGAATGTTCCCAGACAGACTCAGCTGGCCTAAATATTGTGTCAGCCCCTCCAACTATTCCAACAGCTGTTGTCTTCCCATTCTCTTACCTTCCCTTACAAATGGTAGGCAGCTATAGCATAACTGAAAATCTGTGGAATGATTTTCTCAGACTAAAAAGCAAATAGACAGAATTGTATTAAAGCTGGGCAAGAGAACTCTTCCTCCAAAATTATGCTGATGAAAGGGAGAGAGAGGGAGGGAGAAAGAGAGAGATGGGGGTGGGGGGAGTGCATGTCTGGTAGTTTCTTTTAAATTTTAGAGACTTATTCTAGGTTATTTTCTTATTCTTACCAGTGTAAGATATCCTAATAGCAGTGACAGGAATGTTGGAAACCTTTAAAGATTTGGTTTGAAGAAACTTGAAAACATCATCACTAAGATCTTCAGAGGTCAGTTTCTGAAGGACCTTTCTTGCATGTGGCCCTGCAACTCCAAGAACTCCAAGCTCATCGGTTATGTTTTTAATTTCAACATTGTATCCACCTTTGATTGCCTCTTCTTCAATCCATCTGCATTCAAATCATAAACATTGTGTTAAATTTTGCTTGAATAATGCATGTTGGTAGCATATTATTTCTCTGAAGACATACTCTGTGTTTAGAATTAGCAGAAAGTCCCCAGAATGTTGTTTCATATAATCACCTAATTTTCAAATTTGAAGAAACTGAGTCCCAGAGATGTTAAGTGATTCTCTATAAACCACCCCCTTACATAACTTGGGGGTAATTTTTCACAGTACAGAAGGATCCCTCAATTTAAGCGAGCTCTGCTACACAATTATTTTAAATAGTGACAGCCCTATTGAATTTAAACTAATGACTCAATCTTCAAAAATTAATTTAAACCCAAATTTTCTCTAATACCTGCATACAGAAGGGACATCCGTGCTGCCAAAAGTTAATAATGAGCCTGCCATCAGACACAGAATTGCTTTGACAATCACAAGGAAAATATAAAAACTCTAAAGAATAGTTTAAATTTGTCTTGATGAATTATTGGAACTGGTTATAGAGTTTGTTTATAATTTATTGAGCATTCCCTAGAACGACACAAGTCTATCATAAAATAATCATCTGGATTTACACAAAAGCTAAGCTACTAAGATGGCTCCCAATGCATCTTGGATTGAAGAGTATACTTTGCATAATTTTATAACTATAGTGAGAATCTGTCAGAGTCAAGATTTCTCCTGCCCAACTTTTACAGCAATTCTGTCTATTCACTCATAGTCTGACATTTATTAAACAATAATATTTGAAATATTTTTGGAATATTAGACTAAGACTACAGATTTTACAGTAGACTAAATAGTAGACTAAAGATTTATGTGAAGGATCAACTTGGCAGGTCAACAATTTAGATCCAGCTGTGGACCAGAGAGCACAAAGCATGCAAAAGGGAGAAACTTACTGAATGTGAGCATCAGAATAAAAAAGACGGGCTTCAGCAAGTTATTTTAACCCAAACATCAGTTTCCTCATCTGAAAATGGGAATAGTATATACTATGCAAATATATATCTATTAAGAGAATTAATAAAGATAATATGTAAAAAGAGTTCTGACACACTTATGACACCTAATAAATGGGAGTCGATATTATTAGAGTCAGTACACCTTGCAGAAGGATTACCTTTTGGAGGGGGGTGGGGACAAGGTCCCTCACTTTAAATAATTTCCTATAAAGATATGAAGTTTATTTGAAACAATAAGTTTTCAGAATTAAAGTTATACCTTCAACTACTAGTAAAAGAAAAACTCAGCTTAAGATTGAGGCAACGTTTAATCCATATAAAATTTTCTTACTATGTGTGCACTTACCTAAGATCATGAAGTTCTGACCCAGAACCAGTTATTAACAGAAATTCCCCAGGAGACTGGTGAGAAACAGTCAACTCAGCATACACTCGACCTTTTGGTGTTAACATGTGACTTATATTTGTAAAACCCACCTACACAAAAGAATTTAAAATTTTCTCAGGATGAAACAAAAATTTCATGTAACCTTTTAAAACAACATAGAAATAAAAATGTGGGTGTCAACAGTTGAAAACATCTGAATCTTATCATTTATATCAATTGTATGGATTACTTGTAAACCTAAGCCCAAGATTAACTTTGAAGTTCTTAGTTTACATTACAATTATTTGTCATAAAAATTGTATCTCAGTCAATGTTTTAATTTCCCTTGACACAATTAAGCAAAGTCATAGGGTCCTTGGATGATAATTCATTCAACAAAATTTAAATTTAAAAACTAGCTAGAATACTCTTGACCAGTTGAAAAGTTCTAGTGTTTATACAGAAATCATTAGGTAGACTAAAGTAACATTTTTTTTGTTTGTTTTGTTTTTTTAATGAGAGAATAGAGAATTAAGCAGACTATAGTCTTGGACCTTGTACCATTATAAGGTTATTTACCTTTGGAATAACATTTGCAAAGAGATGGTCCAACAATCTGATAGAATCTTGGCCTTTGATGTTAAACTTGCCAAATGGTGACAGGTCAATCACCCCTACTCTTTGCATAACTTGTTGATACTCAGAGCCCACAGGCTCAAACCAGTTTGTGCGGCGAAAACTTGGCCTGAAACATAGTTTGTGATAAAACAATTGTCATTCATTTTCAGAAAAATTACAGAATAAGGATGATTTAATAAACCCACGTCATCTCACAAATCCCATTTGGGAAAAAAATACAACCTAAAATTCTGGTCTGCAAATCATATGTATATGTTGGAATGTGATTTTTTAAAGTTACTTGCATGTCCCTTTGACCCATTTCATAGTGAACAAAGTATTTGTTAACTAGAAAATAAGATAGGAGTCGTGGGCTCTCAAAGCTGGAAGAGAGCTTGGAAGCCAATCAGTCCTGTGGTTTTTAACCTGGTTGCATATTAGGGTCACCTAAGGAGCATTTTAAAAATGCCAATTTTTAAAATCTAATTAAATCAGAACATGTCGGGGTGGAGCTATCTTGTCCAGTGCTTCTCAAACATTAATGCAAATACAAATCACTTGTGTTTGTTAAAGTATAGATTCTGATGCAGCAAGTCTCGGGTGGGGCCCATATTCTGTATTTTAACAGGCTCTACAAGTGGACCAAGCAAGGATCTGCTCCAATATCTTCATTTTTTAGAAAATAGACACAAAGTGATTCCCAAGACTTTGTGTTATTTAATGACAGAGTTGGACCTGGAACAAAGGTCTCCTTATTCATTATGCGGGATCCCTTCTACTTTACGATGTGAACTTTCTAATGTGGTATTTTAACTTCAGAGTAAGCTGCTAAGTCTGCAAAATGAGTTTTCAGTAGTTTAATTATTAAAATAGTAGAAGAAATAGGCCAGATCCAAATAGCACAAGGTGAAGAATAGATCTGGCATTTATATGAGTCATTTAGGAGAAACCAAATCAGTAATTTGCCAATAGATAATCAAGACTGGCTGCCTGGGGAAACCATGTTCATTAATAAACGACTGGGCCTCTGCTATATTTTGTACCATTTAGGTCTTAAAGTAGACATCAAAACATGTTTAAATAAGCAAAATGACACATTAAAAAATAACTTAATTTCTAGATTTGCTATGTGTTTTTTCTTGTCTTATAAATTCTCGTGAGAAAATATATATATAACCACTATTAATTCCAAGTACAACCAGGGCATGCTATCCAAGTAAAACAATGGCAACAACTTTAGAAGAAATCATAGAATTGTTTTAGTGACGTTCTTTATGTTTTAGCTTAAGCTCAAATGCTAAGTAAATGATACTTCACCCAATTTATCAACAGTGCATATAATCTGCATGACTCAGTGTGCACACAGTAGGAAGTCATTGCTTTGAGCTATTCCTTGATAAATAGAAGACCTATATATCCATGCTATTTCCATACTATGTGATTCAACCAGGCATCCTAAGCTGGAGCAAACATTTAGAAGTCAATTGAAGGCATGTGGGGATTTGGAGGGGAGGACATGAGAAGGTTCCTCCAAGCTCCTGGAAAATGACAAGTGGAGGCTTCACCAGGGCTGGCTGTAGGACTTTTGAGGCCAAATGGGTCCCAGATGTAGGCCAGTGTCATGAGGGATAGAGTAATACTTCCATTGGCAGAAGACAAATTTTGTAGGAATGGGGTGGAGTAATAGGGTCAGTAGGGAGAAATGGCACTGATGTCCCTCCACTCCGCCTGTGAAATTGCGGTCACCAGTCAGAGCCACAGGCAGGTTAAGTCATTTACTTACCTGTACCCAGTGTCCTGGCCCGGTTTGTAGAACCAGTGTGGCTGTTCCCAGCCTGCATGGAACCCCATGGAACATTTAGACACCAGGGTTTTATAAAGCCCACTGACTCGCTGAGTCGGCCTTCCGGCAAACCGTTCTTCTTTAGGATACCCAACTGGAAACGGAAAACCAGTACTCTAAATAGCATATAACCAAAGCTATTAAATACTTAGAAGAGATTCATAAAACAGAAAACAGTACTTAAAATCAAGAAGCATATATATGGCCCCTGGTTGCTGTCGCTCAGTGCCTTGAGCATCAGCCTGCGAATCAAAGGGTCACCGGTTGGATTCCCCAGTCAGGGCACATGCCTGGGTTGCAGGCCAGGTCCCCAGTAGGGGGCGTGCGAGAGGCAACCACACATTGATGTTTCTCTCCCTCTCTTTGTCCCTCCCTTCCCCTCTCTCTAAAAATATATAAATAAAATATTTTTAAAAAAAGAAGCACATACATCTAATAAATTTATGTTAAAAAACTCTCAAGGTTAACATTTTTATTTTGATCATCAAAGAGTAAAGCAAAAATAAATTTAAAACTGAAAATCACTGATGCACCCCATACATTAAATATATATGTTAATATAGATTTCTTGTTGCATCTTAGAGGCACGAGGTTTTCTAGAATCCTTAACCATGCCCACCAAAATGCACAAAATACAGAGCATCTAAAGTCAGAGGTGCTGTAAATCAATTTTGCACATATTGTGTAGACAACAGTAATTTTCACTTTACCAATATTATTGAATCCATATGACTCTCTTGCTTTGGCCTCAGTGTACTGAGTGGTTGTCCATTTGCCATAGCGATTGGGATCCAATTCTATCAGATCAAAAGGAGGCTCTCCATGCAGGATCCAGTCACTGAGATATTTCCCTATCCCACCAGCGTGAATTATACCATATCTTTCAAATACAGAGATAAATACACTGTTACTAACACATGTTATTTTCAAACAACAAAACATGTCCAAATATTTTACAGGGTCTTAAAATTGGGGTGTTCTGTACTATCCAGAACACATAGTCTGCATAATCTTTATGCTATCATTTTTTCCTCAAAAAGAAAACATATTTAGGCATCCAAATTAAATGGACCTGACTTTATACCTACTTTGTTTCCACAGTTTAAAGAGATGCAGGTTTGCAAAATAGCCTACAACGCTTACGTAGCTCGCAATTATGCTCACTTTAGGACAACAGGGTAAAGGAAGCAACAGGCAGATATAGTTGACACCTAATCAGTCCTTTTGATCTGTGATTATCCTGATAGGAAATTTGCAGGAGAAAGATGTATGCTGTGGAGTGGTACATTCATCTCTTCTCTGACTTAGTTCAGTTCTGTGCAAGGATCTTGGGCCATCATGTTAGGAGCATTCAGACAAGAGCCACTCACCCTGGGACTTGTGGGGAGGAGGCGAAAAGGAGCACTGGCTCCTGTATTGTGTAACTAATGGGTCACTTAGTGTAGAAGATGGGCTTGTTTTCTATTTCCATATGAAAATAATTTAAACCCAAGAATGCAGCTGTGAGAAATAGTGTGATGTAGATGGAGGGCTCATAATTTAATGTTAGCTACTTGCTGTTCTCACCGCTCCCTCTTGTCTAATGTAGGCCTTTGCCGTGGTTTATCTGTGGTTTAAGAGAGGCTCCTGAAGAATGGATGAGCAGGAAGTTATGGGAGGATGACCAAGAAAAGGAGCTACGTGAGCAGACCTCTAAATGAGAGAAATCCCAGTACCCCAAATAACAGCAACTTAACAGCCGGAATCACAGGTTCTGAGTGCTTGGGGGACCTTAGCAAAGACTAGAAATGTTAACTAACTGTTCCCACACAAGATGCCAGTTTTGCATTTTTGTAAAAACGAATGCCTAAATTTGTTATAAGGTTATTTCTTGGGTAGAATAAAAAGGCAGCAAGTGATATTTCCTTCGATGTTTGGAAGAGGAACACAAGTCATCCAAATTACCCACAAACAATCTAAGTTTCAAGAAAGCAAGAAAAATTATTACATATATGCTTAGAGTAATTATGAAATATATACTGAAACGTATATATGAAATATATACTTAATGTTTATTCACTTACCCAGGCCCAATGTATGAGATACATTAGTTGCCATTTTTGAGAGCTAGAGATACTGTTTACAAGACTAGAAACTGTATAAAGTTTTACTGACTTACTGAAAGTGCTTACCATTTTCTAGGCATTGTTTCGCCTAACATGTACCAGCTGACTGTATCTTTAGCAACTCTATCTTACTAATGAGAAAACTAACCCACACACAGGGGTTAAATAAGGTCACACAACAATAAAGAACAGATTCAGTATACAAATTCAGTCACCTGACCCCAGTGTACACTCCCTGTTTCTGGACTTCACTTTATGAATGGTTCTAAACCATTTGTCAGACAAGACACACATGACAGAGGTCACATCCTTGGCAGACTCCTTGAGCACAGCCAGGGTTGTACTTCTGTCTTCTCTGGTCTCAGTACTAGACCGTCATATTCTTTCCCTTTCAACCATGCCCGTGTGCAAACAAATGGGACAGAGTGCTATTATTTGGGGATAATCCTGAATCAAATCTAATTTCTTTTTAAAAAGTAAATCTTAGACAAACTTCCACTTTCTAACCACTAACGGTTTATAGGTAAAATGCCATAAAACTGACTGTTATGAAACATCTACTGAGAGGCCCTGATTTAGTAGCTAAAAGTATCAAAACATAGAATTAAGGGGAGCTGGGTATGATTTTTGTTCTGCCACTACCAACTGTGTACAGGCCTTGGGCAAGTCTGTAACCACCTTGAACTTTAGTCTACTCACTTTCCTTATGAGCTCATTTTCTTTATGGTGTTGATGAAGACTTAATTCACATGGCATTTAAAAGCACGTAGTAGGCAAGCAAATCTTTAAAAACTTATACAAGTGATTAAACCATTATACAGTCAGGGTTTTAAGACTAAATTTTTTATTACTCCCATTTCATTGGTCATGAAAGGGAAAACTCTGCCCCCTTCCCATTTTCCATTTTCGGCCTGAGACCATGGGATAAGACCTATCTAAAAAACATCACTCTAAAGTAAATGTTGAATTACACGGAGCTACTTACCCAAAGCCTATAGCTACCCAGTAGTTTCTGACCCCCTGATGGGGACCCACCATTGGCAGAATGTCAGGAGAATAGGTGATAGGACCATTGACGATATTGATGATGTCAGCCTTTTTCAAGACTGGAACCATTTCCATGGCAGCTTCCACGTGTTCCATGATTCGGTCTAGATCAGACTCAAAGAGCTCCTTTCCAAACCCTGAAAGGACAGGCCAAGGTGATGGATCGGGATGCCACCGCTTCACTGACAAGTACTCTAGAGTGATTTACATCTCTGAGTCAGCTTACACTTAAAGACGGCTTGTTAGGAAGGTGTGTCCTCTTTTTTTAAGTCTAAACTATATTATTGAGAACAATAATATTACTTCTTCAAACAATAAAATCATGAAAATTAACCTTTTTAGTTAATAGAAAATTTAAATTTATACATGTTAACAGTTTTCAGTATTTAGTCCAATCACACTTTTAAAGAACAAATGACAACTATTTGGTTTGTTAAGAGAGCTCTTTTATTCTTCAAATAACCATAAAATCTGCTTCATCCTCCCAGGTGAGGGCAAATGGGAATTTATGAAGTCATGTCAGGACACTGGGAAGCTACTCTAGGATCTAAGATGGCGAATCAATAGACGCCTTTTAACTCTCAGCAGGGAGGGCATGACGGCCTTTTCCCTAGGCCGCTCCCAGACATACCCGAAGGCTAGAGTTCTGAGAAAAGAGTCAGAGCCTGCGAGTACAGTCATCTTCTCAGTCCTGAAAGGCACTATGATTGAAGGCAGGGCCACCGATGACCTGAAAGAGCGTGTCCACCAAGACTGACGATTTTCCCACACAGCTGCCAGCAGCTTCTTATTGCTCCTCCCAGAGGCCGCGTGGTGGGTCAGGGGCATGGGGACCCGCAGACCACCAGGACTGGGCCAGGACAGGTGGTGCTCAGGGCCAACCAACAACCTGGCTCGCCCTTCAACTGCAGGTACTAAAATATTTGTCCAACATCTCTTTGGGGGAGAGGCTGCCAGCACAGGGCAGAGCAAAGAGTGAGGTTCCTAGTGGCGGATCAGCCCTCCTTCCGGGGTCAGGAGCTATTCTGCTTGGGCCCGAATGTGCGCAGCACACTCAGTCAAACTACAGCCCGCAGATAACTGGCCCAACTTCTGTTGAAGGCAGTTCAGTGGTCCCCTGCTGTGACAACGCAGAGGTGTTCTTTGAGGACTAGGAAGAGGGAATTCCATCCTTGTCTCAATTAAAGTATAATTCTAGAAAGTATAAATTCCTCCATTTCTTTACATCCCTTATAATAATTCAGCATCCCAATGACACTACCTTCTTAGCTACCTTCCTAGTTGACCCAGGCTTTAATCTGGCTCTGCTAAAATGTTTCATGAAAAAGAAAAACAGGTCCTTTTCTCTTATAGAACTTGAAAGAGAAGCTGTAGTACCTCCTGTTTTAGCATAGAGTCCTGAGCCATTTCCATATCCACTTACGTAGGAGGTAGGATTTCAGTGTGTGGTCCTAACTTATCCTGCTCTGTGAAAGACTCCAAGGTTTTCATTCTTAACACGTTGGATATCCTGTCTCTGATACCTGTCATATTTCCAACTGCCAAAGCACAGCAGCAGCTACATCCAAATCTGGAAAGTAGACCCATCATAACACATCAGTAGGAGGGGTAGTAAGAAAGAGCGGGGATACAGGAGGTAGGCGTAGGCAGGTAAAAACTACCTAGAGCTTTCCAAAGCAGTAGGGGGCATGTTTCTTCAGCTTCACCACCACCAACTGTCTCTTCTCTCTGTCCTTACTCCCTGCTGTGATTATTCAAAGGGATAAGAGAACAGGGGTTACCTCAAACCCCTCACCTCTAATATCCCAGGTATCCTACAGTCTAGTATCGTGGCATCATCTTATTCTATAGACAGCCCCCAGCCTTGGGGAGCATAAAATGTACATATCTGATATGCACACACCTCCATTTGCTAAACTTACCTGGAGGGACTCCATTGGTGACCCACGAATCCTGAACTTTCATTTTCTCCTGACTTTCATATGGACCAAACAAGAGCCCATCCCTTTCTTGTCGGAGGTAGTAAGACCCTTCCAGGTCACGGAGCACAGGGAGTTCTCGTTTCAAAGCTTTTACTTCAGGGATAGTCGAAGTAACAACATATTGATGCTGAACTGGGATGAGAGGATGTTCCAGTCCAACCATTTTACCTACTTCACGAGCCCAAAATCCTTAAATAAAAAAAATCATATTTAAATGTCACCACATATATAAACATACTTCATCTGACACTGACAACAGCAATTTATATTAACATGAAGTAGAAGACTTCAATATTCATGGAAAAGTCTAAAGAATGTCATAATGACTTATTTTTTTGTCATTGCAAAATCAAATAGGGGAAAAGAAGTCAAGACAATATTGTACATTGCCCAGAGTTTTGGAGATGATTCTGTAATCTAAGGGAATTCTATTCCTGGAAAAGTATTTTGCCCATAAGCAAATGAGGGCAGTAAAAAAAACCAAAAAAAATATTTGAAGGAAAAAGTAATTCAGGTATATAACATGTAGCAGTGTTGATAAGAAAGATACTAATGGACTGACCCTACTTGTAGAACAGAGATGATCAGGCATGGAAGTTAATGTGATCAACATAGCACATCACGGTCACGGACGAAGGCCCGAAAGTCAGTGCCCTCTGTTCCCTAGGCCCCCCTTGATGCCTAAAATTCCACAAATACAGAATTGTTCTGTTAACTTAAATTTGGAAATGTATATACATGGGGAGAGATAGCACATTAAGTTTTCTCTGTTATTTTAAAAGTTTAATTTGAATATGTGTGTAAGATCCTTTTTGCAAGGGGCACGAAGGCTCCTGGCATCCAGGGCAGGAGGGACGCGGTGCCACAGCCAAGGGCAGAGGGCTCACAAACAGTGTGGGTTCCCATACCAATATTTCTCACTTCCCAGTGCGCATGGGGACTGTCTTACTGGTGGGAACAAATGTGACCTTTTTCCTTTGCAAAAGATGGAACTAGATGATTTGTGGACGAAAGAGCCCTTGATTCTCCCTGGGGTGACCCTTCAGAAAACAGATGTGGAGCTCAGGTCCAGAGAGAGAAAGAGACCTGCCCAAGGTCACAAGGGGACACCCTGGAATCATCAAATCTCATTGCTTTTCTTGCTGCAGGAGGACTTTATTTTAAAAATCCAAGACTCCTTTACTTGTATAAAGGTATTTTAGAATCTAAAATGATAAAAAGGATTGTTTCTCAGGGATGTGGTATTACCTCACCTA
Source organism: Mormoops blainvillei (assembly GCA_004026545.1). Taxonomy (NCBI): domain Eukaryota; kingdom Metazoa; phylum Chordata; class Mammalia; order Chiroptera; family Mormoopidae; genus Mormoops; species Mormoops blainvillei. The sequence continues at coordinate 258,068 of PVJD01000111.1, forward strand.
CCCATGGATTACTGGGCTGGGGGGTGCTATGTGCTTGTTTGTTTCATAATTTCGAGTAATCATTCAAATGATTAGGGAATCTTATTTAAGTTATTTCTTTAGGGGTTTTACTCTCTAAATTCTTAACCATTTCTATTTATACTCCCCCCCACCCAGAATCTCATAAGGAGTTCTGAAGTCTCTGTCATGAAGTTTAGAGCTAGACACAGAATCATCAATTATGAGTCAGCCTGGGAACCCAGATTATGCAGTCTTATGTGCCAAAGTTTATTTCTGTTTGACCATCTAAACATCAATCTGGTCTGTTGTTATATTTTGGCCTAATGGCTAAGTTGGTCACACTTGTGTAATAACCCCAGAAATGGATGTCCACTTGGAAACCAAAAATCTTACCTGTGGGCATTAAAGCTGTTTGTTGGTCTTAATAATTTAGAGACTTAATTTATGTAGGCTGGTAGGAAGATGTGAATTACTAATGTCAGGATTTTGTAGGGAAAATACAGTAAAGCCCATATTCTAGCTATATATACTAGAGAAGTTTTAAAATATAAAAAGCCAAAATATTTAGCCTAGTAATTCAAAGCACTGCAATATTCTCAATATATTTGTTTCAATTAAAAACATAAAATGAATAAAATAAATCCTGTCCTATTCAAACACATTTATAAATTTCTTGGCCTAATTGCTTGCTTATTAATGTACTTCATCATTAAAAGTGGAAACATATGTTTAAGTATCATATAACTATATTACTTGAAACCTCATGGAATATTCCATGCTGCTTTATGCTATATGGTGGGGTTTGTTGGCATTCTCTCCTCTATATGTCAATCAAGTTAACCAAGGCCAACCCAGGGTTATACTTCAACCCTTGCGAGATCACCCATCTACCAAGTGCAAAGGGAATAGAGACAAATATGGAGGAATCACCTAAACAAGATACCGTTATCACCTGAAAAACACTGAAGAGAAGAGTCAATAAAACTGATAGTTGGAAATAGCTTCCATTTACAAAAAAATCATTGATTACTAGAAATGGAGTTAAAATGAAGGGTACAGCTTTCTGGACAAGTTTACTGATACTAGGGTTTATACAGTGGCAATGATGGTTATACAGTGACATTTACTGACGCAGACTATCAGGCAAAGTTAAACAATTCTTTTGGCTGACCCCTGGGCTTTGCATTGGCATGATCCAATCACATTGCTGATTTACCATATCAGGAAAATGCTTATGCAAAGTTTAGAAAGTTATCTCAAGCTTAATGAGTCGATTGGAAATGAGGTGAAGAGAAACATTCATTACTATGCAAAGAGAAAACCTATGTCATCATTAATAGCTCCTGCCCAGTGCTCCTGAGCTGCACCTCACAAGAGGGATAAAGTGGAGGTAGAATGAAGCAGTTTTAAAGCAAATACTAAAGGTAAGTTAGCCCACTGCACACCAAGAGATCAGGGGTGTCAGACGCTGTCCTTCAGCTCTGCTTCCTTAAGAATGAGGTTACTTCATTCTGTCTCCTGCAGGACCGCCTGTATAGCAGTGTTCCTCAAAACACATTTTGCAGACCACCTGGCACAGACAACACAGTACGTGGAATACTTGTTCAAAATACAGCTTTCCACCAAGACCACCTGAATTAGACTATTTCTGAAATCTGGGAAACTTCCCATGGTGATTTTTATGCATACTAACTTGAGACCCAAGCTTCTGGGGAAGTCCGTTTACCAGCAGAATGGGTGCTGGTGGACTACAAAGTAAAAGGATTTGGGTAATCTTAAGACTGGTACCAAGTAGCTCTAATACCCTGAAGCTAGTGTCTCCTCGACCAAGCAGGGCACAAACTTTCAAGGAAATAATAAAAATATTAACCATTAGTATATTATAATATATACTAATATACAATAGCAACATAACATTATTATAATATATTTAATAATATAACTACTATATTATTAAATATAATTTAATAATATAACTACTATATTATTAAATATAATCATTATTATACTGAATTTTTTAGTGTTTTCTATTTGGTAAACACTGTTTTGAGTACTTTACATTATTAGCTCATTTACTGATCATAATAATTTTTTGAGATGGACACTTATCTCCATTTTACAAATGAGCAATCTCTCCAGGTCACATGGTTGGCAGTACACTGACTTTGGTCAAGAAAGCCCCACTGCCCTGGACAATGCTGGACACACAGCCGCCCATGAACATATTTTTTCTTTTAGAGTTTCCTTTGCACCAATATCCCAAAGACTCAATAGCCTTCTGTTATGACTCCACGTAAAGAAACTTCTAGTAGGTTATGGGACAATTGAGCTGCCAACAATGGCCTTTACATCTTTGACATTCTGGTTATATTTCCAAGTCTACATGCCGGTTACTTTAACTAGATTTCAGAGGTGGCCTGAGTGCCTCCCTTGAATCTGTGAGACATCCTGATCTGCCGAGTAACTCTGGAAAGCCCTCCATCAGACACACATGCTCACATCACATTAGCATGAGGCCTTCTGCAGATGGTTGCTTTAATTCATGAAATTGATCTTTGTTAGCTTTAATTCTAGACAGGGGCATATCTAAACCTTTGCCCCCACTTATTGAGGCTTGCCACTTGAGGAGCTTCTATACTTTAAATATGGTTTTGTTTTTGTTTTTTTTAAACAGGCTCACAACTTTTTAAACACACACCACTCATACTTTCCATGGACTACTAATATGTTATCAGTTCGATTTTTTTCCAGTAACTTTGCCCAGTGGAGGAGAAGAGACGGAGGAGAAAAAGAAAAAAATATTTGGACCAGAGAAACGATCTGAATGAGATAAGGAATTAATGGAATATACAGATGATGTATTATAAAATTATACACCTGAAACTTGTATAGTGTTATTAACTAATACTACTCCAGTAAATTTAATATAAAAATTTAGATAGCATAGCTCCTAATACAACTGTCAACAAGAAGTTGCCTGGAGTTACCAATGAGGATGGGAACAGGAGCAAATGGCTAGGTAAGAGGCTCAGGGACAAAGATGAAAGGGGGATGTCCTGGAGAACTTTCCTGGTGCTGACCTGTGGGTAAACAAATCCCACAAACTAGACTGATGGTATGGGCCTGAGCTTACCACCCCACACAGGGCCACACTGTCAACCTAATTCCTGGGATTTGTTTTCCCAGGCCAGCACCAGAAGGGCTGTTCTCCAGGACCCCTTGCCATTGCCCGATCCTGAACAGATCAACCCACAAGATTTCACACCTGCACAGAATACATACTTCATCTGGTAACCAGTGTCCTGGGTTTAGGCCAGATCTCTTTCAAAAGTATTCTTTCTCCAGGGATTCCTTATCCTTATAGGTTGAGATTTGGGAAAAAATTATTACAATGGCAATGAATTATATAAAAAAATTTTTATCCATTTTAGGAAAACAATTGAGAAGTGTGTTAAATTAAGGTCTTCTATGTTATTTCTCAAAATATCAATTGGGAGTGTATTGAGAAAATGGTGGGATTTATGTAAGCCCATCTGAAATGAGTGCAGTGATCAATTAGCAATGTCTGCTGTGAGTGCCGACTTCGAAGTCAGAGTGTGTTTGCTTAGTGTTTGCTATCACTATGAAAACAGTGAAATGTTTTGGGGGGCTAAATTCATGAGACCATAAAGACTGTTATGAGATTACAAATAATCCTTGCTACTTGGAAAAGGAGGATAAAGGATTTCGTTGCCCTAGATATTATAGCAGAGTTTAAACCAGTGGCGCCCCAGGGTGGTGAGGGGTAGGGGATATTACATGGGGGTGGGGGCAAGTGAAGTTAAAAAAGAAAGCAGTATTGTATGCTTTTGCTTTTAATTTTTAAGGCAAGTTATTTTACATAGCTGTGTTTTGAATTTCAAATGATATCAAAGAAGGCATGAGATTTTTTATGCTTTTCAAATGAGGGACATGAGAGAGGTTCAGAAATACTAACTTTAATTCCTAAATATTAAATGCATGAATTTTCCTAAAACCACTAAAAGTGTTTTGTTAAAAAGTAACATCAATCAAAGTTACAATTTAGAGGAAAGAATCTTAAAGGTCCATGATTCTAGCAAGTCCACATGGCATGTCATTTCAGCTAATATGTAATAGACATTGTTTTCATTGTATAATTTAAATATTGACTAAAAGAGTAGAACACAAGAAAATCAGTTATTGTCTCCTGTTTATTTTAGGTTTTAAGTTAAGCTTTATGAACTATAGGTAAATACAAAGTATTAGCCCAATTTAGGCTGCATAAGCATTTTCACTTGCACAAGAATTTATTTTTATATGTGTGATAATTGAAATGACCTGTCAGAAAGAGTATTAACTCAAGAATCAAAAGATCCAGGTCCAAAATCCTCGTGCTGACGTAACAGTGTCACTTTGCCAAGTGGCATGGCCTTTTTCATTTTTTTTTAACTTTGGTTTTCGTAAATGGAAAGTGAGTGGGTTGTTAGATAATCTTAAAGATTCCTTTTGGCTTCACTCTATTTTGAGTCTAAATTGTAACAGAGCAACCTAAGAAAAAATTAAGAAGTATATTTATAATGTTCTGAAAGGAAAATGGTTAAAAGCTTTTTGACTAGAGTCAAATAATCACAAATAGATGAGAGAGAACACAAATGATCAAATCTGTGCCTCAAAAGCAAATTGAGAACAAAGAAGATGCTCATGAATTTGAACAGTCGAATGTGGTTAATAATAAAGAAAGAGTGAACATAAGGAAGCAAAAAGAAGCATAATTTGGCAAAACATGATCTGGACCAAAATAAAGTGGAGAAAAATACCAAGTTTCTATAGATAACCAAGACCAAGGCCAGTGGTACCTCCACAACGAGCACAGAATGGAGGGAGGGCTTTGCAGCTTAGAAACAAACAAAACGTTGACCTCGGAAGCATCACAGTGTTTTATAACAAGGTTCGTAGTATAAAACAATACTTTATGTCACAATATCTTATCTCTTTGCCATTTGAAAAAACCTTGCTAATTAAAAAATAAAAAGACATGACACTTACCTGCGGCATTCACAATTCTGTTTGCTCTCATCGATCCCTGTGGTGTTTCAACATCCCATGTTCCATCTGACCTGGCTTTCAGAGAAGTCACCGGTGCAGGGTATTTTAAAAGGGCACCATATTTCCTAGCCCCAGCAGCCAGGGCCATAGTTAGAGAGTAAGGATCAATGTGACCATCTCCAGGATTATACAGTCCAGCTAAAATCTAAATTGATCATAAAATATCAATATTCAAAAGAGTATGTACTAATTATTCAGTGTAACTATATCCTGCCAGCAAATGTTTAATAAAACTGGACTTGAAAAATGCACTGGGGTATCAGATTGATTAGTCTCCACTTCTTTTCCCGGTATCAAAATTCAGACTTGGGCAGGACTTGCACTGAAAGTTAAGTAGACAGGCTACCTGAGAGATCCTTGCAATTGTCTCCAATATCCATTCTCCCCTCATAGCATAGAAGTGGAATGTTTATTTAGACACATGGCCACTAAAAACAAAGAGTTTCCAATAGTTGCCAGCTATTAGTTCTAGCTAACAGATAAAACTATTACTAAGTTCTGGTCAACAAAATGCAAATGAAAGTGTCGTGTGGCAGCTTCCCTTGTCTCTCTTCTTCATTCGCCCTACTTCCTCCATCTTGCTGTGTGGATGCAGGCATGATGGCTGGAGTTCTAACTGCTATCTTAGAATGAGAACATAAGAAGCCCTGGCTGGTACAACTCAGTGGATTGAGCATCGGCCTGCAAACCAGTGTCGCCTGTTCAATTCCCCAGTCAGGGCACCTACCTGGGTTGTGGGCCAGATCCCCAGTAGGGTGCGTGTGAGAGACAATCACACATTGTTATTTCTCTCCCTCTCTCCCTCCCTTTACCCTGTCTAAAAATAAAATAAATAAAATCTTAAAAAAAAAAAAGAATAAGAACATAAAAGTTACACCCTAGCAATGACAGAGCAATGATGTGGAAGATGACTGGGTCCCTGAAGTCTTCATAGAAAAGAGCCACCATTCAAGTCCAGACTGTCTAAGCAACAGAGAAATAAACTTGTATCTTGTTTAAGCATTATTTTGGTTTCTGACATTTGCAGTCAAATCCAACAGTAACTGATATATTATTTATATTTAATTATTTAGTACTCAGTAAATTCTGATTAAATATATATCTAGTGTCAGAAAAATATAAACTTCACTCAGCTGTGTGACAACTAATTTTTGAATAGCCACTTTGTGCTAGGGCTTGAGGCTAGGTACTGTGGTGAAAAAAAAGGAGAAACGGGGTAAACACTGTATAGTGGCATTTTTAGGTCTTAGCCATTCAACAAAATTCTATTGTGCACCAAATATGGGCAAGGAGGTTTTGTCAACTTAAAAAAAGAAAGATTTTATTTATTTATTTTTAGAGAGAGGGGAGGGGAGGGAGAAAGAGAAGGAGAGAAACATCAATGTGTGGTTGCCTCTCTCACACCTCCAACTGGGGACCTGGCCTGCAACCCAGGCATGTGCCCTGACTGGGAATCGAACCAGCAACCGTTTGGTTTACAGGCTGGCACTCAATCCACACAACCAGGCCAGGTTTTGTCAACATTTTTGTCTGCATCTATTGAGGTGATCATCTGTTTTCGTCTTTTATTCTATTCCTGTAGTACTACGTTGATTGATTTTCAGATGTTAAACCAACCCTGCATTCCTAGAATAAATTCCACTTGGTCATGCTGCACAATCCTGTTTATATGTTGCTGAATGCAGTTTGCTGGCATTTTGTTGAGAAGTCTTGCATGAGTATTCATAAGGGATACCAATCTTTCTTTTTTTGTGATATCTTTGTCTGGTTTTGGTATCATAGCAATACTGGCCTTATAGGTGAAATGGGAAGTGTTTACTCCTATTTCTGAAAGAGTTTATGAAGAACTCATATTAGTTCTTCTATAAATGTCTTGTAGAATTCACCAGTAAAGCCATCTGGCTTTTCTTTGTGGGAAGTCTTTGATTACTAATCCTCTTGTTATGGGTTTAGTGCAAGAGGCTTGGATTTTAATGGAATTCATATTACTGTAGCCTTCCAAATATTACTTTGGTGCTTTATCATTACAGTGATCCTATATCTATTTTATCTGACATGCTTCCCAAGAGCCAGAGAATACTCTTTCCACAGGTCTCCATTGCCTAATGCCCTGGAGAAATATCTGTGATGATGAGAACTTCCAGTAAAGCATTCCACGATTGACATATAAACAGATATAAGCACATCCTCACTGGTAGCAGTGATGGAATTTCAGTGCAGACAATGCAATGCCACACCAACCTGCCATCACACTAGCATCACACAAAACCATAGATAAGGGAGTGCCAGCAGCTTGTAAAGACTCCAAGGGCAAACAACCTCAGCACCCAGATCAACAATACAAACTCTTGGGTGTCAGAGATACTGCAGCACACCAGGGAGAAACATATGCCTCTGCTTCCCTGAACAACCCTACCCAGTACCCTTAGGCAGTATGTACAAAGGAGTCAGAAAGCCTGGGTTCAAATCTCTGCTCAGCTCCTTTTATCTGGGTCAGCCTAGACCCACTATGTAAACCATCTAAGCTACAGTTTCCTGTTTATATACTATATACCTTACATTATTACCGTGAAGATTAAATAAAATTATGCATGTTATTAAGGGCTTAGCTTAGTATCTGGTACATAAATTTGTGCTGCAGTGTCATGTAGTATAGTTAGTCATTGCTATTATTATGCAAATTAGATTAGCACCCAGCAAAAAAAGACACAATTCTCAAGTGGATTCTCTCAGTCAAATTTGGTTAAAACTAATTAATATATCTGACATATACTTGTTAGGGAAGTATAGCTATGAGCTAGGTGATATTTGTGTAGTAAAATAGTATGGTACTTCTACATTCGATTTTGTAAAAATCACAGTCTTTTAATACACATATTTAATAACACAAAAAAACCTTTCTATACACACTTTTATCACACCAGGTTACTGTTTTCTTTGCAGTTCTCAAGCAGAAGTTTTATGTACGGAAATCCCTAGATCTGGGGGGCACAGTAAAAGAAAGGAATTGAAAATATTTCCTCAGTTAATACTGATATCCACATTCCTGCATTAATCACCTGATTTTGCCATTTAAAATGCGTGCACAAAGTTTTTCTATTTTTAATTAATTAACATTTAAAAATAACTTTTCTAATCTTAATTCAAGTCAACAAATAGTGAAAATGCCCTTAAGATAAGTACCTTATTCATGTTGAGTAAAGGGAACATCTCTTGAATTTTTTCAGGTTCAATAATGTACTGTTCCGTTGTATGCCAGCCAGTCCGAGTCATCTGATACCTAAATTCATCCACCCTTACAGGAGTTGTAGCGAGTCTGATACTACCTGGCTGATGGAATCCCACCACCTGTTATAAGAATGCCAATAAAAACACATAAATAAATCATTATTTGGCACTCAAACATGATTCTTCTCCAGCACAGTGAAAATGCAGATGTACAAGAAAAGGGATTTATTGTACCATGCAGGAAAAGAGATAACTATATAAACATATCTGCGTCTTACAAAACGACGCCTGCTTGTCAACTATTTACTAAGTGCCTGCTCTGTGCCAGGCACTATGCTAAGTCGCAGAGGTGCTGTTACGAACGAGAGAGGCAAAGACCCTGCTTAGATGGCGTTTACAGTCTACAGGTGAAGGCAGACAGCTAATTGTATAATAGAATAATATTAGATAGTGTTAATGTACAGAGTGAAAAAAAATGATGTGGAAAAGAGAAAGACAAAGGATTTGAGGAGGGAAAATGAAGAATCAGAATGTTGCAGTGATGAGATTAGGTGTGGATTGAAATAAACATCCATTTGACATTTATCCAAGTCCTTCAGTTGGCCAAGCCCTCAGCCGAGCCCTAGCTTATAGAGATAAAAGATGTAGTCTTTGCCCTCGGGCTGCTCATAGTCTGTAGGGAAGACCAATCCATAAAGCAACAACCACTGCAGAGAGGTGTGTGTCATAAGAGGGGTGTGCACAAATATTCTTAGAACCAAGCGGTATGTCCTCAGCTTGGCCTGACTGGTGGCTGAGCGAAGTCAAAGCCAGCGTCTCCAAGGGGATGACCCGCAGAAAAAGTGGAAGGTGAATGTTGAAATGGGCGGGGGCGGCAGAGGGAATGTTGTTTGAGGCAGGGAACCCAGCACATTCCAGAACTATAAATAATTAAGAAGAGCGGAAGCATCTGAGCATAGCAAAGAGAGACAAGAGAAAGTGCCAGGAGGCGGGCAGGCCCAGCTGAGGAAGGCCCTGCTCCCTGGTCCTTTGTCCCGTAGCGGAGCCATCTGATGGTTTCAGGCCAGGGACACGGCAGGTAAAATTTAAACAGACTTCAGTCTTAGCCTACAGTTACTCTATGCCTGCCGCTTTATTTTGAGAGTCCTAATAACTATGAAAAGTGATAGAAATAAAAGTGAGGGGTTTTTAGTGAAGTACTTTTCAAAGCCATATGACAATATGCCACATGTTGTCATATCCTTTGCAACCCAGTTGCTGACAGACTCTAATTTCTTAGTTTCTAGATATAGTAACTGACTAAAGATACTTTTGAAAGCGGCTGCTTTTTCTTCTTCCTTCATTAAATATATCAAGAAGAGTAGGTAATTACATGTGTAATATACTTCAAGGAATTAAGCTGACTATAGAGCAAGCTTCAGAGTTTCTTGCCTTAAACTCTCATTGGATTTCTCTACCACATTAAACATTTCACATGCCCTTAATGTCATTACACACAGCTATACACGATGATATCAAAATCCTTCAGAGATCTTACATATTTCCAAGAAACTGATCTAAAAGACAATTTCAAGTTCAACAGATTTACCTGTCCAGTTTCTTCTTCCAGTTTCTCATAAAGTTTGATGCTGTCATAGTGTATTTTCTTCAAGTTTATTCCAGGATGAAAGTACGTTGTTAAACCTGCCTTAGAAGTGAGGAGGAAAGGAAATACTGAAAAAAAATTAACATTCTGAAAATGCTGATAGTTTAGCTGTTAAGCAGGAATTTACTGCTGGCCAGAAACGGAGCAGCACCAGCCAGTCCCTGGGGATGAGACCACACGAGCAGCAGGCTGAGCCCGAGGCTCGTGACGCAGCAGTAAGGACAGCGTGAACCATACAAGTAATGTCAGAGCCAGCCAGTGAGCATGTATACTAAGTCCCAAAAGTTACCAGGAAAGGTTGTTTGAAGGCTCAGAAATGGGATGATTTGGTGGGACGTTTAGGAACATATGCTACGAGGAAGAATGTGGAGCAATGGCATTCGGTGTGGACTCAAACCAGCAAATTGTGCATCCCCTTGAGGAGAGGGCTACAGAGTAGCAGAGTTTTCCTTGGCCCAGCCCCCACCCTTCCCTTGAATGGAGCAGCCTTCTGGCTCCCTTGGAAAGTTCCGAAATTCAGGAATTTGAAAATTCCTGGAAATTATAGCCTGGTGACTTGGTGAACAGACTTTTGTTAGAGCTTTACTTGTTTGATGAACACATAGATTGCACATGAAAAATATTTGCTGAATAAATACTGAATAATTACTCTCAGGAAAAAGATCTAAATATTAGCATGCCCAAACCCCTTTTATCAACTTATTTGCAATGTAGTATCCAGAAAAAGAATTCTAAGCTATTATATGAAGCAGATTCTCTCAGTTAAGTGTCTGGGGCCCCAAGCTGCAGCTAATGTATCCTGGAAACTTCATCAGAACACAATCTGTTTAACATAAAATCTGTTTAGGAGTATTTGTAAGGTTCTTCTATGGTAGTAGTGGGCATTTGGTTCTCCTGAACTCAAAAACGCCCCACCTAAAAGTTCACCAAACATTCTTTATGGACCAGATCCTTAGGCTCTTATCAAGTGCTTGTTCAAGCATTTAAACATGTGCACAGCTACTTTTTAGAGAAAAACTCTGGCTCAACTTGTAAGTCCTCTCATAGCACAGCCCCATTACAATGGAACTGAAAAACTGGGCTTCTTAACTTTTAGTCAAATACTCTGCTCTGCTGTAAATGCTTGGTATATATTGAGCATATGAATTTTCCAGTTCAATAATAGGGAATCCCTGACCTTCGGGTGTCTTCTAGAGAAGTCAGTTGGGTCTTCCATACAGCTCCCATCATTTGAGAAAACTGATATTCATGAGCACTGACCTAGAATTCTGATCACCATTCACTCCTTGAGATGCTTTAATTTTAACCTAGGTGAAGCCAGACTCCAGAAAGTTATACACTATCTATACTACACCCTCTTCTTCCCCATTCCAGAAAGCTTTTTTCATAGGAGTTAATAATCTTTCATCTGAAAAAGTGACATGGGTTAGTTTTTGTAAAACTGTTAACTCAAAAAAATTTAGCCCAATTCTTTGTTTAGGGAACAAATTCTTCTAGGAATTTCTAGTCAAGGAAAATTTAGCTCTACTTTAGTGAAATAGTGTACATATTTCCACTGAAAAACTCATACTACTCTAGTTCCCTTGCTGCTGGGAAGGTCAGAAGTAAGTTCTGAGCTTTTTTTTTTTTTTTTTTTTTGGCCAGGCATGAAGTTATATTATTTGTTTTTTATATCTATTTATTTTTATTAACTGATTTTTGTCTTTTATTCTGTGTTTAAAATTTGGGGTGAACCATATCTGTGCTTTTATTGTAAGTTATCTGAATGTAATACCTTGCATCGTATTTATTGTTAACTTATGTGCCATTTGTATGGCATGGGATATAAGGAGGGTAAAATATTTCTCTGTTCTGAACTTCAGCAAGGTTATATTAAATGGGAAGTTTGAAGAAGGAGAAAACATTGTTCTTATCCTTCAAGATTTTATGTTCTGATTGAGATCATGAAAACTTTCATAGATGAAACAATAAGATCAAAGGCATATGATTAAGTGCTGGAACAGAAAGGGAGAGAACTAAAGGGAGAGAAGATGCTGGAAGAGTCACAGAATTCTTTAAGGAAGACAGGAAAGAGGCCTATCTTTGATTTGAAGAAAGAAAATAATTATATTGGCAGAGAAGATAAAAGAGGGAAGATGAATCAGAGACATGAATAATCATTAGAAACTTTACATAAAAATGTATAAATCCTTATTGATATAAATAAATAAGTAAATAGAAATGCTCTTCCTTATGGTAGACTGACAAGATGAATTAATGAAAAGAATGCTGGAGTTAGAAAAATTATCAGTTGAGCTAGTGATGCTCTCCTTATCTAGCTCTTTAATAATTTCTTCCCCCTTTCACGAGCCTCTACAGCCTCAAAAGGCCACTGACTTATCTCAGGCCATATTCCAGTGGCTCCAGATCTTTAATTCATGTACTCACACCCCATTTAAAAAGTGAACATACCCTTAAAATATGTGCATTGCCTGATTTTCACATGATATGTAAATATGTATCACTAAATTAACACAGATCATAAAAAACACAAACAACTTGAAATGAATTAAATATTTTAAATAATTACTTTGTTTACTATTTAGAAAAGCTTTGGAATATTGTTTATATATTGGTGAGGGCTATGTGATTAACACACTTTATTAGTAAAAAATATATATTGGAGTAACCTTGGTAAAACAGCAATTTGAAGACCTAAATCTAGGTTCATTTTATTTGGGGGCTGGTTTGAATGGCTGTGATAGCTGGAGAAGCTACCTGTCACCGATACTGTGATCTAAGTGGGAGGAGTGGCTGTCCTCTCTGCATCCTGACACCACTTCCTCCATCACAGTCACCACTTACATGAAGGTTTCCACTGCAGTTAGACTAATATATCAATGTCCCATGTTCTCTTGTTTGTCAGTTGTTGTTACAAGTTAATTGGAAGGTATGCCATTTTTATATTTTAAATAAATGGGTACAAATCCCACTGAAACTCCTCACTTGGAAAAATTTTAGGTGTGTTAAAAAACTTTTGCACATATGAAAGTTTTCCTAGGTGATACATATCATTGTCTCCAGAAAATCTAATAATAATGCCTACTTTCTAAATTCTCTCTTCCCAACAGGACAGTTTTGGGGGGGAAAAATGTGCAGTAATTTCTCATTTATTGTAACATCACCTTTAGCATATATTTTTAAAATATATGTGTAGAAATGACTGGCAGCCATTTGCATCACTACAAAGGTCACCAAATTTGGGACACTGTCATTTTGTAAAAGAAAAACTTTGTTTCACAATCCTTTTAATAATTATAATGAGATAACCAACAAATCCCTGTGTACTATAACACACTCAAGGTCATTTCCTCTCCCTTTTATCACCACTTACATTATTTAAAGCCCTGGTTCTATCAAATGAATCACAGGGGTGATCTCCTTACAGCAGGTGCTCTGCAATACAGCCTGAAGACAAAAGAAGTGAGGACACTCCCACTGCAGAGTTCCAGCCTCTCCCTTACTCAGCGCCTTGGAATCATATCCAACACATCACTCACGTCAAAAGTGAGGGCTACTTATAAAGACTAGTAAAGTTCAATTTCTTTCTTACATCTTTAGATAAAAATAGAAAGTTATAACAGTCTTCCTACATCCCAAATAGATCTTCTTGTGTCTTTAGTCCTTGGCCCTCCCAAACACCCGCTTTCTCACCATCCCCAGGGGCACCCTCTCCTGGAGATCCCATGCTCCAAACCTGCTTCTCATTCAATCTTCTTTCCTACACTCTATCCCACAAGAAGTGCTCCATGTTAGTAGTAGTGTCAGGTGCTGACAAAGTAGTCTCATTAAAATATAGCAAACCCTCAGGATTTTTGGATTTGTGGCTCTATTTTGAATATTCGCATTGCAGGCTGTGTCTCCCTCCCTAAGCACCGACTCCTGCACTCCCAGATGCGTTGAACCACAGCACATGTTATACTTCAGTGAGACTGCCCTTATTTTTTGTGTTCTGCCCCTTTGGCTGGCTCCCCAACTCTCCTCCACACTCTCTTATCTGCTGCCAAGATTTCTGTGTTAAAAATTCCTAATACATGGAAGTTTTTCATGTTACTTCTCAGAGTTAGGCCCCCTGGACTTGCAAAAAATCATAGACTCAGCTTCCTAGGGAAACCCTCTTTCTTTTCCTTCATTCCTCAGGGGCAAACAACCTGGCTTCTGACGCCTGACTCCAGCTAGAGCTCACGCTGCCTGAATCTCATTTTGTAAACCATTGCATAGTACTGTGTTCACTAACCAGAAGAATGTCTTTTCCATGCACTCTGACATCTCTTTGCTTAGGGGAAATTGTTTTGCACAGTTAACATTTAACAAGAAACTGGCATATTAAAAGCTTTGCCCACTTTTCTGAAAAGAACTTAGGTTAAGGGTATGTGGCTTTAAAAAAAAATTCTTGGGATATATAAGAAGTGAAATTGCAGAGAATTAGCTAATCTGTTCTAAAATGCAGGCCACATCAAGTCAATCAAGTATAAATAAGCAAATAAGTAATTAAAATATTAAAGGGCACATCTTCCTTAACAACCCAAAAGTGTTAAAAGGGTGTAAGCCCTCCCTCTTAGGATGTTTTCACTTGTCTAAATTTCCTTCTGCTTCCATGCCCTTAGCTGGACACCCTCACCGCCCCTCACTCACTCACTTCGGCCTTATCTCTGCTCTTTGCAGTAGCCTCCTGATGCTTCTATCTCCACCATTCTTCATCCCTTTACCCAGGTTTCCTATTCTTCGTGGCACCGATTACTCTCAAACACTGTTTGTGTATTTTCTGTCTGCCCTACCAGAATGTGGCTTCATGAGGGCAGGAACTTTGTCTTGTTCACTGCTGTGTCCTCACCTAAAACAGTGCTGGCTTGACACAATATAGGTTCTTAGTATATATTTATTGAAAGAGTTACTGAATGTCCAGCAAGGAGAAGTGACAGGAGGGCTATAGGAGAAATGCAGGCTTTCTTTTCCCTGATAGCAAAAAGCCTGCACAGAAGGTCTAGTTCCGGGAGGGAAGAAGTGCCAGCAGTGCTGGTGGCTTCCTGGACCCTGCTCTCCAGATAGGAGGAAGCAAGCTGAGGGGGAATTGGTGAAACAAAAGACAGGTGTGCCTGTGAAGGTTCTGAAATGACACTCAGGAGGACTCCTGGGCCTCTCTCCCAGGCTGAGGGGTGAGGGGCTGGAGGAAGAGGAAAGAAGGAAGAGGAGAAGGGCTTGCTGTGGTTTTTCTAGGGGCCTCCATCCAACCATGTATTCTGGCTCTGTGGCCAGTAGGACTTGGGGCCAGCTGGGCTTAAGTCCGAGTCACACTCTCCTCCTGCTCGACTAGAGAGGCAGGCAGCCCTTTTAGTGCTCAACCTCCACCCCACACCTTGAGCAGGTTCTGGAGGTCAAAAGGGCCCTAACGGCAGAGGTTTCTGTTGTCTCAGCAGAAGAAAGTAATGATGAAAAGGAAAGTTAACATCAGGAAGTTGAACTGTCATCACCTAACTCTTCCACCGAAGGAACTCTGTACCAATAGTCACATAAACCTCTCTCCCATCTTTAGCTAACTTCAGAAAAAATGGGTTTCACAGCATGAAAGCAGTGTCAATCACCTCATTTACCTGAGCAGCTTTCCGTTATAGCGTTATCGTATCGCACCGGAGCAATTATGCATATACCACTAAATATGTGAGGCTCACTTGGCTGTGTGTTTTATTTAACACGAAAGTGTGTCACATGTTCTCAGTCCTCATACTTAAGTCTTCATGTAGCCAAGCTATTATTGTCTTACAACACAAAAGTAAAATCATAAATAAATACATAAATAAATACAAAGGACCAGCAAAGCCAGGTGAGGGAAATATAGGTGAAGGTCTCGGCCATATGCAGGATCGCCCAACCGCTGTTCTTCAATACAAGAGGTACCATTTACTAAACACTTACTATGTGTTTAATAATTGTACACCTAGTGATTTAATCTTCATCAAAACCCTAGCAGGTAAGTACTATTAATATTTTCATTTTATACACCAGGAAATGGAAACTTAAGTAACTTGCCGTAAGTTACATGGGTAGAAAATGACAGAGCCAGGATGTGAACCCAGAAGCCATATGTTCAAGATAAAGACATCATCAGCGTTGATCACCACCTGGAAGTATGCCAGCCAAAATGGAACTTCACTTTCTAATGCTATTGAAAGGGAACTCACTCTAAAGAGCTAGCAGTGGGGTGTCGTGAATGGGAAGGAAACCGGCTGCACCAGTGCACAATTCAGGGTATGACAGCTGTGAGGTGCGTTTCTTACTGCATGCCAGGTGGACCCAGCAGTGAGCTCCGATTTCTCCAGGAGGACCACATCTTTCATCCCCGCTTTAGCCAGGTGATAAGCCAGGCTCACGCCAACACAGCCACCTCCAATGATCACTGTGTCTGCTCTGTCTTTCCATCTTGTTTCTGCAGATAAGTCTGGGTTGTCCTTTCTGGAAGACAATTTTTTAAAAAATGGTAGCTCTACTAGGCTGTGATAGCTATAGTTTTTTTTAAGGCATCTAAAGCCTAACTTAGGCAACCTGGTTGAGGGAGGAAGGAGGAAGCATTTGAGCCCCATTCCATATATTCTGGTCCATCGTAGATAACTAATGTAGCTTAAGAATTGAACAGGTGACTTTTTTTCCAGAAAATCTAGAGAATAATTTTTCTCAGACTATTTAAAGAACATAGTTGCAATCATTTTATTCCACCAAAACCATAATCATCAGGAACTTCAGTTTCATAAATCTTGGATTACCTCCCTCCACTATTTTCCAGGTGAAAGAGAGCCAGATGGAGTAAAACATTCTTCCTCATTTAACTTCCTCTCACCGTGTACATGCTTCTCTAACTATAATTAGTGCTCAGTGGTTAACACACTTATTTGCATGACTGTCTTTCTAGCTGGATTTTGAGCTTCTCCAAGACATAGTATAAAAATTAGTGTGTAAGTAAGCCAAAGAAGAACACATATACACCTGTGTTTGCAGACACATAGACCTTCTCTGGGTCGATACAAAAGTCACTCTAACAGGAGCTGGGGGAAGGGATTTGGAGTTGGAGAGACTTTTCACTGGGAACGCTTTGATACCGTATCACTTTTGTGCAATTGTGCAAGGAAAAAAATCGAGAAATCCGAATGTCCATTTTTTCAGAAGCCAAAGCACCCCTAACGCCCGAGTCTGCCTTAGCCGCTCGCTCCCACCCTTCAACCTCTGGCCTTCGGCCTTTGAGCGGGCCGGGGTCCCACTCACCCTTTGGGGCCGCTGACAGAGCGCGGATGGCCGGGGCAGCCAGGCAGTGGTAAGCCCCGCAGCGGGAGGCCTCGCAGCCGCTGCGCACCCGGGCGGAGCATGGCGAAGCCCAGAAACGGATACCTGCTCTGAGGCTGTGGGCAGTGGCCGCGGGGGATCCTCCCCCGGGCGAGGGGCGGGCTCCCGGACGGGCGAGCTCCCTGCCACTAGGCGCCCGCAAAACTGAGGCATCATGGCACCTGCCGGACGCCCCGGAGCCAAGAAGGTGAGTTTCCCAAAGACCGCGGCTACTCAGTCGGCCTTGCCGGCTGCAGGGCTCCCAGCGCCAGCAGTTCAAATCCCACTAGAGCCCCCAGCCCTGCTCTGTGGTGATGGCAAGGCCCCTGGACGGCTCTGGGCCTCGGTTGACCGGATCGCAAGGCCGGGGTGGCGATATGCCTTGGAGTGAGGATAAGATAACAAACTAAGGTACCATTTATTGAGCCCTGGCTCGGAGTCTGCCCTGAGCAGAGGGCTTTACGCAAATAATCTCTTCATTTTCACACTTGTCCCCATTTTACCGTCGAAGAAACTGAGGCCCCAGGAGTCCAACGACTAGCTCTGAGTGGGGCGGGGATTTGGGCCTTTGGATCAGAGGCCACACATTCTCTCCCCTCAGCCGGCGAGCACCCACAGCATTCCGGCGCTCCTGCCCCACAGCTTCTTTCCCCAGGGTTTTGGGAAGGGCCACAGTCTGGCTGTCCCAGTTGGCGGCTCGCCTGAAACCAGTCCTTGCACGGACAGTGCCAGACGCGCGGTGGAGGGTGGAGGAGGTGCGTGGGGACCCCTCCGCCTCATCCCACCCGGCAGCCCGGTCTCCAGGCTTTTTCTCTTAGCCCTTTCCCAGTCTGGTCGCTAGCTGTTGGCTTTGTTCACCCATTTCTACGCCCTGAGTGTGCATGGTGGGAAGAAGGGGTGACAAAATAAAATTAGGAAGGGCACGAATTTGGACGCGGGGCATGTCCAAGACCCTCAAAGCAACCCACCTGCATACCGAAATTTGTAAGAGACGATGGGGAAGAAAGGGGCAATATGGATATGAAAATGTGCACCTCTGACTTATTTTACTAAAAAGTTAGGAACTATCAAGATACCCTACAGTAGTGGACTCCCTAAATAAATTAAAGTTCATCCATTTAATAAGTTTTTAGCCAGCCCATTTAGGAACTAAATATGGAAGCAGGAAAAGTGCTTCAGTGATGTTAATTTACAAAAAGAGATATATCATGGACTGATCACAACTACACATATAAAAATATTTATATACACACCATAAGGAAGGACACAATAATGGTAGTAATTACATAAGATGAGGAATATGGATATTAAAACCTTAAAAACATTTTGAATATGTTTTTCTTATTATAAAAGTAAAATATGGACATTGAAGAAAATAGGCATAATAAAAGCATAAAGAAGCAAAAAACATCATACCGATTTCTTTTTCTAAACTTTCCCTAATTCTGTGTTCACTTGTACAGTTCATTTTTTTAAGGTATTGAAAATATGCCTTCTCTGTTCAATATCTTCCTAGCCTCTACTCTTACAGCGCCAAGTTTAGGATATGCTAATCAATGTTAATGTGTACCTGGGAATTAAAATTAAAGTGTTAGAGGAAAGGAGCTGATCTCACCACTCTTCTCAGCTAACAGGTACATTTTAAGAGCTGGTTTAATTGCCACAAAGGACACTTCTGATTGCTTCTTTAATCCAAAAGAGTCCCTGTGGCAATTTTCAGGCAGAATGGATCTCTGGCTGCCTCCTGCCACAGGGTGAAGTTAGTGGACTCCTTAGAATATGAATAGAAGTGTCCTGAAGCCAGATCTTAAGTCCCGAAGTCCAGATACTGATATCTGTACAAAGGGGGATAACTATCTCAGAACTCACTATCAAATCCTAGGCAGGTTCACTGCCTACCTAAAGGAGGATTGGATGAAAATATAAATGTACTGCAAGTTAGTCTCCAGTGTTCTTTATTTTACACAGTCCTGTTATTCTAGAGCTGTTCTTAGATCATACTGATAATCAATTGAAGTGGTAAGTACAGCAGTGAAGGAGGGGCTAAAAGATGCTCTGAATTCAGATCTTAACTTAGTTATTTTGCTAATGACTATATAGAAAACTGGTAAATTAAAAATGTTCAACAGACGTCTAGATAACAGATAAAAATGTCTTACCTTTATTTGGTATCATGAAGACACAGTCAAAATCTGTACTATAATTTTCTTGAAAAACCCCTAGCTAATTTTCTGTTAAAGAGTATTTTTTTTTCTCTTCAGGACCAAACTTGTTGCATATGAGAGACATGTGACATTTGCAAAACAGTCTTGTCTGCCTTCAAACTCTGCACAGTTTATTAAGGGCTTACTCTATGTTAGGTGGTGTGAGAGGTGGTAGGGCTATGTCACAAGATATGTCACTGGAACCTCAAATATCCTACAGCCAAATAGAGGAGACAGGTAAGTAAGCAGATATTGCAGTATAGGTTAGGGGTGCAGAAATGGAGGGTATTTGGACTTAAGCAGGATACAAAGGAGGAAGTAATCACAAATAAGAGTAGGTCAGGCAAGGTTTTGCTCTGGCCGCAATAGGAGATACAATAGGGGGCTGGAGGGAATTGGAGATCATTTCAATAATCCAAGGGCAGTGAAGATGGGGGGACATATATTACAAGTTTAAATAGACACAGTTGGTTTGGACGTGGTATGTGAGATACTAACTTATAACACCTAAATTGTATGCCAATGTTTTTTCTCTCTAAAATTGTTTGATGTATACCATTAAATTTGATCCTTAACATAGTTAATCGAAGCATGTTAGATTTTCAAGATGAGACTTTATACAGGTGATATACCTCTATTTCTCTCTTGTATATCCCTCTGCAGCATTCATTTATTACATTGTCTGGGATGATTTGTTGATCCACTGGCCTTCCCCACGGTAGCCAGACTTTGAGCTTCTTAAGGGCACGGACCTTGTCTTACTCTGGTGTTTACCCATTATGCCTAGAACGGAACCTGGCATGTGGGAAGGTCTCACTGCAAGTTTGAGGCTTAAGTCCTTATTTATGTTTCAAAAGTACAAAACAAAAAGAGTAAATTGTATTTTAGGAAAGGAGTAGAGAGATAGGTGAGAATCATGGTGAACATTAACATTTCTTCCACATTCAGCTAAAATTCATCTTTCCATATGAAATGTGGAAAAAAAGCCAGAGTCGGGAGCTCTCTGCCAAACACCGTTTACGGCCAACAGAGCAGGGTTCCATTCTACCCCCTGCCCGGGAAAATGGAGACAGCGGGCCGTGACAGCCTGGGACTTAGCCTCCAGTGCAACCCCTCTCGATGTCCCTTTCTGGGCTGTATATGTAATTAAATGGGGCCCCTCGAGGCTTATCTTCCCCACTTATGCATTGCTCCCTGTCCAGTTGTAGGCAGGGCTGGCAGGAACTGTCCTTGCATTTTCAATGAAATGTGTATCTTCAACTAATGCAGTATACAAGAGGGATAGACACCATGGAGGTGTTTGCAGTTTGTCTCAGGGTGGTCAGGGAAGGCCTCTCTGAAAAGATGACACTTGACCAAAGACTGGAAGGGTGTGAGAGGGTAAGGCGCACAGATATCTGAGGGAGGCATATTTTAGACAACGGAAACCATAGCCCTTGGATTACTGCTCTGGATACAAACTTTTACTCAAGTTATGAGTGGTCTGAATAGAAAGGTGGTGAAATAGAAAAAGACTAGGAATTCAGAAGAGCAGAAATCTGCTTTGTTACTTACTTAGCTCTGTGATCTTGGACAAGTCATGTAGCCTCTCTGAACTTCAGAGTCCTCATTTGTAAAATGCCTTACCTAGCTCACAATGTTATCTAGAGTACCAGATGATAATGTGTGTATGAACATGCTGGAAAATGTAAGGCATAATTATCAAATGTTGCATTCATTAGGATTATGTTCAGTGATTTACACAAAAAACAGAGGTTTATTTTTCTCATCTAATTAGAGGTCTAGCAGCCCATGGTTGCTGCAGCCACTCAAAGACGTCATTAAGACGCATCTTATTCCGCTAGCCTTACCGTGGAGTTTCCAGGGCGTGGCTGCGAGATGACTGCTCTATCCCCCGGGTTTATGTTGGCATTCCAGTCAGGAAGGAAACAAGTGTCAAGATGGAAGGGAGCGCGCCTCTGTATCAGGGATGCAAAACTTTTCCGGAAATCTTCAGTGGACTCCTAACTATGTCTCATTGGTCAGCACTGTGTCAAATGACCATCCCCAGCAGTAAGGGACCCTGAGATTCTTTTTTAAGTCAGAAGCATTGTCTCCACCAAACAAAATACTTTAGCAAGAAGAGGAGAGAAGATGCAAATTAATTAGGCAACCAGCAATGTCTGCCGCAAATGCATTAAAAAACCAAAATAACTATTATGGAATCACCACTTTCATTATATTTTGACTTAGATTAAATGTTATGAGAAAAAATAGCAGAGTGGTCACAGCACTCTGGCCAAAACAAGTTCCTGGATTGTCCAAGAAATAATAGTATACTCAATCTTTCTGACATACCATTAGACACTGGTGATCTGAACAGAATGGGACCTGTAAGAACAACATACTACCTTCCAAAAATTAGAAACTGCTCTTTTGAGGAAAACAAGAGGGGCCTTGGGTGACTTTTTTCTCTTTTTTCAGGGTATTTTAGAACGTCTGGATAGCGGGGAGGTTGTGATTGGAGATGGCAGCTTTCTCATAACTCTGGAGAAGAGGGGCTACGTGAAGGCTGGGCTCTGGACTCCAGAAGCTGTGGTAGAACATCCAAATGCAGGTCAGTGCCAGCATCCCTGAGAGTGTTCATCTGGGTGACATTTTTAGTACACCTGACCGAGAGAAGATAAAAAAGTAATAACACATGTTTTCTAAGGACTGTTTCACTTGTTGAAATTGCCAAGATGTGGAGAGTGACAGTACGTAGGCTGAACAAATAGAAGAAAATAATTTCTCTCTCTCTCCTCCCCCCACCATGCACACACATTTGCATCTTCATATGGAGAGAGTGCTAAAATATACATCTTAATATTTGTTTCATGAGTATTTACCCTATGGGTGTTCAAGGATTTTCTTACCATAGTGAAACTGTTTTTGCTTCAGATTCATCCTTCCAGCTAATTAGCATATTATATTAACAGTGTGTTTGGTAAGGATGATTAATGATATCTACCAGCTAACAAAGCATAGGTGATAGACAGCCAGGTTCTGTTGCCAAAGGGAGAGAGGTGAAGAAACAAACACAGTTTTCCTCATTTTACTTTGAGGGCTCTCCAGGGCCAACTATAAGTAGACCAGCTAGATTCTTCATGACACGGGAAACTGAATAGGCCCACCTAGACCAAGAAACCAAGAGCAGCTGGCCAACCAGCCTTTAACCTCTGCATCAGACTTCACCAAGCTGTGAGGCCCATCAGCAGGATAATACGAGGGTACTCTAAACAGCCCTGATTTGGTACTGACCCTGCCATGTCCTGTCCTTGAATTTTACTAAGCTTAATTTGCGATTTTAAAATAAGTACTGGGTTTGAAATTATGTGTGCTTGAAAGACATGTATATGGGTGAGCTGCTGCTGCTGCTGCAAATGGTAGCTTCTGTCATTTTTAATATTTTAATTTTAATTAAAAAAACAACTACTCTGTAGTTCGTCAGCTTCACATGGAATTCTTGAGAGCAGGATCCAATGTCATGCAGACGTTCACCTTTTCTGCCAGTGAAGAAAATATGGAAAGCAAGGTAAACAGTAATGCCAGTTGGTTGGGGGGCAGATGGCGGGGAGTAGGTAGGGATCATGTCATATAATAAAAATAACCTTTCAATGGAAAGCTACGGAATTGACCTGATGTGTTACTACCCTTTATTACAAGCTCCACATAAAATATCTAAGTAATTAATTATTATGTAGATGTATATACACTAAATAAAAGAGCTTTTGGTCTCTTTATCTAAGGGAAGGGAGGGCATAGGACTGGGAATGAATATGCCATTGAAAGGGCATGGCCATTTTTCTGTGCTATTTATTTTTATGGAGAAAGAACAGTTTACAGATGTTCTTTTTACCTTCTCTTTTCACACTCATCTTTTCTGACTTGTCCATCTGGAGACAGGGTGGTCCTAGGTAACACAGCACTGGCCTAGGAATGAGAAGGATTGGGTCTGATACCTAGCTTTGCCACCTATTGGCTGTGTGACTTTGTGCAAGACACTTAACTCCATGGAGCATTGGTTTTCTTTGCAAAATGGAGATAACTTCTGCTACACTGCCAAAGACTGTTGAGAAAGGTGAATACGGTGAAGGATGTGGAAGTGTTGTGAGATGTTCTCCATTCTGTTAATATTTATAAATGCTAATGCCCAACTAAACAACGATTATTGAATTGTCTGTTATAGTACATTCCCTAATGCTAGATACAAAGATCATACAAAGGTGTAGACACTATTTTGAAGTGGCTCAAGGTCAAGTGTTGGAGGTAAACATATATGCTAAAATCCAATGTGGTAAATACAATAATGGAAACACAAGCTCATTGGTAGTGGAGGAGAGGGTACCCAACTCTGCTGGTCTTCTTGAATTGAAGTTAAAGCCAGCGACTTCTACTCATCTTACTTGCTCATTTCCTCCTTTATTACTGATTATATTTTACCTTTTAAATGCCAAGCTCACCATCTTAATTCTTGCTCTCTAACCTCAGTGGGAAGATGTCAATGCTGCTGCCTGTGATCTCGCCAGAGAAGTGGCTGACAAAGGAGATGCCTTGGTAGCAGGGGGGATCTGCCAGACATCAATATATAAACACCACAAGGATGAAGCAAGAGTTAAAAAACTTTTTCAACTGCAGCTAAAGGTTTTTGCCAGGAAAAATGTGGACTTCTTGATTGCAGAGGTAAGCTTAGTGTTATAAGGAGAGTGCTAAACCTAGTGACAAGTATAAATGGATAACCTTCAACTTTCCTGAGGGTATTGGGTTGCCTTATAACCTCATTTCCTCCAAGTAGATGGGCAAAGGTTTATTTAAACACACTATAGTCAACATGCTCTCACTTGTATGCTAGGTCCTCTGTAAAGCCAAGGATAGACCCAGGAGAGACCTGACTATAGCCTTTGGTTTTCTAAGGCCAGGGTGGTTGTAGAAGCTGACTCTCAGGGGCACCACAACATGGGATCAAGAGAAAGGACAGTGTTTCGGGGAGTGTCCTCTCCTGAGGGAGGGGCGGGACTAGAAGGAGCTGTGTGTGGGGGCTAGAGGCCAGGAGGGAGGAAAGCAGTGGGGCAGGTGGCTGGCTGTTCAGACTCCTCTGGGCCCCACCAATAATCCTCAGTACCAGGTAGTTAGTTCCCTTGCCCTCCTCCCCCGCCCTGCTCACTCTTGCCTCTCTGTTTGCACTCAAACTATAACATGTGAGCAACATTTTGAAGAAAGAAACAGTAAGCATTGGTCATTGACTGAAAATGAAGCCCCAAACATTCTCTTCCTCTGCCTCCAAAAATTAGAAGCCCTCATTCACCATTTCCCTTTACAATTGCTAGAGTCAAGTCCTCAACACAAGTCTTCACCTCGACAAGGACAATAGCCTGCCAACTGCTATTTTCCCAATCACTCTATTGAGCCTGCTGAAAACCTTGCTGCTTCAACCTTCCCCAGGCTCAGGGCCACCTACAGCTGACCGCGCTGGGAACAGTCATTAGCAGAGCAGAGCACAGGCTCCGCCCCATACGTTCTCCGGACGATGGGAACACCGGTCTGTGTTCTAAGAACCTATCTTTGACTCTCCTTGTCATTCCTTGCACTCTGCTTCTGTAGGATCTGTTTCTAAGTCCGGAAGGGAGAAGCAGAGAGAGTTCTGCTAGTTTTTCTTCACAAAAGATCAGCTTTTCAATTGTGGCCCTTCAGGGGGTTCCTGAGAAGCACCCCTGCAGATGTCATAAATTTACCAGACAAGGTGTCCTGGCCACCACTTGCAAAGAAACTCAGTAGCTATTCCTCCCCACTCTGTGCTTCAAAGTTCTCATCTGACGAAACAATACATTTCCATTCCTACTTTGTAAAACACTTATGAGTATCTAACTTGAAGTGAATATAAAAGCACCTGTAAGTAGTACAAAGCACAACAAACTATTCAATATCCCAGTTCCAGAAAAGGTTTAGTTCCAAGTTTATTAACTTTTGCTCCTTCAAAATTATGATTTTAAATACTCAATTACTTAAAAAGCCCATGTATTTTGTAGATAACATATGAATGAAAATCTGTATACAGGATGTGGCAAAAGTAGGTTTACAGTTGTGAGTACATGAAACATTTATTATTGTATCATGATTTATTAATTATTGCATTATTTTCCACATGAACAACTAACTGTAGGCCTATTTTTCCCCACCCTGAGCAGGAATTAAAATATCTACTCAAAAAAGTATTCTTTAGTCAATCTGACAGAGACACATTCCCCAGCAACTTTTATTACATATTATATCCTCGGTTATTTTTATAACTGTTTTACTACATTTGTATTCTACCATTCAAAATCTGCTTTATATTTGGACCAATAGAAAAAAAAAGAAATTTCTCTTAGTATTTTGAGCATGCTGAAGAAGCTGCGTGGGCTGTGGAAGTCTTAAAAGAATCTGGTAAACCCGTGGCAGCTACTATGTGCATAGGCCCAGAGGGAGACAAGGATGGCATGACACCTGGAGACTGTGCTGTTAAGCTGGTAAAAGCAGGTAATTTGGACTCATAGTAGAATGAGCAGCTCCGTTGTTTATGAAATTTAGCAAAGTTTGCTTAATATTGTCAGAGCAGTTCAGAAATAAAAGAATGAACTGGAATTCATTTCCTCATCCATAAAACTTGGGAGGTAGAGGGGGAGAGCTGACCTCTAACTCTTCACAAATAAAATAAACAAGTAAAAAAATAAAATGTAAAAGTCCTTTATGTCTTCGCATAGGGGCTTCCATTGTTGGTGTGAACTGCAGATTTGGGCCTGAGGTCAGCCTGAAGACCACGAAGCTCATGAAGGAAGGCCTCCGGGCCGCGGGGCTGAAAGCACACTTGATGGTGCAGTCCCTGGGCTTCCACACACCTGACTGTGGCAAAGGAGGGTTTGTGGATCTCCCAGAATATCCCTTCGGTAAGCTCTGGCACATATTAGAGGTCCTTGTGATTTCTGGTCGTGACAAAATAGACAGCTATAATGAACAACTACGGTACAGTCTTACAACTCGAGGCTGTATACGGCAAAAACATTACATGTCAACCAAAAATGAGCCATCTGAAGAATGTACAATCTAAAATTTACAGTTTTTTAATAGAAGAACAAAAGCTTATCAGAACATCTATCATCTGAAAATGGGAATGGTAACAGAAATGCCATAACTTTTGTATCACAGGACTGGAGCCCAGAGTTGCAACCAGGTGGGATATTCAGAAATACGCCAGAGAGGCCTACAACCTGGGGGTCAGGTACATCGGCGGGTGCTGCGGATTCGAGCCCTACCACATCAGGGCGATTGCGGAGGAGCTGGCCCCGGAAAGGGGCTTTTTGCCACCGGCTTCTGATAAGCATGGTAGTTGGGGAAGTGCGCTCAATATGCACACCAAACCATGGATCCGAGCCAGGTAGGAATTTTTTAATTAATAACACTATTTGTCTCAAATCTCATTTTACTTATCATTATAAATACTATGCGTGTGTATGATAATGAAAAAATTCAGGATGTATAGAGTTGTATGAAACGAAAAGTAAAAGTTGCTTCCCTCCTGACACCATTCCCAGGGATAACCTGTTTGCCACAATTTTAAGTGGTAATTACCCTTTATGAAAGCTGGGAAACTTAAATCACACACTCTCTCCTTTTTCCCTGTTCTCCTTTCCCCAATGTGACTTTTTTATTTCTTCTGTTGGTTGTATTTATAAGTTTGAGTTTCATATTTAACCACTTATTTCTTAATCCATGTTGATTCCACACTTTGTAAAATAACAGTTGACTCTGTCTGCTTCCCTCTACTTTTTCTTCCTCAACTACTTCTTGACTTCTTTAAGTTATACCTTTACTTTTATGTCATTAAAGCTTATAATCATTGTGGTCTGCTTTGTAATTATATTAAGTCTTCCAAGATTAGCCTGCAGGTTTATTATAAAAATGCAAAGCTAGCAAGTAACATTTACAATATTATTATAATTGTCATATTAAACAAGCAGGACTCAAAAATACAAATCAGAACACAACTTTATTTTGGTCTCCCTCTGTCTCGTTAAACCCGCTCAGTGGGTGACTTCTTTCCCCTGTCCCTGTTTGAAACTACCGACGTGCCCCGGGACCTTTGGGTAGTTAGTGTTAGGCAACAGAAAGCCCCACAATCACTTGGCTTAGCCAACACAGTGTTTATTCAGATTTAAGTGTTCAATTCCATGCGAAATCAAAACTGGAACATTTTTCAAATTTAAACTTCCCTTTTTTCCCAGAAGACTTCAATAGGCTGGCAACCAGGGAAGGTCGGTGTGATTCTTCTCTTTCTCTGCCTTATGCTTCCAACCCTCACTTCCCAGCTCGCTAACTGTGGTTTCTAACTGCTTCCGATTCAAAGCGAGAGGAGAAGGGATGGAACGAGGCATAAACTGGTATCGCTTGACTGGCGCCTCAATAGGAAGACCACATTCTCCAGGCCTGGCAGATATTCCAGAGCAGTCATGGTTATTCAGAGGCTTTCTTGGGGAACCTTTGCCTGTCATTCTCATGCCAGAGGCACTGCATTTTCCTCTGACTGCTGCGTCCCCTCAGATCCTGACTTTTTGGGCAGGTCACTCCAGATATACCTTATTGGAGTATATCCCATCGTCCTTCCTAGTGATTGTCATGGGCTTAGTTTGAAATGCCTCCAGGATGGCTCACTCTGTCTCTTATTAGACTCAAAACTGGCTAGAGGCCTTTTTACCTTTCCTTTATGCAGAAACACTCTGACAGGGTGGTCTGATCCAGTTTAAACACACCCCTTTCTCTCATAAGCAAAGTAGCTGACCCATGGGTCTCTGTGATCCAGATTTTCTAGTGCAATGTCAGGTGAGTCATCTAAGTGGCTCTTACCACCTACTTTGAAACTTCTGCAGAGCATCTGTCTTGCTTTAACACCTGACATCTACCCTCTCTTGGTGCCTCCAATAAAATTTCTAATCCAGTATTCTGGTACCCTGGTAATGATTTTCTAAACATTATTTACTGCAGAACCAAGTGGTAAGCATGGAACAATGGAGAAAGAGAAATAATCCTATTTTATAAAACTTGAATCCACTTGTAGGAGAATGCTCTAAGCATTAAGGTCAAGTTGATTTTCTTCTCTTGCATTTCATCCAATGTTCAAATCCATATCATATTTTAATTTACTTCGAACTTGTACAGTGACTTTATTTGTACAACATTTGGTTTTCTAGAAATTTCTAACTAACTTTCTTTTTCATTGTTGAAAGAAGAATAACAGGTCTCAGCCTTCTCTAATGTGTTCTTATTTCTTAATTACACTATTTTTACAATCTACTTCATCACTGAAGACATTTGGCGGGGGCTAGAATTACTGTTCTGTTTGCATCTCTGACTCTCTCTCTGTTTTCAGTACAATGGCATTCCTTTTCCACCTTGTAAAAGCTAGTCACAATCTCTGCTGTCTCCTCTTTTCTATTCAGTGTGAGTATATATCTAATCCATTTTCTACTTCTTTATTCATTTCATTGGGATTTAGAACAATCTTCATTTTTGAATTGGAACAACTTTCCTAATGTAAATTTATTTAGATTGTGAAAGTAGACAAGAAATCATTTAGCCAAATGTTTCTTTTGGGAGATATGGATATTTATTAGAGAAGAAAGTTTTTTACAGGTATCATACTTAGAAAAAGGTACTAAATGTAAGTATAATTAAAAAGGGAGGAAAGCATACTTTGGTGATGATTTAAAAAATCAAGTGAGAAACAACTTATTTTAATTATTACTGTCTAGGAAACCTTAAAATGCATTAGCCACTACAGACAAAGCATTATTCTCTAGAGTAAAGTCAGGCATTCTTCGAATCCCGACCTCCCAAACATACTGATGTTTGCAGACAATTGTGAATACATAGAAACCTGTATGCACGCAGATCACGGGCATTTTTATCATTCTAACATGTTGATTTATTCATTGTGTCATAAGTAAAGGGGGGAAAACTGTGAAAATATATTTAACACAAAGGTCTGTGACCAGGAACCTTTGTACTCTTCTTTCTTTGTCTAAAAACAAGGAACAAATATTGACAAAACTATTTGTATTCTGTTTTTTTAGTTAGTTTTTGAAGGATTATACTTTGTCTCATTACATTAAAAACCATCTTCATATACTTGTCATTACATTAAAATATTGAGTAGAACAAACAGAACTCTGCTAGAAATTGCAAAATGAATTTAAGTCTATAAAACTCAAACCCATTATTTTTTTCTGACAGGCAGTATGAAACCTAATGATTATTACTGAAGATAGAAATTTGAGAAAACCCCCTGGCATGAATGAATATGAACAGTTATTCTATCTGTGTGTTGAAACTGAAGTTCTACTTTAGTTTGATCATCCACCCAACTTATTTGTTTTTGGTATATACATTAGATACAAATCTTTAAAACTGTTTATTTTTAAAACACAGGGCTAGAAGAGAGTATTGGGAGAATCTGCTGCCGGCTTCGGGCAGACCTTTCTGTCCTTCGTTGTCAAAACCAGACGTCTAAGGAATAATAGAACAGAAAGAAGTCTCCCTCAAGGCCCACCCGGACCCCTCCTCGCCTTCACCCTGAGCCCACCCTGATGTTTCCAGCCGCTGGTACGCTGCAGCCCCTTCAGTAAGATACTACGCATGAGCACTGCACTCCTGCTGCGCTTACGCACTGAGTGGGATGCTGCAGGGATGCAGTGATGAGGAGAAAGGCTGCTTGTTCTCAGTATTTATTGTCCAGTAATACTGCACTACATCGTTTTCAAGGGTATCGAGAATAGCAAAACTTGTCTTGGGATGAATTAAAGATTAAAAAACAACCAGAAGTCGCTGAGCACCAGCCTAGTGACGGACCCAGGCAACTGAGCTAGGTGTCTGAGAAAGACGGAGTGGCGTTCTGAACCAGTGCATTGGGGCCTGCTTTTCTTACATGATTTGTATAATGGCTCCAAAGGTGTTTCCAAAAGAAAAGAAGCAAAAACCGTTTTGAGCAGTGGGAGGATTTTGAAATAAGTGTATAACCTTCCAAAGTGATTACTTTCAAAGATGATTTTACTTAAAGGTGTTAGGCTCTAGAATTTTTAATGTCTTTATAATCCCAAATAACTATATTGTAAACTATCTAGGGGCAAGGACAATGAGATAGCATCTTATATTTTTCCTTATAGTATTTACCATTGTGTTAGGCAATTATTAATCTATTATTAATATGCTCAATGAAATACTTATCATTTAAAATAAGTAAAACCAAACAGTTTTAGAAGACCTTTTTAAAAAGTCAGTGTTCAAATCTATCTTGGTCTAATGTTTTCTTGATTTATCTTTATGTTATATTCTATGTACTGATTCCTCTGTTTTTCAAAATAATGTACTGATTTGTGACAATTAATAAAAGTAAAAATAATTTACCTTTTATAGTGTTTGACTATTTAAAATTTCATGTATATTCTTTGAAATAATAATAAACATTTATTACTTACATTCCAGGCTTTTGCTTTTCTTTCTCTCTCACCGTGAGAGTGGACGCTCACACAATAACAGTGGATTCTCTACTAATACTTCGCTTAGTAGGTAAAGGTTATGTGAAAGGGCAAAGGGCAAGAGCTCATAGGCTGCACTGGGAGAGGGCATCCTCCTTCACTCTGAACCCCTCCCTGGCGTCTGCAGTAGTACAAACTACACCTTCATCCGGTGTCACGCCATATAGTTTAGAAGTGGCGTAACAAGTAAACATGAATTCTATACGGTAAGTGATAGGGAAATGTTTTAAAATCTGGGTCCCTTGGCTCACAAAAAATGAAAATCATCTGAGGTCCATGTCAGCTAAGAACAATTCATTTAGGTTTTTAGGAAGAGTCAAGTCATTCATCAGCTTTTCAGATTGACAACTGTGATAGATACCAAAAAATATAACTAAAATATATTCCCTAGAATTTGTTAATCATAGGAGTGACATGAACTGAAATATGTGAATCAGAAGTTAAAAAGGAAAAACGAATTTGAAGAAGCTATACAGGCTGAGACTAACAGAGAAGATGAGGCATGACATAAAGGTTGGCCTGAACAAGCATGGGGAGTGGGGGCCAACAAAAGCTGTGTTCAAGAGGGGAATTTAATAGCTTCATTGTGTGCTGCTTTGCTTTGATAACTTGTTGTCTGAACACTATTGATTAGAAAAACCATCCGAGGCCTATTAAACATGCTGGTTTCATTTTGGGTATAGTGAATGCAATGCCCAGAATAAAGTGTTGACGAGTGGAAGTTGATAAAACTTCCAAGAGTCAAGCAGGTATCCCATAAAGGAACATCTTTAAGGGAAAGATTTCCTACATCAAAAGACCCCACAATTATATAGTGATTGGATCAAACTTCAGATAATAATAAAAACAAATCGGGGAAATGTATTTCAAACCATGTAGTTCTAACTCCAAATGTTTTAAATGCATACTAAAATGTCAAATTCTTATTTATAATTTGCTTTAAATAGATTAGTCTATTAAAATGAGGGTTATTTTTTAAGACAAAATTTCCACAGACTTTGGTTCAGGCAAAAGAAATTAAGAAAAAGTTAATTGCTTATAAAAAATGAAGAATGATCAGTGAAACTAAGAACTGGCTTGAACCAGCTCTTTCCAGTTCCACAGCAGATGTTTACTGTACTAGGGAGTTATCAAGAAGAGTAAATGTCCTTCTGATAAAACCCTGCTGTGCCCTGTGTAGAATCGGCAGTGCCAGATAGCAAATAGCTGGCACAGAACCCATGCAAGGGGTCATGGAGATGTGCTGTAACTAAGACATGAAGTTCAGCTGGAAAAACAGTTCCTGCTTTGCCATGATCACAGCCATGATCTCATACCCTTATGCAAAACCATGTGCAAGGTTAAGCAACTCACTCTGGCTGTACCGTGAGCTGACTTGAAGACAGGCCCATATTTTGTATAATCAATAATGAAAATGCTGAAAAGAGATTAAGAAGGGTGCAATTTTGCCCATCAGAGTTATTTTTACTTAAGTCTCAAGTCAACTAGATGGGGCATGCTGACTGTGGCATTGCTGGAACTCTGGCAGTCACATTTCATATCATTCAAAATAGTGAAATTGGAGAAACATCTTTCCATTCAATGATGACTACATGCCTTGAGGGTTCTGTACTCTCATACCAATTGTATTCACTCATTCATTCATTTGTTCACTCACTCAGTCACTCCCTCATCCATTCATTGTTCGAATAACATTTACTTGGTGATTGGCCTACGATAGTCACTGTACCCCTCCTATGTGCTTCTACAATAGCCTAGATTTATCATGAATAAATACTATGTAGTTTTAATACTTCCTTGATCATTCTTATTTATTTACATGCCCCTGACTTAAGGGGGTGGAGAATGTATCTTGTTAATTGTTGTATTCCTAGTACTTGGCACAATATAGAACTTAAAAAAGGTGTTTTTGGAGAGAATGTGGAAAAAAAGGGAACCCTCAAACACTGTTGGTGGGAATGTATATTAGGGCAGGCTCTGTGGAGAGTCCCCAAAAACTTAAGAATAGAACTACCATATGATGTAGCTATACACACTTCTGGATACACGCACATCTATGTTCATTGCAATGTTATTCAAAATAGACAAAATACGGAAACAGTCAAGTGTCCATAGACAGATGAATGGATTTTGAAATTGTGAGATATGTGTGTGTGTGTGTATATATATGGCTGCTGAATATATATATTCAGCAGCCATAAAAAAGAATGAAATCTTGCTATTTGTGACAACATGGCTGGATCTTGAGGGTGTTATGCTGAATGAAATAACTCAGAGAAAGACAAATACCATATGATTTCATTCATATGTGGAATCTAAACAAACAGAAGCCAAACCACCAAAACAAAAAATCATAGATGCAGAGAACAGATCGGTAGTTACCAGGGGAGAAAGGGGTGGTATACAACATGGGGAAAGAGGGGCAATTGTACAGTAAAAGATGGTAAACTAGACTTTTGGTGCTGATCACTTTGTAGTGATTACGGATATCAAATTACAATGTTGTATACCTGAAGCTAATGTTCTATACCAATTTTACATCAATTTAAAAATACACATTAAATGAATAAATGAGTGAGTGAATGAATGTACAGATGAATAAGCCACGCTTACACTGCCTTGTTGAATACTCTTGCCAAAAATATTTTGAAGAACAAGTGTGTGATGCATGACGAGCCAGCACCAGACTGATTCAAAGAAGCTGAAGTTGGAGAGGCTGACGGGAGGAAACAGGGGCCTCGAGATGTAGAACAGCAGGTCCTACAAGTAGAAGCGACCCAGGAGGGTCCGGGCTAGAGGAGGGGAGCAAGCATTAGGACAGAGGGGGGACTAGGGACTCAGGATCATTAGCGGTGGGAAAAAGACAAATATCATATGATTTCATTCATATGTGGAATTTAAACAAAATCTTTTAAATATTAAACAGAATTTTTAAATGTATCATTGCTATTTAAAATATGCCGTTTTAAAATCTAAGAAAAAGTAAAGCCAGCTGAGCCATTTTAACCATTTCCCCAAATGATGAGTATGGGATACACTGTTCCAAACCACTTTCAGCAATGGCAAAATTGATGAAGCACACTCTTCCAGTTAGGAAATTAAGAAATATTAGTTCTCGCCATTCAGTGGAAGTTGGGCTTCTTTCCGTGCTGAAGAAGCCTTACAAGTTGGTACAATGAATAGATATACCTATACATTCTCTTTTTTAAAAGATTCTATTTATTTATTTTTAGAGAGAGGGGAAGGAAGAGAGAAAGAGAGGGAGAGAATCATCGACTGGTTGCCACTCACACACATTTAATACGAGGGAAGAAGTTTCAAAGAGGAAGAATATAAATGGTGTCATCTTAATTCAAATGCTCACGGTGACATGAGCATATTGCCACAGACGGCTGTTAAGAATGTGGGTCTGGGGCCAGACCACCTGGCTTTGCATCTCAGCTCTGCTGCTTACTAATTAGATGGCCTTGAGCAAGTGAAGCTCATTGCTTTACTCATCTGTATGAATAATAGTTATATCTACTCTTGCAATTGTTGGGACAGTTCAATGAGTTCACACATATGCCTGGAGCACTCTATGTACTCATTATTGTTAGGCATTATTATAAAGTCATTCAAGAATAGATGCTCAGCTTTAAAACAGATGTGAGTTTTCAGAGGCAGGGCTTGTGTCTTACAAATCACCATATCCGTTCAATTCTGAGCACGATTTGTTGAATGAAAAAATAATTGTCACTAGAGTATCAGCCATATTATTTTATAAACTAAAAAAAAAAATTGAGTATAAGAACAGATAACTCAAAGATTATTTTTCATCCTTGGAAAGTAAATACTTGGATTACTTGGGAGATAAACACAGTCAATGCTCTGATTTGCCAGCAGCAGGATCCACTCTATCAAGTTTAAGCGGGAAAACGATTTAGCAAAAATAATTCGGAAGTTCACAGAGCCTCCAGGAGTGCCAGACTCAGGCTGACATCAATCAACAACCCTCAGAGCAATTCATGTGCGAACCTACTATTGACAGCAGATCGGAGGGTCCTCACCCGTGCCTTGGTCACAGCTTATGCCAGGAAAGAGATTCCTACTTCATCACCCTGCTTGCTTCTCAGTCAGACTCTCAAGTTCATGTTTCTGATTAATAGGGCCTAAATCATAGGACTGCTACATCCTTTCTGTCAGGAAAGTGAGTTCTGGAGCTTTTAACTTAGGAAGGCAGGACTCCTAAAATGGGAAATTCCACCAAAACACAGAAAAATACTCCAATGTTAGTAAGTAGCCAGACAACATGATCACTTTAACAAATAGAAATCAAATAATCAATTGACCACAATTACCCCTACGATGTTATCACATTAGAATTTAATTATATGTGTGAAATATATATTTATCACATAATTAAGGTCATAAGCCATGGTTATAAGTTAGAGATAATAGCTGAAATAAAAACTAAAGCGAGGGAAAATAATTTATTTAAGTTTTCCAGAATCTTTAATGACCACAAAGATCTGATTTAAAATAGAGCATTTATTTATATTTAACTCTTAGAACTGCTCAATTTATTTTTCCACATTTTGTTTCAAATGGAATACTAAAATAGCAATATAGCATTTTAGAGCCCTAGAAGAATCTCTCTTCTGGTTCAACTCTATTATTGTTGATGAAAGGAAACAGAGGCCCGATAAGTTTCAGTGATTTATTCAAGGGGTCATTGTTGAAAAGGAATCATGTTGAAAGGTCCAAAAGTTAAATTGTTTTTTCAAGAATCCTTTCTGAGAGCCTTCCACAGAACCATGGGGAAGCAAGACACTTGGATCAAAAAGGCCCAAGTCTCGGTTCCCTTCAACATCTAGCCAGAAAGACTACTTAGGCTCGCTGTGTCCTCCTGGAGAGATTTATTCCTGCCTCCTCCCCTGTATGCAATACCTCGAAGCCTTGGGCATGAAGAATGAGACAAATAAAACCAATTTCCACAGAGACCATAATGTAGAAAATACTGCCCTTTTTTCCCGGTAAATCACACAATTGAGCCCACTTTCCCTACAAATTCTCTCCTTTGGTTGTGGCATCTCAGTATCCATCTGACAAATATTTACTGGAGGTCTCCTTTGTGTCAGGCACTAACCTGGGCAGTGGCCAGCATTGCTAACATCAGCGCTTCAGGATTAATCTGTAGAGCATGAAAGCTTGCTGCATCTAATAAAAGTCTCTTCTTTAAAATGTGGCAAAAAAACCTATCGGTGATTGTCACCTTGAAATAGCAAGCAGTTATTGGAGTAAATAAATGGCCCTTGGAAAACATGTTCTGATTCTTAAAAAATAAAGCAAAGCAAAACAAAAAAATACCTTAAGAAACAGAATGGAACATTTTAAGGTGGATATAAAATACATTTAATTAGCCATGGCTGGTGTGGCTCGGTGGATTGAGCACCGGCCTGCAAACCAAAGGGTTGCTGGTTAGATTCTTGGTCAGGGCACATGCCTGGGTTGCAGGCCTGGTCCTGTGTGAGAAACAACCACACATTGGTGTTTCTCTCCCTCTCTCTAAAAATAAATTTTAAAAAAATTTTTTAAAACCCACCTATATAAACAAGCTGATTAAAAAACACAATTAATTAATTAGCTAATTAATATAACTAAAGTCAGCCAGGTGCATTCTGTATCTGCATAAAATCACTTCTGAGTGATAGGAGAGGAGGACTGAGAGAGGATAGCAGCAAGAGCTGGGTCATCCAAAGAACAAGTTAAAATTTTGTTATTTGGTACTTTGTTTATATAGTAACAATTGCCATAGGTCAAACTACATTTTATGTTGATGTAACCAAGTGTTAGGGATTGGGGTAAAAGACTAAAAAAGGAAGTTAGGTAAAGAATTGCAGACCCATGTTCAAGGCCCAGTAGCTCCAACAAAAATATTTGTGATCTTGACAAGTCACTATATCACTCTAAGCCTCATCATCTTAAAAACAAACAAAAAAAAAAGAGTGAGGGGAAAAAAGGCAAACCATGAAAGGGGAAAAATATTTGCAAATCTTGTGTGTGATTAGGATTAATATCCAGAATATATAAAAACTTAACAACAATAAAAAACAAACAACCTGATTAAAAATTGATCAAAGAACTTGAATAGACATTTCTCTAAAGAAGATATGCAAATTGCCAACAAGCACATGGAAAGGTGTTCAGCATGACTAATCATTAGGGAAATGCAAATCAAGATCATAATGAGGCATCAACTAACACCAATTAGAAGTAACAAGTGTTGGCGAGGATGCAGTGAAATTGGAATCCATGCACATTTTTTGTGAGAATGTAAAATAGTACAGGAGTTGTGGAAAATAGTATGACAGTTCCTTATAAAATTAAAGTAGAATTATCATATGATTCTACTCTTGATGTATTACCTAAAAGAATTGAAAGCAGGGACCCAAACAGATATTCCTAAACCCATGTTTGTAGCAGAATTATTTTTTTAAAGATTTAAAAAAATTTTTGGAGAGAGGGTAAGGGAGGGAGAAAGAGAGGGAGAGAAACAAACGCAGGCATTTCCCTGACTAGGAATCAAACCAGTGATCTTTCACTTTGCAGAATGGCACCCAACCAACCAAGTCACATCAGTCAGGGCTATAGCAATATTATTCATAGTAGCCAAAAAGTAGAAATAGCCCAAGTGTAAATCAACAGATGGATAGCTAAACAAAAAGAGGTGGTACATACATACAATATACATATAATGAAGGAAATTTTGACACATGCTATGAACCTTGAAGACATCATGGTAAGTAAAATAATCCAGTCAGGAAAGAACAAGTACTGCATGATTCCAATTTCGCTGAGTACCCAGAGTAGTCAAATTCACAGACAGAGAACTGAATGGTGGCTGTCAGGAAATAGGGGAAGGGCACACAGCAAGTTATTGTTTAATGGGTATTGAGTGTCAGTTTGGGAAGATAAAAAAAAAGTTCTAGAAATGAACGGTGGCAATGGTTACACAACAATGTGAACGTATTTTAAGGCCACTGAACTGTACACTTGAAAATAGTTAAAATGTAAATGTTTTGTCATGTATATCTTACCACAAAAAAAAAGAGAGGAGGATACTATCTCACAGAACTGTGATACAATCAAATTTGGGGTCAAATTTGGGGCACAAATAAGTTAATAGTAGTAAGCACCGGGAATGAGTTCCCCTGTTGGACATTGCAGGGCGCTCCAGACCAGAGTTCCAAGCTACAGCAGTGTCTGCCTTTCGTACGCTCAGTTCGTCACATAACTAGAGAAGATGGCTCCAGTGTCCCCATCCCAGTCCCTCCACGTCTTCCTGCGTTGGAGGGTGATTGGATTCCCTAACCCACACAAAGTTCCTATTCCAGGGTGAAATTGGAGAAGGGTGGTCAGGGAAAGATTTACCGGGGAAAACTTTGACCTGGATATTAAAGAATAACCAAGAGTACAAGTGTAGAAAGTAAATGAATGCCTGATAATACAAAGTTAACTAGTCTTCCAGGTTTGCCAGACATGTATTCAAATGTATGAAATAATATATGTGGAAAGCTATTCATTTCAGTTTTATTTGAAGTGGCAAAGTATGGTTATTATGTTACTATACATCAGTAGGGACAGGCTAAATAAATCCTGATATAGTACACAATAAAATACTACTAAGCTATTAAAAAGAGGAAAGTTCTTGTCTATTAATATGAAATGATTCCAAAGATATATTGTTTAGTGAAAAAAGCAAATAAAGACAGTGTCTATGGTGCACTACTGCTTGGTTAAATGGGGGGCAAAAAATGCTCAACATACTTGTTCTATGTGCATAAAATATTTCAGAATGGACACAAAATAACTGGAATATTGGTGGACGGTGCAGGGGAAATTGGGTGCCCAAAGGACAAAACACTCATTTTTGAATTTTGAACCAAGTGAATGTCTTACCTATTTTAATTAACTAATTAATTAAAATAAAATTAATTAACTTTTTTAAAACAGACCTTCAAAAAATAAATAAAAACAGATTTTCTATACATTATGTAATGCTAGTCTAATAGTTATTAAAAAAGAAATGAAACTGCCACCATGAAATAGTGCTTTAATTGTTTCTTTTTACTGTTTATTCCAGATCATGATTGTATAGTCAATCTCATTAACAATTAATGACCTTTTGAATTTTGGGTAGTTTATGCATATATTAAGTACTAAATTTATTTTTTAATAGATTACTTTTATAATAAGGAAACTGTTAGAGTTAATACTGTCTACCTAAATCAGTCCTGACCACCAGTGAAATGACTGTATTCAAAATCTAGACTGGTTTATTTTAGTTTTTTTAGTTTATTTTAGTTTGCTGGGGCTTTTGTGGGATCTACAAAAAACCAAGAAGCTATTTTATGTCATTTTTATTTTTGTTTTTAATTTTTATTGGAGTATAAGAAACATACAAAAATATAGATGTCATAAATGTGCAGCTTGGTGAATGTTCATAAACAGAACCCACTCATGTACACAGCACTTAGATCCAGACATCGAGTGTCACTAGCACCCCAGGATTGCACCGTTCCTTCCTTACATTCTCCCCTCGCCCTAGAGTAATCAGTATTGTGACTCCTAAGAGCATAGCTTAGTTTTGCCTGTTTTTGTACATTATGTACATGTAATTGTATAGTATTGCCTTTTGTGTCCGGCTTCTTTTACTCAATACTGTCTATAAGAGTCATCCATGTTATTGCATGTAGTTACAAGTGAATCATTTATGTAGCATTCCATTGTGTAAATGTGGCACAATTCACTTATTTATTCTATTGTTGACAGGTTCTTGGATAGCTTCCAGTTTGGGCTATTCATGAATGGGCTGCTATAAACATTCTTGTACGTGTCTTGGGGGAACATTTATACAAGTTTCCATACAGGAGTGGAGTTGCTTCATATAGATATATACAACTTTAAAAGATATAGCCAAATATTTTTTTTCCTAGACAGTTACACCAATTTATACTCCTACCAGCAGCAACAAGTGCTCCAGCTGCTCCCCATCCTCCCCGACATTTCGTGTTTTCATTTTAGTTCTTCCAGTGATTGTGTAGTGGTATCACTGGAAGCTGCTTTCTGAAAGTACCAACTTCTTGCAGAAATTCTTTAAGATGAGTAGGTTATAAAGACCAAAAAAGTTAAAACTAAGGAAGAGGAAGTTAGAGAGAACTTTTGTTTTGTATGTATCTGTTTTTACTCTTTAAGAATCTTATATGCATATATTAACTTGAAAAAAATATATATATAGTCCTATATTCTTGAGATTCAAAAGATGGTGGGTAATGCTGATTTTGCCACTTAGAAATGTGTTATTGCTTTTGTAAGTCAACAGAGGGCTGTGCGCTGGTGATAGTCTTCAAGTAGACTAAAGTCACATACCAGCTTACCCCAAAGAAATGCTTTACATGGACAAAGATTTTTATAATCACCAACCTAAAAGCTCTCACTAAATCCTCTTCAGATTCAGCTGACTGGCAAAACAGTTGTGTGCAAGCCATTAGGAAACAAAAATGAGAAAATGTGAAATTTTTTTATGTGGAAAAAAAAACTGGGCGGGAGGACTTTTTGGTTCCTACCTAGTAGTGAGTTTCCCATTAAATGTAAGCTCTCAGCGCGGTGCTCACGTCTAACCTTCCCTGGGCTAAACACCACATCTCACTCCTCTGCACCTCATGCCAGATTTTCCCTGAGCCACCATTGAGCTTTTCTTTAGTACCTATTTCTCACTTTTGTCCTCACGCCACACACCCATCAACCTGTATTTTCCCCTGTAATACAGGTTGTGTATTTTCCCCTGTAAATTCTAGACCAGGACATGAGTTGTTCCTGGGGTATAACTCCCCAGATCAGGAGTTACATACCAGAGCTGATAGACCACATGGGTATCATGTGGCAGCCCCATGGAAAAGGGGGAATCTTTACCCTCGACTGCGCCTTTGTCCAGTTACAGAGGCAATATATGTCTTAGTTCAGCTCTCAGCAGCTCGCAAAGATGAGGAAGACCAAGGTGTGATTGGCAATCCTAGGAAATTATGGCTTTTCTTTTCTAAAGTCTGTTTAAAATGACAAAGTTTCAGAATGACTGGACAACCGAGGCATTACATGCAATCCAAAAGTCACGGTGCATTTGTGGGTGATGACCTTGACAGGGTAGGCTGTTTCCTGTCAGTAACTAATTGTTTGCCCCTGAATCTGAACATGTCCCAACCAGAAGTGAGTGAGAAGGGCCATGGTGGATGAGGTTATAAAGAGTTTGGAAAGAGTTTTTTGAAAAACAATTTACTGAAGAGAAAGTATAGGGTAGGTCTAAAGAGTGTGATTTCTGGTCATTCTGCCTGGGCTGAAGTCATCCTCCCAGCTCCATGTTGACAGGATCTTGGGAAAGTTTTCATTTAATATGCGCCTCAGTGTTGTCAGCACTTAGAGTGTTGGAAAAGTCTCTACCTCCTAGGCTTGTTTGTGAAGGTTATATAATGTCTGTGAAGCACTTAGCGTAGCTAACTCCACATAGTAAGTGCTCTGAAGTTAGCTTTATATGGGTGGGCTTTTTGTAAGAAAAGAAGCAAAGGGACACATGATGGCAGATGACAGGCTAATTGTGCTGATAGAAAACATTAACGGAAAGGAGGAAGAGAAGAGAAATTTCCAGAGATAGAAAGAGAACTTAGGATGCAATTGTCATGCTGAGAGGATAGTTTAAGAAACTGGAGGTGCCCAGGATTCACAGGAAAATGGCTATAGGACTCTCCTATGGAATCCACGAGACTATATACAAGCTGGCAGATCTGCCAGCGTCAACAGAAGCAATTTTACCTGGGGCAGAAGGAAGCCATGAACAGTCCAGAAACAAACAAACAAACAAACAAACAAACAAACAAAAACTCTGTTCTTGCATCAGGAATTAGGAATAGACAGAAGTTGAAGGCACAACAGAGGCACTCCCCACGCCAGCCTAAGGGAGCGACTGCTGACCGTGAGGGGAAGGCAAAGAAAGCACCCTGAGAAAAGGCTATTTATACTACACTCTAATTTATGCCAAGCCAACTTTATGTGAAGCCAGTTGCAAAAAAAAAAAAAATCTGAAAAGTCACCTAGCTTCAACATGTGTTTTACTTATGAAGAAACCAAGGCACTAAAAAGGGAGTAATTGTGTAAGGTGGTATGATATGTTTGGTGTGTTGGGATAGATGTTGAGCCATGGCCCTTGCGATGGACAGATGGAACAAGGTCAGAAAAGGCTGTACACCCAGGGATGAGGGTTTGAGGGGAAAAGCCCACCCTCACCATCCCTTTATTATGATCCTGGGCAGTGGCAACTGGGGTTAGGGCTAGAAGAAAATATAAGGAAAGTAAAACCTTCAATTTGAGAGCTATTTGGTAGAACTCAGACCAAAGGGCAACTCACATGTATTTGTTAACCCCCAAATACATTTGCAGAAGTTGAAAAAAGAAATGCCTTTAAGTTAGGGTAAATATGTGAACCAGGGGAGTGTAGGACACCTGGGTGTTGTCAGACTGGCAAACCAGAAGGTTCTACATAAAGGAATTCACATACAATTTTTAAAAAGCACTGGCCTTTCCAAAGGAAACCCAGAGGTTTGCCCCATTTCCATGTCAACAGTTTGCTAACACTGTTTTATGTGGTGCTAAAACATAAACCCTCTTCAGTGGTTTAAAGGTTAAATGAAACATTTTTAATCTA
This sequence comes from Mormoops blainvillei, assembly GCA_004026545.1. NCBI lineage: Eukaryota > Metazoa > Chordata > Mammalia > Chiroptera > Mormoopidae > Mormoops > Mormoops blainvillei. The sequence continues at coordinate 300,914 of PVJD01000111.1, forward strand.
AAGAGATCTATGAAAAGTCACTCATTTTTAAAGATGCTTCCAGTTGAATGGAAAATGAAAAGTTCTGATATTTTTTCCATCTACATGTTGAAAAGAAGGACATTTTAACTCTTTCATGAGATGGTGTTTATCTCCCCCTTGGAAAAAAGAGGTCTATTCTTTACCTCCAGCAATGAGCATGGTGTTTCAAACATTGTATGAACGATACTTAAATGTTTGTTGAGTGAATAAATGGGGTTATAGGTAAAGCAAAGCACTAGCGAGAGGCCTTGCTTTTGAGGTTATAATAGTAAGGGGGTTAATCTCCAGCTCTGAGCCTCCTCTTTCCATTCAGAATTTCTCTCCCACCCTAAACATATTTGTAGGAGGCCAAAGACTTCAGTGTTATGACCTTCCTCATCTCATTGCTCTAGGAGAGAACAAAGAACACGGGCAGCCTCCCAAGGACAGTTATGACAGAACTCACTCCCCAGAGGGTATCCAAGTGGACTTGGTCCTTTGGGAACAGGACAGAGGGATTCTAGAACTCACGCTAACAACTCTCCTAACTCTCTGAGTACAAAAGGGGGGTGCCTACCTCACAGAGTTGTTAGGAGTAAATAATACTGTTTGTAAAAGGCTTAATGCGGTGGCCCACACATAGTAAGTGAGCTGTGAATGCAGTGCTGTGAATATTATTATTCAGTATGGATATAGTAGGTGAATTTTTTTTAAGTGGCCTTCACTGGGGTAGGTATGGGGAAGTATGATAAATTGAGAGGCTGAGGAAAAACAAAAATATTTCAACAGTGGCCTATAAAATCATTTTTGAAAATGTGGAGGTAGACAAGTGTTTAAATAACTAAAATTCTCTACATTTAAATACAAATCCTTATCTATGCATGTATATACTTAGATATGCATAGTTACTCTGGAAGAATAGGTCACAGGTACTACTGGTTACCTTCTAGGATGACTTATATTGGGAACAGAAGCTGGGGAAAGACAAAAATTTTGTCATGTGTGTCTACATTATCTATTAAAAATTCACAATTTATTTTTAAATTAAATGTTGCCAGTTTAAAATCTTTTCTAAGTTTGCTGAGTTTGGACGAACTGTGAAATTGAGAATGTGTGTTTTCAGCTTTTACTGTCAGAGCCCTGATACTGCCCCCTAGCTCCTGGTACCAACCACTGCAGCTGCTGCCTGCAGTCACAGCTGGACTCTACCTAATTGAGTGCTCCGAGGTTTTAATGGTGGAAAATCTAGTTACTGTGAAGGATGGTATTACTGTGTTCATCATTCTTACTGGGCAGGTGAAATATTAGGTTATTTGAAATACATATAATCATCCATCATCCTTTCATTTTTGTCATTTTAAACTTGACAATTATCAAAAGCAAAAGGACTTTTCTGTCATATATCAAGTGCACATCATTTAAAAAATTAAATGTGGACTTCCAGCCAAGATGGGGGCATAGGTAGATACACTTTGTCTCCTCGTACAACCAAAAGAAGGACAACAGTAAATTTAAAAACAAAAAATAACCAGAACTGCCAGAAAATCAAACTATATGGAAGTCTGACAACCAAGGAGTTTAAGAAGAAACATTCATCCAGACTGCTAGGAGGGGCTGAGACAGGCAGCCAGGGGCTGGGGGGCGGTTACATGGCAAGGCTACAGCAGGTGGACTGGGTGGTCCCACATTTGCATGCAGATAAACCGCAAGGAATAACTGGGGAGCGAGAGAGAACCCAGCGTGCCACAGCAGGAAAGGAAAGCCTCAAAACCTCTACCAGTAAAAACCTGTTGGGGTTGTGGCAGTGGGAGAAACTCCCAGCCTCACTGGAGAGTTTGTCTGAGAGACCTACAGGGTCCTAGAATGTACACAAACCCATCCACCTGGGAATCAGCACCAGAAGGTCCCAATTCACCTGTGGGTAGCAGGGGAAGTGACTGAAAGCCGGCCAAGAGCCAAGCAATTGGCACTGTTCCCTCTCAGACCCCTCCCCCACATATAGCACCACAAGGTAGTGACATGGTTACCCTGCCCTGGAGAACACCTAAGGCTCCACCCCTTATACGTAATAGGTGTGCTGAGACAAAACAAATACGGCCCAAACGAAAGAACAGATCAAAGTTCCAAAAATAGAACTAAGCGATGCAGAGATAGGCAACCTAACAGATGCACAGTTCAAAACTAATCAGGGTGCTCACAGAAATGGTTGAGTATGGTCACAAAATGGAGGAAAGACTGAAGGCTATACAAAGTGAAAAAAAGAAAAATACACAGGGAACCAATGAAGGGAAGGACACTAGAACTGAAATCAATGATTAGGACCAAAAAGAAGAAATAAACATTCAACCAGAACAGAATGAAGAAACAAGGATTCAAAAAAATGAGGAGAGGCTTAAGAACCTCTGGGACAACTTTAAACGTTTCAACATCCAAATCATAGGAGTGCCAGAAGGAGAAGGGGAAGAGCAAGAAATTGAAAACTTATTTGAAAAAATCATGAAGGAGAATTTCCCCAATCTGGCAAAGGGAATAGATTTCTAGGAAGTCCAGGAAGCTCAGAGAGTCCCAAACAAGTTGGACCCAAGGAAGCACACACCAAGGCATATCATCATTACATTACCCAGGATTAAAGATATGGAGAAAATCTTAAAAGCAGCAAGAAAAAAGGAGACAGTTTCCTGCAAAGGTGTTCCCATAAGATTATCAGCTGATTTCTCAAAAGAAACCTTGTACACAAGAAGAGGCTGGAAAAAAGTATTCAAAATCATGAAAGACAAGGACCTACATCCAAGATTACTCTGTCCAGCAAAGCTATCATTTAGAATGGAAGGGCAGATAAAATGCTCCCCAGATAAAATAAAGTTAAAGGAGTTCATCATCACCAAGCCATTATCATATGAAATGTTAAAGGGACTTACGTAAGAAAAAGAAGATCAAAACTATGAACAGTAAAATGCAAACCAACTCACAACTATCAACAACTGAACCTAAAAACAAAAACAAAGGAAACAAACAACTAGTAAGGAACAGAATCACAGAGACGGAGACCACATGGAGGGTTATCAGTGTGGAGGGGGAGGGGGAGAATAGGGGAAAAGGTACAGGGAACAAGAAGCATAATTGGTAGGCACAAAATAGACAGGGGCAGATTAAGAGTAGTATAGGAAATGGAAAAGCCAAAGAGCTTATATGTACGACCTTTAGTACGAACTAAGGAGGGGGGGATGCTGGTGGGAGAGGGGTGCAGGGTGGTGGCAAATAAAGGGGAGAAAAAGAAGGGACAACTGTAATAACATAATCAAAAATATATTTTTTAAAAAAATTAAATGTGCATTAATTCATCATTTCCTACAGTAATGTTCTTTTTTGTATATGTTGAAGGCTATTGTTCCACATGCAAAATTTCCTCCTGTGCTTTTATTTTTAAACTTTGTTTCAGGCTTTTTAGTTGTTTTCTAGGCTATTTTCTGTCTTGTACATTTTTAAAAGTAAAATTTTAATTATTTTAAAACCATTGTGTTCTAATTGTAAAAATATTTTGCAAAATACAGTAAAATAATGAATAAATTAAATGCAAACCTCAATTCCACCATTAGCAGATAAATACCGTTAACATTTCTATTTACTTCCAGTCTACACGTTTTTATACATAGTAATTTCTGTGAATTTTGAAGTCTCTAAAGTACATTTCTACTGTCATGTATAAATGTTTGAAAGTCTGCCCCGGTGAAATATTGCGAAAGTATTTTTATTAAAAATGCTTGTATTAGAAACTGCAAGGCTTGTTTGGGTATAAAGGGGAGAAGGTCATTTTAAACATACCCAGTAATTCAGGGTTAGTATAGGTCCCTTCGGTAAATGCCACTATTTGTGTTCTGTTATATAACAGCTAGATGTTTATCACATAGTTGACACTTCAGGCTGACTTCTAGGGCATCGCCTCTTCACCCAATAATTTTGTACCATGGCCTTTAACAAATATTTGGGCATGAATAGAATTCGCAGGGGCCTTGACTGGGCGATTTATGTACGTAATGGTGCATGATCCCGGGTAAGGGAGAAATACTCAGAATCAGGGGCTGGGAGGGGCATAGAGAGACTGCGAGCAGGTAGGTTTCCGGGTTTGAAACCTGAGTGAGTGGCGAATTTACTTTTTTTTTTCTTATTTTACTTCTCGCTGTCTTCACCCGTTTGGGAGAACAACTTCAACCATTGCTTCCCATCATCTCCTGTGCAGGGCAGGTTCCCAAGGAGACGCACGCCTCAATAAAAGGCTGGTGGGCGTGTTCCCCGCCCAAGGCCACAGTTGGACCGCAGGGAGGCTGGGGAAACCACCCCACAGTCGAGCAGCGAGTATAAAGAGCCCGGCAGCCCCGGTGCAGCTCTGGGCTTCGCAGGGGGACACATTAGCCTCGTAGGTCCGCATCCGTGCCGAATTCCAGTCCGAACACCACGAAGATGGCACCCGTTGGGGGCAAAAAGGCCAAGAAGGTGAGTCTTCGGGGACCCAAGGGCGCTCTCCATCCCAGCCAAGGCTCTGGCTGTCGACCCACCAGCCCCGAACCCCCCAGCCTCGGGGAGTGCAGAGGCGTTCTCGGAGCCTACCTGTGACAAGAAGGTGCTGTCGTGACTTCCCCTGCAGAACCCCATGACACCTCTGAGCCCACATTCCTGCCCATGTCCAAAGCACTCCCGAGATATCTGTGACTGTCGACTGGAGGGCGCTTTCAGAGCGCTTCCAGGGCGCTGAGACTGGCAACATTTTCTGAGTCCTGCAGGCCAGCGTCGGAGCACTCTTCCAGAGGTGCAGCTCCTAGACTCACAGCCGGGACTTCCCTCTCCCACCTATATGGGACAAGGGGGTGCCTTGTGGCGTAGGTTCCTGTGTGTCTGACCTCTCTGCAGCCTCTCTGCCCCCTGGACCAACCCCGCAGGGAGACGCAGGCGCGGGCTCTGACCATTTCCAGAACGCGCCTCCCAGCCTCTGCCTTGGGGTCTCCCGGAGCCTCCCCTCTGTAGGATTTTACTTGTGCGCAGCGGTGCAAGGGAGCTTGGCTGGGCAATGGTGTATTTTCTCCCACGTTTTGGTTTCAGCGATGGCTACAAAATGCGCCATACTAGCCTCGAAAATGGGCACAGAGGCCGTAAGGTATTGAGGACAGGCTGTTAATAAGATTTTGGAAACAGCAGCTCCAGCACCCGTTTAACAACAAGCACATATCTTCCCTTGTTTGGACGAACGTTCCAGTCCAGACTGTCGACCTTCAGCCTTCGTCTAGCTTGGGGATGGACCGATGGGATGGGGACTGATCACGACTATGGTTGGATGGATGGGAAGAGATAGACGCAGGGAGGAGGAAATACGTTTGACCCTAAGGTGTTAAAGCTCCCAGCCAGGTGCCTGGTGGACAGAGGCCCCCAGGGGATGGTAGGGAGGCAGACCTGGCCAGGCCAACTATACCCATCCCCTCAGCCGTGAGACCATGAGGGCAGGTTCACCTCACATCCTCATTGCCAGCTATCTCTTCCAAATCAAAAATACCTCCACACAAAGAAAATAGTTAATCCAGTTAAAATTTTTAAATGCCATGCAGCATTAATAGATGCATGTCAATGGTCTGAGAAAGATGTTGAGGTGGCAAATGATTATAGGCTATCAACAGTTCAATTAGGTTGAGAATCTTTGCTGATCCATAAATCTACTAAATGAATAGTTGATGTATACTGGAAAAAATAATTCCTAGAGATTAAAAAAAAATTTGTTTTTGTTTGACCCCATTCTCATGGCCATGAATTCTAACCCACTCCTCAAACTCAAACTCTGAAAATGAGACATTTTAAAGAATTATCTTTAAAGGATTATATAAGCAAAAGATGGACATAAAATGGGGGGAAAATGTTTCTTTCCTAACCTTGTTTCCATGCATATGTCAGTGTTAAAACATGGACAATAATATGTTTATACTTTTGAGTTTAAAATTATATGTTACAAAGCTAACACATGTTCATTGTAAACAACTTGGAAAAGACTTATGAACACCATCTGCTACATGTTAGTGTATATTCTGCTAGTTTGTTGTCTAGGAAAATATGTACTTTTTATGCAAAAATGGTCTGATATTACACATAACGTTTTTATAATACTTTTTCACAAAACAGTATCCTGAGCATTTTTTTTCTTAGCACGTTCCACTTTTAAAAAAAAAACTTTTTAGCTTAGTAACAGGAAAGTCTGAAGTCCAGGTAATTTAAAAGTGTACTAGAATATAAGAGATTGTTTTTCCTCATGTAATTGTTCAAGCAATTTATGAACAACATGGCAATGGAATCACACTAATGACTCCACCAGCAAATAGCAGATTCTTAGCTATGCTGTGTATTTAAATACTGGTGGTATTAGAGTTTGAAAACACACACATGTTCAATGAGAGGTGCTAAGCGACTGAACAAAAATATCATGAGCTATTTCAGGTAAATGAAAGTTAGTAGCAAGTCATATCTCATTTATTTGATTCTTGTTTTTGTTTTCAATATAACTGCACTGACTAGGTCTATATATATATATATGTGTGTGTGTGTATGTATATACATATATATGTAAAATTTCTTGCTAATTAGGTCATAATCAAGGTTGTGGTGTTAAGATGTGGCATTTAGGCACATTGAAATTGTGACATATTTGTATTTCAAAATTACATGAGACCAATTCTGTATTGTTGTAGTTGTTTGTTATTTCATGGACTTTTATGCTTCAAAGTTTTTCTGGCTAGAAGGGAGTTTGGGGGCCATATCCCATGATCCTCCTATATTACTGCTTTAAAGTGAAAATGTTGGTTGTATCTTCTCCCTGAGCACTAGCTGGCCAGAGACATACGAAAGGGCAGCGAAGGGGAAGAGGATTAAAATGAGCGAGGCTCTAGGAAGGTGATGAGGGCTTAAGATGCAAAATCCTATCAATGGGCCTCACAGATTGATGTAACTCTTGGTATTAATACATCAGCATTTGTTTTACCAACTGTTATAGGTAATAAACGGAGCACAAAACATAAGTACTTTCCAAGTTATTCCTTTACAAGGTCTTTTCAGGTCTGTTCCACCTTCCCACTCCCATTTATAATCAAATCTAGATAACCCTTACAATAAAACAATCAGTAGGCCCTATACTCCCCACCTGGCAGACTTTGTATAAATTTTTAGACTCTGGGCCTTAATCCTTCATTTGTAAAATCAGAGAGAATAACCTAAATTGAATATAGCACATCTTTTATTCTTAAATTCTGTGATTCTTTTAAATTATAAAGAAATGGTTACATTAGAAAATTACATTCTAATTCACAAAACCCTTCAAAAATATTAAGTTCGAAATGTATCTGTTGAACATTAACACCAGGGTAACTATTGTATTGTACTGTAAAGGATTCAGATAGTACAGAGATTGGGCTGGAAATGGGTTTACAAGTACTTTAGCTAGTTATCTCTTTCCTATTCCTGTCGCCTCACCCTTGTATAATGTTAATATTCATACTCATGACCTCCTGGACAGCTTAACACAGCTTCTGTCATAAATACAGAATTTTAACACAAAAGATAGGAGACTTTCAGGGATTGAACCACTTTGGTGATAGTATCTTTTTCCTTCTGTTTTTACCAAGTGTCTTCTGACTTTTCAGTCTTCAAAATGTCTAAATATCATTATCTGCCACTTCAACTTCTTTATCAGTTTTGATCATCTCTTTGAATGTGTGCCTAAGTATTCATTTGAGGATTTACAACACAACCTTTTCATTTAGCCCTGGCTGGTGTTGCTCAGGGAATTGAGCATCAGCCTGCAAACCAAAAAGTCACTGGTTCAATTCCTGGTCAGGGCACATGCCTGGGTTGCAGGCCAGGTCCCCAGCTGGGGGCATGCAAGAGGCAACCAGTCAATATTTCTTCACACATTGATGTTTCTCTCCCTCTCTTTCTCCCTCCCTTCCTTCTTTCTAAAAAAAATAGGTAAATAAAATCTTAAAAATAACAACCTTTCCCTTTAATCCTTTTGCAGGTGTATCTTCACACATAACATTGTCGCACCACATTCTTTAAAACTCTTTAATATGCCCTAAAAGACTAGCACATGTATGTACAAATTTTCATTATATGAGTATGCAGCCTGTTTGTCTTATAGGTAGTACCATGAATTATAAAATACACATGTAATTTCTGAGAATTCTAAAGAAATCATACTTCTCAAGATATAATAGCAGAAGTACTAAAGATAGAAAATTGTCCAAAAAATTCAAGTAACTCCTTTTCTTCCCCTCTTCCTCGTCATCTGTAATTTCAGGGCATCCTAGAACGTTTGAACTCTGGCGAGGTTGTGATTGGAGATGGAGGGTTTGTCTTTGCACTGGAGAAGAGGGGCTATGTGAAGGCTGGCCCCTGGACCCCAGAAGCTGCCGTGGAGCACCCGGAAGCAGGTTCGTGCCTCACTGTATTCAAAGTTCTAACGAAAGAGAGTCTAGGTGTACACCATCCAACAGATACATTCATGCCACATTTTCCAAATATTTATTAATGCCTGCTGGGCACTGTACTAAGTATGTAAATAAGGACTCATATGTTGGATAAGCACAATGGCCCTCCTTGTTGCCGTTACCCATGTTTATCATTGATCCCTGACCCTCATTCTGGATGAGCCCAGTACCTGGATGACTGCCTTCTTCTCCCCCACCCCCCACCTCTCTAGGTGACTTCAGTGTCCCAAACAGATGATCCACCCAGCACTCTTCCTGTTAATGCCTTGATCTCCTCATCTCCAGCTGAACTCCTCCTCCTCAGCCCCCCTCAGCCCCCCACTGCTGGACCTTGCCATCATTGATAGCTGGCCACCTCTGAAATCTCACTCACCAGTGCTCACTCTCTGACTGCCACCTCCATCTTTTCTGCTCACCTTCTGCAACACCGCCACTCCTCAACCTTATCAAGACTCTCCATCCTTCCTCCCTTCCGTTTTGGTGTTTATTATCCGTTCTTCTGCATATGTTCACCTTCCCTCCTTACCCACTTTAAGTTAAATGGTACAGTTATTAATCACAGTCTTACAGATAGTCCCTCCTCCATTGTACATGTGCCAACTAGTTAAATGCATTGTATACTAGCCCACTCGATTTAAATTCAGTTATCTACCTATCCTGCACCTGTACCCACACATCTTATTCTCACTTTACTTTTCTGAGCAGAAATCTTTTAGGGTCAGGAGGAGAGTTGGGATGGAGTCTAAGGGAGATTATATGTATATAGATAATATCTCTCAGATAATATCTCTCAGATACGCACACACACACAGAGCATAGTTAGATATCACCCTTGTAATTTTACCTGAGAAATGCAAGTCTTCAGAATCCCACAGTGAACTCTGAAAGGTCAAATAAAATTTTGTGGTATTTCTTCAGTGGGATAACAAGCTTGCAGCAAAATCATTTGGGGGCAAAATGTGACCTGAACTATTGTGGGATATTTATAATTGTACCATATTTAGTATGGTTAGTCACATATTTTGAAGCAAAAAAATAATAATGTGTTTAATTGGGGGTGGCGGGGGGGCTACTGCTTCAGGCCCTAATGAGAATATTAGATAATATTTAGCATGTATACTGTATTCACTTTCCAAAATTCACAAAATTCTGGATTCCAAGATACATTTGGTCCCAAAATGGCTTGGATAAAGAATTATAGATAGACAGCATAACCTTCCCTTTTTCACCATTTCCAGCACTAGAAAGTCAAGCCCAGGCACCAGTCCTACGAAAACATTTCAGGTGTAGTCCAGCTGCCAGGAAACTTCTCAGACTTTATCTCAAGTCTAGCTATCTCCCAGCCTAAATTAGAAAAGCATCTGCAGCTACACAAATTCATTTGCATAACCTAACATAAAAACAGATCACCACTCTCTTTCAGGGCATGAATTCTCTAGACACCTTTCATTTCCCCAAAATGCTAAATACACCCACTCTAATATGAGGCACTTAGAAGACCACCTAGCAAATAGTGGTGAGAATGATGGTGATTTGCCTTTATGATTAATAAGAACAAAATTCAACAAAATGACTACAAAGTTCATGTCTTTCTGTATTTTCTCAATCAACAGATAAATGTATCACAAGTAAGGTTTTTTTCTGATTATTTACTCATTAAAAACAGGTGATTGTTTTTAAGAAACCCTATTGCTATAGGTCACACAGGCTCATGGGATTTTAAAACTCCCTTTTCATTGTAGAGATGAAGAAATTGCCACCTCTTTGGGGTAGGTAAATGGCTTACTCAACATGACACAGTTGATTCTAGCTGAGTCAGGAAGATTCCAGGTTCACTGACCTTTTGTGCCTATGACCTTTCCCCTAAACAGTGCTACATTTAAAAACAGTGAGAATGTAAGAATTTTTAAGGAAATCCACTCAACATCTTAGTCGAGAGACTGGGTAACATTTAGCTTCTGTGATGCTAAAATAAGCCTAATATAATGAGTTTAAAGCCATAACATGAATGTAATTAATTAATACAGGTTTTGTCCTTTCCAGAGAGACCAGTTACACTCTATTACTAGTTAGATAATGAAGACTCAGGAGTCTTAAGATGAGAGAAAACAGAACATAGAAATTGAAAGAATACTAAGAAATTACCAGGTTAATTTTCCTACCGAAGTTTATGCCAAAAGTTGTGGTTCTTGCACCCAGTGGAATCAGCATTGAATTTGGCAAGGAATTTGGTTTTGCAGGGTCTGGAGGGGTTTGGGGCATTTGAATTCATAGTAATTGTCCCCAGGTAAGTCTAAGTTAGGTCACATTTTAAGAACTGTAGCTTTAAGAAGCATGGTGGAATAAATCAAGAACAAGGAATATACATATACAAAAACAATTTGCATACCATTTCAGGATTTTTTCACAGAGCCTCTGCAAATACACCCAAGGACAACCTGAGTGGACTTCCTGTTTATAACCCATGTCACTCTGGTGTACAGGTACCTAGTCCACAGGCCCTGTACCCTTGCTCCAACCACAGCAGCTCACCTGACTGATATATGGGGACTCCATATAAAGTGTTTTTAGTTGGTTCTGTTGCTAATTAAAACAAGTTGGAAGCCCTGTAATTTAGGCATCCTTTTAAATTCCCACTGAGATCTAAAGTTTCCCTGATTTTAAAAACGAAGATTTGGTTTTGAGCTTAGAAACCCGTTTTCTGAAATTCAAAAGTTTTGGCTCACTTACTTGTTCATTTAAAAACAAAAACTGAGCTCCCTATGTTCTCTGTGGTCTAGTTGGCACCTGGGAGACAAGGATGCCAGACTCATCTCAGTCTCAGCCCCGAAGGCTAAGAACTCCATGTCCTAATAACTTCTGGGCTTCTAGTGTTAGCTGATTTCAGACCTTTGGATTTTATGGGCCTCTGAAATTTTAAAATAAATATCAGGGGCTGATACTGGATTGTCGATTTCTTACTTTGCCCAGTTAATTCCCCTGACAAAACAAACACCAGCTAAGTCTCATTATCATTTTACAAAATGAACATTTTTCCAATCTCTTAGAATGGTGGTTTTCAACAAGGCTGAAAATAAGAATCAGTGGGGGATCTTAAAAAAAAAGTCTGTGCCCTGCCCCAAACCAATTAAATTGGAGTATCTATTGGATTACCCTGGCATTCACAATATTTTAGAAGCTTGCAGGGTATCTAGTGGGCAACCAGGGGTTAGTTCCACTATTTTAGAGCAAAGAGTAGATAATACTTTAAATTTAATACATTTGGTTGTATGGGAAAAAATCCTATTATATTTCCTCTAACCTGGGAAAGCTTTGTTGTTTGGCATTCATCTATGGACATGTTTGGGAATCTTGCTCCAATTTTTATCCTACTTATTTTTCAGAAGCACTGAGCTAATCACATCACTCAATTGCTTGCAAACTGTTGGTCTTCCCCCAGCATTTATGGGCTGGAGCCTGTACTCCTTGGGGTGGTGTGCCATGCCGTTTGTACTCTGTCTGCCAGGTCGCCTTTCCAACTCCATCTTCTATCACTTCTCCTACACATGCTCAACTCTAGCTGCTCAGACTAACTGCCCTTCCCCAAAGCCACACCTGTACCTGCCTCCTTGTTTTTGCTGAGGCTGTTCACTCTTCAGGGAATGCCCTTCCCTCCCTCTTCTACCTGGCAAAAATGTTGAAGTGATTCGCCCTCTCTGTGACCTCCCTCCTTCCTTTACCCCACTCCATGGTAGATATCTCTTCTTTCTGGCAAGAGAACCCAGATCCACCTCCCATTAGCCCCCAGGATATATGAATGCTAAACAGCCAGGAATTTAAGCAGATATTTTCATATTTATTTACCTTAGAGCCTTTTGATTAACATCACAGATTAATAAACTGATAACAATTAATGCCTTTCTTATTCAATCTCCCAGTTCGCCAGCTTCATCGAGAGTTCCTCAGAGCTGGATCGAACGTCATGCAGACCTTCACGTTTTATGCAAGTGAAGACAAGCTGGAGAACAGGGGGAACTACGTTGCAGAGAAAATATCCGTGAGTAAAACTATACATGGCCCTCTTAGAAGTGCGTAGTAGCCACCAAAGGTCTCACAGAGGAAACTGTTGAGCCTCTTCAGCACGTTGTCTTATTTTAAATAATACAGCAATGAGATATATGTGAATAGTACTTAGGTTTTTACCTGGAGTCCCCCAAATTGACAGAAAGGTATTTAATGAAGCAGATCAAAGAAGAAGCATTTAATGGTTAATGATTCTCCCTGTCTTTTAAGTTGCTGAGTGAGTATCCTTACAAATTCTTACACCCTCACAGTTTTTAATGTGGCACATTATAGGGAAAAGGTCACAGGTACAAGAAGTCAATGCACCTGGAATCTTCCTGACTCAGCTACAATCATCTGTGTGATGCTGTTGGGCAAGCCATTTACCTACCCCAACAAGGTGGCAATTTCTTCATCTCTACGATGAAAAGGGAGTTTTAAAATCCCATGGGCCTGTGTGATCTATAGCGCAGGGGTTGGGGATGTGTACATTTTTAATGTCTAAATAATTAGAAAAAACCTTACTTGTGATACATTTGTCTGTTTATTGATAAAATACAGAAAGACAAAAAGTCATGAATTTTGTTGTCATTTTAATTGAATTTTATTTTTATTTGTCATAAAGACAAATTATCATCATTATCACCATGGTTCTTCTAAATGTAGCTTAGGCATTGGAAGATACCACATCTTTTTATGTAAAGACTGTTACCCTCTCACAGATCTTTGATATAATTCAATATCCTAGATACCATCATTAGATTTATTTTTTCATCATTATTATTGGTGTTTTGTTACTGCAGATTGCTCAGCTTGTGAAAACATTGAACTATTCCATCACTGTCACTTTCTGGAATCAAATCGCTATTATAACATAGAACTGAGATACAGACCTTTGAATAATAATTTTGTTTCAGTATCACATGAAAATGTGGATGTATTATATACTCACTATTTTAGGGGCACAAAGTCAACGAAGCTGCCTGTGACATTGCCCGGCAAGTGGCTGATGAGGGAGATGCTTTGGTGGCAGGAGGCGTGAGTCAGACACCTTCATACCTCAGCTGCAAGAGTGAAACTGAAGTTAAAAAAGTATTTCATCAACAGTTAGAGGTCTTTATGAAGAAGAATGTGGACTTCTTGATTGCAGAGGTAAACAAAGCTATGATCAAAGATGAGAGAAATACACTTAGCACATTTTCTCTGCCTTTTGTTTTTATGAGGACCATGTGAGATTAGGTGCCAATCATAACTAGTAATAGTAATATTGAGTTTTGAGATCTTTTTCCAGTTTTTGGGCTTCTACTAAATTTGATTTGGTTAATCTAAGATAGTGTTCTGCAAACCTTTTGACTGCAATTCACAGTAAGAAATCAGCATTCTATTCCATTAAAAAAACGTTAATGGTTTTCAATTTCAAATTCTCAATATTCAAAGTATTTCAAACTCAGAGTTTGAAAATCACACAGCTAGTGATAATTTAACCATTAAGCAATATAATAAGTTTTCAAATTGTTCCAAAGAAACAAGTTTAAAAGTACCTTAACCTTATCTTATTTCAGTATTTTGAGCATGTTGAAGAAGCTGTGTGGGCAGTCGAAGCCTTGAAAACATCTGGAAAGCCAGTGGCAGCGACTATGTGCATCGGCCCGGAGGGAGACCTGCATGGCGTGAGCCCTGGCCAGTGTGCCGTGCGCCTAGTTAAAGCAGGTGATGGTGGATTTTGATCTGTTTGCAATTAGTGGGTCTTTTAAAATAATATACAAATGCAGTGCCATCTCTGAATCACTAGATACTATTTTTATTAACAGAAAAACCATTAATTCACTTCTTTAGGAATATTGATATTATCAAGTCCTATAAGGGAAAATGTTTAAAAAGGAAAAAATATGCACTCACATACCAGCCCTTTGAAAGGAGCAATTAGACCTATGCTGAAGGCTTAAATACTAGAGATGGGAAGAATTTTGGTAACTTGGAAGGAGCACTTGGAAAAATTGTGTTTTATTTTAAACTTATCTCAAGTTGAGGTCTTTACACATTAATAACTTTTAAGTCAGTTGCCCTCTTTGCCAAAGTTTTTCCATTCTCATAAATTACTGGTATGCTTTTTATAACTGATATGATAAATTTAAAAATTCTTTGATATGAAATACTATCGCTGAATTTATCTTTTTATATAATTTTCATTCCTAATACTGGGTTTCATTTCAATTAGGGAAAATATAGATTGTTTTCAATGCTGCCTCCTTTTAAACCCAAGGTAATAGCTCAGTGTCAGTGGAAGAGTCCAACTTGCTCTGTGGGATAGAGAGATTTTAGTTGGCTATTCGTTTAATTCCTGATTTTTATCCAACTCCTGATATTTCATGAAAGTCACTTCATACTTGTCATCGATAATAACATTACTTAGATTTAGGAATGAAGTCGTATAGTGCTAATTTTTGATCAGTAATATAAAAAAGGGCGGAGAAGCAAGTTCACTGGTTTCAGAAAGATCAGAGGAGGCCTTCATCATCACCATTGTTAATTGGCAAGGATTCTTGACTTGCATTTCATCCTTCCTTCGAAATTCTGTTCAGAGTGGGTGGAGACATAGTGTTTGAAATCACTGTACTTTATTTATATCCTTTGTAGCCTTTCCCACTTATTGCATTTGTTATCTCTTGATAAATGTCTGACTCTCTCACTAGATTTTAATATCTAAGAGGGCAGAGTCTCTGTTTGTCTCAGCATTGAGTACCCAGTGCCTAGCACATAGCACGGCCATAATAAATAACTGTCAAATAACTCTATCTAATATCCATATAATAAGTCTGTCTTCCACATTCGCTCAAATTCTCCCTGCATGTGTGCTTACATGATCATCCCTACCCCAAGCATCACCCTCTCCTCTTAGGCACTGTAACACTTTCTGTTTATACCTCTCATTTGGAACATCCTCAGTCAGCAGCTTTTAATCTGTGACCATGTTAATAGGGCTCTGTAGTCAAATACATTTAGAAAATGCTGTGTTATACCAAGTTAAGCAGGTCTCTTTACTACGGAACTTCTCAGAGCCTTTGATATGTTCAGGTATATTGGCAGTGTCCAGGACGGGGATATAGTAAACAGCTACTGTCTAACTTAATTGACCATAGAACCTTATTTTCGTGGAGTAAACCTTGGAAAGCCTTGTGCTAAATTATAGAATCCTTGGTGTCAGGGACTATATATTTATATTTCTCTAGAACCCCAACAGGGGTGTCCAACTTTTTGGCACCACTGGGCCACACTGGAAGAAGAAGAGTTGTCTTGAGCCACACATTAAATACACTGTGATGTGTAATCACACCCCAAAAAATCTCATGATGTTTTAAGTAAATTTAAGATTTTGTGTTGGGTCATATTCATAGCCATCCTGTGCCGCATGCGGCCTGTGGGCTGTGGGTGGGACACTTCTGCACAAGGACCCTTATACCTAATAGACATTCAATAGATAGCCAACATAGGATTAATTCATTAGCAAGGACAGAAAAACTCTGGCAGAGAACATGTGAAGGAAAAAGAAAAAAAAAAAGAAAGAAAGGTAATCAAGATCCAAGCTGTTAAATAGACAAGACTAGAACCCAATGGAAAGGTCGGGTGAGAGAGGAAAATTTAGGAGAGTTCTGGATATAATAGATGGTACTGAAAGCCCTGGGAGTGGAGAGAGGGTGTAGATGAAGAGCAGAAGGTGGCTCAGTGAGATCCAGGGACAGTGCAGGATTGAAAGGTTCAGGCTTGAGGAGGGGTGGGCATGTGACACCCCTAAAATGTACCCAGAGAGGCAGTAGCAACACTCAGGGAGTATGAGACTTTCTCAGAAGCTAAGAGGAAGGGAGTGTGGATGAGGGAGGGAGGTGTCCAATAGACCAAACGCTGCTGAGAGGTAGAGTAGAATGAGAACAGGGACGTGATTACTGGGTTACTAGGCAAGATTAAGGCCTAAGTGTCCTGCAGAAGGTAGTTCCGAGGAATAACCCAGAGGGAGGCCTGATTAGAAGAATGAGGAGCAACATGCAGGCCCAGCCCAGTGAGGACCACTGAGGTGCCTGCCACTGAACACTGGATACCACAGCTTGTGGCATCAGCAATGTTGCCCCTGGAATCTGGATTTGGTGACATTATTAAATTGGCTTGATGAAAGGGAACATTGATTTATTCCTCGAATGAGTGGCATGGCAACCACGGGTGCAATCTAGCAGCTGGGAGTGCTGAAAAATTATTGTGCTTGCAGTATAATGTCAGAGATTGAAAAATTGACTACTAAAATTTGAAATTAAAAAAAACTCTAATAATGATTTCTTTGAAAAAAGATGGACAGCCCAGTGTGCATAAATGACACTTCAATTATACCAGGCTCTTCAAAGCACTTGTCACAGAAAGTACTTGCTGCCTGTTAGCAATCTTTCTTGCCCAAAGGTAAGATAGATTTCCAGGGAGTAAGGATCAAATGCTATACTTCCAAATTCACTATTCTAGATAAAAGCTCCCTGATTAAGTAAGAGGAGAGTTGGGCCTCCTGGTATTCCAGTAAATCCCTAAAACTAAAATGTTCCTCTCACTTGCAGGAGCTTCCATCATTGGCGTGAACTGCCATTTTGACCCCACAATCAGTCTGCAAACAGTGAAGCTCATGAAAGAAGGCTTGCAGGCTGCCGGACTGAAAGCCCACCTGATGGCTCAGCCCTTGGCCTACCACACTCCTGACTGCGGCAAACAGGGATTTATCGATCTGCCAGAATTCCCCTTTGGTAAGACAGGCATTCTGTTGTATATACTGCTTCAATGTCTTTATGTTTGACAGATACCAAATAAATCTACAGCCATAGAGCTTTATCACAGTAAAAAAATGTCTTCCAATCTCCTCTTTAGCCCCCAGCTTTTCTCCCTGCAGCCTCAAATCCCTTGATATTAGACAGTCATAGAAGGAAAAGAAGGGACCAGCAAACAAAAAAGACCTCTGAACTTAAATGGAAAATCAAAGTTGAATCGACACCTAGATAGACAACCAGGAAGCCATATGTGGAGGTTGGTCTTTTTTGCCCTCATGGGCGGGATCAGTAAAGATTTGTGCTCTGGTTCCAGCTCTGTTGCTGAGTTGTATAACCTTCAAAAATTCCTCAGTTCCCCCAGGTCTTAATTTTCTCATCAGAAAAATAAGATGGTTAGAACCAGGTTGACACCAAGATTCTTTTCTCCTATTTTTAATTTTTCTCAGATACTCCAGGGTTTGTGGGTGGGCAGAAGATACCATCACCGGGTTACCGTATGACAAATTTGAATGAAGAGACCAAGCAGATGAAGTGAAGGCATGCTTACCGTCTAGGCAGAGGGGAAAGTCCTTTAGCATGTTTTGGAAATGCGGGCGAGTCTGCCTTGAAAATCAAGCCCAGAGATATCAGCGGGGCCAGAGTGTGGCCGGCCTCCTATTCCATTCTAAGGTCATTATACCTTATCCTGCATCCTTTGGAGACCATCCCTTCTGCCATATTGTATGGGTCTTGCAGACCAGCCTGATACAATGCAGGAGAAGGCTACACAAGGATGAGAATATCAGAAGGCGGGGCTCATCTCAAAGGCTGGCTACTACAGCATTTAAATTGGATATATAGACACAAAGTAGTTAACAATTTTGAAAGATTAAGAATTAAATATTGACAAATTATTAAACTCACTTATTCAAGGTTACATACTTATTACAGTTGTCTATTTTAAATATTTTTTTAAAAGAATTTGAGCATAATGTCATTTATTGCAGGACTGGAGCCCAGAGTTGCAACCAGGTGGGATATTCAGAAATACGCCAGAGAGGCCTACAACCTGGGGGTCAGGTACATCGGCGGGTGCTGCGGATTCGAGCCCTACCACATCAGGGCGATTGCAGAGGAGCTGGCCCCGGAAAGGGGCTTTTTGCCACCGGCTTCAGAAAAACATGGCAGCTGGGGCAGTGGATTGGACATGCACACCAAACCGTGGATTAGAGCCAGGTAAGCACTTTTAAACTACATTTGCCAAACCAAACTCATGGAGATTATGAATATGCCCAAGGGAGTTCATTATAAAGACTACAGCTAATTTGCTGTGTGATGAGAAAGAATCTGTTATCTTCCTTAAATTCTCTCACAGAGATGTTTGTAAAACAACCTTATGGAGTGATTTCTAGAGAAGGCTTTAGGAAAATAGAATGAAAATAACAGAAGTTGCAATGAAATGTGATTTCATGCTCTCAGAAAGCACCGTCCGTGTTTGTTTAAGATTTAAGTATAACTTAAATATAACAAGTAGTAATGAAGTGCCTGTTCTGGGCCAAATGCCGTTCTCGGAGCTGGGAATAGGGTGGTGAATAAGATAGAAAAGGTCTTGGCCCTCGGAGTTTACATTCCAGTGGGGAGTGGCATTTTGAGAAACTAGAAGCTTAAGAATATCAGAGACAGAATTTGGCAGAAGACACAAGCCAGGAGCAGGAGGCGGCCTTTTATTTATGCGCACTCGCTGAGGGTGGCCTCATCCCAAAGGCAGTGAGGAGCCTGGAGGGTCACAGGTGGTCCGGGACGACATTCACAAGTTAGCGAGGTTTAATAGCCTTGAGACAGGGAGACTCGTGAGGAAGCCTTTGCTGGAATGCCAGACGTGATGGGCCTGGACTAGAGGAGACCAGGGGGAAGAAAGAAAGGAGTGAGAGGTGCAGCAGTGATATGGTTTTGGGGAGGACAGTAAATGTGGGCTCAGCCAGTTCACGTGTAGAGAGCCAAGAAGAAAGTGAGGATGGGGAGGTAGGGTCAATCAGATAGAAAATGTCCATACTCTAATTCTTAACTTTTGATCCCTATGCATATATTAAAAAGAAGAAATTCAAAGTAATTTTAGACCTACAGATTCTGAGGGGCAAAATTTTGGTACAGAGTAATAAATGTGTTTTAATGGACATAGTCACAATAAAGCAAATAAGGTGCCATGGAAGTATTCTAGTTCAGTGACACAGAGATTGACACTCAGGGAGGAGTCTAATGTGTGTTTTGTTCACCCAGGGCCAGGAAGGAATACTGGGAGACTCTTCGGATAGCATCAGGCAGGCCATACAACCCTTCGATGTCAAAGCCCGATGCCTGGGGGGTGACCAAAGGAACAAAGGAGCTGATGCAGCAGAAAGAAGCCACAAGTGAGCAGCAGCTGAGAGAGCTCTTTGAAAAACAGAAATTCAAATCTGCGTAGTAGCCTCAGTGGAACCCAATTTTGTGAATTCTTCTATGCTTGGGCAACAGTCCTTAGAAATAAGGAAAAGATGGTTAAAATACAATGCTCGTATTAACACCAGCCTATAGGTAAAATTGGCATGAACTGAAAAGAATGGAATTAAAAATAGCACTGGAAAGTTTTAAAAGTATGTTTTAGAAGTTTCCTTAGACACAAAATAAGTACAAAGCAAATCTTAAGCAGGTTTACTAAGCACCCACCATGTATAAGGTATTAAGGAAATTGCTGTGGCCAAGGAAAAGTAATTAGGACATTAATCCCACTTCAAGAAGTTTGCAGGCCAGTAAGGAGGATTAGACGTGAACCAGCATAAGTGGCTCAGCAAGCAGACAGGGACAAATAAAGTGATATAGGGAAGTGACTTCCAAGCTCCTTTGAACATGACCCTTAGCAGGAAAGGCGGTTTATACAATGCCCCAGTAAAGCACATACCATGCAACCACTGAAATAAAATTTGTGATCTACTCTGATGTTTTGTATTTCATTTCTTTCCATCTTATTTTAGTAATAAAACATGCTGGTTGAGATCTTTCAAATTAATTTTATGATCCATTAATGGGTTTTGGCTCACAGTTTGAAAAACACTGCTATAGGACACTTTAGCTATGAGGACTTTCCCATTTCTTTAACTTTATTCTTAGAAGATCAGTAATATGGGGCCTGATTAATAAGTATCCAAAGCCCAGAGCCCTGCTCTAGAGTTCCAGAGCTGTTCTCCGTTTGCTGATCCATCTCTACCACTAAGAAGCATACCAACCAATAGGGAGGGGTTGAGAAAGGATTGGTATCTAGGCTCTCCCCATTCTACTCAAAACTAAATCCACCTAAATGCCTCCAGTAAGTCAGCCTGAGGAGCAAAGAGTGTGTCTTACTTTGGTAGCTTAAAAAAACAGAAATTCTCCAAACTCTATCCAGGTTCACTAGATTGAGAAATATACTTTTACCCAATAATATCTACTCTCTTACAAGAGCTTAAGCCTGAAGATGCGAGACCATTAGAATGAACATAACTGCTCTTTATGTATTAGCAAAGAGCTCATGATGCTTTCTGAACATTCTCAGGTTGGTTAGCTGTTTTGAAATTATAATTTCTTCATCTATTAAAAATATAAGAGCATTGAGATTACCTTCACTGTATTAGATTTTAATTTTTATTCTATAATTTGTCAAGTTCTATATGAGATCCCTATACCTCAGTTTATCCATCAATTAAAAAAATAATAATACTACCCTACTTCTTCACAAGTATGTTAGAGTTTTAAAGGAGAAAGCAGTATTTAAAAGGAAAAGAAATTTCCAGTATTTTCTTACAAAGATAATTAGCAATCCATCCCTCATCCCTCATCCCTCAGTACACAGGAATGGAGCCAAAGCAGCACAGCTCTCAGAGGCTGCATATGACTGAGGTGAAATTAGAAGAGAATAAATGCCACTTCTTTCTTTCTTTTTTTTTTTTTTACAAAATTGCTATCTACCATTATTAACCCTCAAATCAGATTCAATGTTGAATGCTTTCATTCATAGATGATAGATACTTTTATTCAATTCACTATTGTATTATTGTGTAAGATGCTTGCCCCTTCGATATTCTTTTCAGAACTTTATTGCCACACAAAACATTGTGACATCTAATCATTCTTATATCTTTTGATTTTTAAAAAAAATTTTATTGTCAACACAATTACAGATGACCCTATTTCCCTCTAAAGGAATTATATTGAAGATGTGCTTGAAAAACTATGTCAACATTGCCTCCTAGTGGCATATTTTATATTTTGAAAAAAATTGGAATTCGACATAGAGGAGTGGCAAGATGGCAGTGGAGTAGGAGAATTTATCTCACACAGCCTCCCAGAACCAAGCTAGGAGAGGGGAACAGCCACCTGAAATAAACAGCTGAAGACTACCTGAAGAGGAGATACCTAACCAAGGACGGGCAGACACCACCTCAAGACCAGTAGAAAAGGCAGGGATACGAAAGGGCCTGGCACCACTTTCTTGGATGCTGGCCAAGCCGCACAGCTGTGGGAGCTTCCCCTAGGGAGGAATGAAGCCTGGACCTCAGACCCCACTCCCAACTGTTCGAGCACCAGTTTTGGGATCACTCACCCACACAGCATCCAGCAGTGAAAAGCCTTGGGGTTTTTCGCCCTCCAGAGAAAGACAGAACCCGCTGGAGACAACCACTTTTTACTTTCCTTTCTTTTGTTCTAAGGGGTCAATGCACAGGTTTTGCATTGCCAGCCACTCACCTTGGGCTCAGGCACAGTGAGGGCAGCACAGTGTAGAGTCACACAAGGAGAGTCTGGAGTAGGAGGCTTGGGGGAGACATGTCGGGGAACAGCTGCTGGGTTCCCCATGCTAGGATATAACACCTTACCTCAGCAACCATTTTTTTTTAGAAGAGCAATCTCCTCCCAGGGGAAAAATAATTACTCCACCCTGTGGGAAACCACTTGCCCCCACCTCTAGAAGGCTCCTAGCTCCAGCCTCTGGAATCCTACTTGCCACATTCTCTGTAACTTTGATGTGGTTGTGCAAAAAGGCAAACCATGTCTGCCTATGCTGCTATCTTGACCAGAAGTCCTGCCACCCTCTGAAATCCTGCCTGCCCCACCCAGCATGCTTTTTAAAAAATTTTTTTTTAATTTTTCTTTCTTTCTTCTTTCCCCCAACATGCATCTTATCCCCTGCTGAGGAAACAGCAACATAGGTGGACTCAGGGGTGATAGAGACTGGCTTTGGGGCACAGCCATTCCATACACTTTCCCAGGAACCAGACTTCCACCTCACCAGAGAACCTAGGAATGCCATCTGGTTTCTAGCAGACTCAAAATTGGGGAGCTGGAGGCCCCACCCAGTATCATGCTAGGGGCTTTGCCCTGCCAAATTCAGGGAAATAATCTGGGACAAACTCAGACTGTCTCAGATGGTGAACATACACACCATCTTCCCTGAAGTCTGAAAGGCACCTCCCATAGGAGATCCAGGGGTCCCATCCCCTGATTCCACCAGAAGCCCTCTCAGAAACAGAAGGGTCAGGGGCCAGGCTACGACTAATGGCAGGGCTGGAGGCAGAGGCAGGGGAGGCGGTTCCAGCAGTTCCTTCAGTTATTAGTTGACTAGCCCCTGGGCCCAGTGCTGATAAAAGGCCAGACCTACAGAGCAACAAGGCCCACCCCAGATGCACCCAAGTCTGAGAGACACAGCCACAAATTGTGGGTGACTTGTAGCTTTGGATAGCCTGCCTAGAGCTAGACTGGACAACATCTGACATTGGCTTGCACCAACTCTAGACAACATCAAGAGTTGTATGCAGAGGGAGAACCCAGCAGGCAAGCACTAAACTATTCTGAGACAAACTCCCCTCATTCTTTCTCACTATGTCTTTTTCACATAGCTTTACATCATTTTTCCTTTTTCTTCAATTTTATTTTTATTTTTCTCTACTTTTTATTTTCAAATCTCATATTTTACTCTTCCCTTTTCTTACTCCATTTTGCCTTCTTCCTCCCATTTCTTTTTTTTTATTTTATTTTTTCCCTTACTTTGTTCTTTTGTGGTAATCCCTTGTTTCTTTTCCTTACTCTTATTGTTTATCCTCCCTCTATCCTCTCAGAATCATTCTTATTTTGTTTAGTCTTATCATATTCTTGTTTTTCTTATAATATTTCATTTCTCTTTCCACTCATTATTCTTTGCTCTTTTATTATTGATTTTGCTGTTTATGGGGGCATTTTTTACTTGTGTGGGTTTCGTTTTCTGTACTGTTTTGCTTTATTCTCTCAGCACTGGTACAGCAGCATACATGACATTGTGGGGACTGAGTCTCTTAGTCAAACAAACAGAGGGGAGAACACACCAACAGACAGGCCAAGAACAATCAAGACCCAGATGCGACAGGAGAGCCCTCATAAACAACACAAGGGGCACTCCTACAGCATCCAGCCCAGGAGATCAGAGAGGCTGCACCAGAGTCCCGCAGGACTCCTACCATATAAGGCCACCCCGTGAAAATGGGGAGTCAAACAGATCTATCTAATATGTAGAAATAAACAAAAGGAGTCCATTAAAATGGGGAGAAAGAAACAACACCCAAACAAAAGAAAATGAGGAACTCCCAGAAAAAGGGCAAATTGAAACTGAAGCAAGCAAACGATCAGACATAAGATTTCAAAGTAATGGTTATAAGGATGCTCACAGAACTTAGAGAGAATTACAATGAACTTAATGGGAACTACATCACCATGAAAAAGGACATAGAAACCTTGAATAAGAGCCATTTGGAAATGAAGAATACTCTAGAAGGAATGAAAAGCAGGCTAGATGAAGCAGAGGATCGAATCAGGAATTTGGAAGGAAAAGATAGAAAAAAAAAAAAACCCAGTCAGAGCAACAAAAAGAAAAAAGATTTAAAAAGAATGAGGATGGTTTAAGGGAACATTGGGACAACAGGAAATATAACAATAGCTGGATCATAGGGATACCAGAAGGAGAAGAAAGTGAGCATGGGATAGAAAACCTGCTTGAATAAATAATGACAGAAAACTTCCCTAGTCTGGTGAAGGAAAGAGTCGCGCAAGTTCAGGAAGCACAGAGAGTCCCAATTGAGAGGAACCCAAAGATAACCACACAAAGACACAGCATAATTTAAATGACAAGTTTAAAGACAAAGAGATAATCTTAGAGGCAGCAAGAAAGAAACTGACAGTTACCTTCAAAGGAGCTCCAATAAGACTGTCAGCTGGTTTCTCAACAGAAACACTTCAGGCCAGAAGGGATTGGCATGAAGTATTTAAAGTAATCAAAAGCAAGGATCTGCAACAAAGACTACTCTATCCAACAAGGCTATCATTTAAAATTGAAGGTAAAATTAAGAGCTGCCCATACCAAAAACAACAACAACAACAACAAAAAGGCTAAAGGAGTTCATTAATACCAAATCAGCAATGCAAGATATGTTAAAGGGTCTTCTTTGAGAAGAAGAAGAAAGAGACAGACAGACAGACAGACATAGGTATAAAGGAGTAAAATAATAGGGAACAAGTACCTATCAATAATACTTTAAATGAAAATGGATTAAATGTTTCAATCAAAAGACATAGGGTAGCTGTGACTGGATAAGAAAACATAACCTATGTATACACTGTCTACAAGAGGCCTTACATGGGCTGAAAGTGAAGGGATGGAAAAAAATATTTCATACAAATGGAGATAAAAAAAAAAGCTGGGGTAGCAATACTAATAACTGACAAAATAGGCTTCAAAAAAAAGGCCATAAAATAAGACAAACAAAGTCAGCATATAATACTAAAGGAGTCAATCCAACAAGAGGACATAACCCTTATAAATACATATGTGCCCAATATTAGAGCACCTACATATATAAAGAAAATCTTGGTGGATTTTAAGGAAGAGAATCATAGCAATACAGTCATTGTAGGAGGTTTTAACATCCCACTTTCATCACTGGATAGATCTTCCAGACCAAAAACAATCAACAGGAAACAATGACCTTAAATGACACACTAGATTAAATGGATTTAATTGATATGTATAGAACATTTCATCCCAAAGCATCAGAATACACATTGTTCTCCAGTGCACATAGATCATTCTCAAAGACAGTCCACATGGTAGGACACAAAAGAAGTCTTAACAAATTCAAGAAAAATGAAATCACATCAAGCATTATCTCAGATCACAATAACATGAAATTAGAAATCAACCTTAGGGGAAAAAAAATTCAAAATCATTCAAATACATGGAGACTAAATAGCATGTTATTAAATAATGAATGAGTCATCAATGAGATCAAGGAAAAAATCAAAAAGTACATGAAAACAAATGAAAATGAACATACAACAACCCAAAACCTATGGGACACCATGAAAGCAGCCCTGAGTGGGAAGTTTATAACATTACAGGCATACCTCAAGAAGATAGAAAGATCTCAAATAAGTAATCCAACCCTATACTTAAAAGAACTAGAAAAATGACAATAAACAAAACCCAAAGAGAGTCAAAGGAAGGAAATAATCAAGATCATAGCAGAATTAAATGACACAGAAACTAAAAAAAGAATTCAAAAGATCAATTAATCCAGGAGCTGATTCTTTGAAAAGATAAACAAAATTGATGAACCTTTAACAAGACTTGTCAAGAAAAAGAAAGACAACCCAAATAAATAAAATCAGAAATGAAAGAAGAGAAATAACAATGTATACCACAGAAATACAAAGGATTGTAAGAAAATACTATGAGCAACTATATACTAAGAAATTGGACAACCTGGGCAAAATGGGTAAATTTCTAGAACCATACAATCTCCCAAGACTGAATCAGGAAGAAGCAGAACACCTGAATAGACTGATAACAACTAATGAAATTGAAGCAGTAATCAACAAACTCCCAGCAAACAAAAGCCCTGGGCGGATGCCTTCACAGGTGAATTTTATCAATCACTTAAAGAAGAACTAACACCTATCCTTCTCAAACTCTTGGAAAAAAATTCAAGAGGAGGGAAGACTTCCAAACTCTTTTATAAGGCCAGAATTATTCTATGGTAATTCCCAAACCAGATAAAGACACTACAAAGAAAGAACATTATAGACCAATATTCCTGATGAACATTGATGCTAAAATCCTCAACAAAATTCTAGCAAACCAGGTCCAGCAATACATTAAAAAGGTCATACAAAGGGACTTGCAAAGAAATGGTGTGTGCAGTCCATGGACATGGACTAAGAGGCGTGGGGATGATGGGATGGGGTGCAGGGCAGAGGGGATATAGGGGGGGAAATGGGACAACTGTAATAGCTTATTCAATAAAGTAAACCAATAAAAAAAAGAAAAATATGCTTTAAATGTACACACACACACACACACACAAAAGGTCATACAACATGATCAAGTGGGATTTATCTCTGGGATGCAAGATTGGTACAATATTCACAAATCAATTAATGTGATACATCACATAAAATGAAATATAAAAATCACTTGACATATCAATAGATGCAGAAAAACCATTTGATAAAAGCCAGTACCATTTATGATAAAAACTCTCAGCAAAGTGGGAACAAAGAGGGATCATAACTCAACATAATAAAGGCCACATATGAAAAACCTACAGTCAACATTGTACTCAATGGGCAAAAACTAAAAACATTTACCCTAAGATCAGGAACAAGACAGGAAGCTCTGCTTTCAACACTTATTCAGCATAGTACAGGAAGTTCTAACCATAGAAATCAGACAATAAAATGAAATATAAGGTATCCAACTTGGAAAGAATGAAGTAAAACTGTCATTATTCGCAGATGACATGATATTGTACATAGAAAACCATATAGTCTCCACCAAAAAACTACTAGACCTAATAAATGAATTTGGCAAAGTAGCAGGAAACAAAATCAATAGTCAGAAATTGATGGCATTTTTATATACCAATAATGAACTATCAGAAAGGGAAAGTAAGAAAACAATCCCATTTACCATTGCAACAAAAACTTAGGTACCATACCTAAGAATAAATTTATCCAAGGAGGTAAAAGACTTGTATTCGGAAAACTATAGGACACTAAAGAAAGAAAGAAATTGAGGAAGATATAAATAAGTGGAAACATATACCACGTTTGTGAATTGGAAGAATCAACATCACTAAAATGTCCATACTACCCAAAGCAATCTATAGATTCAATGCAATTCTTATGAAAATACCAATGGTATATTTCACAGATTTAGAACAAATATTCCAAAAATTCATATGGAATGAAAAAAAGACCCTGAATAGCCTTAGCAATCTTGAGAAAGAAGAACAAATTTGGAGGGATCACAATACCTGTATCAACCTATACTATAAGGCCACTGTAATCAAAATAGTCTAGTACTGGCATAAGAACAGACATAGATCAATGTAACAAAAAAGACAGGCCAGAAACAAACCCAGGGCTTTACAGTCAATTAATATTTGACAAAGGAGGCAAGAGTATACAATGTAGTAAAGACAGTCTCTTCAATAAATGGTATTGGGAGAACTGGACTGGTACTTGCAAAAAAATGAAACTAGACCACCAACTTACACCATACAATAGAATAAATGCAAAAGGGATAAAAGAATTAAATATAACTTGGGATACCATAAAAATTCTAGATGAAAACATAGGCAATAAAATTTCAGATATCTCGCGCAGCAGTATTTTTGCCAGTGTACCTCCTAGGGCAAAGGAAATGGTGGGCGGGGAATAAACACATGGTGCTATATCAAATTTAAAAGCTGCACAGCTAAAGAAACCATCAGCAAAATGAAAAGGTAATCCACTGTATGGGAGAACATATTTGACAATGATACATTGGTCAAGGGTTTAATCTCCAAAATATATAAAGAATTCATGTGACTCAACACCAGGAAGACAAACAATCTAATTAAAAAATTGGCAAAAGACCTGAATAAACACATCTCCAAGGAGGACATACAGATGGCCAATAGACATATGAAAAAGTGCTCAGCATCACTAGCAATCAGAGAAATGCAAATTAAAACCACAATGAGATACCACCTCACACCTGAAAAATTGGCTATCATTAATAAATCAACAACAGAAAAAAAAACTGCTGGCAAGGATGTGAAGAAAAGAGAGCCTTAGTGCACCGTTGGTGGGAAGGTAGACTGGTGTGACCACTCTGGAAAACAGTATGAAATTTCCTCTAAAAACTAAACATGGAACTGCCTTTTGACCCAGTGATTCCACTTCTGGAAATATATCCAAAGAATCCCAAAACACCAATTGAAAAGAATATATACACCCCTATGTTCATAGCAGTGTTATTTACAACAGCCAAGATCTGGAAACAGCCCAAGTGCCCATCAGTAGATGAGTGGATAAAAAAACTGTGGCACATTTACATGATAGAATACTATGCAGCAGTAAAAATGAAGGAATTCCTACCTTTGCAACAGCATGGATGGAACTGGAGACTATTACGCTAAGTGACATTAAGTCAGGCCATGAATGACAAATACCATATGATTTCACTT
Source organism: Mormoops blainvillei (assembly GCA_004026545.1). NCBI lineage: Eukaryota > Metazoa > Chordata > Mammalia > Chiroptera > Mormoopidae > Mormoops > Mormoops blainvillei. The sequence goes on from PVJD01000111.1 coordinate 329,789, forward strand.
ATAACTGAAATCTAAGGAACAAAATAAACTAATGAGCAAAAAAGAATCAGAAGCACAGAAACAAGGGACACACTGATAGCTGTTAAGAGGGGAGAGGGGAGGTTAGGACTTGTTGAAAGAAGGCGAAGGGATTAGACAAAAAAACATGTATGAATGACCCACAGGCATGAATAACAGTGTGGGGATTGACTGTGGGAAGAGGGTGGCTGGGGGAAGGGAGGCAAGGAGGGGAAAGTTGGTACAATTGTAATAGCATAAACAATAAAAAAAATTTTTTAAAGAAATTCAGCCTATCCACCAAGTGCATTCCTTTTATTTCCAGGAATCTTGTTCATTAAAAGGGGAGGCTTGTTTAATACCTAAGAGTTTCTTTTTGTTAAATAGACATTTCTCACTGGTAAATATATTTTTATGGAATCAGAGCCAGGGGGACCTTAGACATCAAGAGTCCAAACTTTCCCTTTTAAGGATAAGATTTCTAAGGCAGGGTGCCAAGTCAGGAAAGCCTTCTTGCTAGTCCAAGTCTGCTTTAGCTTGGGTTTTAGGTAGAAGAGTGGAACTGAAAGAGATAAATCAAAAAACTGAGTTTATCCTCTGCTCTGGATATAAAGATTCTTGCATTACTCCGAGTCAGTATAAACTCATTGAACAAACCATTTGCAATTTATGCCCTGACACTTCTTTACACTGCAGCAAAGCAACTTCTGGTAAGGGAATCATGCCAATGCAGACCCATAATAAGGCAGGTCTAGAAAAGAAGGGATCAAAAGCTTCAGTTCCAAACTTCTCCAGAGGGGGGCAGCAAGTCACCAGCAGGAAATGCCTGAGTAGCTCTATTCTGCTTTGAACCTAAGTAACTTCCTCAGAATGAACTGCAGCACTAAATGGCAGAAATATCTGTAGCCCTCTTTTTTGTCCTGGTCGGTTTTTTTCCTAAGATATGTGGATCTTGGGATCATGTTCATGATAACTCACCCATCAAGGAAAACTTTATATATCTCCAAGCATATTCCCATTTTCCCCAGTTTTCTTCGTTTTTCCCAGCTTTGAGCACATTGGGTGGCTGCGAACATTATACAGACTCTTTTCCCAAATGGTTTCTCTATTAGTCAGTAACATAGCTTTGGCCAGTCTAGAACCTTCCATGAGTTACCTGCCATGTAGACAATCCTGATTCTTATACGATAAAGGATGAAGAAGTTAATTTGAAGACAGAAAAATAGAGAAGCGCTGTGAACTGCTTCAGGAGTAGCATGTCTGCTAATGTGTTAAATAAAGAACACAGTTCAGAGATAATAAGACCCAGTATTTCTGAACATCTCCAGGAACAAATGAATGTTTAGTAGTTGAACAGAAAACAACGGAAAGGCAACCAAACATAAAGACTTCTCACAGATGGTGGTAGGAAGGACAAGGTCATCTGGCGAAAATTGGTGGGAATGTGATGAGGGAAAGGAAGAGCTAGACGATGCTTCCAGTTCTCGAGCAGCTGGAGGCACTCTGTCAGCCTTGGAGAGATGAAAACTTAAGGGATAAAAAGTGAGAGAGACAGATGTCATCGTTTGTGCCGCTGTAAGCTACAGGAATAATGCCAAACAACTTGAGTACACGAAAACAAAACAGGTTAATTTGCTACTAAATCAAACGCACAATAATTTTAACTCATAGTTTAACTGACATATTTGTTAAAGTTCCCTATGTAAATTTCTACATAAAGTGAGTTTTCAAGAGGAACATTTAGCTTAATAAAATGTTTTAGCATAAATAAAAAATATACTTCCCCAAACGCCTAAAATATTTTCTGCAGCCATCACTTATATGCAAATTGTTCATGTACCATTTACAAATTCTTCCTGTTTGTCCCTTCAAGCAGGTTCAGTGAGACCTGCGCTTGGCCCCATTATGTGGTTATTTGTTCCAATTTCCTACATGACCTTGAAAGGAAAAAGCTGAATATCTTTGAAAATATTTCAAACTTTTCCCCCTATTCAGTCTGGCCATTCTTCCAATTATTTTGACTTAATGAGATCTCGCTGTTCTTTGGAAAGGTTAATGTCTTACCATATGATTTGGCTTAGTGGAATTCAGCCATTTCCCCAAAACACTAGTGCAATGTAGTAGAAACGGCAATGAATAAATGTATTATTTTTTGCAGTGAGTAAATTTATTTATTTTTTATTTTTAAAATGTTTTATTGATTATGCTATTACAGTTTTCCCATTTTTTCTTCCCTTTATTCTCCTCTGCACTGCATCCCCCCCTTCACCAACATTCCCCCCCTTAGTTCATGTCCATGGGTCGTACATATAAGTCCTTTGGCTTCTCCATTTCCTATACTATTCTTAACCTCCCCTGTCTATTTTGTGCCTACCACTTATGCTTCTTATTTCCTCTACTTTTCCCCCAATTCTCCACCCTTCCCTTCCCCACTGAAACCCTCCATGTGATCTCCATTTCTGTGATTCTGTTCCCATTTTAGTTGTTTGCTTAGTTTGTTTTTGTTTTTGTTTTTTTAGGTTCAGTTGTTGATACTTGTGAGTTTGTTGTCATTTTACTGTGCATAGTTCTGATCTTCTTTTTCTTAGATAAGTCCCTTTAACGTTTCATTTAATATGGGCTTGATTATGATGAACTCCTTTAACTTTACTTTATCTGGGAAGTACTCTTTTTCCCCTTCCATGCAATGAATAAATTTAGAATCAGGAATTTGGGGTGCAAGTTCTAGCTTTGCCCCCCCTCACTGTGCAACATTGGTTAAATCACTTCGCTTCTCTGACCTTTGGTTTTCTCATTTGTGAGATGACAAATCTCTAACGCCTTGCCAAAAAATCTCCAGTTTATATTTCTAATTTGATGGAATAATAAGCAATAGCCTCATCATTGTCAACAAATATTTACTGCGTGCCACTTGGTGGTGTGATTCCAGTAGACTTAATTGTTAATTAATTATCCCCCTGGTTAAACAGGCAGCAGACTAAAACAAATAACACTGTACAGAGGGCAGGGGAAATGTTATTAGCCTATACTCGGCCTGGCACTGGGAAATGAAAATGTCATTCCCCCCACAGATGCTGCTTCCTAGGGAGATTTGGGTCTGTGGTTTTTCATATTATGAACGCTTTCTATTTTCAGGACTCAGAGTTCTTTGTAGATTTCAGAAGCTTTGGAACTTGTAGAAATCATCAAGTGAGTAATTCTTGTTTAGAGTTCATCTACCTAGGAAGGGAGAGAGCTGTTTTCTCACATTTGTTAGTAAGGTGGTAGAGTTTGGAAGCTAGAAACTTCAGAAACGTTTCCATCTGTAAAGGCACTCTCAGAAGCTTGATGACTCCCAGATTCATATCTCCAGCCTAGACAATTCCCACATGTGTACACTTAATATCAGTCTGACCTTTAGATCCACGTCAGTCCCTGCCCTGGGCCCTGAGCCTCTTCTCCTGCATGGTTATCCAGGCAGAGCCCCCCAAATCTGGACCTGGTCCTGTGTGGGTTCTGGTCACCAGAGGAGCCTGCCTCAAAAATGTTAAGTCCCTCTCTGGTGCTTAGGTCGGGCATGACCAGACGTGCCATCTGGGAGGGCTGTCTTGAGCCTGGACAGGTCAGCAGGGGGCTCGGTCCTGGTTTCTTCCTCTCCGGCTACTCAATAACCTTCTACATCCCCTTCCCAAGTCCCCCACTTCCACATCACTCCCGGATGTGACCAAGTGCTACAAAGGCCCTGGGACTCTTGTTGGCCCTGATTCCAGGAGGGCCACCTGGTGGCAGGATGGCCCCCACTGGCAGGTGCAGTGCCTCTGTCCCAGAATCAGGTGAGAGTGGGCTGCCCCATGTAGTGCCGACACTCTGATTTTGTATGAGTCATGTGAGACACAGGATATGCTCAGAGCCCTGGGCCACTGAAGGTCCACTGCCAGTCCTTCCCTTAAGTGACCAGTGGGGGCCCTGCATTGGTTCTCACCTGTGGGGACTCCAACCTCAGTGCTGCCCATAGTCCACAGCACTCAAGGACAGCAGGGGTGGCAATAGGGGTTCTTCGTCCCGTGCATCCCTCTCCAGGCACCGCCACTCCCTACCTCCCCACAACCAACACCACCACCTAGCGGTCACCCCACCCCTGCACAGGCTCTGTTGCCTGTCCTCTAGGGGTGGCGGTGCCTGATCCTTGGAGGGTTTTCTTGACATTGCTCCACAATGTCAACAGGCTGTTCCCATCAATGTCTTCTCATGAATGTGGTGCTGTCCTGGCCTCCCAGGTTGGTATTAACTTGTGCCAGATGGCAGAGGGACATTCCTTGAGTGAATGGAATCTCTCTCTTCCATGCTGCCTCCTGGTGGAGGTATGTGGAAGGCAGGAGCACCATCAATCCTAAAAGAGGAAAGCTCTGTTTATGGCCTACCAATATGGTTGGAAGATGTACTCCTCTATATTTATACTATAAAACTTCCAACAGCAAATTTACCAGAAATTTGTCATACGGGGAATTATCAGTCGCATGTTCCCACATATTCTGGTAAAGATGTATACTTGTGGTCATCGTCCATGAAGCACAGTAGTCACCTGAGGGTTGTGGAAACCGCTATTCACAGGCCGCACCACGAATGATGAAGTGTCAGGAGTACTCATGTCACAGCATTAAATCTAGGGAATGGCAGAAATGAGATCTATATTGTTTCAGTACAGTTTCCAAAGAACCGTGGCATCGAGAGTAATAACAGCGGTGGTCTCTTGTTCTCTCGGTGGAAGACACCGAAGTCACACATTTGACAATAAAGAACAAGAAGAGCTGGTCGTCTTCACACGCACTAACTGGACAAGGAGCAAATACAGAAGTGCCCCTTTCCTACCTCATCTGGACCTATGACTTTTTAAATATATTTTTAATCAAGTTCATTTTATAAATAAAATCGCTTATACGGACAGGTGTTCCATGTAAGCCCTTTCACACCTGGTGGCAGCCTGGCGTGACTCTGAAGACAAGGTCCTGATCTCCCCTTGTCTACCTCAACCTGTGCCTCCCACAGCATCTCCTGTCTAACAGCACAGTAGCTCCAGTCTTCCAGGGGCTCCAGTCAAAATATTGAAGTCAACCTTGATTCTTCTCTTTCTCTCACACCCACTTTCAATCCATCAACAAAGCCTGTCAAGTCTATCTTCAAAATACATCCAAAAACATGACCACTTTTCACATCCTTCCTACCATGATCTCCTTGGACCAACTTACCAGCATCTCTCTCCTAGATTATATTACAAATTTCTCTACCAGTCTCCAGGTTTCCTCCCTATTCTTGCTCAGATCTATTCTCCATAAAGTATCCTGGGTGATTTGTCAAAAAACTAAGTAGATCATGAGATTTGCTGCCCAGATGCCCCTTCAAGGAAGGACAGACTGCCCAGCTCTGGGTTAGAAGATCACAGTGTCCAGCTCCTTCGATGTCAAAACTCTTTGTTCAACGTCATACTTTTCCTAGTCCAGCCTTCACCTGGTGCCTGAGCAAAACAAGGGTAGAAAACCCTGGCATTATGACCTGAAAAAGTACAACTTTGACAGGGAGTATTCTCTCCAGAGCTCACCACTGGGTTGGCCAAAGTATTTTTGCATCTTCATTGCACTTCAGCTTCAACCTCTGCCCCATCCTATCTCCTCCTCCTCCTCTCCTTTCACGGGTGTCAGACCTGCATTGCAGTCTGAGGCACTACCTCACTGCTCCTGCTCCCTGTCCTGTTTAGCTTCCACAGGCGTTTCACACACCCTCGCATCTTGTGCTTCGGTGTCTTTCTTGACATCTGATTCCCAGAGGGCCCCAAATGACTCATTTTCCCTTACCGTCCCATGTAAAATAACAATGTAGTCTTCCTTGACATTCTATCTCCAGTATTCTGATTATTTTTCTCCACAGTGTTACCACTTGTCATAGGTTTCATAAAATATTTGTTTTTTCATCATCTCCCCACAAACTAGAATATAAATAAGCTCCTCAAGGTGAGGGACTTGGCTTTGTTCTCTTCCATACCCAAGTGTCTAGAATGATGCCTTGGATGCAATAAGGACACAACAAATATTTAATAAATGAGAAAAAGATTGCATGTTTGGAGACCTCTGCCAGGAAGAAGGAAGCTTGAATCACTTCAAAAAATACATCATGGCCTTCTCTCACACATGTAAAGAAAATTTTAGGAGATAAAATTTTGAGGATTTGCTTATTATTTTCAAATTTGAGTCTAAAATCCAGGTTCCCAGATTCCCTTCTTCTTGTTATCTATATGCACACATTTATGCCTCGAATATTTATTGGGTACATTCTATAAGCCAGACACTGGGCTAAGGACTGGGAGATAAAAATGACAATGCCCTGCCTTTGGTCAGCCCCTGGACCGTGAGGGAGACAGGCAAGTGCTAAGGAGTTAGTAAGTGCTATGACAAATGTTACAGACGGTGCCGTGAAGATGCAGCAAAAAGCCATGTTTAGAAGAGCAAAGGCGCCCTAAGGATCCCCTGATAGACATCTCTACCCTGCTCACCTCTTCCTCAAATAGCCCCTAAGCTCATTCCCACCCCAGGGCCTTTGCGATGGCTATTTCCTCTGCCTGGAGTGTGGCACCCTATAGGTTTTCACGTGGTGGTACTTTCTTGTCATTCATGTCTCAGATCAAATGTCATCCTGACAGGGAGGCCCTTCTGATACCTAAAGTGCCCCATGCACCCAACCTTCCCATTCTCTATGCTTTGACTAGACACTCAGTCAAACGGCTTTGCTTTTGTGTTTCATAGCACTTCACATGACCTGTTTACTCATTTATGTATTTTCTCCTTTCTGTCTCCTCCATCCGGTGTTATAAATCTTCTAAGGACAAGGACCTTCCTTGTTTTCCTTTCTGCTCTAACTCCAGAGCCTACAAGGGGGCAGGCACACTTAAGGGGCATACATTGAATGATTATGAGGAAAAGTATATAAAAAGATGATGCTTCTGTAGAGATGCAAAGGACCACTAGTAAGTCACGGTGGGAGGGAGAGTGGACCATGCCACACCAGGGAAGCACTCCTGCCAAGAAATGGATTGTGCTGCCCTTTTCTTTTATCTCCCTAGGGATCCCAACATCAGACATCTCCAGGTCTGAGTGATGGTGTATGGGGATATGGACATTTAATATACCATTCACTTCGCTTTTGTATTCTGGAATTCCTCATAATAAAAAAATTAAGGAAACAAGTGTTGAGGCCAAGTAGGTAATATAAATGTATGAAGCATCATGGATGGACCTGAGGGTATTATGCTCAGTGAAATAAGTCAGTCAGAGAAAGACAAATGCCATATGATTTCACTTCCATGTGGAATCTAAAGAGCAAAATAAATGAATAAGCAAAATAGAAACAGACTCATAGATACAGAGAACAAACTGATAGTTTCCAGGCGGGAGGGGGAGGTGGGAGCTGGGTGCAAAAGGTGAAGGGACTGAGAAGTGTAACTACAAATTGGTCATTACGAAACAGTTGTGGGGATGTAAAGTACAGCATAGGGAATAGAGTCAATAATATTGCAATAACTATGTGTGGTGCCAGGTGGGTACTATACTTGGGGAGGGGGTCACTTTGTAATTATCTAAATGTCTAACAACCGTGCTCTACACCTGAAAGTAATATAAAATAATAGTGAATGTCAACTGTAATTGAAATTTTTTTAGGTAAATAAATAAATAAATTCAAAATGTATAAAGCGTCTCTGTTTCTAACCCAAAGGTGGGACCTGGGGTAAAGTGGAGTCAGCAGGATCTGCACAAAAACATTCAAATTGAACTCTTCCCCTCAAACTCTGGTGTCATCTAAACAAACTCAGCCTGAGATTATCCAGTTTGTGACCGCTGCTCAACATGGGCTAAGCCACGGATACTAAACAATCTCTTCACTCAAATTGTGGAAAATTTTACTCAACCACCTGGGGGCCAAAGTTCAATAATACTGAAGTACCGAGCTCTTTTCCAGGACCTCACTCCTGCTTCAGCTCTGTCCTACGGCAGGCTGCTCTCTTCCCTACTGTGAGATGATAGAAAGCAGGTATCGGTCTCTGCCCCAGTGCCTGGCACAGAGCACCCGAAACCCTTGTAAATTCCTAAGTGAAAAGAGCACCAGAAGCATCCCGTGGTCTATTGAGGCTACTCTGGGTGGGCTCCTGGGTGGCTGTTGGATGGGGGCTGGTCACCAGAAAGATCAAGGCATGGTTAGAAGCTTGGAACTTTCGTCCCCATTTGTCATTCACCAGAGAGGAGAGAGGGGCTGGAAACGGAGTTGGTAACTGATCGTGCCTACCTAAGGATACCTCCATGAAATCCCAATATTACAAGGTCCAGAGAACTTCCAGGTTGGTGAACACATTCACCCTGGGACAGTGACACATCCTAACTCCATGGACACAGAAGCTCCTACCGGGGACCCTCCCAGACCATGTCCTACGTAGGTCTTCATCTGGCTGTTCATCCGTATCCCCTTTGTCATATTCTTTACTAAACTGGTAAATGTAAGTAGGTATTTTCCTGATTTCTGTGAGCTGCTCTAGAAAATTAATTGACCCCAAAGAGAAGGTCATGGGAATCCCTGACTTACAGCTGATCAGTGGGTCAGAAGCACAGGTGACGAATTGGCATCCGAAAGGGGGGAGGGGCACTATCGTAGGACTGAATGCTTAACCTGTGGGATCTGATGCCATCTCCCATGTGAGTAGTAAAGGAGACACACAGGAAAGACTTACAGGTGGGAAACTGAGTTTTCTTATACGCCTACCTTCTCCAAAACTCCCTGCAGCTCCTGTAACTCCCCACTGCAACTTCTGACCATCACTCTCCCACCCACCCCCACACCCATGAAAAGCCTATCCTCCTTTGAGGCTCCTGTCATCCAACCACAGACTCTTTTCCTGTCCTTTCTTTTAATCTTCTATCCCATGTCTCTCCACCACAGTCAGCAGGGCTTGAACGCCTCCTTAGAGGCTCTCTCTCTCACTCTGCAACCTCAACCTCCAATCAGTCTCCCAGGAAACTGCAACTATCCATAAAGATAACCCAGCCTACAGCCTCATCTCATAAGCCTTTTTGCCTCCCTCCCAAGTTCAATTCAGTAGGCCCGCTCTAAGCCACACCTGAATCTCATTATCACCTTCAATCCTGACATCCCACTCTCGGAGCAGCCTCCCTTCTGAATCCACTCAGCCCTATCTACTACATCTGGGATCTCCAATACCTTGACTTTTCATTCCCTTTTCAATCTATCCGCGCCTGTTCAACTTCATTTCTTTTCCTTACATACAGCTATGCTTTGCAACCTTGGCTAAATATTAGAATCACCCAAGGAGCTTTTGAGGCCAGGATGACTAAACTGTGTTAATTAATGACCTCAGGTTCTCTGGGGAAGGAGCTCAATCAGCAATACTTTGAAAGGCTCCCCAGATTCCAATGAGCAGCCAAGGTGGAGAACCACTCAGTGCTCTTCAGCCTGGGCCTCACCGTTCATCATTTTAACCACTTTCCCACTAGCACCTTCACTTCCTCATCCTCTTCCCTGCCAAATGGTCCCTGAAAAGCCCAGCCCTAGAGCAACCCCACCACACACTTTCTCTATTCCTACGCAGAAGTTGCTGAGCTCTGCTGGAGGAAAATCACAAAACTGTCAGCGTTCTTTGGACGGCAAGCCCCATATAAGGCATTAGTATGGTGGTATTTGAAGAATACCAGGAAGACTTATGCTTTTGGGATTCACTTCACTTCTTTAAGCAATAATCTTACCAAGTGCCTATGACTGGGAAAAGTTATAAAATATGGGAATAAGTAGCATTTATTTAATGGCATGATAGCTAGGACTCTGGTTGCAAGAAACAGAAACCTCCTTGAGCAAGTCCTGTAGCAACAGGATGGTATGAGTTCTGATTGAGAACTAGCCCTGCCTCCTGTATTAGGAGAATAATACAGGGATCACAGCCAGGTTAGTGCTATATTGAGAGAAGTTTTTAAATTCTCAGAAGTGAAATAAAGAGGGACCAGTTGCTAACTGGAGACACCTCTACTCCCAGGGACTGGAGAGATTAGACTTGTTTGCCAAGTTGTACATGGAAATATCTAAGAGGAAGACTTCTTTTTTTGGAGGGGGTGGAGACAAGATTTGATAAGAAACTCTGGTCTCCAGATTGTCCTCCTCTCCAAAGTTGAGGGAGGGGGACTCAACTGAACCACTCCAACTTGGTGGGTATCTGGAAGAAAGAAGCCTTCTATCTCAGTCCCTGGTTGCATGACTGGTGAACACTGGTCTTGTCAATCTTCCTCAAGCAACAAGTGGGGGAATAAACATTGAGGCTAAGTGGTATGATCAGAAAAGAGAAGCCAATGAGCATTCCCCTCAAATTCCCAGTTCCTTGGAGAAAAAGAGCATGAACCAGCTCACCTCCTCCTAGACCCCAGAGTTGGGACCAGAGATGGTGTATAAGTTTAGAATCTGTGGGCTTGTCAAGGACCATAGCAGCACGAAGCAAAGGGGAACGTGGTGGAAGGATTCAGACCTAGAGTCACCACATCCCTCAAAGGCCTTCCCGTGGTGCTGTTTGGGCTCCAGTCCCTTACTTTACGGGTAAGAGCCTCCACCCACGTCTTTCAGTGTCAATGAGCCCCATTAGGAGTGAAGACTACAACCTCACCTCAGGAGGTATCTTTTCCCTTCCCCTCCTCCCTCTACCCATGCTAGAGAGGTACATTGTAGAAGAAGGTGGGCCTTTATGAGAGAAAATTACATCCTCCTCCATCACTCCCATGCACAAAAAAACAAAGTCACACACAATTCACTGGGGTCATGAGCCTTGTGTGCTGACAGGAGTTTGGTGGAGCTTTGGATCAGACTTGAACTTCAAGTTTTACGATGAATCAGGGTATGTGGAGTAAGGATCTGATTAGCAATTTGGATTAGATCTTTTCTCCTGGGCCAATGAGCCATGGCTGGGGTTGAGTCATCTAATGTTGTATAATAATTGCTACTGGGTAGCCACCCTGTGAATGAGGGAGTCAGTCAGATTTAAAAGACAGGCAGAAATACAGTGAATGTGTCAGAAACCCTAAAGATTGTCTTCCATGGATTGCCTTCTTCCTGACTACAAATTGGGAGACATGAAAACACCGAGCTTCTGAGCAGCCAGGGGATGCAGCATGTAGGAAGGAAAGAATGAGGAAGCAACAGAGAAAGAGAATCTCACACTCTACCTATTTAAACATAGCCAGTCCTATAGCCAACTTCTTCCCTTTTGGTTAGTTTTGTTCCTGTAACTTGCACATTTTTCACTGCAGGTTTCATGGTTCATTATTTACTTTATTTATATGCCCCATAGAAATTATCTTTGACTAATATATTATAAGGATGACATATTATTATATTACAAACAAGAAGAGAAAAAACCATAGGGACTATAAAATATCTGGAGGAACATTGAGAAGGCTAGAAAAACTAAGTGCATAAAACAAACAAACAAAAAGTACAAATATCTTAAGAATATAGGACAAGAAACCAGAATTTTATCTAGCACATCTTATGCCTGGAAAATGAGGGTGATACATAGCACCATCATAAAACACATGTATCATTACAGAAAAGTGTCTCCAGGTGACTGCCCGGAGGTGTCCACCTGTCGGAAACATATGACTGTCAAGATGAATCAGAGCTGTGTAAATTAACCAGTGGGTGCACTGTAGGAGAAATATGTTTTAGAGAGGAAGGCTGTAGCCTTGGATTTGTGGGCAGGACTAGGCATGCACAGAATGAAAAACAGAGCTAGGAGAGAGAGCAAAACAAATTTCTAATTATTCTCAATATTCCCTTCTACTATTTATTCAATTCAGCAGCTGGGCTGAAGTTTTCAAACAGGACAAAAGTGGGAAATACCAACATCATTTAAAGTACTAACATGTTTTGTTTTTGTTTTGTTTTTTGCATGTGAAAGGAAGTATGATTAGAAATAATGACATTTATTTTAAAGAAAACTTTAAAATTTATGTACTCAAGCACAGTCAGGACTGGATTAATGGAACCAGGTAGAGTAATTAATTAAGAAGCCTGTCTCCAGTTTCTAGGCTTTTATTTATGTTTCCCAATTTTAATAAACCCAATACCCTATTTAATGACTAAGAGCAAGGGATAGGGTCCAGGTCATTGTAAAGAGTATGTTAGAAACTGAAGCACCATAAATATATATATGGAACTGAAGCACTATATATATATACACACACACACACACACACACACACACACACACACACACACAGAGGCTGTGGGACTCCTACTCCCAACGCTCCCACCGACACAGCTTTGTGTCTGGAGGGAGTGATCAGCAGTGAAAGTAGAGGCAGAGAGAGTGGAGCAAACAGAAAGGAATCCTAGGAAAAGCTCTGAAGGAACTTGGATGATTCATCTCAGAAAAGGAAGAATTGCCCCCTTAGTACCACCATACCCGCCCCCAAATTGGCACAAAAAGAATGCTCTGACAATACAATTATGTATCATTTGATGACTCAGATATAGTCTGACAAATGCGTCATTAGGTGATCTTGTCATTGTGTGCACGTCATGGATGGCACTTACATAAACCTAGATGGCATAGCCTACTACACCCCTAGGCTCTCTGCTATAGCCTATCGCTTCCAGGCTACAAACCTGCACAGCGTGTTACTGTACAAAACAACACGAGACTAGATCAAGCACAAGAGAAAGTAATGCAATCAAGAGACACAGTAAACAGGTGTTTGAGGCTGTGGCCAGTATAACACAATGTATTGTCTGACAGCAAACGTTTTTTAAAAGAAGAAAAAGCACACTTTAAAATAATGATTAAAAGTATAGTACCATAAATATGTAAATGAGTACCATAGTTGTTTATTATCATTATTAAGTAGTATGTCCTGTATATAATTGTATGTGCTATGCTTTTATATGACTGGCAGCACAGTAGGTTTCTTTATACAAGCATCACCACGATCACATGAGTAATATGTTGCTCTGTGACCTAACAGCTGTGACATTACTGACGGATAGGGATTTTTCAGGTCCATTGGAACCTTAAGGGACCACTGACATATATGCAATCATCACTGAAAGAATCATCATTATGTTGCACATGACTATGTTATATCCTCCGTGGTTCTTTAAACTCTCATCTCAACAAGAAACTGTGCATTGGTCTCCCATTTCCACCTGAGATTTCTCAAGGATGTGAAATGTTTTTCCCACTAGATTTATCTATTTCTAGAAAATGTTTGGATTTTCTGGAGCTGTTTTGCATAATTTAAAAAGAGCCTACTCTGCTAAAAATGTTGATAGGAAATGTTTGAAAACACAGAAAGCTTTTTGAAAGTGAGATGTATTGAATAATAAAAGGGAGGAACATTTGTAATGGTATTTTGCATTAGAATTGACTAAATATTATAAATAAAACCATATTTTTGAGAATAACTGCCCACAATGTAATTCTTTTGTTTACAGATGGAGTGGTGCATTAAAATATTTGTTATCTGTTGACTCAGTAGCATTTATTGAGAGTCTACACCATGTGCAAACACCATACCAGGTGCTGAGGTGGAGGGAGGACTAAAAATAGTGATAATAATATCTAATATTGATATCTAATATCTGACATCTAATAATATCTAATAGTGATAATATCATTTCCTGAGTGTTTGCTATATAACTATCTCCTTGATCCCCACAACAACACTAGGAGCTCCATATTATTATTATTATTATTTACATTTTCCGGAAGAGGAAATTGAGGTTTATATAAACCCAACTAAGCTAAAAGGATGGAGCACGAGTTAAGCCAGAGGTGGCCCAAGCGTCTGCTGCTCTTACTCACCAAATGCATGCCTTCCTGCACTAAGCTAATCGGTTTAGAATTAATTTCAAAATCTCTAGCACTCAGTATATTTGTGGCACATGGTAGACTCTTAACAAATATTTGCTAAGTGAATTGAAACTAGATCACCAAATTTGTATTTTAATTTCTCTTTGTTTTTAGAAAAGAATGTGTTCTATTTGGCGGATGTGATTGTAACTAATCATAATCTTACCAATTGCTGGTGAATATTGTATTGGTCACCCTTGATACTCTTACTATAGTTTTCAAGTGTGAAGCTTCTAAATAAATAGATCTCCAGAATAAATTGCAGATTTGAGAAGTTTATGTGGTATAATTCAGAAACTAGCTCTCCTTTCCCACTGCAGATTATTCACATTTTGATCTTGACTGAAGTTGCTGGAGCTTTAGAAGCTAATTTAAATTGAGCATTATTATTTTTTTAAGCCTCACCAGAGGTTATGTTTTTATTGATTTTAGAGAGAGAGGAAGTGGGCAGAGAGAGAGAGAAATATTGATGTGAGAGAGAAACATCTATCGGTTGCCTCCTGTATGCACCCCAACTGACTGGGGATCCAACCCACAATTTAGGTATGTGCCCTAACCAGGGATCTATCAGTGACCTTTGACTTTGCAAAACGATGCCCAACAAACTGAGCCACGCCAGTCAGTGCATAAACTGAGCATTGCTTTAAGAAAGAAAAACTCCAATTCCTGTAAGACAGAAGAACTGAGAAAAGTGCGTGGTACGGGGAAACCTGGGTCTCATCCAGGTCTGCTATGGGCTAGTGGTATGACCACTGAAAAACTACCCTCTGAACCTGATTCTGAAATAAGTTCCAAATGAATGGTCTTCCAACTGAGGTGTGGCTCCAAGGCTTTCCTCTTTGGTGCTCAGACAGAGTCCGTTTACCAGAAATCAATTTGATATCCTCAACTTGCATTTGAGAGGGCTGTTTCCTACAATCAATCTGTCAAAAAACACACCTATGGTCCAGAGGTTTGTAGTTCTCTTTCCTGCCTTTCCTTTAACAGTCACTCCCCCCACCACCATCAAAAAAAATTTTAATGCACACCTGTCATTTATTCCAAATATTTATGCATTAAGTGGTAAAACCTAAGATGCAGAAACCTCTGACGCACAAAACGCAGGGAGATTCCTAAATAACTGTGTTGAATGACTTTAATGATTGATTAATCTCTTTGCAAGTCAGGTAGTTTGTAATTCTTTGTTATCAATACAACTGAAATAGAACATGTTAGCTGATAGAGTATTAATGATAATCCCTGATGATATATCATCTTATAATTTCTGATGTAAAACTTGGAAGGAGTTCAAAGAATTGAGTGTTAGTGCTATAACAAAATATTCTTCCTTTCCACTTGCTTATTTATGTGAATAAAATTTATCAGAACTTGTATCTATAAAACAAGAGGCATAGAATTAATAATAAACTGTTTAATTCTAGCAATAAATAATATTCAAACATAGGTATATAAAACTAATTGAAAAAATAGCTCCACTCATCTAATTAAGAAATGTATTTTTAGGAAAATTTTACTATTCATAATTACATATCAAAATTTGTCACATATTTAATTTTTATAAGCTCTGTGTTAATCATTATAATTCAATGCAGAAGAAACCTTTAATACTTTAAGATTGTAATCACAAAAAATGTAAAAATTTTAAATTTAAATGTATACACATATTTTTGCTGTAGAAAAGTTTGATGGGTCCATCCATAGATGCTTTTCAGGCATGTAAATATATGACACTGAGAAGGGGGAAGGAATGGGATGAGAATACAGATTTAAGGAAGAAAAGTGAATGCTATAATATTTCTCACTGTTAAAGAAGAGCTCATTAACATATTTTTTGTTTTTTTAAATATATTTTATTGATATGCTATTACAGTTGTCCCAGTTTTTCCCACTTTGCCCCCCTCTACCTGGTACCCCCTTTCCCTCCAGCAATCCCCCCTTTAGTTCATATCCATGGGTCATACATATAAGTTCTTTGGCTACTCCATTTCCTATACTGTTTTTAACATCCTCCTGTCTATTTTGTACCTGCAAATTTGTGCTTCTTAATCCCTGCAACTTCCCCCCATTCCCCCCTTCCCCCTCCCAACTGATAACCCTCCAAATGGTCTCCATATCTATGATTCTGTTCCTGTTCTGCTTGTTTGCTTAGTTTGTTATTTAGATTCAATTATTGATAGTTGTGAATTTATTGCCATTTTAATAGTCATCATTTTGATTTTTTTCTTATATAATTCTCTTTAGCATTTCATATAATAATGGCTTGCTGATGATGAACTCCTTTAGTTCTACCTTGTCTGGGAAGCATTCTATCTGCCCTTCCATTGTAAATGATAACTTTTCTGGATAGGATAACCTTGTTTGTAGGTCCTTGCTTTTCATTCCTTTGAATATTTCTTGCCAGTCCCTTCTAGTCTGTAAAGTTTCTTTTGAGAAATCAGCTGACAGTTTTATGGGAATTCCTTTGTAGGTAACTCTGCTTTTCTCTTGCTGCTTTTAAGACTCTATCTTTAACCTTTGGTATTTTAATTATGGTCCTCTTTGGGTCCATCCTGTTTGGGACTCTCTATACTTTCTGGATTTGTCTAATTCCTAATTCCTTCACCAAATGAGGGAAGTCTTCTTTATTATTTTTTCAAATAAGTTTTCAATTTCTTGCTCTTCCTCTTCTCCTTCCGGCACCCCTATGATTTAGATGTTGGTACATTCAGAGGCATCCCAGAGGCTCCTTAGTCTATCCTCTTTTTTTTTTCTAATTCTTTTTTCTTTTTGCTGTTCTGATCGAATGCTTTTTTCTTCTTTGTGTTACAAATTGTTGATTTGATTCTCAGCTCATCCCCTCCACTGTTTCTTCCGTGTAGATTTTTCTTTGTTTCATTTAATGTAGCCTTCATTTCTGCCTGAGTCTTTTTTATTCTGTTGAAGTACCCAGTGAGTTCCTGGAGCTTCCTGATAACCAGTGTTTTGAAATCTGCATCTGATAGGTTAATTATCTCCATTTCATTTAGTTCTTTTTCTGCATTTTTGTTCCATTCTTTCCTTTGGGACATATTTCTTTGTCTCCTCATTTTGGCAGCCTTGCTGTGTTTGTTTCTGTATATTAGGTGGAGCTGCTTTGACTCCCTGTCTTAGTAGCATGGTCTATTGTAAGAAAAGCACACCTGTAAGTTGTATTGGGCCAAGCGTTATGTAATCACTGGGGTAGGGCAACCTGCGTCACTGTTCTGTGGCTCTGTGTGAGGTAGGGCTCAGGGAGGGGACAATGCTGCTGCCTGGCTTCTGTAGTTTTTCCGGGGAGGAAGTTGTCTCCTGGCACTTACCCTGTTGCCAGTCACTTTATTTTCTCCCTGTATGCCACTGGTGCCCATCAAGCTGTTGCCCTGGTGCTGAATCTCAGAGGGGATGGGTCCACCTCTCCACACCTCTCCACACACTTTTGCATTTCCTCTCCTCCTACCTGTCTGGATGAATGTGGATTCTTTAAATCTTTGGCTGTTGGACTTCCATACAGCTTGATTTTCTGACAATTCTGGGTGATACTTGTCTTGTAGTCTAGTTGTAATTTTTGATGTACTTGTACAAGGAGGTGAGGAGTGTTTACCTATGCCTTCATCTTGACTGGAAGTCCTCATTAATGTACTTTTTAAAGATTTTAATTATTTATTTTTACAGAGAGGAGGAGGGAGAAAGAGAGGGAGAGAAATATCAATGTGTGGTTGCCTCTCATGAGCCCTGTGCTGGGGACCTGGCCCGCAACCCAGGCATGTACCCTGACTGGGCATTGAACCAGCAACCC
The DNA here is from genome assembly GCA_004026545.1 of Mormoops blainvillei. NCBI lineage: Eukaryota > Metazoa > Chordata > Mammalia > Chiroptera > Mormoopidae > Mormoops > Mormoops blainvillei. The sequence continues at coordinate 347,500 of PVJD01000111.1, forward strand.
TTTGGCTCACAGGCCGACTCTCAATCCATTGAGACACATCAGCCAGGGTATCACTAGTGTATTTTTAAAAGACATAAAGGCAGGAATCAAATTGGTTTGGTATTTTGCTACTAATTAATACAGTTGGCTTTTTAAAGTGTCAATTTATGCTAAATTAAAAATGACATCCTTTGCAAATATTTAAACTTATGATTTTAAAAATATAATAACTTGAGAATGTGTGAGGGAGTCAATTGATTTGTTCTGCTTTTTCACTATCTTGGAAGCTAATACAGCTTCCAAACTCAGAAACTAAGAACGTTTGAAAGCTGTTGTATCAAAGATCTGAGGTCCATACAAATGCTAAAGAATCTGTGGTTTTACTGTTCCAAAACTTCTAGTCAAAGAATAAGCACATTGTGATAGCAGGTAAAAATTGCCATTTCAGAAAATTATCCTATTAGCACAATTAGTGCTCATAACACTTTATATGCAATCAAGTTTAATTAAAATAACTCTTATGAAAAATAAACATTCATAAATTCCAAGAACAAATTCTAGAGACTGATATTAAATCAAATTTAACATTTATTTTGCTATTCATTTGATAAATTTTGTGTCCCTCTCCTAGTCAAGCCTGTGGGAAGCTCTGGGAGCACAGCCCGAACACAACCATATAGGGCCCTGTTTCTTGCCAGCTTACACTGCAGTGGGGAAACAGTCTGTAAACAGGCAAGCACATAACTGAGATAATTTCAGATTGTGTTAAGTGCTGAGGAAAATGAAAAGCAAGTGATAACAAGTAATTGGGGAGTGGAGGTAGAGGGGCATTGAGTCTGAAGGTAATGAAGCTTAAATTTCAGAGCCCTTCAACTGCAGGTTCCTTCTGAGCCCCTGGAGGGTTGATTGGTAACACGCTAGTGTGAAGACACACGTGCACACACATCAGATACCCCAAAACAAAAACAAAATACTTGAAATGCCTTAAAGTCTCAGAGCCCATACATCAAAAAACCTAATAGTGATTTCTCAAATTTTGGTGATAATCTTAAAAATTTACATGATTAGCAAATTAATAATGAAGAGTAAAATCAAATTAGAAAAACATTTCAATCAATGATACTATATTAAACACTGAATAGAAAATAATATCATACCATCTTCGGATGAAAAGATGATCAAAGAGAATGTAGCCAATATTGTAGTGTAAAGAAGTATTATGTCTAGCAATTAATTAATAAAAATATATGTTCTTTTTCTGGCTTTTCTGATGGTTGGGGTGTGTCAGCTTTTTAAAAAGAAATTTGTCCTTTGTTGTGATTTCTTATTCTAGATAACTATTCACTTTTGTGTGAATTCTTGTATTCATAATTTTAAATACTTTTTCTCAAATTATGTAAGCTGCAGGCCTCATAAAGCCTGTCTGGTCCTTGGACAAAGCTCCTTTAGATGGAAGGATCTGGAATGCTCTTTCTGAGTTGCTGACATTGGAGTGGAGACCTGAATGAGGACAGCAGTCCAGGAAGACATAACAGATGGCAAGGCGTTGAAGGGAGATGATTTTGGCTTGAGAAGGCCAGTGCAGCTAGAGCAGGAAGACAGGCAGCAGCCAGCTCACTTGGGAGCTTGGAGGCTGGGGAAGAAGTTTATTTCATTCTAAGTACAACAAAATACCCATATGATTCATATTTATTTTTTCTTTTAATCATATTTTTTAAAAATTTATTACATTTATTGGGATGACATTGGTTAATAAAATTATATAGGTTTCAAGCATACAATTCTATAATACATCATCTGTGTATTGGATTGTGTGCTCACCACCCAAAGTCAAATCTCCTTCCATCACCATTTATTTGAGGCACTTTTACCCTTTCTACTCTCCCCATGCAATCCTCTTTCCTTCTGGTCACCACCATACTGGTGCTGGGCCTATGAGTTTTTATTTGTTTGTTGCCTTATTGGTTCATTGCTTTCAGTTTATAACCCACATATGAGTAAAATTATATGGTTCTTGACTTTCTCCATCTGACTTATCTCACCTAGCATGATATTCTCAAGATTTATTCATGTTGTGGCACATGGCAGATTTTCATTATTTTCTTATGGCTGAGTAGTATTCCATTGCCTATGTGTACCACATGTACCACGTCTTCTTTATCCTGTCATCTGCCGAAGGACACTTTGGTTGTTTCCATGTCTTGGCCACCATGAACAATGCTGCAAGGAACATAAGGGGACATATATTTTTATGAATAAATGCTTTCAAAATTTTCAGGTAGATACCCAGAAGAGGGATTGCTGGTAACTCTATTATTAATATTTTGAGGAACTTTCATACTGTTTTCCATAGTGGCTGTACCAATTTACATTCCCACCACAGTGTATAAAGGTTCCTTTTTTCCCACAACCTCTCCAACACTTGTTATTACTTGTTCTTTGGATATAGAATAGCCATTCTAACAAGTGTGAAGTGGTATCTCATTGTGGTTTTGATTTGCATTTCCCTAAAAGATAGTAAAGTTGAGCATATTTTCATATATCTGTTGACCATTTGTATGTCTTTTCTTAAATTTTTTTTTTTACAGAAAAGTTGCAGACAGTACAGAGAGTTCCTCTATGCTGTCTTACATAGCCTAGTACATTTGTTAAAACTAAGAAACTAGCATTAACTAAATTACAGACTTTATTCAAATCTTACCAGTTTTCCCATACACGTTATTTTTCTTTTTAAAAAATGATATTTTATTGATTATGCCACTACAGTTGTCCCAATTTTCCCCCTTTGTCCTACTCCACCCAGTACTCCCGCCCCCAGGCAATCAGCACTCCATTATTCACATTCATGGGGTGTGCGTAGTTTCTTTGGCTACTCCATTTCCTATACTGTACTTTACATCCCCATGGCTATTCTGTAACTACCTATTTGCACTTCTTAATCCCCTCACCTCTTCACCCATGACCTCATATCCCTTCCCATCTGGCAACCATCAAAATAATCTCTGTATCCATGAGTCTGTCTTTGTTCTTCTTCTTTGCTTAGTGTGTTATTTAGATTCAGTTGTTGATAGATATGTATTTATTGCCATTTTATTGTTCATAGTTTTGATCTTCTTTTTCTTAAATAAGCCCCTTTAACATTTCATATGATAATAGTTTGGTGATGGTGAACTCCTTTAGTTTTATCTTGCCTGGGAACCTCTTTATCTGCCCTTTCATTCTAAATAATAGCTTTACTGGGCAGAGCAATCTTGGCTGTAGGTCCTGTTCTTCAAGGTTATTTCTTGTAGCCTGCAAAGTTTCTTTAGAGATATCAGCCGACAGTCTTATGGGAACTCCCATGTAAGTAACTAATTGCTTTTCTCTTGCTACTTTTAAGATTCTCTCTTTGCCTTTAACCTTTGGCATTTTAATTATGATGTGTCTTGGTGTGGACCTCTTTACATCCACCTTATTTGGGACTCTGTGCTTCTTGGACTTGCATGTTTATTTCCTTCACCAAATTAGGGAAGTTTTCTTTCTTTCTTTCTTTTTTTTTTTACACAGAAATCTCATTTCTTATTCTCTCTCTTCTCCTTCTATCACCATTTGATGTGAATGTTGGACCTCTCAAAATTTTCCGAGAGGCTGCTTATACTATCCTAGTCTTTGGGGTTCTTTTTGCTTCTTGTTGTTCTGAATGGTTGTTTGTTTTCTTCCTTATGTTCCATATCAATTTGATTCTTGCCTTCATCCACCCTACTGTTGTTTCCCTGTAAATTGTTCTTTATTTCAGTTAGTGTATCCTTCATTTCTGACTGGATCTTTTTTATGCTGTTGAGGTCCTCACTAAGTTCCTTGAGCATCCTTATAACCAGGGATTGAACTCTGCATTTGATGTGTTGCTTATCTCTATTTTGTTTAGTTCTTTTCTGGAATTTTGATTTGTTCTTTCATTTGGGCCATGTTTCCTTGTCTCCTCATTTTGCAGCCTCCCTGTGTTTGTTTCTATGTATTAGGTAGAACTGCTATGACTCCCTGTCTTGGTAGCATGACCTAATGTACTAGGTATCCTGTAGGGTCCAGTGGCACAGTCTCCCCTTTCACACAAGCTGGGTATTCGAGGTACACCCTTCATATGGGCTGAGTACACCCTCCTCTTGTAGTTGAGACTTGATTGCTGTTGGCAGGTCAATGGGAGAGATTTATCCAGGCCAGTCATCTGCAAGGACTGGCTGTGACCACTGACCACCAACATCTGCCCTCCATGGGCAATCAGCTGTGTGGGAGCAGGGTGGTGGTGCTCTGACATGGCCTGTAGCTGTCCATTGGGTGTGCAGGCTCTGGGGTTTCCCAGGTGGTTCAGCCCCCACTTATGTTTTGCCCAGGGCCTCCTTACCTGAGCCATAAAGCAATCTGAGATGACTGCTACTGTATTAGGCTTAGAGGTTCTCAGGCGAAGCCAAGCTGAGAATCTAGGCTGGTTGTTGTTAGTGCCAGGCTGGGGCCATTAACAAGGTGTATGGGGGCTAGGGGCTCACTGAGGCTGGCTGCTGTTTGTTTGAGAGGATTTAGGAAGTTTTGAAACATGAGCCAACATCAGCCATTCCTACAGAAAAGCAGCTTGAGTGGGCCTGTAAATTGTATGGGATGGATTCTCAGGGAATCTCCAGGGTGGGGCAAACAGTGTGAGCCAGGACGATGGAGTCTCAGATATGGCATCAGCCTGCCAGCTACGTAGCTCTGGGGTGGGGAGGGTTCAGAAAAGGGACGATGGCCTCTGCTCACCTTTCTGTCCATAAGAAAGTTGCCCCCAGCTCTAGCCTTGATGCCAGACACTTCACTTTCTCCCAGTATGCCATTGGTGCCTTTCAAGCTGCTACCCCAGTGCTGGAGCTCAGAGGGAGTGAGTCCGAGTAAGTCCATGTGTGGATTCTTTAAGAGGAACTGCTTGGGACTCCAAAAGTTTCTTCCACTGATTAGCCAGAAGTTGTGGGGACTTATCTTCCTGGCACTGGAACCCTGGGCTGGGGGGGCCTGATGTGGTGTTAGGACTCCTTGCCCTGGAGATACCCCTCCCAAAATTTTATCCACCATATGTGGTGGTGCTTTCACTTCCCTTGCTTCTAAGGTCAAATTTATAAAATCCTCTCTAAGACCAAGGTCCACGGATTAACACTTATGTTTTTTTCTATGTATTTTATTGTTTCTGGTTTTATATTTAGGTCCTTGGCATCTGATTCATATTTAAACATAGCAGCAATGTACAAATATATGAAATATTTAAAATAGCCTAAAGTCCTAACATGTAAATATTAAAACACCTTTTCACTCAAAAGATAGAAATCATTACTTCTGGGTGAAAAGCTACTGCCCCTCAGTGGTAACAGAAGAAATATTCAGAATAACATGTTTGCTAGGCTAAAGTAAAACAAAAATCCATCAGTAATGATAAAAAAACCTTTTTCACTAAACAAGATACCCAGATAAACCAAAATACCCAATTTTTATTAAGAATAAATTCTAAGGCCATACAATTAACGATATAATTTTCAAATAAATTGGAGACTAGTAAGCCCACGAATGAATTACTAATGAAGAACGCACATAGGGATAGCTCTTTTCAATGAGTGTCTTTTCTTCAGTGTCTTGGTTTTTACATTCTACCTTCCCTCCTGGCTCCCTTACCAGCTACCTTCTCTGTTTTTCCCTCCCTCCCACTTTCATTCCTTCCATCCTTCTATTCTTCCTTCCACAAGTGGTTAGGAGTGCCTGCTTTGTGCTAGACATGTGTATAGTGGTAACCAAGACAGACATCAGCTTGCAACTTAGTAAGGAAAATGAACATCAAGCAAACAATTTATTAATTGCAATTATAGCATTAGCTACTGAAAGAGACATTTGGGGTGCCATGGGAGCATCAGTCAGGGGACTACGCTAGTCTGGGAGGTAGCAAAGTTCACTTTGCTGAAATGGCCTCAAGGTTGATGCCTCACAGACCACTAGGAAAATTAGGTGAGGATGGAGGAGAGGAGTGTTTCAGGGAGACAACAGCATTTGCAAAAGGCATGAAATGGGAAAGAGAACAAAAAGCAGCCCAAACAAAGAGGGAGAGGTGCTAAGATGGGGCAGGGGAGGTAGAGCAGAGTCCCATCATGAAGCACCTTTTAGGTTATGAGAAGAATTTTAGACTTAGTCTTAAGAGCAATGGGAAAATAGTAAACAGCTAAACATGTGGGTTAAATAAGATGTTTGTGTTGTGAGTGAAAGAAATCATAGCTCCCTGTTACCCATTCACCCAGTTCCCTGAACCAGAGGCAGCCAATAAATTTTCTAAATCCTTTCTAAGATAGTTATGTATGTACATGCAGATATGTCTATTTGACTTATTGTCACTTAAGTAATACATGGTAGCATACAAGGGGGGACTCCCCAAAAACTGGAATTGTCTTCTGGCGGGTGGGTTCCTTATAGTACAGGCTTCTCCTGCCAGGTGAGTGTTCTAGGAACCCATTTGTATCAGTGTACCAGCTGGTGTTGTTGTGAGAGGCTCTGTTTAGCGTCAGTGAAATTGTTTTTGAAGGCTCTTTCAACGCATTTGCCTAGTTCATGTTGGGTGACTTACTGGAGCATCTGTTCACACTGCCATGAGTGTTAAGCAATTTTTGATCAAAAACAGCATGGCCCCCATGCCCCACCCTCCCTATTCACCCAGTCTCACCCCAAGTGACTTTTTTTGTTTCCCTGGATGAAAAAAGTCCTCAAAGGGCAACATTTTAACAACGTGTAAGAGATGAAGCAAAAAACAGCAGATGCACTAAAAGGTACCAAATCGACGAGTTCAAAAACTGTTTTGAGCAGTGGGAAAAACATCTCCATAGGTGTATTACATCAAATAGAGAGTACTTTGAAGGTGACTGAAGTTCAAACATGTAAGAATAAATACACAATTTCTTAAAAATAAACTCAGGGTCTCTTTGGGTCCCCCTTTATATGTACAGACTGTCTTGAATTTTTTTTTTGTTGTTTTTTGTTTTAACTTATCAATATATTTTAGTAATCATCCCACATCAGTATATACAGAGCTGCCTCATTATTTTCTTCCTCTGGACTAGGTTGTCTATTGCATGTGTGTACCATTATTTATTTAATAATAGCCCCCTATTGGTGGACATTTAGGTCATTTCCAGGCTTTTGTTACTGCAAACAATGCTGCAGTGAATGTTCTTAAAGTATCATTGCCACCTGTGAGAGAATGTCTGTCTGCCAGACAAATTCCTAGAAGTGGAATTCCTGGGTCTAAGAGTATGCTCATTTGGAACTTTGATAGATACTGCCAAAATACCTTCCTAGAAGTAATATTATTGTATACAACTAACAAAGTGTTGATATTGTGTATACAACACCTGCAAGAATATGACTCATGAAAAGGTGATATCCCAATAGTTTTAATTTGTATTTCTTTAATGAAAGTGAGCTTATTGACAAAACATTGAATCACCCAGATGATTCAGCAACCCCTATAGCCCAGATTTGGCACCCTGCGACTTCTGCTTTTCCCAAAACTAAAATCACTGTTATGGAAAAAAGAAACGACCAGACACTGAGGGGTTTGCGAGCACAATCTTTATTTACGTGCACGGGCCCAGAGGAGACAAACTCCAAATTCTGAGCCCAGAACAATAGCCCCACATTCCTTTTATGCTGGGCCAAGTGGGGGAGGGTATTGGGAGGCGTAGTATAGATTTGGCATGAAAAGGGCTTACAGAGGTGGGAGAGAAGCATTTACAGCATAAGTCAGGGCAATTAGCATTTCATCTTTGGTATCAGCCTTGATTCCCTCTACATCACCATGGAAGGGAAGAGACTTCAGACCATCGGTGAGATTCAGGAAAATATGATGGGGCAGCTGATGGCAATTCCAACAATGGATTTTGCAGAGTGTTTTGAATAGTGGAAAAGATGGGAGAACTGTGTGAGGTCCCAAGGTGCCTACTTTTAAGGGAACTGAGGTGTCATTGTCCTATGTACGATGTTTCTTGTATCTTCTATCTTTTTCAATAAATCTCTCTATTTTTCATATTAAAAATATATAGTGAGCTTGGACATCTTTTGATCTGATTAAGATCTAGTGCTTATTATGAATTTAAAATTATCTAATTAAGTTGAGAATCAAACAAAACCTTAGAGCTAAAAATGATATTTCATTCATTCAAGAAGTAGTTTTTTGAAAAAAAAACTCTGCACTAGGCGCACTCATATCATAGGCGCTGAGGAGTATAAAACGGGTAAGACCTGGCCCTGGCCCGGGTGAGCTCAGGTCTAATGAAGCAGAGGGATGTGGAAACATGCAATTAAATGCAATGTAGTATTTGTTTAAAAAAGAAGGAATACACAAGTATGGCAGCACAAAGAAGAGCAACTAATGCTTAAATGACAGCCACTCACATAATATATTTTCTTAGAATACTTAATTTTTAAAAGACAAGAGGTTAGTGGAAGCAGGTAATTAACTCTTAAATTTTTAAGGTCTACTTGTTTGTTTGTTTTTTAACTTGGTTCTGTGTAGTAGCAAAAATATCCATAGCTGTTTTAATAGAACTTGGATTTTTTTTAAGTATTTGAGCTAAAATTACATCTGAAATCATGATTAAGATCACCTTCGTGGAAGGGCAGAGTGGGTGACACAAAAGGAGAAGTTACCTCGGTGCACTAAGAATTCATTTAAATTCTGAGGCCATAATCAGTTTCACATGGAGGCCCCCAGTTCAACCCAATGTCCTCACCCACCAGCAACCCCCAGGATCACTCAAGATGTGTTTTAATGGATCACTTTTGTCTTCAAGAAACTCATGGATACCTCCAGCCAAGATGGCGGCGTAATGTAGACTTTGTCTCCTTGTACAACCAAAAGAAGGACAACAACAAATTTTGAAACAAAAAAAATAACTAGAACTACCAGGAAATCGAACTATATGGAAGTCTGACAACCAAGGAGTTAAAGAAGAAGCATTCGTTCAGACCAGTAGGAGGGGTGGAGACCCGCATCTGGGGAAGAGAGGATGCACAGTATGGCTGAGGCTGACAGTTGGGGCAGGCAAGATGATGGCTGGCAGACTGGGCGGTCCCACATTTGCATGCGGATAAACCTGGGAGGAACAACTAGGGAGAGAGAGAGACTGCACAACGCAGGGTTCCAGCGCAGGAAAAGAAAACCTTGAAACCTCTACCTGTGGGAGTTGCGGTGGCAGGAGAAACTACCAGTCTCACAGAAGAGTTCGTTTGAGAGACCCACAGGGTCCTAGAATGTACACAAATCCACCCACCCAGGAATCAGCACCAGGAAGTCCCAGTTTGCTTGTGGGTAGAGGGGAAGTGCCTGAGAGTGGCTGAGAGCTGACCAAGAGCCAAGCAAGTGGCATTGTTCCCTCTCGGACCCCTCCCCACATACAGCACCACAAGTGACATGGGCTGCTCTACCCTGGCCAACACACCTGAGACTCCACCCCTCACAATGTAATAGGCCTGCTGAGACAAAAAAAAAAAAAAAAAAAAAATATATATATATATATATATATATATATATATATCCCAAATGAAAGAACAGATCAAAGCTCCAAAAACAGAACTAAGTGATGAAGAGATAGCCAACCTAACAGATGCAGAGTTCAAACCACTGGTAGTCTGGATGGTCACAAAAATGGTTGAGTATGGTCGCAAAATGGACGAAAAACTGAAGGCTATTCAAAGTGAAATAAAGCAAAATATACATGGAACTAATGAAGAGAAGGAAACCAGGACTCAAATCAACAATTTGGAGAAGAAAGAAGAAATAAACATTTGACCAGAACAGAATGAAGAAACAAGGATTCAAAAAAATGAGGAGAGGCTTAAGAACCTCTGGGACAACTTTAAATGTTTCAGCATCCAAATCATAGGGGTGCCAGAAGGAGAAGAGGAAGAACAAGAAATTGAAAATTTATTTGAAAAAATCATGAAGGAGAACTTCCCCAATTTGGCAAAGGGAATAGATTTCTCGGAAGTCCAGGAAGCTCAGAGTCCCAAACAAGTTGGACCCAAGGAAGCACACACCAAGGCACATCATCATTACATTCCCCAAGATTAAAGAGAAGGAGAGAATCTTAAAAGCAGCATGAGAAAAGGAGACATTTATCTACAAAGGCGTTCCCATAAGACTGTTAGCTGATTTCTCAAAAGAAACCTTACAGGCAAGAAGGTGCTGGAAAGAAGTAAATTCAAAGTCATGAAAAGCAAGGACCTACATCTAAGATTACTCTATCCAGTAAAGCTATCATTTAGAGTGGAAGGGCAGATAAAGTGCTTCTCAGATAAAGTAAAGTTAAAGGAGTTCATCATCACCAAGCCCTTATTAAATAAAATGTTAAAGGAACTAATCTAAGAAAAAGAAGATGATCAAAAATATGAACAGTAATATGACAACAAACTCACAAGTATCAACAACTGAACCTAAAAAAACAAAAACAAACTAAGCAAACAACTAGAAGAGGAACAGAATCACAGAAATAGAGATCACATGGGGGGTTCTCAGTGGGGAGGGTAAGGGTGGAGGATGGGGGTAAAGATACAGGGAACAAAAAGCATAAATGGTGGGCACAAAATAGACAGGGGGAAGTTAAGAATAGTATAGGAAATGGAGAAGCCGAAGACCTTATATGTAAGACCCATGGACATTAAGTAAAGTAGGGGGTACTACTGGGAGGGGGGTGCAGGGCAAAGGGGAATAAAGGAAAGAAAAAAATGGGAAAAAGGTAATAGCATAATAAATAAAATACATCAAAAAAAAAAACAACTCATGGATAAAAACCAACATTCTGTCATTAGTTTTATTCTTAGAAAAAGTGCTTTAGTGCTTAAATACTTTTTAAATGTTTTTAAAGTTTCTAAATCTGTTGTAAATGTTTAAAAATTTTTAAAAATCTGTTTCTCTCTTCTGGTTTTTGCTTAATATAAATTATATACTTAGTGATACTCAATGAAAAATAGGGCCTGAGACAAAAATAGCCTCTCAGCTTCCAAATGGCACCAGAGAATAGCAAAGGATAAAGATGTTAGCAGAAAGAATGGGTCATACATTTTCACCCTGCCCTTTGCTTTTCTAAATTACAAAAGCAGGAGCTAAAGCATTAAAGTAGTGATTTTCAACCATTTTCATCTCATGGCACACATAAACTAATTACTAAAATTCTGCAATGCACCAAAAAATATATTATAGCTTTCGCCACTCTGACAAAAAAAAACAGGTATAATTTTGATTCATTCACACTGGATGGCTATTGTTGTGTTGGTTGTTTTCATTTTTTTATTTAACAACCTAATGGCAAAGAAGTTGGTGCCTCCGTACTGAATAGTCAGGTACTGAATGTTTTAAAAACTCTTGCAGCACACTGGTTGAAATTTCCTGAGTTAAAGGTACCAAAACAAGAGGGCACCTGTCAGGGCCAATACTCCAGTGCTCAGATAACAATCAGTCCTTCATGGTGTTGGGCTAAGGACTCGGGTTCTCATGGGAAAGGGAAGGTGCAGGTGGGCGCTATACAGGACTCTGCCCACCTTGGACCAGCACCTAAGTCTGGTGGTGGCATGAGGGCCTCCATGAGCATGTATTTCTTTTACCTGTGGGCTTTGTAGATTCATCCTTAGAAATCTGGCAGGAAGCCTTCCTCCTAGCATTAACCAAACTTCTAAAAAGGCAAACATGGGCTCCTAATGATGTTTTCTTCTTTTTCTGTAAGTGTATCTTAAACTTATTTCCAGAAAAACCCCTTCATCCTGAAAATTCTAGAAATTTTAAAGTTTCTTGTAGACAAGTCTTGAGTAAAACTGATATTCACGTCAGCGTGCATCTTGTCAATGGAAGAAGCCCTTTCCGCCATAATATAGGAATGGCGGGTTTCATCTGTATTATAATTTCCTGAGAATTTTCATCTCATTACCTCAATCTCCTCCATAAATGGTACTATCCTCCCCATTTTATAGGTATATAATCATTTTTCTTTCCCAGTGATCCCTAGTGTATGGAAACAAATAGAAATGTGAAGCTGGAAAATCTCCTGTATCTGCCATTTCATTCATTAACTCAACAAATATGTACTAAATGCAACTATGTGTCAGGCACTAGTTGAGACACTGAAGTTATCGAAGTGAAAACTCATGATCTCTACCTCTCTTTAACAGGTTACTATCAAGGAAAAGGAGACAAATATTAAATAAATACAAGAAAGTATCAGTCTTGCTGATGGAATGCAAAAGGAGGAGGAATCAATTCCTTGCGCAGAGTAGGGAGGGGAAAGTTTCATAGAGGAAAGGATTCCAGCTGGTTTTTGAATGATGAAGTAAGATAGAATGGGAGAGGGCATTTCAGGAAGAGAAAGCATGTAAGTAAAATAATAAAAATAAATCCTAAAGTAAAAATATACAAAGCGTCTCTGACATACAACACCTTGTAAAGGTAAAGTAAGTATTCATTTTATTCATCAGCATATACTTACGCCGTCCTTAATTCATGCCAGAGCCTATACTAGGTACTGAGAATAGAAAGGTGAACAAGGCAAATATTTCTGCCCTCAAACTTTAAAGAAGTAAAAAGATATAAAGGATACAATTTCACAGAGTGATATGTGTGATGAACACGAGCCAGAATAAGGAGGTGAGTGGTGGCATCTCTGAAGAGGTGGCACAAAAACAAAGACCTATGTGAAGACAGCATTCGGAGAGCTGTCAGAGAGCTGATGAAAGGGCGTTTCCAGCAGTGTGAGTGGCAAGTGCAAAGGCAGAAATTAACTTGGTAAAATTAATTTTAACTTTTTAATTAATTTTTTATTTTTTACTATATTTTTCATGACCATTTATCCTTCCTATGCCCTCTTCCACCTCCACCCACCTGCCTCCGCCCCTGCTATCATCACACTGTTGTCCATGTCCATGAGTTCTCTCTCTCTCTCTCATTTTTTTTTTTACTTGATTCCTCTACCCGCTAACCCCCTAGAGGTGTCAGCCTGCCCTCCAACTATGGGTCTGTCTCCATTTTGCTCGTCAGTTCAGTTTGTTCGTTAGAATCCACATATGAGTGAAATCATATGGTATTTGTCTTTCTCTGACTGGCTTATTTCACTTAGCATAATGTTTTCCAGGTCTATCCATGCTGTCACAAAAGGTAAAATTTTCTTCTTTTTCATAGCCAAGTAGTATTCCATTACATAAATCTACCATAGCTGTTCTATCCACTCATTTACTGATGGACACTTGGGCTGCTCCCTATCTTGGCTATTGTAAATAACACTGCAATGAACTCTAGAGGTACATATATTCTTTTGAATTAGTGTTTTGGGTCTCTTTGGATAAATTCCCATAAGTGGAATTGATGGGCAATACAGCAGTTCCATTTTTTAATTTTTTGAGGTAATTCCATACTGCTTTGAAAAAATGTTAGCCTATCTAGCTTCATGAAGGATGGACTAGAGGGAACAGCAACGTAGGCCATTCTAGATACAGGAGGCACCTGATATCAAACTATGACAGACTGAAAACTGAATTATCTTCCTTTCCTACCTTCATCTCCTGCACTACCCAACTCTTACTTTTGATCGGTCGGGATCCAGTCAGAACAATAGAATCTATATTAGGTAGCTCAACTGAAGGGATTTAACTTGGGGAACTGGTTACAAATATTCAGAAAAGCTGAAAAACAGAGGAAGGTGAGGCAACCCGGCGATTAGCAATGGCAGAAAACCACTACTATCCTAGGGCTAAAACAACAACAGAGAAGGTCATATTATGGTGCCAAAGCCACCAGGTGGGAGTTGGAACCTTGGACCATAGCAGTAACTAGGTGTAGAAAGGAGACTCGGCCACTACTGCTGATGCCACAGGAACAGGGAGGAATGCCTTGGCTTCTCGCTTTCTGCCAGCTCCCATTTGGCTGTGCTTAACCAGAAACCAGTAGGCAACAGAGCTGGGAGCTGTAGTTTGCTGGAAAGGGATGGATGGTGGGAGGTAGGAGGTGGGGGTAGGGGGTCTGTCAGTTTCCTGTGATACAAAGCAAGGAAAGGGCAGGGAAGAGATCTGAGAGCAAATCTGACCACTAAATAACTGGCGCACAACCAACTAGTTAACCACCCCAGAATTTCAGAAACAATTGCCTAGTCATTATGACCTGTTAATTCATCCTCCAAAAGTATCTGAAAGCCACTGCCTCCGTTCAAGCCCTCACCTGGACAACAGAAATGGCTTTTAACTTGTTTCCATTCTCTCCCACTCTAAAATGCCCTCCACATGGCATAGGCCTCCAGAATTCATTTTTAAATAGAGTCGATTGTGTCCCAATCTTTGCCTACAGCTAAAATCCAGTTCCCAGAGGTTAGCCACAGGACCTTTCACGTCTGGCTCCAGCACACCTTTCCCGCACAGCTTCCTATAAACACTGAAAGAACTCCAGATTTTCCAAACCTGACGTGTTCTTTCATGCTCACAGCCTTTGCTCACACTAATTGGAATTCTCATTTTGAAATCCTTTCTTCCTCCCGGAATCCTTTAAATCCTAAAAGTTACCTCCTAAATAAAAACTTAGTTAGCAACTCCAGGTAAAATGTATTATTAACTATTCCACATGCCAACAAGAAGTTATTCGTACTGCTAATAGAGTTTATTTATCACATTTATACTGCTAATGTAGAGCACTCTTTACATTATATTCTAATTTGTTTTAGAATATCAGTGATCTCCTTGAGCAGGGGCCCAGCACCTATGTTTGTAAAAAAGTTTTATTGGCACACAGCCATGTCCGTTTGTTTACTTACTATTGCTGCTTTTGAACTACAAAGGCAGAGTTGAGTAGTGGGACAGAGAATGGGTAGCCCCCCAAAACTAAGATATTTGCTCTCTGGTCCTTTAGAGAAAAAGTATGCCAGCTGCTGTCCTTGATTCTTTGTTAAAGAAATTCCTAGAAGATAGTCCAATAGCTGGCACATGGTAGGTGCTCTGTAAAAGCTTAATTGCATTGTCTAGAAAGATACAAATACGTAGATTCAAGAATAATAGAAAAGGTCAGAAATAAAAAGAAGGGCATACTTAAGAATAAACCACAAAACCAGGAGGAAAGAGAATCTATCTTTATATATGTAAGGGATTTACATTTTTTTCCAGCTTTATTGTGATACTATTAACATATAACATTGTGTAAGTTTAAGGTGTACAATGTGATGATTTGATACACATATGGGGTGGAGCAAAAGTAGTTTACAGTTGTGAGTATGCAAGACACAGAGTTTATTCTTATATTGTTATTTATTAATTATTGTATTCAATAGTATTTTCCATACAAACAACTGTAAACCTATTTTTGCCCCACCCTCTATATATTGCAAAATGTTTACCACAGTAAGGTTGGTTAATATAATTACCTTTTGTTGTTGTTGTTGATGTTATGGTGAGAACATTTAAGATCTACTCTCTTAGCAACTTTAAGAGAAATGTTCATGGATGTTTTTGAAACAAAAGAACACAAAAGTGATTTTCTAACTGCAGGTTTAGACTGTTTGGTTTGGACTAAGGAAAAATGTATTGAAAAGGGAAATACTTGTGAACCGTTCTAGAATTTTAGAAGACTAGGGTAAGCATCCTATGTTGGATGTGACTTAAATTGGATCAGGCTTATTACTGAACTAAAAAGCACCTTGAGAGTCCCTTTAGCTCATGAGCCCGTGATTAAATGAATTGTTTCTGTGATACATTCCTGGGAGCTCCTAGGTACAGGTGAAGGAAGGGACACGTGAATCCTACACTGACAGTGTTAAAGGCCGCATTGTATTTCTTTTGAAGATTTAGATAAGTAATCTGAAAATTATATTATTTAACAAAATATTTCACATGAACCTAAAAATAACTTAGCTGATCACACTCCAAGCTTTTTTAGTTGTTTTGCACACTGAAGTTAATCCCGCATACACACAAAATTGGCTGGTGAAAGATCTCACTGTAGTGTAAAAAACAAAGCGAAATGTTGACTTGTTTTCTAAGTGGTGCTGTTGAATGCAGCATATGGATTTATTAAGACTTAGAAAATAATTCTTAATTATTATCAGAGTCAAGAATTAAAAGCATCCAACATTAAAAAATAGAATTCTGGAAAAATTTAACTACAGGCAAATTCTTTACCATGAAGTAAAACCCTCTACTGATAAAGAATGTTAAAATACAATCAGTAAGATGAGGAAGAAAGCTTTACTCCATATATGACAAATACATGATTCTTCTTCATAGACAAGTAACTTCAGCGAAGATTTTTTTCTTGGTGTTGCTGTTAATAGATTTTTTTAAACCACTATAAGCAACTATTCTCATTCATTGCTCTTGGGAATGCAAAATGGTACAGCCACTTTGGAAGACAGTTAGGCAGTTTCTTACAAAACTAAGCACACTCTTAACCATCTGATTCAGAAATCATGTTCCTTAGTATTTAGCCAAATTAGTTGAAAATTATGTCCACACAAAAACCTGCACACAAATGCTTACAGCAGATTTTTTTATAACCCCAAACTTGGAAACAACCAAGATGTTCTTCAATAGTTGAATAAATAAACAAACCATAGTACAATACAGCCATATAGTTAAATATTATTCACCCATAAAAACAAATAAACTCTTAAGCCACAAAAAGACATGGAGAAAAGTTAAGTACACACTGCTAACTTAAAGAACCAGTCTGAAAATACTGTAGTTTGATTCCAACTATGTGACATGGAAAAGACATAACTATAGAAACAATAAAAAAAAAAGTCAGTGGCTGCCAAAGGTTATGGGGGAAAGAGGAATAAATAGATAAACCCAGAGAACTTTTTAGGGCAGTGAAACTATTTTGTATGATACTGTAATGGTGAATACATGTCACACATTTGTCAAAACTCACAGAATGTACAACAGAAAGAGTGAACCCACTACAGACTTTAGTTAATAATAATGTAAAAATATTAGTTCATCAATTAAAACAAAAGTACCATACTAACACAAGATGTTAGTAATAGGGAAAACTGAGAGAAGAATAAAAAGAGGTGGTATGTGGGAAATCTCTGTACTTCTTGTTCAATTTTTCTGTAAAACTGTTCTAAAAATTTTTCTATTGATTTTCTAAGTAATATAAAATAGATAAATGTTAAGAATTAAATTACTCAAATAAAAATATGACACAGACAACAATGTGGTGGTTACCAGAGGGAAGGGGGAACGGGGTGGAGGGGACCTAATATATGGTGACGGAAGATGGTTTTACTTTGGGTGGTGGGCACACAGTACAATTTACAGATCTTATATCATAGAGAAGTACAATTGAAACCTATACGATCCTATTAATCAATGTCACCCCAAAAAATTCAATAAAAATTTAAATATATATATATGTGGCTGATAAATAAAAACTATTGTACTTCCTGTCAAGATGGTGGCCTAGGCACACATGACTCATCTCTTTGCACAACCACATCAAAATTATGACTAAAATATGGAACAACCATCACTCAGGAACATCAGAAATTGAGCTGAATAGAAGTCTGACAACTACTGAATTAAAGAAACCACATCCATCCATATTGGTAGTGGGGTGCTAAGACACAGAACGGACTGGTCCCACACTCGTGGGTAAAAATTCGGGAAAGATATCTCAAGAGCAAGGAGTCCCAAACCCACAGCAGGACCCTTGGATTCCAGTCCCAGGAATATAAGTACCCACAACTCCTGGCTGAAAAAAACAGCGTGGATTGAGTTCGTGGAAAAAACTTCTGGACCCCCAAGCAGTACCTCTTAAAGATCACACATATGGACTTACCTGCTCAGACCTGCTCCCTCTGAGCTCCAGCACTCAGGTAGCAGCTTAAAAGGAACCAGCAGTATACAGGGAAAAACCGAAGTGTCAGGCATCAAGGCAAGCAGAGGCGATTGTCCCTTCACTAAACCCTTACCCCCAGAGCCGGCAAGCTGGTGCCATATCTGAGACTCCATCAACCTGTCTAACACTGTTTGACCCACCTTGAAGATCACGGATGCCTTTCTCCGCCAACTTATGGGTCCACTCAAGCTGTTTTTCTTTAAGAATGGCTGGTCTTGGCTCCTAAAGCCTATCAAACAAGCAACAGCTGGCCTCACTGAGCCCTAGTAGCAGCCAGGTTAGATTCACAGCTTGGCTTCACCTAGGAATCTCCAAGACCAGTATAAGCAGCAGCCATCTCAGATTGCTTTACAACTCAGGTAAGGTGCCCTGGGGAGAACACACACAGGGGCTGACCTTGGCCTGCACCACCTGGGAAACCTCAGGGCCAGTGCACCCAGTGGACTGCTACAGACCACAGTGAAGCACAAGGACCTTGCCCCTGCACAGCTGATCCTCCATGGACAGCACAGATTGGTGGTTGGTGGTCACAGCCAGTCCTTTCAACTGACTGGCCTGGGTAGATCCCTCCCATTGATCTACCAACAGCAACCAAGGCTCAACTACAAGAGGAGGATCTATTCAGCCCATACAAAGGGCACACCTCAAGTATCCAGCTTGGGTGATAGGGAAGATTGTGCCACTGGACCCTACAGGGCACCTATTACATTAGGTCATGCTAGCAAGACATGGAGTCAAAGCAGTTCTACCCAATACATACAAACATAGAGAGGCTGCCTAAAAATGGGGAGACAAAGAAACATGGCCCAAATGAAAGGACAGATCAAATCTCCAGAAAAAGAACTAAACAAAAGGGTGATAAGCCATCTATCAGATGCAGAGTTCAAAACACTGGTTATAAGGATGCTCAAGGAACTTAGTGAGGACCTCAACAGCATAAAAAAGATCTAGTCATAAATGAAGGATACAGTTATTGAAATAAAGAACAATTTACAGGGAAACAACAATAGAGTAGATGAAGCCAGGAATCAAATCAATGATTTGGAACAAAAAGAAACAAAAACAACCAATCGGAGCAGTAAGAAAAAAGAATGTGAAAAAATGAGGATAGTATAAATAGTCTTTGACACAACTTCAAGAGGTCCAACATTCGCATGATAGGGGTGCCAGAAGGAGAAGACAAAGAGCAAAAATAAGAAATCTACCTGAAAAAATAGTGAAATAAAAGTCCCTTAATTTGGTGAAGGAAACAGACATGCAAGACCAGGAAGTACAGAGGATCCCAATTATGATGGATGAAAAGAGACCCTCTCCAACACACATCATATTTAAAAGGCCAAGGGTTAAAGAGAGGCTCTTAAAAGCAAGAGAAAAGTAATTAGTTACCGGATGGTTGCCAGATGGGATCAGGGAGGAGGAGAATGGGTGAAGAGGTGAGGGGATTAAGAAGTACTAATAGGTAGTAACAGAATAGCCATGGGGATGTAAAGTATGGTATTGGAAATGGAGAAGCCAAGGAACTTATACATATGAACCATGGACATGAAAAATGAGGGGGGTGTTGCCTGAGGGAGTACAGGGAACTGGGTAGAGGGGGACAAAAGGGGAAAAACCAGAACAACTGTAATAACATAATCAATAAAATATAATTTTAAAAAATCTTGAATGTTTTTAGGAATACAAATGATGCAAATACAAATGACAATAAATTACCATTTTTCCTATTAACTTTAAAAAGGAATTTTAATGTATTTTAAATATAATGAAACCTGTATTTTTATATGCTGTTGGTAGAAATGAAAATGACAGCCTCTCTGGAAAGCAATTTGGCAAGAATCCAAACAAGTTTATTTCCCTTGACTCAATAGTTCTATTCTAGGAATCTATATCTTAAAAGTGTGTTGTCGGTGTGTGGATGTATGTATGTGTGTGTGAGAGAGGTTGATTTTATAACAGTGAAAAAACTGGAACAACAAAGGAATGATTGAATAAATTGTTGCATACTCATATGATGACATATTATGTAACCAATAGAAGTTATGCTCAAAGAATACCTAATAATGAAAAAATGTCCAAATCACAATTTTTAAATGGGAATATCCATGTTGATTTTTCTATTATGATGTTTAAAAATTAAAATAATGCCAATAAGTGGATTATACCTCCATAATGTTTGCAACATGCTATTCTCACCTAATAACATGATAAGATTCAAGATGAAAGATGGATGTATTGTTTTAAAAAGATGAAAGTTGGATATTTTATTTAAAGAAGATAAAAGGTAGTTCTGACTGGTGTGGTTCAACTGGTTGGGCACCATCCTGCAAAGTGAAGAGCTGTTGGTTTGATTCCCAGTCAGGGCACTTGCCTAGGTTGTGTGTTTGGTCCTTGATCAAGGTGCAACAGGCAACTGATCAATGTTTCTTTCTCACATAGATGTTTCACTCTCTCTTTTTCTTCCTCCCTTCTCAGCTCTCTAAAAAACAAGTAAATAACATCTTTTAAGAAAAAGATGAAAGATAGGTGTAGACTTTATATATGGCCAAACTGATGCACAAAATCAATTTTATACATCTACCTTTCATCTTTTTGAAACAGCTCCTTAGGTTTTCATTGTGTGAAAGTACTTCATACTTCATAAATCCATCAATATTTTTATTTACAGCATTCTATTGGATGAATATAATAATATAATAATAGTATCCTAGAAAAGCCTGTTTTCAGGGACCTGTTGGTTGATTTTGTGCATCATTTTGTCCATCTGTGTGTATACAAGGTTTTCCAGAAGCATATATACCAAAATGTTAATAATAATAATGGATTTAGGGGTAATTTAAATTCTTTTTATACTCAGCTGTATTTTCCCAAATATTCTACAAAAATATTATATTACTTTTATATTAAAAGAAAAAATTTAATGAGTTCTCTCTACCTGGCTGATTAAAAGTTCCAGGCATTAAGTATCAGCTTTAGTATCAAGATCATTAAGGAAGGTGCTCTGTTGGGGTAGCTCCAGCTGGCAGTCGGGCTCATCTCTTTCTTAGGCTTTACGAAGCTTGGCACCCTCTCAGACTGTTCTTCCTCTCGGATGTCCCCTCCCCACCCCAGTTCTGCTTCTCCAAACCCTCTCCCTCCTTCAAAGCCCAAATCAACTCCTACCTCCTCCAGGAAGCTTGCTGAGATTATTCTAACCTATATAGCACTTATAGGTGTCCTAATTGTTTCCTGGTTTCTTGTTTCTTCATTCCAACCAGACCATAAGCATCCTGAGGATAAAACTCTTGATCCTATCTATTTGTATTCTTCACAGTGCCTAGTACTATAGTATCTAATAAATACCTGTTTGTTCTTAAATAAGATAATAAAGGTAAAAACGTCCAGCACAATGCCTATCAGATAGTAAATAATCAATAAATATTTGTTGTATCTGGAGGGATAATTTCTCAATTCAAAATTAATAAATCAGAGAAGAAATATTAAACCACTCATTGGCAGATAAGGCAAGTGCAGGAACACTAGGGAAGAGCCACAGTTCTCCTGTCTGTGATGGCCATTACAGGTTATATTGGGAAGGAATGTGAGCACAAAGAATGAAATGCTTTTAACTCACTAAGAGCCAGTAAAGATGTTTGAGATTAATTTAGTCTTCACACAAAACACATCTTCAAATTACTTTAGATTAAAAAGGGCATCTTTGATCACTTAATCAATAGTTTTGCCAACACAGTATTTAATTCACCGTGTAGACCTCTGCATTCCGCCTGTCCTTCTCTCCA
This sequence comes from Mormoops blainvillei, assembly GCA_004026545.1. NCBI lineage: Eukaryota > Metazoa > Chordata > Mammalia > Chiroptera > Mormoopidae > Mormoops > Mormoops blainvillei. Next base: position 369,151 of record PVJD01000111.1, read on the forward strand.
TTTGCGCCATCTGTCTCCCAAGCAAATAGCTAAAACGTGATTTTAACTAAAGATTTAAAAATCTTTTTTAAAAAAAGATTTTTATTTAAAAAATCTTGTTCATGTCTTTTTGGTTAATTTTTCAACAAGTCCAGTATACTCCACCTTTTGGCATAATTTTAAGGACATTTCTGCCCAATTTATGAGTTTTCCACCTGCTGTAAAACCTAAAAGACCTTGAGCAGGAATCAAAGCTTTTTATTTGGTACCTACACAAGGTTTAAAAGGCACATCCCAGGGGAAAGCAAAGCATTTATTCAAATCCATTCTAAAATATTCTCTTTCAGATGCTCTCTTCTCAATTCAATTTCTTCATTACTATCCATACAGAAACGACTCACAAATTTATATCTCCAGCCCAGCCCTGGCTGGTGTGTCTCAATTGGTTGGAACATTGTCCCATAAACTGTAAGGTTGCCATTCAATCCTGTTGGAGCACATACCCAGCTTTCAGGCACCTAAGGGAAGCAACCGATCAATGTTTCTCTTACATCAAAGTTTGTCTGCCTCTCTTCTCTCTCTCTCTGTTTCTCTGTCTCTGTCTGTCTCTCTCTCTCTGTCTGTCTCTCTCTCTGTGTGTCTCTCTCTCTCTCTGAAAGCAATGAAAAAAATGTCCTCAGGTGAGGTTAAAAAGAAAAAGGCTCTAGCCCAAGCCTCTGTCTTCTCAGGCTTCAAACTTAATTATACAACTAGCAATTTACCTTAATCTCTTGTGATTCTCAAAAGTGCCCAACCTTAATGAACCCATGCTGTTACCACTACCCACATGCACCAATATTCCTAATCTGATATCCTTCCCATAGCCTCCTATTCTCAGTGAACTAATCATTCCATCAAATAAGCTGAAAGCCAGAAGTCATCCATGATGCTCCTTCTTCCTCACCTCCATGACCAAATCATCCCCCAACTCTGTCCAAACTGTTTGTTTCCCTGGAACTTCTCTAAATTTTTAGCCAAGTTTTGTCTATTTTAGGAACACCAAACCAGTCTACCTGTATCCTTCTAGCCCCAGTCAAACTTATTCACTATATTACAGAAAAAGCAAAAATTTTAATACATATTATATTCCTTGATTCTCCACTATTACAGGGCCTTTGCATATACTGTTTTCTTGACTTGAATCACTCTTCCCTCCTTGGTTACTTCAATTCTTTCACATTTCTGCTTAGCCATCATTTATAGGGAAGCTTCTCTTGGCTTTTATGACCAGGTCAAATCTCCCGCCTCCTGGCACTTTGTACATCCCCTTTATAGTGCTCCTCAAGTTGTTACCGCACATTTTATTTGTGTTATTTATACTGATTTCCTCACTAATCTAAGCCAGAAAGGCATGAATTTGTCTAATTTTTTCTCCCTATGTATCCAAGCACCAAGCATACTGTCTGATGCAGAGTAGTTGTTCAAGAAATATTTATAAGGTAAATAAATTCATAAATTAAAATATAAATAATCAACATCAAATCTTTTCCAAAGAATAAGTTTTTATGACAGCTACAAAACAGGAGGAGAACAAAGTATTTCCTAGAAGAAAGGAACACATGAAAAAAATTTTCTGGTGTCTGTTTTTAAAAGTCACCTGTTTTAAAACTTTTACAGGGCCAATATCTGCATTCTGTTTCTCTATGTACTTATGAAGACAGGGACCAAAACAATGCATTTTGCTTTCAGGATGCTGGTAGGAAATATTTTTGTCTGTCTGTTTCTGCTCCCTAAATATTCTTTGCTTTGGGTAAATTTACTGTGACTACATAAGATGTAACAGGCTAAGAAAGAAACGAGTTGCAAGGATTTCTACTTTGCAAGTTGGGCAAGATGCCTAGAAGGGACAAAATTTAGGTCTTCCCATTAAGTGGATACCCCACTGTCTAGTCTTAAGGCTCTGATAAAAATTATCTACTACAGGGGGAATCATCTCTAAATATGGGCCAGAGAATTCAGGATTTCAAGTTTAGCTTTCTCCGCGTGAAAAACACTCTAAGGGATCAAAGGTGAAGTGTTAAATCTTGGGAGTTCAGTTAAGGACACATTCCAATAAAGCAAAGCTGTGGGGCTTATGATTGTTTTATAAAACAGCGAGAAGAGAATTGTTTGGCACTCATTTGCACATGACAGACTCACGATTCATTTCTTTAAATATAAAGCCCTAAATCACCCCATCTAAAATTATGTTTCCTGCCAACATCACTTAGTAACTACACATTGGAATGAGCACTGGCCTGAAGGCAGCACCCACAGATCTGAGATGATTATATGCTCTTCCATTTACAAGAATTCTGCTCAAGACACTTGGGTTCTTGTCCTATATCTCAGGCACTAATTAGCTCTATGGCTCTCACATGGTCTCAGATCTTCACGTGTAAATTTAAAAGGTTGGATTTTTTAAGTCTTAAAGCCCTGTCCAGTTCTAAGTCCTTTGATTCATGCCTGAATCAGTGCAGGGAGGCTGGATTAAGTTGATGACTTGGTCTTTGGAGTCACAGAAACATCTGGCGCAGAGGTTCCTGCTCTTTGCAAGGGTTGGTTCCTAGGAGGAATTTATACCACCGCAGCAAAGTGAGCAGAGGAGAAACCATTTTTTTCCTCAGAGGGGCATAAGCTGCTTCCAAGCCAGGCTGAACGGAGGGGTGGGGTGGGAGAAAGGAGTAGACAGGGCAAAGCCACCATGGTGACGAGACAGATTTGCCCCCAAATTGTACTGGCCAGATTTCCCTTCACTACTGCTGGGATATCAGCAGGCAGGCCACTGACCTCACCTTCTGCAGCCATAATTCACAGGACAATAATACGAAGACTTCCATACAATACTTGTCATGAAGCAGCCCTCCCTGCATTTATTTTTTTTAATTGCTGTTTATTTTTAAATTTTATTGTTTAACTACAGTTTACAAGCAGTATTATTTTGTATTAGTTTCAGGTGTATAGCACGGTGGTTAGACAATCATATGCTTTACAAAGTGTTCCTCCTGATATCTCCAGCACCCACCTGACGCCATACATAGTTATTACAATGTTATTGCCTGTACTCCCTATGCTGTGCTTTATATCTCTGGGATTATTTTTTAACTACCAATTTGTACTTCTTAATCTCTTCACTATTTTCACCCAGGCTCCCAACTTCCCTGCCCCTCTGGCAACCATCAGTCTGTCCTCTATATCTCTGAGTCCGTTTCTGTTTTGTTTGTTCATTTGTTTTGTTTTTTAGATTCCACTTATAAGTGAAATCATATGGTATACTTTTTTTTGACTGACTTATTTCACTTATCATGATAACCCTCTAGGTCCATCCATGCTACTATAAATGGTAAGATTTCATTATTTTCTATGGCCAAGTAATATTCCATTGCATGTATGTAACACTAATTTTTATCCACTTGCTTGTTGATGGGCACTTGGGTTGCTTCCATATTTTGGCTATGTAAATAATTCTGTAACAAAGATAGGAGTGTGTATATTCTTTCAAATTAGTGTTTTGTGTTTCTTTGGATATATGCCAGAAGTGAAATCACTAGGTCATAAGGCAATTCCATTTTTAATTTTTTGAGGATCCTCCTTGCTGATTTCCATAGTGGTTGCACCACTCTGCATTCCCTCCAACAGTGCATGAGAGCTCCCTTTTCTCCACATCATCACCAACACTTGTTGTATGTTGATTTATTGATAATCGCCACTGTGGCATGTGTGAAGTGATATCCCATTGTGGTTTTGATTTGCATTTTTTCTGATTGTTAGTGACATTGAGCATCTTCTCATAGGTCACTTGTATGTGTCCTCTTTGGAGAACTGTTTACTCAGGTCCTTTGCCCATTTTTTTAATTGGATTGTGGGATTTTTTGTTTGTTTGTTTGTTTGTTTGTTTGTTTTTGGTGTTAAGTAGTATGAGATCTCCATAAATTTTGGATATTAACCCCTTATCAGATATATCATTGGTGAATATCTTCTCCCACTCAGTAGGTTGTCTTTGTTTTGTTGATGGTTACCTTTGCTGTGTAAAACTTTAGTTTGATGTAGTCCCATTTGTTTATCTTTTCTTTTGTTTCCCTTGCCTGAGGAGATGTATCAGGAAAAATATTGCTCTAAGAAAAGTCAGAGATATTACTTCTAGGAGTTTTATAGTTTTGAACCATCCATTGTTAGTTTATTCTTGTATATGGTGTAAGAAGGTGGTCATTTCATTTTTTTTGCATGTATCAGTCCAAATTTTCAAACACCGTTTATTGAATAGACTGTCTTTACTCCATTGTATGTTCTTGCCTCCTTTGTCAAATATAGACATAGATTTATTTCTGGGCTCTCTATTTTGTTCCATTGATCTATATCTCTGTTTTTATGCATTACCATGCTATTCTGATTACTATGGCCTTGTAGTATGATTTGATATCAGGTATCATGCTGCCTCCAACTTTGTTCTTCTTTCTTCAGATTGCTTTGGCTATTTGGGATCTTTTGTAGTTCCATATAAATTTTTGGATTATTTGTTCTAGTGCTGTGAAATATGCCACTGGTATTTTGCTAGGAATTGTGTTGAATCTATAGATTGCTTTGGGCAGTATGGACATTTTAATGATGTTAATTCTTCCTAACCAGAAGCATGGTATATCATGTCATCTGCAAATAATGACAGTTTTACTTCTTCCTTTCCAATTTGGATGCCTATTATTTCTTCTTATCTGATTGCTTTGGCTAGGACTTCCAGCACTACATTGAATAAAAGTGGACATCCCTGTCTTGTTCCTGATTTTGAGGGAAACGCTTTTAGTTGCTTCCCATTGAGTATAATGTTAGCTATGGGCTTATCATAAATGGCCTTTATTATGCTGAGGTATGTTCCTTCTATTCCCACTTTGCTGAGAGTTTTTATCAAAAATGGGTGCTAGATTTTGTCAAGTGCTTTTCTGCATCCATTGATATGATCATATGATTTTTATTCTTTATTTTGTTTATGTGAATGTATATGTTCATTGATTTGCAGATATTGTACCAACCTTGCATCCCAGGAATAAGTCATACTCGATCACAGTATATGATCTATTTAATTATTGCTGAATTCAGTTTGCTAATATTTCATTGAGGATTTTAGCATCTATGTTCATCAGGGATATTGGCCTATAGTTTTCTTTCTCTGTAGTGTCTTTATCTGGTTTGGGAAGTAGGATAATCCTATAAAATGAGCTCAAGAGTTTTCCCTCCTCTTAAATTTTTTGGAATAGTTTAAGAATAGGTGTTAGTTCATTGAATGTTAGATAAAATTCATGGGCAAAGCCATTTGGTCTAGGATTTTTGTTTCCTGGGAGTTTTTTTTTTTTCCTGCTTCAATTTCATTAGTTGTGATTGGCCTGTTCAGATTTTCTTCTTGATTCAGATTTGGAAGATTGTATGTTTCTATGAATGTAACCATTTCTTCCAGATTGTCTAATGTGTTGGCGTACAGTTTATAACCTCTCCTTGCATTAAAAAAAAAAAATTCTCTCAAGTAACCATGTGGCTGGGTTATTTCACAATAGAAGGTTCAGAAGCAAAGAGAAATACATGTAGAAGAGCTTTTTCAAATAGGAGGCATAAACTCAAACTACCTCAATCACTCTGTGTTTCCTTTCCCAGCAGAGAAGAGAGACACTCTTTGTTTATATCCACAAATTGGGTGCCTTGTCCTTATTCAGGACTTTACCACAGGCAAAAGACCAGTGTCAACTTCTCAGTCTATAGGAAAGTTTTGTTTGTTCAACTAATCTACTAGAAGATTCTAAATTCAATTTCTTTGCCTTGTTTTATAAATAATAAATAACCTGCTTTGCTCAGCATATTTTTTCAAAATGCTACAGAAAATGGAATATGTTAAAATAATTTTCAAATTTCATACTTATAGCTCTACAGTCTCTAAAATGTAGCAAGATGTTTTCAGAGTAGAATTTGCTTAAGAGTAATATCGTAAATTGAAATTTGCACTTGGCTATAATATACATGTCATTTCTAGGATAATTTTTTTGGTCAAATCCCTCTGAATTATGTTTCTTTATTTGCTTATGTTTTATTTGGGTTTTTTTATTCAGTATTTTATTACTGAAATACATTGTCTTACCCACCCCACCCCACAATAAAAATCTCACCCAGATCTCCCATTCCTTTCTCTCATCCCCCAGGCAGTCTTGCAAAAGTTCTCCAGAATTCACTTCCCACTGGACATTTTGGAGGGTGTTCATTGGATAGCCAAGTGGAAACCACCAGGGGCCTTGGTGGAGAAAAATGGAGGGGGGTGAAGGAACACCAGGAGGAACTTATTTGAGGGTCTTGGCCACTTGCTCATAGAACAGTTCGATCTCCCCATCATCTGGACAGGTGGAGGTGAACTCTCTTGTACATAGGCATTGCACAAGTATCGATTCCTTGGGACACCTCAGGGATGGAGAATCCACAATACTTCTTACACACCCTTGTACTCTGTGGAGCTTTGGTGACAGGCTGCAATCAGCCAGAGTGAGCTCATTGCCATCCAGAAGCTTCCTCTGAGAGATTCCCTCATGCTCAGCACTGGTTTCATCCAATTCTTCTGGGAGGGAAGATGTCAAGTAATTGTCAAAAACTTTCAGGGCTTCCAAGAGCTTCTTTTCCAGATTATCATTGAGTGCTTGATTTGAATTTTTGATGTAGGCAGAAAATTTGGCAAATACAAAGTCTGTCCAGAAAAAGTCCAACCATTGTTAATATAACAAGAATGGTTTGTGTGACATCAGTGTAACCTGGCAGCCAAGAAGAGTAGACTGGAATGTGCATGTGTGAGCAATGATGACTTCACTGTACTAGTCAGTAGGGATGGAAGGCATTGAGTGAGCATGTGTACTGTGTGGCCATTGTATTCAAAATGACTGAGCAAGTAGAGCAACAAATCTCCATAAAAATTTGTGTTACACTTGAATATTTCCTCCACAGAAACTATTCAGATGATTCACAAGGCTGCAACTGTGGGCAACTGGTGTTTGGCAGCTTCATCACAACAACCTGCTCGTGCATTACGTCTCATACAGAGTTTTTTGGTAAATCATCAAATCACCCAGGTGACTCAGTGCCACTGCAGCCAGATTTGGCACCCTGCATCTTCTGGTTTTTCCCCAAACTAAAATCACCTTTGAAAGGGAAGAGATTTCAGACCATCAAGAGATTCTGGAAAATACCACAGGGCAACTGATGGTGATTGGGAGAACTGTGTGAGGTCCCAAGGTGCCTATTTTGAAGGGGACTGAGGTATCATTGTCCTATGTACAATGTTTCTTGTGTGTTTTATCTTCCTCAATAAATGTTTCTATTTTTCATATTACATGGCTGGATACCTTCTGAACAGACCTTGTATGTACAGGCCAGCTGTGTTGGATTTAGGGTTCAGAGCTACCAGCTTGGGGTACTTGGGAGAGCACAGGACTGCCTCCAGAAATTTCTTAAGCTTGGTGTCTGTGTGCACTTCAGTGCCATACAGCAGAAATGGGAGCTACCCTCCTGGGTGCAGCTTCTGTACCATCGGTTTGCCTCTTAGTGTCAATGGTGGTAACATTGAACGTGACTAGTTTGAGCCAAAGTACCATGAACAGTCTCTGGGAGAAAGGGTAGTTCCCAGTCTTGGCCCCCTCACTGACAACCTTCACAAACAATGCGACCTGCAGTTGTTCTTCAGCTATGGCTGTGACAGGGACCAGGAAGCTGCCTTTACTGGGAGAACTGGGAGGATCCTGGGATCCTCCCATAAGGCTGGGGAAGGCGGGTCTCCCCCTCACAGCTAGGACTGTCTCCACAGTGCAATTCTAGCTCCATCAGACCTGCTCACTCCAGGCCCAGTGCCCCACTAGCCCAGCAGACCCTACATTCAGTTACTTCAGCTTGATCTCCTCCAGGACTGGGTCAGGGAGCTCTTCTGTTTTATTTGAATTAAAAAAATGACCTTCATCTTAAATAGACATGATAAAAAGAAACTTTCTGTCTGGAAAAGCCCACAATATGAGCCCATTCTTTTACCATCCAGTCCTACAACACTACCTTGGGTATTTTTAGCCTAAGCCAATCTTTCAATATTTACTTTATGTATGTAAGTAACATATGTTTCTTTTAGAAATGCTATATACATTCCAAAAATGCAGTAACTCTAATTGCCCACTGCTGTCATTCCACTCTTAAGAGTTCTAATCCAAGTTCATGGGTGACTAGAGACACCACCCTCATCCTATTGGATTTATTATGAATAACACAAGAATAATGACACTTGTAATTACTGCCAACAGCTTGCTATGCTCTTTGAAGTTCCCAGAAGCAAGATGCCCTGAATGTGTGCTCATAATTGTTTATTAGTTGGTCAGATTACAAAGCAAACCTTAGCTCAAAATAAAATGGCATTTTTTCATTTTTTTAAAACTTGAACTACAGTGTTTCTAAGTTAAACACAGAGTATGAATACTCACATGCATAATAAAATACATGAGCTATTTGCATGAAAGTGCCATTATAAATAAGAGACAACCTATAACAATTTTTGTTTTAGGAGATTCACTGGAAATAATTCAATGTTGGAAGTAGTCAAATCCCACTAAATAAAGAGATTATTTTCTTTAGAAGACAAATTTTGTGTTTCAATGATGATTCAAAAAGAATCATTTCAAATTGCTTTTCTTAAGATTTTAGAGAACCTAACGTCTAAAGTCCTATTGGCTTGCTGGTTTTCTCATTCCCCTCCATATTATAGATTAAATGTCATAATATTTGTTTGAAAGTTGTTGTCCTCCTTCCTTCTGACTCCACTTCCTATTTTTATATAGTAAATTTGTTGACAATTTGACACCCCAAACTCTGTGCCTATTTTCATCTATCTCCATAGTAACAACATTCAGTACAATGTAAAACATTAAATGAAAGACAAAAAATATATAACTAAGAAGAAATTGTTTTCTAAGTACTCTGAGTCAGTCCAGTATATTTGCAATGAATTCCATCATCAGTATCTAGGTAATGCAATTAAGTATATCCTTTAATCACCCTTTTGGGAGAAATGACATATAGCTGACACAAAATTATGCATTATCCTAAAGGATTGCTTAAGATATAATGGTAAAGACAAAATAATTGCATAGGCTGAAATCCAAAGGGAAAGCAAAACATGAGGTCAGATGTGGCTTCCCATGACTTGAGCAAAACTCTTACAGTACTTCCTCCCCAAGGAGCAATTCCCCTTCCCAGCAGGAAACTCATTAGAACACCCCTGAGTCACTTGCAGATTGTTCTGTTATAGAGGTGACGTCAACTCACCTCCACTACAAGTTCAGTCCCAGAATTTATCATTTTAAACAGTTAAAGCCACATATGATGATTTCATAGAACTGAATGTTCTTTTGGTAGCTAAAGATGACAGATTCCAAAGATTTCTCCAAGTGACAGTAACCCTGTAGATGCCTGCTAGGAAGGCTGACCACCACAGAATAGTAACTTACAGGGTTATATGTCAGTTTCCCCAGCACCTATCATTATAATGTTCAAGTATGGTGACACATCAAACATTACAACACAATCGACTGCCAAAGGCTTATACAAACTACAAAGCCACGCTCTCTTTGGTGAATGATTCAGATAATTACAATGAAAATAACATCAACAACATTCATAAACTGAACTAATTAATATTAAAGCAAACGACTGAAGCTTTACTATGTGGAAAAAACCCATAAGATTCTGACCTAGAATCACAGAATCCAATAATTGAAAAGAGCCTTTGAGGCCATCTAGTTCAGCCACCCACCTGATGCAGAAATTTATTCCATAACGTTCTCGACAAGTGGCCATTTGGACTCTCGTTGTTCATGTCCAGTGTTCAAGTGTATAGTATTGCTATTGAGTCAAAATTTGCCTTGCTGAAACTTCCACTCATGACTCTGTTTTCTAGCACTTTTAAATTAATTCTGCCATTCTCTGTATTAGCTCAGTTGTTTTTTTAAAAATACATTATAATAATAATAGCGAGCACTTACTGAGTATTACTATGTGTCACACTGAACTAGGTATTTATATGAACCATTTTATTTATTTAGTGATTATAAGTGTAAACTCTGGAACCAGACTGTCTGAGCTAGAATTCTGGTTCTGCCATTTACTAGCTATATGACATTAGAAAAGTCATTTAACCTCTCTATGCTTCAGTTCCTCAATTATAAAATAGGAATAATAATAATAATAATACTATCTACATGATAGGATGGTTTTGAAAATTAAGTGTTAATACATGTAAAGTGTTTAGAATAGTGCCTAGCACATGATAAAGACTATAAAAATGTTGTTGTGATACTCATTGTTATTATTATTTCTTTTCCTATTTTATAGATGAGAAGAGAGATTTAGTTTAGTAAGGAGTTTAGGCAAAATAAGCTTGGGATTTTCAATTATTGTTAAATCATACCTGAAATAGATTTATTATCTGATATATTTGCTATTTATTGTGTATTGTTCTTCCATTTACTTTGTATATTAGTCTATTTAAATTGATTTAATTCTGTGAACTTTTTTCAGCATTTGATTTGTGGAACCAAGAGTATGAGTTCTCCAGAAGAAGCATTCCTAATATTACATTCTTTGATGAAACAAAATTATCCAGTATTAAGTGAAAGACGGTAAATTTTTGTTTGGAAAACTGTATTGCAAAATGTATCAAGAATCATAAAACTGTTCAAAACCTTTGATTTAATGATCCTACTCCTGGAAATTTATTCCAGGGAAGTAATTGAACAAAACAGGTAAGCACCTACCCCCAAAATCTTCCTTGCGGTAATATCAGCTCCATTCTCAAAAATATACTAGGGGTATAGTTAGCTAAATTATGGTAAATAAACATGAAAGGAAGTTATATAATAGTTAATTAAATATTTATTATGACATATTAAACATGGAAAGAAGTTTATAATAAATTTTAAGAAGAACCCAAAATTGAGTTATAATGGAATTATAGATATTAAAATATATATGCTTAAAGATGAAACTGGGAGAAAATACCCTAAAATGAAAATAGTTCTGTTAAAATGGTATAACCACTGGCTCACTTCAAAATTTTTAAAAAATATTTATACAATAGGATACTATACACTAGTGAAAATGAGCTAAAACTACTTATATCAATATGAATAAACCTCAAGCAAAAAAATTTTCAGTCAGATAGATATGACCTAATTATTTTTATATAAAGTTGGTAAAATGTATAAATGCCATACCATATATTTTTACAAACACATATAAACATGTGGTAAAAGTTTAAATATCTGGATAGGTACAATAAACACCAAATTTAGGCTAGTAATTACCTCTGGGACTAAGGAGGGAAATTTATCCAGGGAAAGATTCACCAGGAGAGAGTACTTCTTAAGTTGGTTGGAGAGTAAACTGATTATTTAACATTACCTTCTACCAGTAGTTCTCAACCCATCTGAGATGTTTATTAAAAATACAGATGTCTGGACCCCAACACTCTAGATTCCGTTAGACTGCTTTAGAGTAAGACCTGGACATCAGTAATTTGAAAAGCTCCCAGCCAATTCTAATGGTACTCAGAGTTGAAAACTAAAGTATTTTGGGTATAGCTAAAATATATAATAATGAGTAAAACTGACCTTTAATGTTGCTATATTGTTTTAGCAATAAAAATACAAGGATTTATATTTATAGATAGATACACATATACATACACACATGCCTACATACACACATACATATCTTAGATTATGCTTAACTCATAAAATTAGAGAACACTACAGCTCTCCAAGCCCAGGTAACCATGGGCTCTCTGCTCTCCACAGTACAAAGAACTCAGCATGTGCATTATGCAAGAGTGGAAACCAAGCCCAAACAGATCAGGGAAATAGTACTGTTTCAATTGTCATGCCAGCAGCAGCACAACTGAAAATGACACCCCCACAGTATTGTTTTCCCTGCAGAGTGAATTTCACAAGAGCTCCTTGTAGAAGGCGACTTCTATGCCTGTGGCTTCTTCCTCCTCTGGGCCTCTGTCTGTAATAAAGGAGAGGAGAGAAAGAAGCTGATCTGTCATGTCTCTGCAAGGCAGGCTTGTCAGATTTCCATGATGTCAGGCCAGCAGCTAAAGTGGCAGAATCACCCTGTTGGGCAAGAAGGAAGATAAACAATTGCCTTCTGAGGCAATTGAGGATGGTCTTGAAGACATGAGCGGAAGACAGAGGAAGCTACAGTGGCCATGTCCTGGTCTCAGGTTAGCTAGATGAGGAAGAGGAGCGTATAAGTGTTGATGACAGGTCTCCTCCTCCCACTCCCCCGCTGCTCCCCCTCCTAAGCCTCTCCCTCCTCTCTGTTCCTTTCCTTCAGATTCTTTACATGGAATTCTGTCCTTGTTATTCTTCTCCAGGTTTTCTTTAGAAACCAGAGTAAGGAGGATAGTAGACAGAGATGAAGTCAAACTTTTATGGCAAAAACAGAAACAAAAGCAAAAAAAAAATTAAACAAATGAACTGTAGAAATAGTAGGGGGAAAGTCAAATTAATAGAAGGAACTTTATAGATCGAAATGTGGTTCCTTAGTAATTTAAAATTAGGTGCCCTTAAAGAGAAAAGAAATGACATCTTTTGGTGAAAACAACAACAAAAACAATAACTCACTTTTGCATTATTTACTGCACAATCCGTCATCATTGGAACCTAAGTTTTAACTGGACAATTGACATTTGAGGTCCTGTTGGTCCATGATTCCAGCTTACCAAACTGTGGAAATATTTTTACTAAGGGACTTGAAAATCCCACTGGGTCACAAAGGGTTAAGCACTGGATTAAAAAGAAAGAAGGGATATATGGAATGAAAACACCACTGCTGAAATTCATTTTTATTAAATATCCCAAGATTTTTAAATAGAGATATTTCAATAAATACCTTGGTTAAGACAAGCTAAGGAGTACCATGTTAAAAAAAGACTTCCTTTTCTTAGAAAAAAGAATTTGTATCAGCAAGTGGTTTTTATGGTCCATGTGTAGGAAGAAGTTCATTTGTAAAGGCTCAGAAAAGAAGCCCCTCAATTTTCTCTAGACTGAAGGAACAGTGATTAATTTTGAGAAGTTACACATGAGGGAGCATGTAAACAACCAAGGACAGAAACAGGAAGGTAAGGAATGCTAGCTACCAGTGCAGTTATGCTGGCATACAATATTTTTTTAAAAATTATTTCTCCAGAGCTAATCATCCTAGCATCAGAAACAAAAGCTGAGGTATTAAGCTCTGTTCCAAGAACAATTTTGATAATATTAATTACACTGGTAAACAAACTCAGAAACAATAAATCAAGCCATGTTTCAGCTCCAGTGAAAGCAACGTTTGCCAAAAAGGCCCAATAACAAGGCAAAAATTATTTTCAAACTACTAAAAGGAGTCTAGTTATGAAGACTAAAGAAAACTAAAACCAACCAGAAAGGAAAGAGAATAAAGCAATTTGCTATTTTAATAAATATTGTAGTTATTTTTAAAGAAACAAAATGCTTTAATGACTAATGTGTCCTTGTGATTCTCTGGAATATGTGATGAAATTATCTAACAAGAATATGCCTTGCATGTAATGTCATTTATACAGTCATCAAGTAAGGAATGCCAAGACTTCCATATAACCTGATGTCTTCAGAAGCAAAGACCAGTTAGACAAGTTCCAGGTAGAAAGATAAATAAAAGCGAAAAAAAGTACAGACTAGGATAACATGGAGAACATAAAGCCTGTCAACAAAGAGAAGACATACAATTCTTTGTCCCATGTGAATTAAAAACTCACAATCTAATTAATTGAAAATTCAAAAAAAGCAATCAAATAAACAAAAAACTCTGTACAAATTCTCCATTATCATTTAGGTATCTAAATATACTACTTCATCCATATCATTCTGAATGATAAACATGATAATAGTAGTTTATACCAGTGACTTTCAATCAGCGTGCCACTGGAGGCACACTGGTGTACAGGAAGAATTTTTAAAACATGCAGTACCTATTTAGTCAGGGGCACTGACCTCTTTTCCCTTAGACTGTCAAATTAAAAAATGACAACAGCTAACATAACAACAGTTGTCTGGTGTGAAAGAATCAAAATTACACTTAATTTTTTTGGTTAGATTAGCAAAATTATATTTTGGTGTTTTGCAGAATTTACTAATAAGTTTATGTGTGCCATGAGATAAAAAAGGTTGAAAATCTCTAGCTTATACATATGAGTTCCTTTCACATCCAGATATAAAATGGTTATCTCATTAATCTCATACTGCTGTGAGGAAAATTGAAAATGTGATGAGAATATCGACAGTAAGTATACATACTCTAGAACACTGTTTTCAAATCTTAGGGCACAAGTCTTAGGCCAGGTTCAAGTTGTTTGTCTTCCTGCAATGGCATTGAATACATCTTCTGTGTAATTATTATAATGCAGACTTCTTTAGTCTAGGGGTACAGACAGGTAAAGATAGTACATTAATACCCAATTTATATCAGATTAGTCTATCTCAGGTCCCATTTTGAGATGCACCGTCCCACCCCGGTATTGCTTGGAGGTTGTATCTTACTGGTGGTGTCTGCTAAAACAGCTTTAGCTCTGCTATATTCATTCATTCATTCTTATACTTATTCATTCACATATTCATTCATTGGAGATTTTGAGGGCTGTCATGAGAGGACATTAGCCACACACATTTAATCTCCACCATTTCCTACCACAAATACAATTTCAGTTTCAATTCAAGCTACCTAACTGCCAGTCCCAAACAGATGATCACCCCTAAGCCATTTCTCTATTAAAATCCTGGAGACAGAACTACAATCATCTTTCACAAACATTTTTAAAAGTTATTTTTGTTCTTACCTTAAAGTTAAATTTATTGGGGTGATATTGATCAATAAAATTATATAGGTTTCAAGTGTACAATTGTATAATACGTCGCCTGAATGTTTCATTATGTGTTCACCACTCAAAGCCAAATCTCCTTCCACCACCATATATTTGACCACCTTTACTTCCTCTCCCCATCCCCTTTCATCCGATAACCACTATACTGTTGTCTGTGTCTGTGAGTTTTTGTTTGTCTGTCTTGTTTGTTCACTTGTTGTTTTCAGTTTTTTATTGAATTTATTGGGGGTAACACTGGTTAATAAAAACATACAGGTTTTAAGTGTACAACTCCATAATACATCATCTGCATACCACCCACAGTCAAGTCTCTTTCTGCCTCTCTTTATCTCCCCTTTGCCCTCTTCTACCTCACCTCACCCACTTTTCTCTTTGTCAATCACCTTACTGTTGTCTGTATTTGGGGCTGTTTTGCTTTTTCACTTAATCCCTTCACTTTTTTCACCCAGCACCCCCAGCCTCTCTCAAACATTTTTTTTCAGGCACTGGGCTTGACACTAGGGATATGGCTAAGATCAAGCTCTGCCCAAGTTTTTATCGTCAGGTTTGTAGAGTTGGGGGAGTACTCTCTGCTCGGGCTGAGGTGGGAACAAAACGGAATTAGGAAGAGAATTCTAATTTCTCAAGACTCTTAAACTGGGAAAGACCTCAAAAAGGAAACAGGATGTTATCTGTAACATTCCCTAAATATTCTCAATTTAGCAAAACTGGAACCTATAACTGAAGTAGATGCTCACAGTGTGTCTTTCAGAAATGACACAAATGGTTCCTGATTTATGTGCCTCTAATACAGAGCAGAGCACGCTATAAACAGATTGAAACATTTTTCAACCAGGTTAATTGTGGCTTTACAGAGAGGCGGAGTAACCTGCTGAAGAACACGCTGCTAGTAAAGAGATGATGGGATTCTCGTCCTGCCAGTCTGGCCCCGGCCCTGTACCCCTAACCACCATTCTGCATGGGCTGTAGATGCCACTAGTTTAAGATTCTGGAACCCTTTACAATGTAATAACAATAATTACTTTAGAGGAGGAGTCCTCTTTGATATAAGGAAAATCATTTTTGACTGAAAATTAGCTTTATGAACAAGGACAATCAATGTCTTCACCTTACCACCTCTTAGTTCCCTCATCTAAAAAAATGCTGACATGGAACTTAATGGTCCCAAAAGTCCCTTTCATTCATAAAATTTAAGGCTTTAAGAAAAATATATTCTAAATTAAGCATTATATGTGTTAATTGAGGAGTATGTCATAATTTAAATTATAAGTCTTGGTCTATATGACATGTTTAAACTTGAGTCTACCTTAAGGGAAACCTCATAGGACTTTTGTTTGTTTCAGAGAGGGCTTTAAAACATTGAATTTTGCTATAATCTCAACTTAAAAATGATCTTATTTCATTCACCCTTTGCAATGCCTTGGACTCATAAAGTTCCCCTCTTGAAGCTGAGTAGAGAAAAGCACTTTCCGAGTGGCATCTGGATACCTCCCCTGACATTGAGACATGTAGGCAGTGGTGATGGTCAGTGTTGACAGGAAATGGAGAGTGGAGGAATGTGGAAAGGTAGGAATGAGACAAGTGGTGGCAGAGGAGAAGGTGGGGCCCACCTGACAGAGTGACATCCCCAGCTGCCCAAGCTCATTATCAGTTGTTGACTTTGCATAAGGGAAACAAATTTCACACATACTAGTATATAAGTGATTACCCATTTATACACAATGCATACCGATTCACTCAGCCCTTCTGGCCTTAATGTCCCCCTTTCTCTTCTCTTACTCCAACTCTTGACTATACTTGCTTGAATCCCTTCCTACACAGTAGTTTAGAGTTAGGAGGCCCCTGCTTGCACAGGAATGGAGATAGAATGCAGTCACAAAGAGAATTCTGATTTCTTGAGTCTCTTAAGCTCAGAAACACCAAGAAAAAGATCCCAGAGGATGACATCCCTAAATATTCTCAGTTGTGTAAAGTTGAACCCTGCAACAGTACTAGATACCCACAGTGTTAAAAGCTAGCATTTATTAAGAGCTTGCCAAGTGTCAAGTACTGTTCTAAAGGACATCTATGTACTAACTCTTTGTTTCCTCCAACAACCCAGTGAAGTAGGAACAATTAACCTATACTATCGATGAAGAATTTAGGCATTGAGAAGTTAAAGAAGAACTGGGTTATAAACTCAAGTGGTCTAGTGCCAGAATCAATGCTCCTAATAGCTACCCTATGCTACCATGGTGTATAAATTTTTCCCTGGAAACCCAGAGCCCATCTTGTAGAATAAGGAAACCAAGGCCAGTGATGTTCAAAGGTTTGCCTACAACCACATAGCTGGTTAAAGAAATAGCCAAGAAAACCCCAAACCAAACTTCTAGAACAGTAATTCTACCTTTTGCTGACTCTGATTGGGTTGGGAGTTGGGGACATTACAGGGAAACGGCTTGAGTATCTTATTCTTGCTTCCTGTAGAACCTGTTCATTGTCCTGACCAGTTCTGCTGCTCTTCTCTGGGAAGTTCTGGCTTTCCTGATGTGGCCGCCAAAACATACTCTGGCCGAACACCTCCATCAGCAGGGCCCAGGCAGGGGCCCATTGCCCTTCCTAAGACAGTTTGTCCATTTTTTTAAAGAACAACAAATTTTTAAAAAACCAAAACAAGCAAAAACCAAAAAAACACAACTGCCACTCTGAACAAAATTTGCCAACTGACGAGCTTTTCTTTGTTCAAAGTCTCCCTCTTCCTCTCCCTCTCTCATATTCGTGCATGCACCACGGAGTGAACCATACTGAGAAGGGCCTAGTTCCAGTTCTACCACTCACCACTGAAAAGGCTAAGGAAAGTTACTTAGCATTTCTGTGCCTCAGTTTCTTCCTCTGAAAAATTAAGATAATAAACCTCACAGGGTCATTGTGAGGACCTGTTATGAGTTAATACCCATCAAGCACTTAATGTTAACTATTGTTACAGATAACATTAGTTCTGCAAAGTTAACCCCCTCTGAGAGATGATTTATAACTGCCTTGCTGATAAAATTTTAAATCAAGTCCAATCAATATGTAGCTATTATATGTCTGAGGTAGTCCAAGACAGCCCAGCATGAGCTTCAGTATTCCAAGATCTGGGGCTCTCCAGCATTTCTCTCTGTGTAACCTGAGTATGTGCCCTTCATTCTTCTAGGGGTGAGTATTAAATGAAATACACACACACACATACAGGATACCGTCTAAGGAAAAACAATAATTCCCAAAGGCAGTATATTTATGGTAAGGTATATTAAAAGAACAAAATATCTCTGTCTTATATATAATGATCAGCACAGAGACCCACACCCACAGTGGAGATAGTAAGCATGCACACTGCTGTTTAGTTGTACTAGCATCTGTCTGTTGGACTAGCCAAGCTTAACTTACCCAGCTCATTGTTCTGTATACATACCAGGCCTAAACTCTAGAATTGCAGCTTTTTTTTTTCTTTAACAAGATTAGATTCTGCAACAAGAATGCCCTCATCTCTTATGTTAATTTCTGCAATATAATGATGGCAAACCTGAGTTTGCATAACTCTTTGTGCTGCATCCAGTCCCCAAGGAGTCAGAGGGTGGGGGTGCAATATTATTGTCCAAATTTATATTAATTTCAACATTTTTGTGTATCTTTAGAAAAATTTCAGCATATTTGTTTTAATCAAATACAGTATAACATTTATGTACATGTACATTGTTTTTTGTGTTTTGGCTGATGTATTAACATATCACAAAATATGTCAAATGAAATCATGATAAACTTATTGACTTAGAGGTGTTTAGCCTTCTCAATAAATTCACATCTGCTTGTTTCAAATGCTGCATCTTCCTGATTAGACAGTAAAAATAATTTGAGAAATTATCAAAATAAATCACTACTTGAAATGTATAGCATTACCTTCTATAAATGAAACTATGTATGTCTACTTAAAAGTTGAGCCCTGGCTGGTGTGGCTCAGTGGATTGAGTGTTGGCCTGCGAACCAAAGGGTTACAGGTTTGATTCCCAGTCAGGGCATGTGCCCAGGTTGCCGGCCAAGGCCCCGGTTAGGGGCGTGCAAGAGGCAACCGCACATTGATGTTTCTTCCCTTCCCTTTCTCTTTCCCTTCCCCCTCTCTATAAATAAATAAATAAATAAATAAATAAATAAATAAATAAATAAATAAAAGTAAATAAAAGTTGAGAACCATAGTGTGGCTAAATCAAGTAAGAGATAGGAAGCTGCAGTCAAACTTCCTACATTCCATCTTCTTGAGTAGTAATTTCAATGTAAATAAATTTTATTTAAATCAATTTCATCCTAAATTATATGCATAAATGCAATCATCATGAATAGCAGAATGAGTAGATTCAGACAAATAATACTCAAAGATTAGTAGGATGAATAAAAAAGAAGCTGTCATCTTGTTCTGATTAGTCAAAGAAAACATCGGGAATAAATAACAATTTGTAAAAGTCTGTGATATGAAAAGTGACTTTGTGACCTCATAGAGGGGACTTAATAGGAAGAAAGTCATCAAACTAATTTTTGTTAAATCGATCCAACCAGATTTTCTGGAGTTTAGGTCAATCCATTTTACTTGGTGTTAATCAACTTAAATTTTAAAAATAAAGATATATAAAAAGAAATCCAAATATAAATTTTTAACAAGTTAAATGAATTATTATCAGCATTGTGAAATTTTAGCTTGTCTCTACCTTATCAGCCTATATTTCATATTCATATATATGAATATATGCTTCAGGCTTTTATTCTAAGAATTACCATCAAACTAAAAAATGAATATATATGAAATGGTCATATGAAGTTCTGACTCATAGAAAATATTCAGAGAGAAAATATTTTGGCATAAAAAAGCCACTCTTCGGAGGTAACAGAAATTCTGATTTCCCCTCTGCTACAATTACAGGCTGAGTATAGATATTTATAAAATTAAAATTAATTTAATGGTATTTTTCTTCATCATCAGCACCAGAATGTTATTTTATTGGATTTACTACCATTCTCTTGCCTGCATGTGACCTCTTGTGACCGGATGGCAGAGACAGGCTATGTTTTATTTGTTCTGGGTGTGGTCTCATCCTTTTTGGGGAGAACAGTGGAGCAAAGCAGGATGCACGTGAATGACCAAAACAGAAGAATGTTAGCGGTTTTATGGGTTTTTTACTCAGTAGTGCTTCATATTAATTTTCTGTGATGTACATCTTAATCCTTAATTATTTCATTTTGCAATCAGCCACCAGCTGCAGATAATGCAGGTCACAGTCATGAGATTAGTCAGGCTTCTACTCCCAAGGCCACTCTGAACATCTGCCACCAGCATTTAAACAGCAGGCACCAAAGGTCACAGCATGCAGACAATTGGGTAAAGATAGCTGGTTTAGAGCCATGGTTCTCAAAGTGTGATCCTATACAACCAACATCAGCATCCCTTGGGAATTTGTTAGAAATGCAAATTCTTAAGCCCCACCTCAGACTTAGCAAATTAGAAAGTGAGGCCCAGCAACCTGAGTTTCAATAAGTCCTCCAGGGGATTCTGATAAACACTAAAGTGTGAGAACCAGTGGACTAGAGTGATTCCCCAATGTCATGATTCTTTTAAAATGTACGATACATTAATTTTATCACAAAGCTTCAAAGTAGCCAAGAAAATTCTCATATTACATTGCTTGTATATAGCTATGAAAAATTAGGGGAGACTTCCAGTCAAGATGGCGGTATAGGTAAACATGGCTCACCTCCTCACACAACCACATCAAAACTGCAGCTAAAATATAGAACCACCATCACTCAGAATTGTTAGAAATTGAGTTGAATGGAAGCCTGACCACACTATGAAATTAAAGAAACCACATCCATCCAGACTGGTAGGAGGGTGGAGATGCAGAATGAGTAGGTCCTACATCCTGGTGGTATATAAAAAATCAGAAGGCATGTCTTGGGAGTGAGGTCACCCATCCCAGGACTCCAGTACCAGGAAGGCAAGTCCCCAAAACTTTAGGCTGCAATAACCAGTGGGGATTGAGTTGGTGAAAGAAACTTCTGGAGTCCCAAATAGTTCCTCTTAAAGAATCCCCACATGAACTTACTCAGACTCACTCTGTCTCAGCTCCAGCACAGAGGTAGTACCCAGTGAGGCATGAGTGGCATACAAGGGAGAAGCCAAAGTGTCTGAAATCAAGGCAAGACCTGGAGGACAGCTTTCTCCCAGACAGAAAGGTGAGCAGAAGCCCCTGTCCCTTTCATGAACCCTCCCACCACAGAGCCACAGAGCTGGCAGGTCGGTGCCATATCTGAGACCCCACCAACCAGGCTAACACAATTTGCCCCACCTTGGAGATCCCCAGAGACTCTGTTCCACCCAACTTAAGGGCCCACCCAAGCTGTTAACAGAGACTTTTCCATATGAATGGCTGGTGTTGGCTTATGCTTTACAACTTCCTAGGTCCTCTCAAACAAGCAACAGCCAGCTTCAGTGAGCCCCAGCCCCTGTACCTCTTGCTAAGTGGTCCTAGGAAAGGCATTAACAGCAGCCAGCCTTAGATTCACAGCTTGGCTTTGCCTGGGAATCTCCAAGCCCAGAACATGTAACAGCCATCCCAGATTGCTTTATAGCCCAGGTAGGGTGGCCCCAGGCAAAACACAGGTGGAGGCTGACCTTGGCCTGCACCACTTGGGAAGCCCCAGAGTCTGCACACCCAGTGGGTAGCTACAGACCACGTTAGAGCACCACCACCCTACCTTTGCACAGCTGATCCTCCATGAACAGTAGAGAATGGTGGTCAGTGGTCACAGCCAATCCTTGCAGCTGACTGGCCTGGGTAAAACCCTCCCATTGACCTGCCAACAGCAACCAAGGCTCAACTACAAGAGGAAGGTGTGCTCAGCCTACATGAAGGGCACACCTCAAGTACTCAGCTTGGGTGATAGGGGAAGCTGTGCCCTGCACACTACAGGACACCTACTACATTAGGCCATGTTACCAAGACAGGGAGTCATAGCAGCTCTACGTAATACATACAAACAAAGGGAGACTGCCAAAATGAGGAGATGAAGAAACATGGCCCAAATGAGAGAACAGATCAAAACTCCAGAAAAAGAACTAAACGAAAGGGAGATAAGCCATCTATCAGATGCAGAGTTCAAAACGCTGGTTATAAGGCTGCTGAAGGAATTTAGTGAGGACCTCAAGAGCATAAAAAAGATCTAGTCAGAAATGAAGGATACATTAATTGAAATAAAGAACAATATACAGGGAAAGAGCAGTAGAGTAGATGAAGCCAAGAATCAAATAAATGATTTGGAACATAAAGAAGCAAAAAACAACCATTCAGAACAACAAGAAGAAAAAAGAGTCCCAAAAAATGAGGATAGTGTAGGCAGCTTCTGGGACAACTTCAAGCATTCCAACATTTGCATTATAAGGGTGCCAGAAAGAGAAGAAAGAACAATAAATAAGAAATGTATTTCAAAAAATAATGAAAAAAAAGTCCCCTAATTTGGTGAAGGAAATAGACATGCAAGTCCAGGAAGCACAGAGAGTCCCTTACAAGATGGATGCAAAGAGGCCCATTCCAAGACACATCATGATTAAAATGACAAAGGTTAAAGGCAGAGAGAATCTTAAAAGCAGCAAGAGAATAGCAGAGAGTTACCTACATGGGAGTTTCCATAAAACTGTCATCTGATTTCTCAATAGAAACTTTGCAGGCTAGGAGGAGATTGGCAAGAAGTATGTAAAGGAATGAAAATGAAGGACCTACAACCTAGATTATTCTATCTAGATAAGCTATTATTTATATTGGAAGGGCAAATAAAGTGCTTCCCTGACAAGATAAAGTTAAAGGAGCTCATCATCACCAAACCATTATTATATGAAGTATTGAAGGGACTTATCTAAGAAAAAGAAGATCAAAACTATAAACATTAAAATGGTAATAAATTTAGAACTGTCAACAACTGAATCTAAAAAACTAACTGAGAAAACAAACTGAACAGAAAGAGAATCATAGATGTGGAGAATATTGGGATGGTGGTCAGTTGGGAAGGAGAGGGGGCAGAATGGGGGAAAAAGTGAAGGGATTAAGAAGTACAAATTGGTAGTTACAGAATAGGCCAGGGATGTTAAGCACAAGTACAGGAAATGGAATAGCCAAAGAACTTACATGCATGACCCATGGACATGAACAAAGGAGGGGGGATCACTGGAGGGAGTGGGGATTTTCTGGGTGGAGGGGGGCAAAGAGGGATAAATTGGAACAACCGCAATAGCATAATAAATAAAAAATAAAAATAATAATTAGGGGAAATGAATGTTGGAGATTTATGAGTATTCTAAAGTGCATAATATTTTTAAACACAGTCCCCTTTATATTTACAGACATGGAGTTTGGGTGGAAAGGATGTGAATTTCTTTTCTAAGACCTACACTGAGGCAAGGGCTCTCAGAAAAACAGCCTCCTAGAGTCCCCAGAGATGAGGCTACCATCTCCTGGCAAGAGAAGCATGGAGACAAGGGCAAGAGCTCAGGCCGTAGGACACTTGGGTCACTATCACCAAATATTTAATAGGAAACCTGAGTTCATTTATATCTGGTAAAATCCCTTGTCCTCACTGAGTCTACATCATTGCCAAAGCAGGCCAGCACAAGTCAGAACTGACCCAGCAAGGCAGGTTAAACTGATATGCATACATTTTAATGGGTGTAGGACACCTCTACTCATTCTCATCCTTTTCCCAACTCCTAATCCTTTCCTGGAATCTCCCAAAAAGCTGTAGATGCCAGCCACCAACATGAAACATATTAGTGCATTTAGAGAATAAATGAATTTATCTAATATTTAACTGCTATGAATGAGCTCTAGAATTAATGAATGAAGCAAAACAAATCTTGCATACTTTTTTCTTTATCAGACTTTTTATTTTTAAATCTTCTTCCTTGCCTGCACATAGTCTGCTGGTTATTAGGGTTTGTTTTTCTTTTTTTTTTAATTGTTTTATTTTTTTAAATGAACACATTGTTGCTTTTATGAAAGTATTTTATGGTAATATAAATTTATAGCTCTACTTTTCCTAAAAATGAATGTAGGCCACACAGTAGCTTCCAATAAGAGGCACATATAAATGCATTTATTGGGATAGAAATATAATACCAAAGTCATAAAAAAGAGGAGGAAGCATATATTCTAGACTTAAAGGCTAACATGGTAACTGTGCATGATTATTAATTCTGTTTCTGCCACCGGAAAAAGAAGATTAATACAATGTGTTGCTCTTAGAATGGAAAATAAGGAAACCAGTTTTTCAGAGGAGATTTTTTCCCCTAGTACTAAACCCTAAAATAAAGTAAACCCAACATGTGATGCCTTATGTAGGAGGTATTGTAAGATATTTTAGTCAATAACTTTAATAGTTTTACAGCAAATTTGGTTCTTGTAGGCTCTAAAAGATAAACTCAGTAATTGGGATTCTGATGAGGACTAAGTTAATGTTGCATAAATACATAGCTTTACAACGATCTAATGAAATACAAGGACAGCTTTTAAAAGTCACCAAAAAGTGGTTGGATAACATGCCCCTTAAACAATTTTGATTAAATGTCACTTCTCTCTGCTTAGCTTTTGAAAAAGGTAAAATAATGACAACCCGAGGTTACTCTCCAGATCGAATGTAGTGTTAGATACATAAATCTTTACACCAGGCAAGCAGGTAGAAAGGCTGAAATTCTATTAAGCAGGTTGAAAAGCCTGCCCCAAACTCTCTACTCTGTGGGAAGGTAGACTGCAGAATACCTGAGTCAAAGTCAGAATTTTCCCTCAAGAAACACCTTTGCCTCCATTCTAGTACCTGGTTGAGGTTCCTGAAGACACATACAAATCTGCAGAATTGCATGGGACTTATCCTCCTATCAGTGGTACTTGGCAGAGCCTGGTGTACATAAGCCTGGTTCTGAAAATGGAAAATTTTCAGAGTAGGTATCATCAATTTTGCCACTCAGCCATAAAAAAAGTCAGGTTATGTTCCTGTGGAACATTTGATTCTGAACAGCATAATTTCCTGACATGCCTGCCAGAGTGAATTAGCTGCAAACTGTACAGCAAGTCACCTGTACATCTTGACCTGTGGCATGGGGCTATTTGAATTCTGGTGAATGAACACGGAAGGCAGAAACCGAAAC
This sequence comes from Mormoops blainvillei, assembly GCA_004026545.1. Taxonomy (NCBI): domain Eukaryota; kingdom Metazoa; phylum Chordata; class Mammalia; order Chiroptera; family Mormoopidae; genus Mormoops; species Mormoops blainvillei. The sequence continues at coordinate 394,299 of PVJD01000111.1, forward strand.
TTAAGTCACTCTTTCTGGCAAAGTAAAGACAGGAACAACTGCTTATAGAGACCACCCATAAGACATGCCATTGAAACTATATTATGAGCATACAGAGGCATATCTGTATTATTTGCTATGGCCAAAGGGTTTGTATTCCAGTAGTGAAAAAGTAGCCTCCTTGAGATTATTGTTATATAACATAATATACAGGAAAGCAAAAGAAGGGTCAAGTCTTTAGTAATTAGGGACCTATATTAAGCCCTATAAAGACTAACAGTAGGGATTGTCCAGTGAGTAAACTGGTTTGAACTGGTTTACAGGGCAACGAGACTCCCCCATTGTTTTCTGTCGGAGGTGCTACCCTGAAACTCAGTTTCCCGGTAGGGTGGTGATCCTACCCCCATCAAGGTCTCCAGGTTCTGGGCAGCTATCACCTATGTTCAGACTGCTTTGTACCAAGGCACATTTATCCCTGAGCCACACAAGACACTGTCATGCTTGCCATATTAAACAAGGGCACTGGGGATGTCATAGTCCTTCTGCTGGTGTATAGTCCTGAGATGAGTTCAGCCAGCCATACCTCAGCCCAAACTTGCCTCTCTGAAAACACTCAGTGGCTGGGAGTCTGGTATATCTGCTAACCTCAGGAGTGGTGCATCCTGCTGTTTACCCAAGCCCCAGGAGACAAGGCCTTTTAAGCCATAAAATAAAAAATCAGTTAGAACTCAGAATGTTGCAATGATTGTTTTCTTGGACAAAACACCAAAGGAATCTCCCCTTTCCTCCATAGCTATAGCCTGGAGAAAGATAAGTCTCTACAATTTACCTCTGACACACTTTCCTATAGATTATTAATCCATTGTTTTCCTTATTTCTCCCTCACTCATTTTTGGGGGAAAAGGAGATGATTGGTTTGTTGTTCCAATACCTGCTGTTTATAAGACTTTGTCAGTTGTGTTATTTTATTTCTTAAATAGATTTTATTGATTATGCTGTTACAGTTGTGCCAGTTTTTCCCCCCTTTGCCCCTTTCTGTCCAGTGCTCCCATTCCCTCCAGCAATCCCCCTCCTTAGTTCATGTCCATGGGTCATGTATATAAGCTCTTTGGGTTTTCTACTTCCTATACTATTCTTGACATTCACCTGTCTATTTTGTACCTACCAATTATGCTCTTTAATCCCTGCACCTTTTTCCCCATTCTCTCCCTTCCCCCTCCCAGCTGATAACCCTCCAAATGATCTCCATATCCATGATTCTGTTCTTGTTCTGCTGGTTTGCTTAGTTTGTTTTTTTAGAATCAGTTGTTTATAGTTGTGAATTTGTTACTCTTTTAATGCTCATAGCTTTGATCTTCTTTTTCTTAGGTAAGTCCCTCTAACATTTCATGTAATAAAGGCTTGCTGACAATGAACTCCTTTAGTCCTACCTTGTCTGAGAAGCACTTTATCTGCCCTTCCATTCTAAGTGATAGCTTTGCTGGATAGGATAACCTTGTGTGTAGGTCCTTGCTTTTCATTCCTTTGAATATTTCTTGCCAGTCCCTTCTAGCCCGCAAAGCCTCTTTTGAGAAATCAGCTGACAGTCTTATGGGAACTCCCATAGGTAGGTAACTCTCTGCTTTTTTCTTGATGCTTCTGAGATTCTCTCTTTATCTTTAACCTTTGGCATTTTAATTTTGAAGTGTCTTGGTGTGGTCCTCTTTGGGTCCAACTTGTTAGGGACTCTGTGCTTCCTGGACTTGTATGCCTATTTCCTTCACTAAATTTGGGAACTTTATTTTTTTTCAAATAATTTTACAACTTCTTGCCCTTCCTCTTCTTCTGGCACCCTTATGATCTGGATGTTGGTCAGTTAAATTTGTCCCTGAGGTTCCTAAGCGTATCCTCTTTTTTGAATTCTTTTTTCTTCTTGCTGTTCTGGTTAAGTGCTTTTTCCTTCCTTGTGTTCCAAATCATTGGTTTGATTATTGGCTTCATCTTCTTCACTATTGGTTCCCTGTACATTTTTCTTAATTTCACTTAATGTAAACTTCATTTCTTCCCTTATGATTTTGCTGTACTCAATGAGTTTTTTGAGCATCCTGATTGCCAGTGTTTTGAACTATGCATCTGATAGGTTGGTTATCTCCATTTTGTTTAGTTCTCTTTCTGGTGTTTTGTTCTGTTCTTTCATTTGGGCCATATTGCTTTGTCTCCTCAATTGAGCAGCATCCCTATGTTTGTTTCTGTGTATTATGTAGAGCTGCTTTGACTCGCTGTCTTAGAAAATGACCTGTAAATTGTGTGGGGCAGAGCTTTAGGTAATCATCAGGGTAGGGCAACATGCTTCACTGCTTTGTGGCTCTGTGAGAGGGGAGGGCTCAGAGAGGGGATGATGCTGTTGCCTAGGTCTATAGGTTTGCCTGGCACTTGCCCCATTTCCAGTCACTTCACCCACTTTCAGTATGTGACTGGTGCCCTCCAGCTGTTGCCCTGGTGGTTAATCCCCACCAGAGAGAGTTTGCATATGGTCTAAGTCTATGCAGGTCCCTTATATGGACTCTCCTAAAAATCTGGCAGTTTCTTCTGCCACCCCAATCCCCACTGGTTTTTACAGCCAGAAGTTATGGGGACCTATCTTCCCGGCATTGAAACCCTGGGCTGTGTGGTCTGGCTTGGGGCTGGGACCACTCGCTTCCCAAGGTATCCCTACCAATTTTTATCCACCACACAATAGTGTGAGATTGCCCATTGTGCTGACACTGCCACTGCCTCTCCACAGCCACACGCACCTTTCCTCCTGTCTCTACAATTCCGTCCTTCCTACCTGTTTGGATGAATGTGGCTTCTTTAAATCCTTGGTTATTGGACTTCCATATAGCTCAATTTTCTGACAGTTCTGGTTGTTATTTGTTTTGAGATATAGTTGTAGTTCTCTCTGTGGTCTCAAGAGGAGGTGAAGTGTGTCTACCTACACCTCCATCTTGACCGGAAATCCTCAGTTGTGTTATTATTAATACTTGCTTGATTTGGGCCCATCTCTTTTGTCCATTTATTTATTTCTATTAATTTTTGAATAGCCATAAACTTCAAAAGGTACAAAACAATATAATACAAGAAATTTCCTTTTTTATCTTATTCTCCTGAATACCCAATTCAGATTTCCAGAAGTATCCATTGTTAACAGTTTTCCTATAGGTTTTCTATGCATATATGTTGTTTTAAACAAAAGCACCAAAAATATCCCTGACCAGTTGTGGCTCAGTTGGTTGGGCGTCATCCTGCAGACCGGAAGGTTGCTGATTCGATGATTCCCAGTCAGGGTACATGCCCGGGTTGCAAGGTTGGCCCCTGGTCAGGGTACATAGGAGAGGCAACCAATTGATGTTTCTCACACACATCGATGTTTCTCTACCTCTCTTTCTCCCTGCCTTCCTCTCACTCCAAAAGTAAATAAATAAAATCTTTTAAAAAACAAAAATAACAGAGCACATACTTTTGCACTTAATCCTTTTTACTCAACACTATATCTAACAAGCACTTCATATTAGTACAAACAAATCTGCATTATTCATTTTATTTAATTTTATTTTTTGAGAGTACATTTATTAAAGCTGGGGACAATGAAACAAGGAAGGGCTTAGGATAAAAAGAAGCAATAGAAGAGAGCCTAGGCGGGGCTGCTCTGGCTCACTGAAAAGTCAGAAAAAGAGGGCCTTGGAGACAAGTTCAGGAGTTTGGCCTGACACAGGCTGTCACTGTCCACCAAAGATCTCAGCTCCTGTTTGCTGGTCCTTTCCACACAGCCCTCTGTGTCTCCAGTTCCAGAAACCAACCCCTCCCCTTGCCATCAGGGATGGCTCTGCTAGTCGCCTCTAGGTGCTGCATTATGTATACATTACTGCTTTCCTAAATCCATCTTATACCTTTGTTCTTACTCCCTTCATTAAACTCTCCTTGAATAATCACAATTTGAATGTGTAGTCCTTTTCATGTCAGAACCCTAACTAATAAAACAACTATCTCTAATGCTGAATATCTAAGAGCTTGGGCTATGGTTCTCAAGCAGTTTGATTCTTTTACCAGTGGGACATTGAATTGAGTTGGACATATGACAGGGCATAGAAGAGAGTGAAAAAATAAGAGTGAGGCCTAACACACACCTTGCATAAAGCTTGATACACTCTTGCTGAAATATGGACAATTTTTGCCTCTTGAGTTTATGAGTGAGCACACACAGAGCAATAAATTGTGCTGCTCAAACAGCAGAACAAGGCTGAAGGGTGACCAGGGGAGTAGCATATTTACTATGGATGCTTTTATTAACAAGGCTATACTGTAGCAGTGATTGGTTATAACCATCTTTGCTTGCTTAGTGTTTATTCAGTCTTTTAACATCTTCAAATATAACACCAAAGTCATAATATTTGAAACAGTGTCTTGAACTCAAAAACATCGAGAATCTCTAAGCTTAGTGTTTAAGCCTTGGATAATACTTAGTGCTTAAAGTCTTAGAAATTAGGATTAAAATGCAAATTTATTTTGGAAGAAGTAATATTAATAGATTAAATGCATAACACAGTGGTTCTCAAACCTCAGAAGCTTGTTAAAAATATAGATTCCTGACCTGTACTCCAAAGATGCTTTTTTTTTTTCATTTAGATGTGGTGTACAAATTACATGTTAATTAAGTTCTCCAGAGAATTCCAACACAGACCACATGCATTAGGTTTGGGTAACAAATTACCCAAACTTAGCAACTTAAAACAATACATATTTATTATCTCACACTTTCTGACAGTCAAGAATTCTAAAGTGACTCAGTGGGACGTGATTGCCCCATGGTCTCTCACGAAGATGTATTTAAGCTGGTAGCAGAGGTATGGTCATCTCGAGACTCAGCAAGGCTAAAGAATCCAACTTCCAAGCTCTTTCATATAACTTATGTATTGTTGGCCAGAGGCTTCAGCTCCCTGCCATGGGGGCCTCCCATACGGCTGCTCACAACCTGACAACATATTTCCACCAGAGTGAGTAACCAGAGGTAGAGATAGAGATAGAGAGCCTCCCAAGATGGAAACCTCCTCAGCTTTTAATAAGCTAACTTTAGAAGGGACATACTGTGACTTTTGCCATATTCTTCAGGTCACACAGACTAATCCTCATGCATTGTGGGAGGGGATTAAACAAGGGTGTGAATACCAAGAAGTGGGGATCATTGAAGGCCGTCTCCAAGAGTGGGTACCACACATTTTGAGTAATTCTGGTAAAAATGACTAATATCAGCTCATACTAAGAGCTGCTTTTTTCTACAAATGTAGGTAGAGAGAACAGATGTTCCCATAGGAAAGTAGAACAGAGATCCTGACCAACCCAGCACCTGGCGGCCCCTGCAGACCTAGACTCTAGGCTGGCTATCATAGACCCAGTTTCAGGCCCTACCCAGCATCAGGCCAGCAGAGCAGAATGCCCACCTCAAGCACCACACTTAATGCTGATGGCCAGTATCTTCTCTCCTGTTAATCTGAGCCCTCGTTTTATATCTCATGCTCCTGTCCTGGGTTTCTGGTCCCAGGGTCTGACCCTGCTGACTTGAACTTAATGCCTTCACCTCTATCACTTCTTGCCCCTGCTCTTGCTCCACATTCCCAAAACTAACCTCTCTGGATCTGACTTCCGTCCTGCCTGCCTTAGGCACCGATACTTCCTCCTGATCTAGCTGAAATGTCCCTATCTCTCACCTGACACATTCTGGTCTGGCCTGGCACGTTCTATCTTAGCGTAGAATATCCATTGCTTCCCTCAGCCTCTCTTCTGGTGCAAAACTGAATGCAGTCAGTCTCTACCATTAAATACATTCCTTTTAAAGAAAAGATTTAAAATTATCTATGTACTATCTTTATATTTGAAAATATTTTGTCTTATTTTTTATTATTCTATTTATTTGTTTGTTCCTTCGCCCAATGATTCCAACTGATATTATTTGTCTACCATGTGCCCAGCATTTTTTCTCTGTTTGAAACCTTCCGTCCCTGTTCATGCATGTCAATCCTCTTCACCCATAGTGGAGTCTATTTCCTTTCTCCTTACATCTGGCTGGTTCTGACCAATCGAATGCAGCAAAGGTGGCATCCTGCTAGTTTCAAGCCCAGGCACCTTGGCTTTTGCTTTCTTGAAGTTCCTGAGCCACTATGTAAAAAAGTTCAATCTCCCTGTTAAAGCAAAAGAGGCAACTGGGGCACCAGACATGTAAGTCAAGCATCTTGGATTCTCCAGCTCCAGCCAGGAGGTCCTAGTCAACACCACATAGAACAGAGACCAGCAGTCCCCATCCAGTCCTGCCCACAGTGCAGAATTAAAACAAAGAAATGGCTTTTGCTGTTTTAAACCACTAAGTTTTGAGGTAGTAAGCAGTACAGCAATAGATGACATACATTAACAAACATGAAACTTCAAAGCAAACAAATATGAAACTTGTAAAGTAACACGAAGAGTATACTGAGGGCAGAAGAGCCAGCTTCTAGACCTATCACCTGTTCTCAGTACTGAATGGCATTGAATTTGATTAAAAAGGAAGTTATTGGTTTCAGTATAGCAGAAGGCTCAGAGTCTAGTTAATAGGGAATTAAGGAGAAGTGAAAAAGTAAAAACATGCAGGTATACAATAATCATTCAGAAATTAGTGTTAACAGAGTGGTTTCCAACCCTGACGATATCTTAAAGTAGCACTTAGAATAGGCAACTGGGACTCTTTTGAAAATAAATGCAGATTCCTAGGTCCCATCCTTTAAGACCCGGTTTTAAATAATCTTGGGTGGGGTCAAGGATAATGTTCTGAGATGCTACTAAGGTTTAGAACCAAAGATTGCAAAGAATAAAAGTAAGCTTGTAGCTGAAAAGTCCAATAGTGGCAAATAAAGGTTTGAGAAGCTTGGAGTATACTGGAAGTTCCAGGAAGGAGAACTGGTGAAGAGAGTAGGGTTATAGATTTGGAGAGAAGGGAAATAATCAAAAGAGCAGCAAAGAGAGAAAAGTACCAAACACACAGGACATGACGATTGAGTGGGTTTCTGAAGAACTTCCAAGTGTTGCCTGAAGCCTCAAGAATGAAACTATTGTATGCATATAAAATAATGGAAAAGTATGTAAGCCTAATTGGAACACAGAATATTTGGGGGATGGCGGTTAGAAGATACTTTTACTTACTTGATCTTTTTTTTCCAAAGAGAGAGAGTATTACTTTTAACAATTGGAAGAAAGAAAGAAAGAAAGAAAGAAAGAAAGAAAGAAAGAAAGAAAGAAAGAAAGAAACTGAAAGAATTAAATAACTTTTAATAATCATTGTAATCCTATTAAATTTTTTTAAATGTTAAAATGTGTAAGCCCAATATTGTTGGGACTAAGATAAAATAATATATTGGAATATGAATTTGAAGTCATAAAACCATTCATACCCTTTGGCCTAATTCCCCTTTAGGATTATACCTCAAGGAAATGACCAGAAAGCAAAGAAATACTTTGTACAAAGATGGTCACAGAAATGCTATTTATAATACTGGAAAGTTGGAAAAATCTCCGAAGTTTTACAATGCAGTAAGGCTAAGCAAACTGCAATGTATTATCAAAATGGAAAACAATAGAACACTGACTAGTGTGGGGACTAAGTGGATACATGGAAATGCTAATTAAGTTCAATAAAAAGACAACAAAATACCTATGTGTGGATGGCAACTTTCAAAACAGAAATATATGAAATAACAAAGATCAGAGAATAATATGGAAGGGTGTAAATTGCTATAACTTAATATCCTTTTTCCATTAAACTGGTTAAAGTTTAGATTTTTAAAAAGGGGTGTGTGTGTAGAATTGATGGCTTGCCTTAGCAGAATTAATTACCTACTGTGTTTCTTTTAATTTCCTGTGCCTGGGAACACCAGTGTTCTCTCACTGCAGCAATGTGGTTTAACATTCACCAAAATAATGGGGCACATAAGCCTTGGGAAAGTTGATTTTAATCTGTGACATGAAGTCAGTGTTTTGCAAAAATGGGTGCAGCAAAGGATATTCCAGAAAATATGACAACTGCAAATTAATAGAAGACATTCTTTTTCTTTCCTTTTCATGCCAATCAAGTGATAGCATTATTAGATTACTTTATAACCAAAGGGAATGGAATGTTTAAATTCTTTAAATATATGAACTATCTCAAACATACCAAGAAGCAGAGAAAGTAATATAAACACCCATAAACTCAACACCTAGATTTAGCTAATATGATTATTTGGAAATCCTTTTAGTAACCCTCCCTAATCCTACTCATTTCCCTCTCTCCCAAATGGTAAAACTATCTGGATCCTGGTGTGTGTCTTGCCCTTGTATCTTAAAATATCTTTAACACATAAGTGTAACTCTATAAATAATACAAAATGTCATTTTGCTTATTTAAAAATTAAAGTGGCATCATAATGTATATACTCTACTGCAACTTCTTGTTTTCATTTAACATTGCTCCTGAGATATATCCATGTTAATGTTATCTGTAATTAATTTTGTTTTAATAACAGTATTTTAAAAATTATTAATTTTACTATATTTTTAAATACAAAAAATTAAGTCATGTAATAAACACTCATATACTTAAGACAAAATTTCATCATTTATTAGTATTGTTCTATAATGTGTATTAGTTCAGATCTTTAAAAAAAAAAACCATCCAAAATGTATAGCTACATTTGTAGCCCCCTGAACCTCTTTCCCTGCTCTTAGTGCTCACCTTCCCTACCTAGACATATGAATTCAGTGATTTTAATTCCCATGACTATTTTAATACTTTTCTTACTTGTGATCCATAAGCAATATTTTTAATGTTCTTAAATTTTATAAAAATAATATACATGCTTTTATCTATGTGATTTTGTCACTTATCACATTTCTAAAATTTAACTATGCTGCCAGATGGTGGTAACTCTAGTTCTTGTCAGATGTAGCGTTAGTTCATTTATTTTCATTGCTGTGTATTTTTTTCATTATATGACTATACTGCATACATTTATTGATTACTGTATGACAGGAATTAGGTTGTTTCCAGTGTTTACTATTTTAATACTCTACAGCGGACCCTTGAACAACACAAGGTTAGGTGTGCTGACTCCCAGAAGGTCAAAATGCATGTATAATTTTTTTCCTGCTCTAGATTTTATTTATTTACTTACATACTTAAGTTGAATTCATTCAGATGACACTGGTTTGCAAAACCATACCGGTTTCAAGAGTACAACTCAATAAAACATCATCTGCACACTGCATCACGTGGCCATCATCCCACGCAAATCTCTTTGTGTCTCCATTTCCCACCCCTTTGCCCACCTCCACCTAGCCCCCATTCCCCATTCCATCTGGCTGCCACCACTCTGTTGTGTCTATGTGTTATGTATATTTGTTTTTTGGCTAATGCTTTCACCTTCTTTCATCCTGTACTCCCTTCTCCCCTCCCCACTGACAACTGTCAGTCTGTCCCATGTATCCATACCTCTGTTTCTATTTGGTTGGTTAGTTTATTTTGTTCATTAGATTCCACATATAAGTGATATCATATGGTATTTATCTTTATTTAACTGGCTTCACTTAGCATAATAATCTCAAGGTCCATCCATACTGTAGCAAAAGGTAAGATTTCCTTCTTTTTACAGCTGCATAGTATTCCACTGTGTAAATGTACCACAGTTTTTTTATACACTCATCTACTAATGAGCATTTCAGCTGCTTCCAAAACTTGGCTATTGTAAATAATGCTGCCATGAACATACAGGTGCATATATTCTTTCAAAGTAGTGTTTCAGGATTCTTAGGATACATTCCTAGAAGTGGGGTTGCTTGGTCAAAAGACAGTTCCATTTATAATTTTTTGAGGAAACCCTATTACCACAGAGGCTGCACCAGTCTGCATTCACATTAATGGTGCATGAGGTTTCCATTTTCTCCACATCCTCGCCAGCATTTGTTGTTTGTTGATTATTCATGATAGCCATTCTGACAGGTGTGAGGTAGTATCTCATTGTGGTTTTAATTTTTAGTTCTTTGATGATTAGGGACATTGAACTTTTTTTTCATATGTCTATTGGCCATCTGTATGTCCTCTTTGGAGAAGTTTCTATTCATGTCCTTTGCCCATTTTTAATTAAATCATTTGCTTCCCTTGTGTTGAGTTGTATAAGTTCTTTACATATTTTGGAAAATAACCCCTTATCAGATGCATCATTGGCGAATATGTTCTCCCGTACACTGGGTTCCCTTTTCATTTTGTTGATGGTTTCTTTTGATGTGAAAGGCTTTTCAGTTTGACATAGTCCCATCTGTTCATTTTTTCTTTTGTTTCCCTTGCCCTAGCAGAAGTATCAGCAAAAATACTGCTACAAGAGATAGCTGAGATTTTACTGCCTATGTGTTCTAGGATTTTTATGGTTTTGCAACCTACATTTGTCTTTTATAAATTTTAAGTTTATTCTTGTGTATAGTGTAAGTTAGTGGACTTTTGTATCTGTCCAATATTTCCAACTCTATTTATTGAAGAGACTGTCTTTATTCCTTTGTATACCATTGCCTCTTTTGCCAAATATTAATTCACCATAAAGGTGTGGGTTTAATTCTGGGCTCTCTGTTCCGCTCCAATGATCTAAATGTCTGTTCTTATGCCAGTAAGAGGCTGTTTTAGTTATAATGGCCTTGTAACATAGTTTGATATCAGGTATTGTGATACCCCCCAACTTTGTTCTTCTTTCTCAGATTGCTGAGGCTGCTCAAGGTTATTTTGGTTCAATATAAATTTTGGGAATATTTGTTCTAGATTGGTGAAATATGCCATTGGTATTTTAATAGGAATTTCATTGAATCTATAGATTGCTTTGGGTAGTATGGACATTTTAATGATGTTAATTCTTCCAATCCATGAACACAGTATATGCTTCCACTCATTTGTCTCTTCCTCAGTTTCTTTCTTCAGTGTCCTATATTTTCTAAATACAGGTCTTTGACCTCCTTGGTTAAATTTATTCCTAGGTGCCTTATTTTTTGTTTTTGCAATAGTAAATGAGATTTTCTTAGTTTCTCTTTCTGGTAGTTTATTAGTAGTGTATAAAAATGCCACTGATTTCTGAATATTAATTTTGTATCATGCTACTTTGCCAAATTAATTTATTAGATCTAGTAGTGTTTTGATGGAGCCTTTAGGGTTTTCTGTGTACAGTATTATATCATCTGTGAATAATGCCAGTTTGACTTCCTCCTTTCCTATTCAGATGCCTTTTATTTCTTTTTCCTGTCTGATTGCTGTGGCTAGGACTTCCAGTACTACATGAATAAGAGTGGTGAGAGCAGAAACCCCTGTCATGTTCCTGATCTTAATGAAAATGCTTTTAGTTTTTGCCATTAAAAAAAAAAGCATTAAAAAGGAAAATATCTGAGATCATCCATTCCTACCCTAATGTCTTTGAGCATCCCCATAACCATTGTTTTAAACATCGCAACTGGTATTTTGGTCTCTTCCATTTCATTTAATTCATTTTCTGGGAATTTCTCTTGTTCTTTTATTTGGGACATATTTGTCTCCCCATTTTGTTTCTGTACATTAGGTAGATCTGCTATGACTCCCAGACTTGTTATGATCGCTTTACGATTAAGCCATTTTGTTGGGCTCAGTGGCACAATGTGCCACATCACCTGAGCTTCATGCTCCAGGAATGTTTCTTGCAACTTATGTGCTCCCTCTTATTTAGCTGAGTCTTGAATGCTGTTGGCCCTTTCATGGGTGGAGTTAACTCTTCAGGGTGACTGACTATATGGGTAAACCTCAATCACTGTGTATGACATGCTGTACGGGGGCTGTCCCGGAGACAGAGTTTTTCCCAGCAGGATCTGGTGATGGCAGGAATCCCCCTTTGGGTGTGCTGCTTGTGTGGCTAGTGAGGTCAAGCTCTGATGTGGGCTGAACCCCACCATTGCTTGTGTTGGCTTGGTTGGCAGGCACCATCCTCAATGAGAGACTATTTGGATCAGCCTTGCCAAGTCCCCACTGGGCTGAGTTCCAGGGAAGGGAAAGAACAGCCCAGAGTTGGGATATTCAAAGGCTGAATCACTCAGTCTACATCATAACAAGTCTACTTGGGCAGGGTTCAGGTACAGGTCGATGTCAGATGTTGTGTGTAACAAGCCTTGGGCTACCTGTCTGGTGCTACTATGCTGTTTAATATTCAGGGCTGCATCTACTGGACCTGGGCATGCATAGGAGGGGCCAACCTGCGTATAAGGGCCGGTTTCCTCCACCTTAGGGTTAGGGATAGGTCTTTAAAGGCTGTGATCACAGCTCCCTGAGGTCTGCCTCCACCTGTCAGCTATTCCACCTCCCCGAGGTTGCCTGGTTTTCTTCCGGAGCCTTCTGAAGAACGACTGTACAGTGGACACAGGCTGGACGCAAACCACAGCCCCTTCAACAGGTTGCGAGGCAGGTAGGGCATAACCACCAGGATCAGGAGGACAGGACTATTGGGTCCCCTACTTGGAGACCACATATTTGGGCACTCAGTAAGTGGAAAGTGGCCCCTACTCTAGAGTCAAAACACTCAGCCTTTGCCAGAGTCTCCAACTCTAGTTCCCCTGGAGGTGCTTGCTGTGCGTTCAGGTTGGGTGCAGTAAGCCATCCTCTCTGCGGGAGAAAGTTCAACTGCCCCAGGACCAGGGGGACAGATCTAAAGAGTCTCCCATCGGGAGTAATGCCAGCCAAGTCTGCAGGAGGGGGCTAATCACTTTGTCCCGGTCCCACACCATAGCCTCTGCTTGATTCACTCTTTGAATGTCCCAACTCTGGGCTGTCCTCCTTTCCCTTCCCTGGAACTCAGCCCAGTGGGGACTTGGTGGGGCTGATCCAAACAGTCTCTCACTGAGGATGGTGCCTGTCAGTCTGTTGGACAGGGACAGGCACTTTTTACCCTTCCTAGGGTAGTGCAGGCTGTTTGCTGGGGCAGTAGGAGTGGCCCTCACTCCTACAATGCAGCCACACACCCCGGCCCCCATCTGGCTCCTGGGCAAAAGCTTCCCCAGAAGACAGGATCTGAAAGTCTTACCCTTGTGTGGCACTCCAGTATCCTGCTTGGCTGAACTCAGCAGGATAGGGCCAGCCAAATGATTCAACAGGTGGGGTGAGGAGTGCTTGCTGTGCACTCAAGGTGGGGAGACTGGCCTTCTTTCAAACCACACAGTTTAGTCACTGTCTGGGTCTCTGTTAAGAGCCTCCCAGAAAAGGAGGGCCCCAAAAGTCACTGCTGGCTGCAGCCAGCAGGCCCCTCCACAGAGCCCGAGTTTTGCAGAGTGGCCTCACCAGCAGTGGGAGATGGGGCAGTGCACTTCCCAGGCTGGTGCTGTAACAATAGGAATGTTCATCCCTGAAAAGGTGGGATCTGAGTTTCCCAGGACTGACTCCCCACTGATTTTCGCCACCAGATATTGTGCAGTCTCCTCTTCCTATCTGTATTGTTCTGGTTTGGGGATCCCTGTGCAGTGGGGTTGAGACCTCATGCTCCTGAGGGGAAGAGGTTTTGCAGCCATGATATACCTCTGGCTGCTGCTGCACCTGGGTATGGGGGATAGCCCTTTTCACATCTCCACCCTTCTTACCAGTCTCTATGTGGCTTCTTCTGTAAATCCTTTATTATAATATTTCCATTCAGCTGGACTTCAGTTGGTTATTCATGTTGATTGTTCTATAATTTAGCTGTAAATCTGGTTTAGGGCTGGGAGCAGGTGAGTGTAGCTTCTACTTACTCTTCAGCCATTTTGGAATCCTCCATGTATAAGTTTTGATGTCCCAAAAACTTAACTACAATCATTCCTTGGTATCCTAGGGAAATGGATTCCAAGATCCCCCAAGATACTAAAATCTGCAGATGCTCAAGTCCTTTAAATAAAATGGTGTATAACAGCAATAAAGTCAGCCCTCTGCATCTGCTAATTCCCAACTACAGGTAGAAAATACTGTTTTCAATCCACTTTTGGTTTAATCTGTGGATGCTAAACCTAAGAATAGGAAGGGCTGACTATATATTTATTTTAAAAAGTCCATGTGTAAGTGGATAGTGCAATTCAAACATGTGTTGTTCAAGGGTCAACTGTGCTATGAACCTTATGGTAGAGACATGGGGAGACAGAGCCAAAATCTGCCTTCAAGGAAGGATGATGTCTCAGCTGCTGAGAGTGCTATAAGTAGTCCCCCCTTATCAGCAGTTTCAGTTACTCTCAGTCAACTGTGGCCCCAAAATATGAAGTGGGAAATTTGAGAACTGAACTATTCAAAATGCTATTCTGAGTAGTGTGGTGAATTCTCACTGTCCTGCTTGTCTTGCCTGGATGGGAATCATCTCTCTGTCCAGCATATCCATGATCTATATGCTCCCCATCCTTTGCTCTCTAGTATCCATCTGGGTTATTAGATTGGCTATCATGGTATCAATGGGCTTGTGTTAAAGTAACCCTTATTTTACTTAATAATAGCCCCTAAGCTAAATAATAGTGATGCTGGCAATTTGCATATACCAAAGAGAAGCTATAAAGAGCTTCCTTTAAGTGAAAAGCTATGTATGTATTGGAGAAAACATAGTTTATATAAGGTTTGGTACTACCTACAGTTTCAGGTTTCCACTGGAGGTCTCATAATGTAGCTCTAGTGGATACGGTGGACTACTGCACAGCTTTCATTTAGCCTTTAGCCCCTTAGAGAATTGCTTCAGCTTCATCCAAGGTCATACCCTTCCAGGGAAAACCCATATCCAAATGACTGGGTGAATGTATAAACACATGGCCCTTTGTGGGAGCAACTCAGCTAGAGATCCCACAAGGTCAGGGATGTCTGGCCCCCCACCACAGCTTGATGGCCTCCTCCCCAGTTTCTTCCACAGGTCTTAATTCCAGGGCACATCTTAGATTTATTTTTTTTAGAGAGAAGAGAAGGAAAGAAAAGAGGGAGAAACATCGATGAGAGAGAGAAACATAAATTGGTTGCCTCTCACATGCACCCTGACCAGGGACCAAACCCAGAACCTAGGCATGTGCCCTTACTGGGAACTGAACCTTTTGCTTTGCAAGATGATGCCCAAACAACTGAGCCCTAGGGCACATTTTAACAAACAACCCACACATTAAACTCTGTCAACATTAACAAATTAAGAAAGTGTGATTAACTCAATACAGGAGACAAACTACTCTGTGGGAGAGAGGGGCTCCATAGACAAGCACAGAAGCCCTGGACTTGTGAGTAAAACAATCATATTGGATATCCCACCTCGTTAAGCCCCCATAAGAACCACCCAACTAAGCCAGTCAACCCACAGAGACAAGAGATAATAACAAGTAGTTGTTTTAAATGATTAAGTTTTGGGTGGTTTATTGCAGAATAATATATGAGAACCATAGGACTAAAAGATAACTTTCTTCGTATGATAATGTATGGGTACCAAAAGCTATGAAAAATAGCCCAAGAGTAATAAATCTATAGAATCATTCCCATGAATGTCCACAAGAGACACTGGAACTGTTTCTAAATGATACTGTTTTGGAGGTCTTGGCTATAAGACCTGTGGTAGGTAGAACAATGCTCTCCCCCAAAAGATATTCATGTGCCACCCTGTGAAACGTGTAAATATGTGAGGTTACATGGCAAAGGGGAATTAAGATTACAAATGGCATAAAGGTTCCTAATTAGTCGACTTAAAAATAAGATTATCCTGGATTATCCTGGTGGGCCCAATATAATCACAAGGTTCCTTAAAAGTGGAAGAGGAAATCCAATGTCAGAGAAAGCCCTGGTCAGGTAGCTCAGTTGGTTGATATGCCAAGATAGTAGGTTCAATCCCCAGTCAGGGCACACACAAGAATCAACCAATGAATGCATAAATAAGTGGAACAACAAATTGATATTTCTCTCTCTCTCTCTAAAATCAATTAAAAAGTCAGAGAAAGATGACAACAGAAGCAGAATCTGTCTCTGAGAAGAAATGTGATATGCTGTGAGAATTCTACCCACTATTGCTGACTCAAGATAATGAGAACTACACACCTATGAATGTGGGCATCTTCTAGAAGTTGGAAAGGGAATGGATTTTTCCCTAGAGCTCTAGAAGAAATGCAGCCTTGCCAACACCTTGACTTAAGCCCAATGAGACTCATTTCAGACTTCTGACCTCAAGAACTTTAAGATAATAAATTTGTGTTGTTTTAAGTCATGAAGTTTGTGGTAATTTGTTACATCAGCCACAGAAAACTAATAATATACATACATACACACACACACACACACACACACACACATACAGACACATGGCTAGGAAAGTAAGGAAAAATGTGTATCTGGGGATATGTATACTGTTCTCACTCTCAAAAATATTTTTTAGAACTATAGCTATTGTTTCACATTCTAGAGATCTTAATTTATTCTATTAAGCTCACCCAGATTTTTCTGTTTTAGGGAAAGTGAATACAGGAGTGAGTATAACTGAAAGAGGAAGAACCCAAACTCCATCCTTAGAACTTACCTTAGAATCTGAAAACTCTTTAAACACAGCAATGAACCTGCACTCCGAAGATCTGCCTCAGGAGATTTTGGAAATCTGTTTCTAATTTCTGAAACATTATTCATGATAATCCACTCAAACCGAAGCCAATTACTAGAACGTGAGCAGCACATCATATTCACATTTTGCCCTCAATGTGTCATGAATTAATGAATGAATAGTACCAAGGTTTTTTTTGTTTTGTTTTTTAAAGCACAGATGGTGTGTGTGGCAGCCATGAGACTGCTTCTCAGATCTCTGAGCATAATACTGACAACCCGGCTGCTGCATTATGAATCCATCACACTTCCCACAGGTTGCCAATTCCATCATCCTCATATTTATCATTCTCCTTATATTACAAATGCCACAATGGAGTTGTGACAGGGAGACTTAGGCAGGCTTGTTGCTGTGAGACACGAAACTCCTCTAACAGGTGACTGGCTTGAGGACTCTCCATTGGCTTATCAAAAACTTTCTTACACTGCACTGTATTCTAAGATGAGTTCCACTGAACACACCTTCCTCCTCTGGTTCACAATGTATCAGCACACTGCTCTCCCCTGGCTTTCTCCTCATTTTCCCTCACAGGTGTTTCTCCAAAAGAGCTCCTGTACATCTAATCCCATCTTGGTATCTGCTTCTTGCACAATCTTAAGTAACACAGTGGTTAAGTGTATGAGTCTCACAAAATTCCCTAGATAGGATATTAAGAATGAAAAGAGAAATAGTTAAAATTTAGGATATAAAGGTTCTTTTAAAATGATATTAAAGATGCATGTTTATCAACATCTTCAAGACACATTATTAAGTAAAAAAGATAGTTTACAAAAAAGTATTTTTAATGGGATCCCCTTTTTGTAAATAAGCATAGAAAAAGGTGGTATCTGGTACTATTTAAAGTTTCTTGTTTCAGTTCATCTGCAGTTTCAAATAAGTCCACAATGAACACAAACTACTTTTATAATCACACTAAGTTTTTTAACCTTTAAAGAGATATTGATGTCCTTAATGAAGCATGCTACTCCTTAGTACGGTCCAACATGAAAATTAGATTTTTTTATCAGACATAAACTTAGTTCACCTTCTCAGCTCTATTCAACTACCTTTCTTTCTGAAGGCACTGCCTGTATCCCAGGCCACCCACCGCTGCCGCCTTTGTAGAGCAGAGTGGCTCATTCCTACAGGTGGGTGGTTGTTGAACCTACTGGTGCTGAGCTGCCCTCTATTTCCAGGTTTGGTTGTGATGCCACAGTGCAGGGTCCAAATTCTGGTTTCCTGAAGGGCTGGATGATACAACCTGGAACGGTGAGTTCCCCATGGAGTAAAACTTCATTTTTTGGAAATGACAGATGAGAATAAGCCAAGCAAACACATTTTTCCTTTTCTCCTTCCTGTGACTTCACTAAACATGGAGTTTTTTTGCATCCCTTCTGGAGAAGCTCCTCTTGTTGTGGAAGAACACGTTCCAAGTGACCTACTCTGTCTTACAAAGTGGTGCTAGAGTAGTCAGGCATCACTTTGCAGAACTTCACACTTTTCTCGCCTCACTTTTTTCTTTTTCTCACCCTCACCCGTTGGTAGTAATAATAAAAATGCTTGGCCATAATAGATGTAATGTAAAATACTAAAAAAGAGTAGTCATGAACATGCACTATTCAGATCCCCTTTCAAGAAAGTCTTTACTTTTGCAAAAAGTGGGCTTAGTTGACAGCCCCCAGGTGATTAGAGCCTTCAGGATTCACCTTAGCTTTTGAACCTAGGTCAGACACTTCTCAAGGTGGCCCTCAGCCTATGATGAATTGCGACTATGGTAACTGAGATATTCTTCTGGGCTCTTTCGCAATGACTACACATGGCTGTACGTAGTATCAAGGTCTAGCCATTTCCATCCAGCTTGCACCTCATCTAATAATCCAGGTTCCCCACTGAGCTGGCAGAGATTCCACGTTGATGCCCCTCTACCCATCCGGCCACCTCCCTTTTTCTTTCATAGGCATTCCTCTCTATAAACTATTTATACTCCTCATTCCCTCAGTGTCTGCTTCCCAGAGAGCCCAGCTGGCACAGTTGGTAATAGCTGCAGTCTGAGAAAGCAGGAAGATGAGGTTTGGAGACTAGATCACACCCTACCTGACTAGCAATATAGCACTACCACTCTGAGTGAAGGGTAGAGAATAGACAGCCCAAACTACAGGTCAACGTTCTGTTTCTAAATTTTCACTGGTGGTGAGTCAGGAGACTATACTAGTGGGAAAAATGTACTGTCTGGTACAATGGTTAGGCATTTGAAATGTAAGAAGAATGATAAATATGAGGATAATGGGATTGAAGGGCTGTTATGAAGCTTCATTGTCAACCTACAGACTGATAATGAAAAGCTGTGAGTAACTAATATTGTTTATTGACACTGAGATCATTCTCTGAAGACAAGAGAATTTAATATTTAAGCTAGGACACTAGTCTCCGATACTGTAACTTGCAGCTAGAGTGACTCCTAGAAACCTGGAAAAAACAATGGCCTTCACAAAGCCTGAATTGAAATTCCATGGCACACAGAAGAGGAAAAGAGTAAAAGACTCGGGGAAGCGGGAATGCTGGAATGCATATGTTACATGAAACCAGAAGTACTGTTTCCCAGGAAGGCCCAAAGAATACACCATTCACCAAAGGTGTCGGAAATGTGCTGGTGAGAGGGGCTCTCCTCTGTAAGCCAGGGTTAACAGCAGGGGAAGCAGTCTCTGTGTCTGGCTTACTGAAAGCAAGGGGGATGAGAGGGCCCTGGAGCAAGACAGGCTGATGGTAGCATTTCACCATCAGAAGCCGGAGGGTAACAGTGTCCACAGTTAAGGGATGATTAATAGAACACAGAATCCCTAAGGGCAAAATAGCTGAGCAGCCAAAAGGCACTGCTTAATAATTTACATAATCAAAATAGAGTAAGAGTGGAAGAGCAGGAGGTTGAGGGAAGTTGCCACCCAACCCCCAACCGCCAATCTCTTGCTCAGTTTCTGGACCTGAACCAGTTTTTGATGGGGTCCCAATATGAAGAACCCTGAAATACATAAGGATTCCCCCAGTGCTTCTTCCCCAAAGGGACCTGGGCCATGTGCTTGAGTGACTGTTCACTGGGGATAGGGGAATACTCAGACATTTCAAGGACTGTTGAAGACACGGTCCAAGTTGACACTGATACCTAACTACCAGAAATTTCACCATAGGTTCTGTGTTAGAGTAAAAGATACAGAGGCCAGGTACTAAATAGAGTCTTGGCCAAAGTCAGGGGCCACTAGGTCTGTGAACTCACCTAGTACTCATTTCCCTGGTCCCTAAATATATAATTGAGATTGACATATGTGGTAGCCGGAGTAATCCCCACACAGGGTGTGTCGGTGAGAGCTATCGTAGTGAGGAAAGTCAAGTGGATCGCTTCTTGGCCTTTCGGCTAAGATCATGTGTAGGAAGGTCAAGTGGAAGCCTACGAAATGGCACCCCTCCCACCCACTATTCTGTGAATCCAAAACAGCATAACTCTAGAAAGAAATGGCAGATTTATGCCACTCTTAACGATGCAGGCATGGTGGTCCCTGAAATAGCTATTTAATTTACTGGTCTGGTTCTTGCAGAACCAGATAGATCCTGGAGACTATTGCTAGCTCGACCAAGAAATAGCCCTGAACACAGCTGCCCAGCCAGATGTAGTTTCTTTGCTAGAGCAGATAATACGGTCTCTGGTACATAGTATGCAGAGACCAATGTGTACTTTGGCTAATGTGTAGTTTTCTGTCCTGATCAGGAAAGATTAGAAACAGTTTGCTCCAGGGCCATGTTACCTCTTCCACCATCTGCTGTAATTTAGTTTGAAGACATCTGGACCACCTGGACACACTGTAAAACGTCATACTGATTCATTACATTGGTGACATCATGCTGATTTGGTAGCATAAGTAAGAGGATGCTAGCATGCTGGAGACTTTGGTAAGACACAAGCACGCCAGAGGTGGGGAGCTAAACTCTATAAAAGTGGAAGTACTTGCTAATTCAGTAAAGTTTCTGCACAACCCATGGTCAGGTGCAAGCCAGGGCACTTCCTTCAAAGTAAAGACAGATTGCTGCATCAGCATCCACTACTATAATGAAGGAAGCACAATGATTGTTAGGCCTCCTTAGGCTTTTGAGGCAATACATTCCACACACAGGAAAACTGCCCCAGCCCATATGGAAGGTGCCAGCTTTCAGTAGAGCTCAGAGTAGAGAATGGCTCTGCAGCAGGTGCTAGCTGCAGAGCAAGTAGCAAGTTTGCTTGGAACGAAGACCCAGCATACTCTATAATATTTGAGACAACAATAGTAGAAGATACGGTATGAAGTTCATGGCAAGTCCCAGTGGAAGAATCACAACCCAAGCACCTGGGGTTATGGAAGGTCATGCCCTCTGTAGCAGAGGATTGTGAACCTTTTGTAAAACAGCTCCTAGCATGCTATGGGGCCCTGATAGAGCTGGAATGCTTGACCGTGGGATACCATGTGTCCACTGTGAGTTGGGGACAAGTCATATAATAAGATGAGCCCAGGAGCAATCCATCATAAAATGGAAATGGTATAACTGAGACTGATCATGAGCAGGTAGTGATGGCCCAGCTGGGGACATGAGCAGGGGTCCAGAACCCCATGGCATCCACTGTGTCCCATTATGGTATTCATTATGCAGCACTGTCCCTTCTCGGCTCGCATGAATGGCCACATGGGCCTCCCATTCAACAAGCTGAAGAAGGAGGAAAAACTCCTTCTTGGCTTACGGATAGGCTGATTCAGTATATGGGTGCAAAACCAAAAGTGGATGCTGTCTTCATTGTCGTCTTATTCAGAGGTGGCTGTGAAAGACAGTAGTGAAAGACAGTAATGAGAAACTGTGTGAAAGACAAATCTTCCCAATGGGCAGAGCTTCAGGATGTGCACCTGGTCATCTACTTTGCTTGAAAAGAGAAGTGGCACAGAATCAAAATATACAAAGATTCATGGGCAACAGTGAATGATCAGGGACCTGGAAGCAGAAAAATGAACACATTAGGGACAATGAGGTTTGGGGAAGAGATATTTAGATGGACATGTGAGAGTGGGCACAAGGTGAGAAGATTTTTATAGTACATTAATGCCCACTGAAAGCACTACATGGTATGGACACCAAATAACCAAGTGAATAAAATAACTTGACCAGCTGACATTCACTGGTATGACAGGCAAAGACATGACATGGTCAGAGTGGCATAGATGGAGGCTTTGCCTAGATCAAAAAACACGGACTCCCACATATGAAGGCCAATCTAGCAATTGTCTGCTTTGCATGTTCCACCTGCCAGCAACAGAGAGCAACACTGAGCCCCCAGTGTGGCACTATTCCTCAAAAAGACTAATGAGTCACTTGGCAGCAAATGGTCTACATAAGAATTGGCCAGGAAGAAACAATGATGTTTGTCACAGGAATAAACAGACACTTAATCTGGGCAGGGGTTTGCCTTTCCCGACTATAGGGCCTCAGCCAGCACCACTATCAGGCCGCTTACAGAATACCTGATCTAAAGACATGAAACAACTGAATATCCAACCAGGGAACCCATTTTACAGATCCAATGGTCATGTCATACACTGTGTCATCTAGAAGCAGCTGGCTAAAAAAAGTATTGGTATGGTATGCTGAACGAACAGCTAAAGCACCAACTCAGAGGCAAGACCCTGCAAGGACAAGGGTACTACCATCCAGGACATGTATAAATGTTGAATTACAGTGCTTTATATGGCACTATGTCTCTAAGAGAAAGAATCCATAGGTCTAGGCACCAAGGGATGAAAGCCGGAGTGGCTTCACTTACCACCACTTTCAGTGACACACTGGCGATCTCCACAGTTCTGGATTCTATAGGATTAAAGGTCCTGGTCCCCAAAATGGGTGCACTCTTGCCAGAGGATAGGAAAGGTCCCATGGAACAGCTGCCACTTGGACCCTTTGGGATCTGTGTGGCCAGGAACCAGCAGGCAAGAAGAGGAATCACCATCTTGTCAGGAAAATTAATTCTGAGCAGCAGGAGGTGGCAGGGATGTATTACATGATGGAAGCAGGGAGGAATGTGTATGGAACCCAGGTGATCCACTGGGTGCCTCTTGGTAGGTCTTGCCCAATTGTGTGGGAAATGCAGTGATATAGTAACGGAGGCAATACACAGGTAAGGTTACCTGGATTTCAGACCCTTCAAAAGTTATGGTTAGGGAAACACCACCACATGAACCACTGAGGCCAGTAGAGAATGAGGGACGTTAGAACAGATGATGAAGACAGGAGATATGAGTATCAGTTGTGGCCATGAAACCAACTATAGCCAAGCTATAGTTCATCCCTCTAACCTCCCTCTTGTAAGTTTCCCCTCGGGAAGAGAGGCCAACCAGAGCCCTGAAAGAACTGCTCCCCAGATACGTTATAAAGTGGATCTACATGGCACACAAAGTAAACTGTGGCAGATATGGAGATGTGTCAATCAGATCCTCCTTCAAGAAAGGACTCATTCCTCAGCTTCAAGGGATGTGGTTAGCTGATAGTCCCCAGCTGTTTGTGACTTCAGAGACAGCTTCGGATTTTTGTTCTATGCTTTTCTCAGGGTGGTCCCCAGCCAGTGACTAAGTAAGGCCTAACCATTTCCATTAAATGGGGGAACTTCTTTAAGAAACAATCATTGCATCAGAGAAATACAAATTAAAACCACCATGAGATATCACCTCATATCCGCCAGAATGGCTATCATCAATAAATGAACACACAACAAATGTTGGCTAAGATGTGAAGGGAACTCTCATGTACTGTTGGTGGGAATGCAGAATGGTGCAGCCACTATACAAAACAGTATGGAAGTTTCTCAAAAAATTAAAAATGGAACTGCCTTATAACCAGCGATCGCACTTCTGGGTATATATTCAAACGAACCCAAAACATTAATTTGAAAGAACATATGCATCCCTGTGTTCTTTTCAGCATTATTTACTATAGCCAATTACCCATCAATAGACAAGTGCAGCCCTGGCTGGGTAGCTCAGTTGGTTAGAGTGTTATCCCAATATGCCAAGGCTGTAGGTTCCATCCCTGGTCAGGGCACATACAAGAATCAACCAACGATTGCATAAATAAGCAGAACAATAAATCAATATTTCTCTCTCTCTCTCTCTCTCCCCCTCCACCCTAAAAATCAATAAATTAAGAAAAAACAGACAAGTGGAAAAAAAAGTAGTGTTACATATTTATACAAGGGAATATTACTCAGCCATAAAAAAGAATGAAATCTTACCATTTGCGACAGCATGGATGAACCTAGAGGGTATTGCTGGTATGATAAGTGAAATAAGTCAGTCAGAGAAAGACAAATGCCATATAATTTCATTTATAAATGGAATCTAAAATAAACGAACAAACAAAATTAGAACAGATTCATGGATACAGAGAACAGGCTGATGGTTGCCAGAGGGTGGGGCGATGGGGTACTGGGTGAAAAAGGTGAAGGGATTAGGACGTACACATTGAGAGTTACAAAAACAGTCATGGGGATGGAAAGTACAGCACAGGGAATGCAGTCAATAATATTATAATAACTATGTATGGTGACAGGTGGGTACTGGAAATATCTGGGGAAACACTTTGTAAAGTATATGACTGTCTAACCACTATCTGTATGCCTGAAACTAATACAAAGTAATATTGAATGTAAATTGTAATTGAAAAAAAAGAGAGAAACAATTTTTGCTCTGGATCTCCAATCCTGCTTCAGTCCTTTCTCTTTCACAGGTGTTACACCACCCCTACCGCCTCCCAATAAATTTTGGCATTCCTGATTTCTTTTCAGTCTCTGCTTCTGAGAGAATCTAACTAGAACAGTTGTGCATCAGGGCCCTGAACTCAAGTTATTCCCTGCTCCCAATCCTGGGTTGTCTGACCTAATTAATCAGAACTATTTTCTCATGTATAATTTAAAGACATTTCTTTCATACCTACTTTATATGATTATTATAAAGACAGAATGAATATGTGCAGAAAAATGCTATGTAATTTGAAAATCTTTTTGTGAACTATTATAGTTTTTATTAAAAGTCCTAAAGATTTAAAGCATTTCCCAGATTACCTAACAATTCACAATAGTTTTTAAAAATTCAAACAGATAATTGTTTTCAAGCCCTTTCAAAGCTAGTATGGTTATGTGGTTTTTCTGTAGCTTTACTTATTCCCAGGGAGTAATTTATACACTCAGACATCTTGTTTGACAATCAGATACAGACCTAAATAAAGAATTGTAGAGTGTTACAGTAGACTGCCATGGGAATTTTGGTTTGTTTCTTTTTATTTCTAGAGTAACAAGAACCATCGAAACAACTCTTTTGACAAAACACAGTGACCAGAGCACTGGGAGAAGAAAATATTTAACACCAGTGTGTCCACCAGCCCATTTTCTTTAGCACTACTGTGATAGGACATAATTTTATGATTGTGGATAAATACTGCAATACATGTAAATAAAAAATATTTCCTGTAAACATATTCTTTCGTTGTTCATTCTTATTCATACCTATCTATAACATAGTACAAGAAGGTACCTAGTGATCCTGTCATAACCTGCCCCCCCCCCAGCAGCCACCTCCTCCTCTCTAATGTCACATCATCATTTTTTTTTTTTTTTGTCCCCAAGGAGCTCTACCATGCCTTGAAGTAGTACAATACCAGCTGATGTATGGCATGGACGAAGTTAGCTCCTAGACCAAATCCCTGCTCTAAAAAATCCATTTAATATACTGTTCTAGATAGAGGACATATCAAATGCTAAATTGATAATAACAGATCTCTAAGCTTGATCTTAGCCAAAAGGCTGAGAAGGGGTCGTGTCATCACTTTTTACCAAAAAAACCCAAAAAAAAACAACAACGAAAAAAACTTTTAAGAGTAACTTTTCAGCAGAAAAGATGGAAAATTTTTCTATAGTGCGCTGTTGTTTGCTTAAATGGTGAAAAAGATTTGTGATAGGTTCTCTTTCTTCCTACCTTTTGAAAAGTGTATCTCTGATTTGCATTTGAGAGTTGACACAGGTTGTTATAAGTTCTTTACAGGAAACCACAGGAAAATGTGTGGTTCCCTCTAAAGAACTGCAAAAAGGTTTAAAAACCAGTCCTGTTCCCTTTTTGGTCATCCTGCCCAACGTGCCCCTCCTTTTTTTTTTTTTTTTTGTTAAAGCAGATCTATAGGTCTAAAATGTCCTGCTGAGTGACAGGGCTAAATTTTTTGGCTGTTTATTCAGAGATCAGGAGAAAATCGGAGTAAAAGTAAATGTAGCTGACAATGCACGGTTAATTCAAATGGTTTTGCATATATTTTAGAAACATGTATAAAAGTGAAATAAATTCTTATTGTGCTTTACTGTGGCTGCAAAACACCTGTAATATGAACTGGACACTAATAGGAAAAAGAATGCAATGACATACGCTGGATTATAAAATCCACTAGGCAATTTGAAGACTGTTTCATCGTAGTTCAGCACGAATAACAAAATTCTTCAGATTTACATGATTTTTTTTGCATGTGTATTTCAGGAACTCTGATAATTGACTACAACTTCAAAAGTGCTCAAGCCAGTGATCTCAAAGTGAGGTTCACATAACTACACAATGATGAAACCTGATGCAATAAAACACTGGTGAACTTAAATGTAAACATTCATACTATTAGGACATGACCGAAATTTCTTTTAATTTTATTTTGTATTGGAGTTTACTGGGTTGTCTCCAGACATTATCCTTTCATATATTAAATTGTGTCTCAAGAGTGTTACGGTAGAATCCAACAGTGTGGGGGAACCCAAAAAGTTTAGCACATGGTTCGCATAACGTTATGGGTATTGTATTTCTTTCCGAACGTAGAACTTCTCAATCCCGACTCCCCCCGCCCCGCACCACCCCAGGGGGGCAATACAGGCGAACTTACATTTGAGGGCCCCTGTGAATTACTGGAGTTCGAAAAGTCTCAGTTCCTCATCCTTTGTTTCTTTTTTCCCCGGG
The DNA here is from genome assembly GCA_004026545.1 of Mormoops blainvillei. Taxonomy (NCBI): domain Eukaryota; kingdom Metazoa; phylum Chordata; class Mammalia; order Chiroptera; family Mormoopidae; genus Mormoops; species Mormoops blainvillei. Next base: position 420,931 of record PVJD01000111.1, read on the forward strand.
GTTCGGAGACCTGAGGCCCGCAACGCACACCTGTCACTCTCAACCCCTAAGACCCGGCAACCTGTGTGTCTCCGGCTCCAGCCTGTGGGAGAAGGAGGTTGCGCGGACGGAAGGAAAGACACGGGAGCGCGGCTGCTCGCGGGAGCAGCGGGGAGACGCCGAGGGGCGGTGCTGGCGCGCGCGCGGGCGGGGTGTGCGCGCCGCCGCCGCCGCGTCACCAGCGTGCGGCACGTGCCGGTGTTTACGTCCCTCCTGGAGCCGCCGACGTCAGCAACTGAATGGTAACATTGTGGCGATACTGAGGCTCAGAGTTTAGGAGACGCGTCCATCCGTCAGGCGGCTCCGGGCTGTCGGGAAGAGGAGGAGGGACATCGGCCCGGGCGAGCGACGGAGACTCACACACAGCCGGCCCCAACCGCCCACCGGCCTGCTCGGCCCCGCGGGACCCACGCCTTACCTCCAGAGGGCCATAGACGCAGCACCGCGGCCTCTCACGGGGGGCGGCCGGGGCGGGCGCGGGGCGCTGCCGCAGCGCCGGGCTTGTAAACAGATCCGGCCGCACGTGACCATGTGAACTACCTGCTCCAGGGACGCGTATTGTCCGTCTTTCCCGCGAGCCGCTCCACAAAGGAGTGCGGTGGATCCGAGTGCGCAGGGACGGGCGAGCAAGAGAGTAGAGCCGGCTGGGACGCTAAGATGGCTGAAGGCGCTCGGCGAGGGTGAGCAGGGGGCGCGGCGCAGCCAGCCGGTGAGTCCTCAGGCGGGCAGGACCAGCGTCGCCTCCCCGGCGGCCTGGCGCCGGAGCCACCATGTCGTTCGCGTTGGAGGAGACGCTCGAGTCGGACTGGGTGGCCGTGCGGCCCCATGTGTTCGACGAGCGCGAGAAGCACAAGTTCGTGTTTATTGTGGCCTGGAATGAGATTGAGGGCAAGTTTGCCATAACCTGCCACAACCGGACGGCCCAGAGGCAGAGGAGCGGCTCCCGGGAGCAGGCAGGGACGCGAGGGGGCGCCGACTCCGGCGCAGCCACGTCCGACGGGGCTCGGGGGCCGGGCAGCCCGGCGGGCAAGGGGCGGCCGGAGGCCACTGCTTCTGCAACTCTGGGGAGGAGCCCAGGGCCCCGGAGGAGCACGGCCTGGGCGGAGGGAGGCTCTCCGCGAAGCGCGCGCAACGTTCGGGGGGACTCGCTGCTGCGGAGCTCAGCCGGCAAAGGGGCGGAGAGCCCCCTCAGGAGCCCAGTGCGGGCCAAGTCCAGCCCGGTCCGGAAGGCATCCGAAGGCAGAGATGTGGCGGGGGGTGCCGCTGCGTCAACCCCGCCGGCGCCGAAGGAGGCCCCGGTGTCCTCTGTGCGAGTAGTGAGTGCCTGCGGGGCGGTCGCCGAGGAGATCGAGGTGCTGGAAATGGTGAGGGAGGACGAGGCGGCTCTGGCGTCGCAGGCGCTCTCCGACGCGGAGCAGCAGCCACCCGTCGGTGAACTGGAGTCCGCGGCGGAAGAGTGCAGTTGGGCCGGGCTCTTCTCCTTCCAGGATCTGCGCGCCGTGCACCAGCAGCTGTGCTCGGTGAACTCGCAGCTGGAGCCGTGCTTGCCCGTCTTTCCGGAGGAGCCCTCGGGCATGTGGACTGTGCTCTTTGGGGGCGCCCCTGAGATGACCGAACAGGAGATCGACACTCTGTGTTACCAGCTCCAGGTCTACCTGGGCCACGGCCTGGACACCTGCGGTTGGAAGATTCTCTCCCAGGTACTTTTCACTGAGACCGACGACCCCGAGGAGTATTACGAAAGCCTTAGCGAGCTGCGACAGAAGGGCTACGAAGAAGTGCTTCAGCGAGCCAGGAAGCGCATCCAGGAGGTAAGTTTGGGCTTCCGTCAGTCACAGCTTTTCGTTACTCAGTACCAAAGGCTGGAGCCTCGGTCTGGGCTGTGCACTTTGGGACACTTGTTTTTCCAGACAAGGGAAAAGGAAGACGATGGGTTCCTGTGACCTGTCTCCCCCTTCATTCCTTTCAGTCAGTGGTAGGAAATCTGGCTTTCCTTAATGAGCCCTCTGAAGGACCTTTGGTAAGTCTTTAGATTTTTTTCCTTCATTTATTAAATAGGTTCTATATAGTAAGTGCTCTGTTTACATACTGTCACTAAGATTAAAGCCACTTTGAGGAAAAGATGGCCCATAAAGGTAAGCTAAATGAGCGTTTCTCGTTGCTCCTAAAGCTCTTTCTAGCAATAACTACCCAGGTATTAACTCTGGTGTCACTTCTTGGTGTTATGCTCATTTACTCAAAATAGTTTGTCTTATGGAGCAAAATTGGTCTGTTTTTATTTCCAAAATTGGTCTGTTTAGCAACCAGGGCAAATTTTAAATATTTTGTTTTCCAAATAAGTGGTCTGTCCAAGTGAAAAATTACCAAGTGACAATTGGATGCAAATGTATTCTTAAAGGTTTTATACACATTTTAGGAATATCTCAAGTCTTTACAGGTGGTTCATGTTTCACTGCTGTTTTAGGGAGAAAAAAATGCTCTGGGCAGGAATGTTTAGTATACTTTATACTTGAAAAGTAGCGCACTATAGTGCAATATGGGGGAAAGGTTGGAGTGGGTATACAATGGGAGCTCTACAGTGTGTAAGATATGTAAAATTTGAGGTCATGCCTACTTAACAGGTCTGAAAGAACTTTACTAAAAAAGCATTTTCAGATACACTCAGTTTCTTCTAATGGACACTGAAAATACTTTCTCAGAGCAATTTATTATTTTTAGTATTAGTACCAATTGAGGTTGCACTTGGGATGGGAAAATGCCCCTTTTTATGTTGGTTATATTCCTGACATTGTGTTGTCATCTGTTAACCTTGCCTACATTTATATAATACTTGAATCCTGCTATAAAAGCTAAGAAGCTGGAACCTCCTGGTTTCTTAGATATATTTTTTCTCTGTGCTCGACTTGAGGATTTAGGAAATGAACTCATTCTCACCTATTTCCACAGTGCTCTCTTAAAACTTACTGAATCCAAGTTTTCACCCCTTCCTACTAGTTTATTTTATTCTAAATATCATCTACCTGTGTATATGATTCTGGAGTTCCAGGATGTTTTTATTTTCTTTTGTATCATCTCCTTTCTTGAGTCTGTTCTACCTTAGATTGTTTTTGGAAGGAAGGGACAGAACTCTTAAATGGCCACATATATTCCATCTGGAGTTTTGCCAATATTGATCTGTATTTTATTGAAATTGGAAGGACAAAGTTAGTGTTTCTTTCTCTTACTACATTTACAGATACATATTATACTGTTGTTTTTTTAAACTTTGTATTTTTTTAATTCTTAAGTCATGTAGGCGTGCCTGGTTTTAATTTTATTGATACTCAGAAAAAGTTATTTTGTCTGGATTTTTAATTCAAATTGGGTTAAAAATTAGGGCTGCCAAAAGTATAGTTAATTAACAGTTTTCTAGAGAACTCTTTGATGCGGGTGGTTACATTTAAAAAAAAATTTGCTAATTAATTAAGTTTATATTCGCCATAATATTTTATTCTCTTTAACAGAGAAAAATTTAAACTTTCAAAGAGGGTTTTGTGTTTTTGGGAAACACCTTAAAATAAATATTATTGTAAAATCATTGAACATTAAATACATAAACTTTTGGTGCTTAATTTAGTTGACTTGAACAGTATTTTAAAAAAGTCGTCAAGGAAATAAATAGGTTCAGTTTTAATGCCCACCCTGATTTCTACTGGAAAGTTCTGTTGAAATTATGAGGCTCAGTATGGAGAAAGGGTGATGTGGTTAATTAGTGATGTCTGCCATGGACGTGGTAATGGAGGTGTATAGCACACCAGGCATGTATCTTTATTTTCCTCCAGCTGCTTTAAATTCTTTACTGTCTTAATAGTTTGCAGTAACTTTTTTTTTTTTTTAGGTAAAATCTTTATAGAACCTGTGTCATTTTTCTGTTATTGATTATATTGAGTTTAGCAATTACGTCTAACTCAATGATTTCGTATTTCCAGTTCTCAAGTTGACATAACTTGTGAAATTGACTATAGTTTTTCAAGCTAGGTGTATTTGGTAAATCAGACACATTCTTAGGTATATGATGCTTAGAAAATTAAGTTGTTGGTCATGTTTTTCTTTAATTTCTGTGAATCTATTTTCTGATCTTTTTTTCTGTAGAGTTTCTTTCAAAGGTTTCCATGTAAAGGTTTTAGCTTAAAGACCACACCTGTTTTTGTTCAAAATGGTCAGTAAATTGTTGAGAGGAGTTTTTCTGGGGGTTTTTTTTTTGTTTCGTTTTTTTCCAATAGAACAGACTGTGCAAAGAGAATGTAAACTTCTCAAGGTCACAGGCCTTGACAATATCTTGAAATTCTCTCCTTTGCCACCCCCTAGTTCAGGGCCACATGTCTTGTGAGCACTCTTAATATTAGTGGAAAAGGCACCAGTTCATTTTCAGTATTGCAAGAAATTAAAGGATTTGGAAGAAGTGTCCTTTTAATGCAAAGTTGGGAGTAAATAAGTTTTTATAAAATGATAAATGTAAATTACTCAAGGGGCCATGCTGTTGGAAAACTGGGAGAAAAATCTCTTAAAACTGTAAATGACTTCCTAAATAAGGAGTTTTAATCTGGGGTTGGCGAATTCCCTATAAATTGAGGGTAGTTATATATGGACTTTAATGGGCATGTAAAGTTTTATATGCATAGGGATATTTGCATTTTTTGGAGAGCAGGGCTTTTATCAAACTTTAAAGATGTTTTTTGAGACGAGCTTTAAAACCACAGTTGTAAATTATGTGCTTTGTAAATTAACACCCATGGCTGGTGTGTTTTGTAAACTCGGAGTTTAATTTTTGGAATACCCTTATTAGATATGGATTATAAGAAGTATCCCTAGACCCTTGTCTTATGAAATATTAAAGAAGTAAACCTTAAATTTTTGCTAAAAGTTTTGGTAATAATTCACAGATTTGGTTATTTGACTGTAAATAATAGCTTGTGAAGAGCTATAATTTATACAATATTGAGAAATTATTTTTAGATTATTTAAGAATTGTATACTACTTAGGATCTCAATCTTGAATATAAATGAAATGCAAAATTTATTACAGGATAGATTTGTTTTGTACTTTTACAAGGGTTTACTGTAAGTAGTGCTGTTTATATAGCAAGCACTCAATCCCTGAATGAATCAGGTGCCACCAAGGCCTCTTGGAACGGTTTCAGCAGTGGCCCTGGTGGTTGGTCAGAGCTGATGATTGTACTATAGTGTGTGTGCATGGGTGGCTCATACTGTGGCTTACCTTTGATGAGTTAGGTATTGTAAATAATGGTTTCTGTATAAAGACAACTATTTTTGAAATTATTATTTGTGGTCCTTTAAATAATAAACCTTAATAACTATGATTGTAGGCTTGATTGAGATCTTTAAATCAGTGTTCACTTTGGAATTTATTATGTTTGTAAAACTGTCCTCAATTCTAACTTCTTTCCAGTTGAGAATAGTGTGTGTTTTCAAAAGTAGCCATCTACATAAAGCACACAGTAACCAAAGCCTGCCTAGGGTTTGGAGTCAGAAAGACTTGGATTTGAATACAGGCTTAATCACTTCTTTGACCTGCTTAGTTATTTAAACTCTTTAAAACAGGGAAATGGGGAAAATGCTTAAATGATGTCTTAAGATTTAATTAAGACAATATGAAAAAGTGCCTAACAAAGTGGCACTTATAAAGGAGACTTCCAAGAAGCATAAATGGTTCCTTCTTTCACGTAATAAGGATTCTCCAGAGTTTTCAACTCAATACATCTTTCAGGGAATGTGATGGGTTGGCCAAAAAGTTCGTTTAGTTTTTCCCGTACAAGGACTCTGCTAGTGCTTAATTGTCATTAACTTCATTCAAAACAATTTTGTTAGAGCGTATTGTGACAGCTGTCATATAAACACTTAACAAAATTGGTGAATTTTTGTGCAGGCATTTTAATATTGAAGATGGAAGAAGATACACAGTATTTTCAGCGTATTATGCTTTATTATTTCAAGAAAGGTTAAACACAGCAGAAAGGCAAAACAAGATTTATGCAATGTATGGAGAAGGTGTTGTGACTGAACATAATCAAAAGTGGCTTGCAAAGTTTCTTGTTACTATTGACATTTTGACCAAATAATTCTTTGCTGTGGGGCTACCTTATACATTGGAAGATGTTTAGCAGCACCCCGGGCCTCTACCCACTAGAAGCCAATAGCAGGAGATAGCTGACACACTCAAAATATCCAAATCAATAAAGGTATTGGTGAAAATGAAAAATGTGTCTTTTATTTTACAGAAAAAACATAATGGACAATTTGGCTAACCCAATAACTAATTTATTGAATACTTAGGTATTGGGTGCTTCACATTAGCCGTCTCCTTACTTCCTTCCCACTGTCTTTGAGCTAAGTGGCATTTTGTTGTTGTTTTTGTTTTTTTACCTATTTTGCCGAAGTAGGAGTTGAAACTTAAAGATGTTACACAGATTTGGTCAATGTTAAACAGTTAAGGAATGACAAAACTCAGATTCAAACCCAGATTTGTCTTAATCCAGATGTGTGTCTTTTCTGTTGTTCCTAGTTTCCCTGAAGACATTAGGAGGGACATCAGTCTCCACTCCTGAGAATAGAAGAGTGCCAATATTTAAAAATTTTAATAAGTTCAATTAAATTAAGATGTCATTTGATTTATTTCAAATTAATTATGATAGGCATAATGTGGGGCAGAGTTTGCATGTTGTATTTTTTTTGAAGATTTTATTTAGTTTATTTTTAGACCAAGGGGAAAGGAGGAGAAAGAGGGAAACATCAATGTGGGGTTGCCTCTCATGCGCCCCCTATGGGGGACCTGGCCTACAACCCAGGCATGTGCCCCAACTAGGGAACAAACCAGGGACCATTTGGTTTGCAGGCTGTCGCTCTATCCACTGAGTCACACCAGCCAGGTGAATGTTGTATTTTAGAAGAAAGAGTTTGCCTAGGGGTACAAGGATGGATTTATGGTAAGACAGGAGTGCCCAATCACTGTTTTTCTTTGTATCTTAAAATGACTCAGCTATAGACAACTGAAATTATTTAAAAGAAGGGGCAAGGAACTCTAAGAAGACTTTGCTTAGCACCTCTCCTCCCAATTATGACTTCCGTAAGTTTTCTAGAAAACTAAAATTCGTTTTAAAACTAATAAAACTCTGAAGCCTTTCTGAAACCGCAACTATATACATTAGAGAAATGACAATCTTTCAGGAGCCCTACGATGCTGGTCTTTTATTGGGCCAGTGAGCCATGACCCAAGATTAGGTAGATATAAATAGTAGACTCAGGCCTGGGAAGGACTTACTGTAGTTGCAGAGGAGAGAGCTGTTCTGCCTGTATGTTCCTATAAAAATAGTACAAACTGCTATCTTGCTGTAAAACACAGTTAAGGAATAATGAAGGTAAGAGAATTTTGCAGGATTCTTGAGAGTTGAGACTTGAAAGCTTGAGTGCTGGAAGCTGTTAAAATAATGACTTGGATACTAATCATTTTCTTCAATCCTGTGCTCAAGTAAACTTTTGGCCAATTTTCATATCACACAAAAAAAGAGATAAGTGTAAAAAAAATAAATATATGCCTCTAGGTTAGTGCTTCTGTAAAGCAGAAACATGGAGGCTGGTGGCAGGATGGCAGTTTTCCTGATAACTAATTTATGTGGTGGTTTCTTTGCTTGCCATTTACCATCACATGATGCCCAGTCCACGAGATACTTCACAGACATTAAATCGAGTGGGTTTCTTCCTTGCTAAAACAAGGTCAACTTGGATCCTTTGTAATGTGAATACAAACGGGGGCGTGGGGGGGAGGGTCTGTGTGTGTTGAAGGGAGAAGGTGAGTGAAAGGTTTGGTTTGTTGAACATAACAGCTGTGTTTGAATTAGCAATCTTCACTCCCCAAATATTCATGTAACTTTAATTAATGAGTCTTTCATTGTTTTCCATTGTTGCTGTATTTGACCTTTTATTGACTGTAGAATATTATTGGAAGTGGAACTCCAAAGCATACGGTGGCCTCCATAGATGGTTAAATGAATGTCTATTTATTCTTTTTTTTTTTAGGCCAGAATCTACTCTCTCTGAATCTGACTTATTCCCTCAGTTGCTGATAGGAGAAAAATTAAGTTGCAGTGGTAAGAGACATAGGCAGTGAAGACTAAATAATAATTCTTGATGCATTTTTGGTGGGGGGTAAAGGTGGTGAAGTTCATTTGGCTTTTCAAGCTTCTCGTAGGGGACTGTAAACACCAAGTAGCCTTGACATAGTATCTAAGTTATTAAAACTGGAGAAGGCTTTGCTCAGCAAAAAGCTAGAAAATTTTGTGAGTTTTCTTAAATGTTGGAATTGCTGTTTTATGCTTGTCCTTAAATTTTCAATTTTATATGGTCATAATTGCATAATAGACTCTTTTCAGACTGTAGTGAGGGTTATGTAGACTAGGCTCTGAAATGAAAAGAAACCTGATAGACTAGACATTTTATAGAGAATAGTCTTAAGAATAAATATATGAAGTTCCTTTAATGATTTGGGATTTTATTTTCAACTTTAAAGTTTGAGGGTGATGGTCTAGGGCTTAGTTCATTCACCAAATAGTGCTGTTACGTAATGTAGGCATTGGGAGAAGACAGTGATGAACGAGAATGGTCATTTTCTTTGTGACAATAAAATTGGTTACCAGGTCATCCTGACGAAAGATAGGCTTAATTGAGGCAGAGTACTTTTTAAGAAGCGTCTCACAACACTGCCTTTAACTAAGGCTTAGTGGAAAGAAAATTTTTTAGACATGGCTCAGGAAAATCTATGTTTTTGTCCTAATTCTGCTTAATCTTAGGTTATCACCATCCTCTGGCCTTAGTTCCTTTTTGTAAAGTGAAGTTACAGTGTCCTTTTTAAGGATTTTAGGGTTGTTTATAGGCACAGTGTGGCAAGGGTTGGGACTTGAACCCCTTATGGCTTGTCTAAGTTTAGGTCTCCCTGCATTAATGTGACTAAGTCATAGCACTTCTTACATTGCTAGAGTTTTTAGACTTTGAATGCAGAGGGCATTAGAATAGGGCAGGACTAGTGTTTCTTCCTGTTTTTGAGTTTGTTTTCTGTCCTCACTCTTTATTCCTTAACTGTACTTAAAGTTTTTTTGTGTGCATTTTCCTATGGTTTCAGTATTAAAACTGCTTTTCCCATCAGTTTTTGATAACTTGTTGAAGTTACACTAATAAAATGAATGTGTAATTACTAAAATCATTTCTTTCGGCCTTTCTTCCTCTTCACCTTCCTATCTAGGTGAGTCTCTGTGCTCCCGAGACACTAAGAGCATAACTGGAGTGATCTCTGTGTAGAGAAGTATGAGGCTCTAGTTTTCGGTAATCATAATAACTAATCTTTACTGAATGCTTCCTATGGGTCAGGCACTGTGGGGAGATCTTTAAATATATTACCTTAGTTAGCATGTAGATAGAAGTTAAGAGGTGGGGTTCAAGTGAGTTTGAGCCCTGGCTTCTCTGCTTAACAGCTTTGTGAATTTGGTCCAGCCTAATCTCTCAGTGCCTTAGCTTCCTCATCTGTAAAGTGAGAAGAATAATACTGTTGCCTCGCAGTGATTTAAAAATAGGTTTTATGTAAAACACTTAGAATATTAAACACTTGGTAAATGTTAACTCTTACTTATGTTAATCTTCGTGTCAACCTAGGAGGTAGGGGTTTTGCAGTAGAGGAAATAGGTTTGAAGAAATTAGATAAATTTGCCGAAGATAACATATCTAGTATAAAGAGCCTGATTCAGCTCTGAGCCTAACAGATTCCTGGCTACTTTCTTACCCATTTGGACCATCTTCATTCCTATAGAAACTGAGTGAGTCTGATAAATTTAATCATTGTCAACTTAAAGTGCATGGTTAATATCACTGGACAGAACATTTACAGTGGCTGGCTGACTGTTTTTGATAAACTTTGATTATGTACATGTATTATAATCAACAGTGTTGTCTGTGATTAGAGAACCTCGTAATCCCAAAGGAGGCTAATTTAAATTTGTGTCTGCATTAAATTCTGTTTTCTATTAAGCTTGCTAAGGGTGAGTTGGTTTGGACTGTGTGATAATTTTCCTTAAACGTCTTCGTATATATTGGGTTGGCCAAAAAGTTCATTTAGTTTTTCCTGTTCAGTGACTCTAGTAGTGCTTAGTTGTCTTTAACTTCATTCAAAACAATTTTGTTAGAGCGTATTGTGACAGCTGTCATATAAAAACTTAACAAAATTGGTGAATTTTTGTGCAGGCATTTTAATATTGAAGATGGAAGAAGATACACAGCATTTTCAGCGTATTATGCTTTATTATTTCAAGAAAGGTAGAAACGCAGCAGAAAGGCCAAAAAAGATTTGTACAGTGTGTGGAGAAGGTTCCGTGACTGACTGAACCTGTCAAAAGTGGTTTGTGAAGTTTCTTGTTACTATTGACATTTTGGCCAAGTAATTGTTTGCTGTAGGGCTGTCTTATGCATTGGAAGATGTTTAGCACCACCTCTGTCCTCTACCCACTAGAAGCCAATACAATAGCAGGAGATAGCTGACACACTCAAAATATTAAAATCAATAAGTTATTGGTGAAATGAAAACCGTGTTTTATTTTACGGAAAAGATGTAATGGACATTTTGTCCAACCCAATATATCTTACTTTAAAGTAAACTTATTTTCTTCCCAAACATTCCTGAATACTCTTTCCCCTTGCAGTAGGACTAGGGCATTTGGTATATTCTAAGCTACCACCTAAAATCTACCTCCTTCCTCTCACTGTTTATTTCCATTTTAAGTAATTAGTTCCTAACATCAAATAGTTAATATTATTCTCCCCTTCCTCTCACAACATTACTAAATAATTGCCTTACTTATTGTCTAAATTTTTCTGGCTAGGTGGGAGAGGAACACAGCTAAGGATGTTAACTTCTCTGCTTTATTTTTGTTTGGAAATCCTGCCTCCTTTCTTTTTTCTTTTATATTAGGTCAAGTGAATTTTGCTATTTGGGTTGCTAAATGAAAATGAAAAGGTTATGACAAGTAAGATTAAAGAAAAGAAGAATTAAGAGAGAAGGGGGGCTAGAATTAACTTTAGAGTAGCAATATTTAAACTTAAAAGATTCATGGGAATGAATAGCATTCATTATTTTAGTAAAAGGAAATTATATGCCAGCTCACAGTGAAGCCTGTCTAGATGCTTGTAAATAATGTGTTATAAAGTCTCTGGCTCCCTGGAGGATATTGGCTCATGAGCAGGTTTTACTCTATACTTTAAGCCTTGTGAGACCTAAAATTTGAAATAAGACTATTTTATTTTTTTAAATGAAGTTTCCTTTTTTTTTAAGTGCTGGCATTTCTGACCAATATTTTATTTTGTTTTTGTTTGCACTTGCAAAATGTTGTATTCTAATATTTTTCATTGCACTTACACAAATTTACCTCTATTTTGGGTAGCCATTTTTGTGGCTGCTGCTGTTGTGTTATTAAGGAGTTCAGCCACCACTTAAAATATTGTCTTTATGGGGAAAAACAAAAACACAAATGTGCCTTTTCTTTAAAGTATATTTATTGATTATGCTATTACAGTTGTCCCATTTTTTCTCCCCTTTATTTCCCTCTGCCCTGTACCCCCCACCTCCACCAGCAGTTCCACGCTTAGTTCATGTCTGTGGGTCATACACATAACTTCTTTGGCTTCTCCATTTCCTATACTGTGCTTAACCTCCCTCTGTTTATTTTGTACCTACCAGTTACGCTTCTTATTTTCTCCTTTTCCCCCTTTCTCCCCCTTCATGTGATGTTCATTTCTGTGATTCGGTTCTGTTCTAATTTGCTTCATTTGTTTTTGTTTTTAGTTTTTGGTCCAGTTGTTGATAGTTGTGAGTTTGTTGTCATTTTACTGTTCATAGTTTTGATCATCTTCTTATTATTAGACTAAGTGCCTTTAACATTTCATATAATAAGGGCTTGGTGTGATGATGAACTCCTTTAACTTGACCTTATCTGGGAAGCACTTTATCCACCCTTCCATTCTAAATGATAGTTTTGCTGGTTAGAGTATTCTTGGATGTAGGCCCTTGCCTTTCATGACTTTGAATTCTTCTTTCCAGCCCCTTCTTGCCTGCAAGGTTTCTTTTGAGAAATCAGCTGACAGTCTAATGGGAATTCCTTTATAGGTAACCCTCCTTTCCTCTTGCTGCTTTTAAGATTCTCTCCTTCTCTTTAATCTTGGGGAATGTAATGATGATGTGCCTTGGTGTGTGCTTCCTTGGGTCCAACTTGTTTGGGACTCTCCGAGCTTCCTGGACTTCAGGAAGTCTATTTCCTTTGCCAGATTGGGGAAGTTCTTCTTTATTTTTTTCAAATAAGTTTTCAATTTCTTACTCTTCCTCTTCTCCTTCTGGCACCCACATGATTTGGATGTTGGAACATTTAAAGTTGTCTTGGAGGTTCCTAAGCCTCTCCTTATTTTTCTAAATCCTTGTTTCTTCATTCTGTTCTGGTCGATCTGAAGAGAAAGTGGGCTTTCTCTTCGTTACTGAGTTCTTTTTCTGGAGTTTTGATTCGTTCTTTCATTTGGGCCATATTTTTTTGTCTCAGCGCACCTATTACGTTGTTTGGGGTGGAGCCTTAGGTATTCGCCAGGGTGGGGCAACTCATGTAGCTGAGTTGTCGTGCTGTCTTTGGGGGAGGGTTCAGAGAGGGGTCAGTACTGCTTGTTCTGCTGCTTGTTCAGCTCTCGGCTGGGTTTCAGTCACTTCCCTTGCTACCCACAAGCAAATTGGGCCCTTGTGCTGCTTGTTCCCAGGTTGGTGAGTTTGCGTACACTCTAGGACCTGGTGGGTCTCTCCAACAAACTCTCCTGTGAGGCTGGGAGTTTCTCCCACCACCACAACCCCCACAGGTGTTTTTATAGCCAGAGGTTTTAAGGCTTTCTTATCCAGACTGGAACCCAGGGTTGCATGGTCTGTCTCACTCCCCAGTTGTTCCTCCCGGTTTATCCACATGTAAGTGTGGGATCGCCACCTGACGCCTTGCCCACCCGGTCCTCTAGCTGCCTTTCCCTGCATCCTCTTTGTCCCTGCTACTGGTCTCCGCCCCTCCTGCCAGTCTGGATGAATGTTTCTTCTTTAACTCATTGGTTGTCAGACTTCCATACAGTTCTGTATGCTGGCAGTTCTGGTTGTTTTTTGTTTTTAAATTTCTTCTTCTTCTTCTTTTGGTTGTACAAGGAGGCAAAGTGTATCTACCTATGCCACCATCTTCCAAATGTGCCTTTAGGGTGCAACAAGTGTAACAATCAACTTTACATCCAACTTTATTTATTTAGTATGTTTTTCAAAGGATTCAGAATTCTTTTTCTTATGAAGAAAATTTAGGTATTTGCATATGCTGACTTTTCTTTTTTTTTGGTAAGTGAATATATTTGAAAATTTCCATTCATGATTGGTTGACAAGGAGTGGAAAATTAATCTGGTTTAAGACAGTTGGGCACATACCTTTGGTGTTTTCTTTTTTTATAGATAGTACAATTCTTATGACAGGGAAGGTCAAGCATTTTGGGGTACAGGATCTGGATGGTTAATGTAGGTTTTGCTTTATCTTACCTCTGAATCATATACATAAATATAAGTAAGCTGGATAACTTAACCAGTTTTATAATATTCACTTTCTGAAATGTGAAGCTATTTGTATAAAATATGTGCCAAGCCTACCCCAGTCTTTACCAAAGAACATCACTGTAATTGCAAATGGTTTTTTCCTGGAGATAATCCTAAACCCTTTTTGTAGCTTAATGACTTGAAAAGTGCAGCAGGGCTGGATATACTGAAATACTTTTAGGGTAAAGTAACCATCTTGGAAAGTACAATGGAATAGTTGGTAGATAGAGGGTTACAGCACATTATTGTTGTGCCAGAGGTCATAGTTTTTGGAGTTGTTATAAATTGTTGATTTTTATTCATTTCCTATGTAGTATATGAATAGGTTGTTTTCAAAACTGATGTTTAATTCTGTATATGTTTGTGTGTGTGTGTCCCTGGCATCTTAAGATACTAAGTTGTGCACTCTCTTTCTGCCCTGTGGTCATACCTCATCCCAAAGCTCTAGTCCTGCATTTCCAACTTTCCTTTGCACCTGGATGCCCTAATGTACTCCTGTTCATTTCATTCATCCAGAGTACATCCTCCATCTGCCATTCCTGACTTGGTCTGTGGCTCTGCCTGGTGCAACCACTTTAAATCTGAGTCTTTGCAATTTCCCTGGAAATGCTTTGCCCTCACCAGTTCTCAGAACTATTCAGTTCTTCCAAATCTGGTGTTTGCTGGTTCTGATTGATTATGTCACATGATCAGTTTTACAACAGTTTTTCAGTGTGGGCAAAGCACACTTTTTTTATGTACACATTGATTTGTAAATGCATACTGATTCAGAAGTATTAAATGCAAATTTTAGAACTGAAGAACTGTGGAATCACACTTACACATTAGTTACTGCATTCCCATGTTGCTTCTGCAGCCATCTTAGCTTAATCTCTCAATATTTCATCCCTAAACTGGTTTTAGCTTTCTTCCAGTGTCTTCCTTGCAATGTAGACTTTCTATATTTTGCTCCCAAACATACACACGCATACACAGTGAACTCTTCCATTCCTGCAGACAGAGTCCAAATTCCTAGCATTCAGGATCATTTTGGTTAGCCTGCCAGTCTTATCTCTTCTCTATGTGAACCTTTCATTATCCTAGCCAAACTTTTGTAACCACTGTTCACCGAACTCACCATATTACATGCTCCATTATATAGGACCCTCCCACTCCGCCTCCCCCCATGTCTTCATTTTTTTGCTTGTCTAACTTCCACCTTTCAGAGCTAGATCAGATGCCCCCTGTAGAAAGTAATTTCTGACCACTGTCAGAAATCCAGAAATCAGAGAGGTCTTATGTTGCATATGGCTCGTATCATCTATAATAGCTGCCCTGTGGTTTTCTCTTTATGGACCCCTCCTGCCCTTTAAAACACATTGTAGGTCCCCAAGAGACAAAGATGGGTTTTGTTGTCGGTTTCTAATGCCTCAAATTCCTCAGTGCTTCTTTACACAGTAGGTGCTCAGAAGATATTCTTTGGTCTGTTTTAAAGTTGGTTTCTGTAGGTGACATGTTCGCATGTAGCTAGTATTTTAACTAAAAGCATGTATTTCACCAGGATTAAAAAGAAGTCAAATTCATCACTTGTCTATGAAGTAAAGAATCTGAAAGTCAATTTTTAAAATATCAGAATGAGCCATTATTGATGTAGCTCTTATACTCAGAATGAGCTATTACTCAGTAGCCCTTATACTTTCTGAAGTTGGATTTCATCATTAGTAGTTTTTAACAAATAATCAATGATTAACATAGAAATAACATAAAATGATTTTTTTAACATATCCTCAAGATTTTATTGTCACATAATAAAACAAAATGTGAAGCTTAGAACTGGATCACTTGGCCCTTTCTTTTCTTACGTTCTCCCAGATCAAAATGCTTGCATCTCTTAATAGCCAGTTCTCTTGGATCTGCAGTTGGGCGCAATGCGTTTAAGCTCCAGCACAATCATCTTTGTAGTTTTGGCCTTTTTGTGGTAAATCAGCTTAGTCTGCCCACCATAGCCACTCTGCTTCCTGTCATAATGCTGCTTTCTCTTTGCATACAGATTCTTTGCCCTTCTTGTACTGTGTTACAATTTTATAGGGCTGATGCTTGCTGTACTTCTTACAGAAAGTCAGATGGGTTTTAGGAGTGTGAAATGAAATGTTCACCATGTTTGTGAGAAAGCTCTGCGCACAGAAAGCTGATTTAACAGTTTTACAAAACAGTAAGCGTTGAGCAGTGTGCTTTGTGAATATGGAAAATTTGCGTGTCATTGGTCCTTACTAGCCAGCCAGTTAAGGAAACAGACCTGGTAGATCTAAGGGATAGGGAGTTCCCAGGACCACAGATCCAGTTTCATTGCCAGGATAGGCCTCTCCCTTTTGAACCACCCCAGTGCTGGTCCTGAGGCATCCTTTTTCATAATTATTTGCATGTGTTAATAATACTGTAACGATGAAGATATTATTTGTGGAATCTTTGTTTCCTAAATAAGGAGGCATTTAGTCTTGGGTTTGACACATTAGAGATGGGAAGAAATGTATGAAGCTATCCACAAGAGCATGTAGCATCTAAATTTTGTATCTAGGACTTCAAAAATTATTCCAAGATCTTCAAAGATAGTAGCAGCCCTATAATCCTGTCATCAGGGAGATGACCCTTGAACTAACTCTGATTGGCAAGGTACAGGATGAGGACTCCTTAATTAAACAGAGTAGGTGTCTTCCTCTCCTCTTATATTTGTAACTGGTTACTGGGTTAGAAACCAACTTGACTAGCACTGGAGAAAGTAAGTGGCACAAGGTGGTTTTGCAGTTTTCTCTGTTGCGGTGATTATAATAGGGTCATGAAAAAATGTTTTTAGCTGTTATTAGTGACTCCTTTTAAGAACCTGATGAAAATTGGGGGTCCTTGCCTTAGAGAAATTTTGCAATAAAGCAGAGCTTTGTTTTAAGAATCCATAATTGAGAACTCGTAGGCTGAGAGCCTAGTCTTATCAGGATTAAATCAGGGAGCCCCCCCCCCCAAAGATATCCAGAGAGCAAAATAACTGCCTAAAACTGCAAGAAAGATGTGTCAGTTTTTGAAGCAGGAATAATTGTACTCTTTACTTTCCAGGCCCCTGCCTCTAGCCTGTTTCTTCTTCCCTCTGCATCTCTGTATTGTGCATCTTGAGCCCTTATAAAGTCATCCTTTACGGGCATGTTGTGTTCTCATTCAGATCCATCTACATTCTGACTCAGTTTGTGTCCATCAGTGAGTCTCCTCAAATTGAGCAAACCTGCATTTCCCGCATTTCAAATTCAGGCACCTTCCCTAACACCCCAGACATCCTTAATCCTAAATAATCCAAAACTCTCCAATTTCTTTCTACTCTTGTGTGTGTGTGTGTGCGCGTGTGCGTGCATTATTTATAGCACCTTGCACATTTGCAGTTTATATGACCTACAAATGTCAGTAGCTTAAGTTTATTCCCTGGATTTCGTCAGTTTGGGTTAGCAAAATAGAAAATTAAATTTTATTATAACAGGTTAGTAGTTATGTTCTTTTACCAGTTTAATTCTCTTATCATGGATTATAGGAAATAGTTTTGACTAAAAAGTCTAATCTTAGGAAATTGCATCTTTTGAAGTTTTAAAATGCATTTCCTTGACTTTAAGATTATTTGCAGATACTTAGATTAAAATAGATTCCCAGTGGAAGCTATAATTGGTTTTAAGGTAATCTAATGTTGGAAAAACATGAAACTTTATAGCAAAGAAGACAAATTAATAAATTAGCAGTGTTAGTTGAGATACCTTGGGCTTCTCTGCAAGAGTATTAGGTTTAGTTGCTGCATAATAGCTTTGTAAAGTAGTGTTCTGTTTGAGGATAAAAGACATGTAGGAAATAATATCTAAATGTGTTTAGAGTAACTGATTTTCTTTCCTGTTGATTGCACATAGTTGTGCAGAGCCAAATTTGACTTAAACATATAGTGACTTGATGTTTTGTGTTGGCAGAAAATAGTATCTAAACTGTTCGGAGAGTAACATTTACTTCGGTGTCTCTGTAAGAAGAGCTCAAAGAAACCTAGTGTCTGAGGATTGTCTTACTGTTGAATCGTGGCATTTGATCACTTGTAAATTACTCTGGGGAACTTTATTATTGACATGTTGCTACTGTTTTGGGTTTTTTTCTCATCCTTTTAACAACTCTGCAATACATAAAACTTTGTTGAAAATCATTTCAAAGAAGGTGGCCCCATTTTCATCCCAAGTGGAATAAAAGCAAAAGAGCTTCTGTGAATGTATATTTTGTTGTAAGGAGAGAATTATTGCCTTTAAAACTATAAAAGAATGGTTTATAATTCACTGTGAGGTCTGTCATTGTACCTTTTCTTTTTTTAAGTTTTCTTGTTCTATCCTTAATCTGGTTATTATGTTTCTGATAATGCTACAGTCTTGAGGTAGTAAAACTGGTGGAAGTGAGTACCTTTGCCACTAATTAAATTAATTTCTGGGACCTGAAAAAAGTGCTGTGATTGTAAATTGATCACTCACATAGGTGCTGTTCCTTTCATAATACTATTTTTCATCTGTAGCTTATCATTGCTGATTCAACACAAGATTTATCTATTTATGAATAATAGGTAGGTGGGTACAGAAAGAGAAGCGTGTATTTTCTTATTTCTCATACCTTATCTTTTGGAAAAATTGTGGTGTAGTTTTGGATATCGTCACAAAGGGGATAACTTAAATTTTCTTTTTTAAAAAAATTATTGTTCAATTACAGTTGTCCCAATTTTTCCCCATTGCTCTCCCCTGCTCAGTACACCTTCTCTGCCCCCTCTCAATCAGTCCTCACCTTGTTGTCCATTGTCATGGGTCCTTTATACATGTTCTATGTTAAATTTCCTTTTTTTTTTTTTTTTTTTTTTTGATGTATAAGCCAGAAAACCTTTGGTTCAGGGAAGTGGAGAAGGAGTAGATGAAGGGGTGTCCAACCTTTTGGCATGTCTGGACCACTTCGGAAGAAGAGTTGTCTTGGGCCACACATTAAATATATTGCGATACGTAATCACACACACACAAAAATCTAATAACGTTTTAAGTAATTTACGATTTTGTACTGGGCCGCATTCATAGCCATTCTGAGCTACATGTGACCTGCGGGCCACAGATTAGAGTGTAAAACCTTTCTTAAGACATACAGATGGCCAACAAACACATGAAAAGACGTTCAACATAACTATCTATTAGGGAAATGCAAGTCAGAACCACAATATCACTTTATACCTGTTGGAATGGCTATTAACCAAAAGATAAATAACGTGTTGAAGAGGAGGTTGAGAAAAGGGAACCCCAGTACTCTGCTGCTGGGATTGTAAATTGCTACAGGCACTATGGAAAACGGCATTAGTGGTTCCTAAAAGTATTAAGAATAGAGCTACCATATTATTCAGGAATTCTTCTTCTGGCTATATACCTGAAAAATATGAAAACACTACTTTGAAAACATACATGTACCCCTTTGTTCATTGCAGCATCATTTATAATAGCTCAGATACAGAAATAATCTAAGTATCCATCGGTAGATAAAGAATGGACAAAATGATTAAAGTTAAAGATGTGGTATAAACAGTTAACCCTTTAACAACCCAGGTTTGAGCTGCTTGGGTCTGCTCATAGGAGGACTTTTCTCAGTAAAGGTACAGTTGGCCCCCTATGTCCCTGGGTTTCAAATTTATGGATTCAGCCAGCCACGTAGAAA
Source organism: Mormoops blainvillei (assembly GCA_004026545.1). Lineage (NCBI taxonomy): Eukaryota > Metazoa > Chordata > Mammalia > Chiroptera > Mormoopidae > Mormoops > Mormoops blainvillei. The sequence continues at coordinate 440,372 of PVJD01000111.1, forward strand.
ACAGTATTTTCCATCTGAGTTTGAGAATCTGCATATGCAGAGGGCCTACTTAAGTTATTCACAGATTTTCAACTGCATGAGGGTCTGTGCCATAAAAAGATGAAATTTGTCATTTTCAACAACATGGATGGATCTTGAGGGTATTATGCCAAGTGAAATAAATTAGAGGGAAAAGGACAAAAACACAATTTCACTCCTGTGGAATATAAAACAAAAAGAAACAAAAGAGTAAAACAAAAACTCATAGATCAGGCAACAGATTGGTGGTTGTCTGAGGGGAGGGGAAGGATGGGGGAAGGGCAGAATAGATAATGGAGCCAAATATATGGTGATGGATGGAAACTGGACTTTTGGTAGTGTATACAGATATCAAATTATAATGTTATATACCTGAAACTTACATAAGGTTATTAACCAATGTTACCTCAATTAAAAAAGGAACCCTTCCTTTAAAAAAAAAAGTGTGTATTTACTTGATAGATCATGATCAAAAAAGGTATAATTGAAATGTAAATCTTCTTTATCCCCACCTTCATTCCCTTGTGTGTGGCTCCTCTTCTCAGAGATAACGACCCATAATAGTTTCTTGTGTATTTTCAGATTCAGTCACATATACAAAGATAAATGGGACAAAGATATTCCCTAGTTTTTAAACAACTCCAGTGGTAGCATACTATATACTCTGAGATATAACTTGGTTTTTTTTCCTCTTAACAGGCTGTATTTCTTTTAAGAGCTAAATAATAATCTATTGAATGGATTTGTTTTGATAGATAAATTTTTTCCTGATCTTTTCCTCTTGCTATTAAAATAGCATATCTTTTCCCACATGTGAAAGTATAGCTGTAGGATAAATTTTTATAAAAGGAATAGCTGGGTCATGAAGAATGTGCATTTTGTTTAAATTGCTTTCTGTTTTTATCTCCTTTTCAACACAAAACTGTATTTTCAAAACCTTTTTGATCTTTTCCTTGGAAAGTTTTAAATTTATTTTCCAGTTTTCTTATGAGTGAATCTTCATTTGTTTAGGAGTCATTTCTGTGAACCCATTCTATTCTTTACTGTGTTTTTTTAATTGTGTTACTTGACTACAGAAATTATGTTGCAAGTATTTTTCCCTTTGTCATTTGCTTCTTAATTTTATTGTTTATGCCTGTGTACCCAGTTTAAAGATTTTACAGAAAGTTTATTAGTCTTTTTTTAATATTTTCTGGATTTTGAACCATGCTTTAATAGTCCTCCAATGATGAGATTATTTAAAGCAAAGAGCAAATACACCCCTCGCTTTTTCTCCTACTTTTATGATTTTGTTGTTTGCATTTAAATTGTTGAGCCAACTAGAATTTATTTTGGTGTAAGAATAAGGTAGGGATTCAACTTATTTTTTCCTTAAGAAATGAGTTATTTACAAACATGGAATGATTCAGACATATTGTGCAGTAAATTTTTATATATCTGAACTTTTTAACTACTTTATTGTGCCTAGGCTTTATAGGAAATACAGTATTTATGATACCTGGTAAAGCCAATGCCCTTCTTCACAAATAACTGTTTTTAAAAATTGTTTCCTTTTTTTATGTTGGCCTCTTATTTTTTCATGTGAATTTAAATTGGTCTTTTCTTAGGGCATAAAAAATGTCCATATGTTGTTTTACTACTGTGTGAATTTATAGATTATTTAGTAAGAATTGATTTTTTATTATTAGTCTATCATTTATTTACATTGTCTTTTGGTCCTTTTTAACATTTTATTTACATTGCTCTTAAAGATTTAAGTTTATGTCTAGTATTTTCTTTTTCTTGCTGTTATAAACAGAATCCTTGCTGGCTGTTGTATGTGCGTGCGTGTGTGTGTGTGTGTGTGTGTGTGTGTGTGTGTTTTAATTTAAATTATATTTTATTGTTTATGTTATTACAGTTGTCCCAATTTTTCACCCTTTGCCCCCCCCTCCACTAAAACCCCCTTCCCAGCTCCCTCAGGCAATCCCCGCACCATTATCCACATCCATGGGGCATGCATAGATTTTCTTTAGCTACAATATTCCCTCTGCTGTACTTTACATCCCCATGACTATTTTGCAACAACCAATTTCTACTTCTTAACCCCTTCACCTTTTTCACCCATCCCCCCATCCGCCTCCCACCTGGCAACTGGAAATATGTTCTCAGTATCTGTGATTCTGTTCCCGTTCTGCTTGTTTATTTTGTTTTTTAGATTCAATTTTGATAGATATTTATTGCCATTTTATTCATATTTTTTATCTTCTTTAAGAGGACCCTTTAACATTTCATGTAATACTTGTTTGTTAGTAGTGAACTCTTTTAGCTCTTTACCTGTCCTTCAGTTCTAAATGAATTTAGAAATGAATTCTAAATGAATTCTAAATGAATTTTTGCTGTATAGAGTAATCTTGATTATAGGTCCTTGCTATACCTGTCCTTCAATTCTAAATGAATTTAGAAATGAATTCTAAATGAATTCTAAATGAATTTTTGCTTTATAGAGTAATCTTGATTATAGGTCCTTGCTTTTCATCACTTTGAATATTTCTTACCAATCCCTTCTGGCATGCAAAGTTTCTTTTGAGAAATCAGCTGGCAGTCTTATGGGAGCTCCCTTGTAGGTATCTTACTGCTTTTCTCTTGATACTTTTAAGATTCTCTCTTGGTCTTTAACCTTTGGCATTTTTATTATGATGTGTTTTGGTGTATATAGCACAGGAACTCCAAACCTAAACTGGGAGCTTCTTAAGTATTTGTGATATTCTGAAAAAATCACCTGGAGGACTAGCAGATGTGGACATGCCATTTATTACTCACTTTACAGGGACATGCACAGATGGTGGCAGGTTGGTGTGAGAGAGACCACACCTTCTCCATTCTAAGGCTCATTATAAGGGTCCCAGACAAAGGCAGCATGGGTCCAGGTTGCCCAAAACTGTGTGTTCTGGAGCTACATTACATCAGTGCATACATGCAGATGGAAAAGTTCAAGAAGCAGTTACAGGACAAGAAGCTACTCCCAAAAGGAGATTGGGAAGGAGTTATAATCCATTCCCAAACCAGTACACATTCCTTCTGGCCAGAGACCCTCTGACTAGCCCTCAGTCATGGGAGGGGAAGGGCCGTGTATTGACACCACATTTGGTTTGGGCTAATTTGGGTTCATCTTGTTTGGGACTCTGTGCTTCCTGGACTTGTATGCCTATTTCTTCCTTCACCAAGTTAGGAAAGTTTTCTGTCATGATTTTTTTCAAATAGTTTTCAGTATCTTCCTCACTCTCCTCTCTTTCTGGCACCCCCATTATGTGAATGTTGGTATGCTTGAAGTTGCCTCAGAGGCTCCTTACACTGTCCTCATTTCTTTTTATTCTTTTTTCCTTTTGTTGTTCTGATTGGGTGTTTTTTTGCTTCCTTATATTCCAAATTGCTGATTTCATTCTTGGCTTCATACACTCTACTGTTGATTCCCAATAAATTGTTCTTCATTCCAATTAATATATCCTTCCTTTCTGACTGTTTCTGTTTTATGTTTTTTTTTATGCTGAAGTTCTCTCTGAGTTCATCCCTCTTCCCCTAACTTCACTAAGCATGTTTGTAACCAGAGTTTTGTACTCTGCATCTAGTAGATTGTTTATCTCCATTTTGTTCAGCTCTTTTCTTGGAGTTTTGTTCCAGTCTTTCATTTGGACCATGTTTCTTTGTCTTCTTATTTGGCAACCTCCTTGTGGTTGTTTAGAAACACAGGTAGAGCTGCTGTGTATTAGGCAGAGCTGCTATGACTCCATGGCAGAGTGGCCTAATGTAGTAAGTATTCTGTAGGGCCACCCCATCACCCAAGCTGGGCACTTGAAGTGCACCTGCTGTGTGGGCTGTGTACTCTCTCTTGTAGTTGAGCCTTAATTTCTGTTGGCAGGTCAGTGGGAGGGATTTACCCAGGCTGATCATCTTCAAGGATTGGCTGTGACCACTGACCACTAACTTCTGACCACCATCGAGGATCAGTTGTGCATGGGCCCACTCCACAGAGCAGGACTTAAGCAGGGCTCTGGTGCTTGCTTATTGCACCTTTTAAGTGTGTCGCTTGTGGAGGTGGTCGGGTGGTGGTGCTTCGACATGGTCTCTAGCTATACACTGGGTTTTAGGCTCTGTGGCCTCCCAAGAAGTGCAGGCCAATGTCAGACACTGCCTGTGTTCTGTCCAGGACCACCCCAGTGTAGGCTACAAAGCGATCTGCATTTGGCTGCTATTTGTGCTGGGCTTGGAGGAGGCCAAGCGGTAAACCAGTGCCAGCTGCTGCTAGTGCCAGGCCTGGGGCCACTTAGCAAAAGTTATAGGGCTTGCTGAGACCTGATGTGGCTTGTTTGAGAGAATTTAGGAAAATCTAAAGCCTGGGCCAAGACAAGCCTTTTCTATGGAAAATCTACTGGAAACAGCTTGGGTGGGCCTTGAAAGTTGGGTGGGGCAGAACCTCAGGGAATCACCAGGGTGGGGCAAACATTGTGAGTCAGGTTGATGGAGTCTCCGATAGGGCGCCTGCCGGCCAGCTCTGCTGGGGGGGCATGTGGGGGCTCAAAACAGAAACAGTGGCCTCTGCCAGCACTTCTGTTTTGGAGAAAGCTGCTCCCCAGCTCTTGCACTGATGCTAGACACTTCAGTTTCTCTCCGTATACCTCTGGGGCCCGTCAGGCTGCTGCCATGGAGCTGGAGCTCGAAAGGAGTGCATCCAGTTAAGTCTGTATGTGGACTCTTTAAGAGGAACTGCCTGGGACTCCAGAAGTTTCTGTCTTCCATGCTGGTTTGTATCGCTGGAAGTTATGGGAACCCTGGGCTGTGGGGCCTGGTGTGGGGCTGGGACCTCTGACTCTCAAGATATTCCTCCTAGTTTTTATCTGCAATATGTGGGTGTGGGACCAGCCTGCTCCATGTCTCTGTCCCTCCTACCAGTCTTGATATGGTTCCTTTAGTTCCATTGTTGTAGAACCTCCATTCAGCACGATTTCTGGCTGTTTTTAATGATGGTTACTCTATAATTTAGTTGTAACTTTGATGTGGTTGTACAAAGAGGCAAGCCATGTCTGCCTATACCACCATCTTGACCTGAAGCCTGGTTATTGTTTTTATTTACTATGAAAGGGCTGTTGGTTTTTTGCATAGAAATTATAATGGCTTACTGAATTCTGTTTCTATTGCAGTTTTTCAGTTTATTCTATGTCAGATTTTTATTTGCCAGTTTTTAAATCAACAAGTAGGTTTTCTCAAAAGAACCAGAATATCTTCATGATCATTTTATTGTTTTTTGTAGGAGTAAAAGGCCAAATTAAATTTTTTAAAAAACAGAAGAATGAAGAGAGTTAATATGGTTATAATGGCCATTGCCTTTAAACATCCAACTTCTTTCAGTGGCCCATATACTGGAGATAAGATCCTGACCAGTGTTGGAGATAAGACCAGGCTGTACCTCCTTTCTAAAGATGAAGGTCATTCTGTGCCTGGCTTTAGCAGTAAGGTTTTTGGTTTTTGTTTAAGAATAGGAAAAATGCTTCAGTAGAAAACTAAACCATGAGAAATAGAGTTTTGGCTTAATTTTAGTTTAATTAGTTCTGATTAATCTAATGTAATAGAGTAATAAATACAGTGAGAGAAACTAAGTGGGAAAATTATTTTAGATCCAAGACAAATTTTCATGCCATAATTACACCAATATTTGAAAACTGAACATGTAATTTATATAACTTTACAGAGACTTTTAAAAATCACATGTAGTTAATATAGGTATATTAAGTATTGCAGTACTGGAACAGCACTGAAAGAGCACTTCACAAACTTCGACATGCATACTTCTGGCGATCTTATTAAAATTCAGAATCTAATTCTGTGGGTCCGGAGTCAGCCCTGAGGTTATATATTTCTAACAAGTTCTAGATGATGCTGATGTTGTTGGTCCCACACCATACTTCAAGTAACCAGGTACTAAATAACCAATCACTTTAATATGGTTATTTAGTAAGTTAAACTCCATGAGCTAAAAATTAAATGGGGTGGATTGACCACATGCATCAATCCTTTTTCTACTACAGTCAGTCTCACTGCTTATTCAAATGGATTGCATTTATAGACTCAGTGTGATGCCCCTACCTCCCTAGTGTGTACCCTCTACTTCAAGGGGCATGACCACAGCTCTTCCTCCCACCACATTTCTCATGCTTTTATTCATGTGATTCCTTGAGTCTGGGCTGCCCTTCTTCACCTATTTAGTACTTCCCATCCTTCAAGACCCAACTCAGATCCTAGTTTTAGAATATCTTTTCAACTACTTTAGCTTACTGTGATCTATTTTTTTTTCTTTAAGCGCTTACTGTTTCTTACAATCATTATTTTACTTTTATGTCTGTTGGTTTGTATCTCTAGTTAGATTGTCGACTTCTTAAAGATAAGGTCAATCTTAGACATTTTGCACTTCCCACATGACCTGTCCTCTTGGATAGCTAAGAGCAATTTGGACAGTGTCTCTGAATCTATAATCTTTGTCTCTTAAAAAACTGTGTCTATCCCTGTATTCTTTTTCTCAGTGAGTGCCGGAAACCTAATAGTCATCCTTAATTTCCTCTGCTCTAAATCCACTCTTTCACCAGATCCTGTCCTTCTACTTGGGAAAATATTCCCTGATGTTTTCCTGGAACCAGAGATGTATATGAAAGAAACACAAAACAAAACACCTTTATTGACATCTCTTTGCTTTCAGCATGAAACAAAGTCTCACTTGGCCTGGCCTCCATCCACATCTGTAAACTGTTCATGTATTATCAGTTGTTAAAATCACCTTTGTTTGAATTTATTCTTTTTGCTCTAGTTGACCTCTATTAAAAACAAGACAAAAACAACAGCCAAAAACCGCTTGTTAATAACGCAGAAAGACGTTGGCCTGATCACCTTATTAAAAGCAATAGGGATTAGGCAAATCACTGTTTAGATATTAATGGATTTACTTTTTAAACTTCTGTTTTACTTTATTTAATTTAATTAATTTATTTATCTTCCACCCAAAGATATATCCATTGATTTTAGAGAAAAATAATGGGGTTTGGAGGGCAGGGTAGAGAGAAAGAACAAAACCGATGTGAGAGAGAAACATTGATCAGCTGTCTCCTATGTGCCCCAACTGGGTATTGAACCCACAACGTAGTTATGTGCCCTGACTGGGGATCAAACCTGCAACCTTTTGGTGTTCAGGACCCAACCAACCCTCCAACCAACTGAGCCACCTGGGCAGGGCATAAACAACTTTGTTATACTTCTAAAATTAAGCACACACAGTGAAATATAAAATTATGTTTTTATATAGGTTTATGTCATTATTCAAAAATTGTGTAAGCTTCAGATTTACAAAAGAATTGATCTGAAAATACAGAGTTCCCATTTACTCCTTCGCTTCTGTCAGTTATTAACATTTCTTTTTGATGTACTTTTGGTACAGTTGATGACCCAGTATTGATACATTTTGACTAAAGTTCATAGTTTACATTAGAGCTCATTTTTTGTGTTGTACAATTCTCTGGATTTTAACAAATCAGTAATGCTGTGTATTCACCATTTTACTACCACACAGAATAGTTTCACTGCTGTAGAAATCCCTTGTTGCATCTGTTTATTCGAGTGCACCACCTTTCTCCAATCCCTGACAACCAGTAATTTTTTTTTACTGTGTTCATATTTTGCTTTTTCGAAAATGTAATATAGTTAGAACCGTATAGTATGCAGCCTTTTCAAATTGGTTTCTTTTCACTTAGCAGTGTGCATCTAAATTTTCTCCTCTTTTTGTCTTGATAGCTTATTTATTTTTATTGCTGGATATTCCATTGTATGGATTACCACAGTATTATTTATTTATCTATTGAAGGGCATCTTGGTTGCTTCCAAGTTCTGGTAGTTATGAATAAAACTCTACAACATTCATGTGCAGGTTTTTGTTTGGACATAGGTTTTCAACTCATTTGAGGAAATACAAGAGAGCATGATTGCTGAGTCATATGGTAAGAGTATGTTTAGTTTTGTAAGAAAGATGATACCATGCCAACACTAATGAAAAGAAAGTAGGAGTAGCTTTATTTTCAGTCTAAGCAGACTTTGGAACAATGAAAATTATCAGGGATGGAGGACATTACATTATAATAAAAGGTCTAATTCTCTAAGAAGAACCAATAATCTTTAATATGCCTAATGACAGAGCATCAGAATATGTTCCCTCCCACCAGCAATGAATGGGAGTTCCCTGCATCCTTGTTAGCATTTTATGTTGTCAGGTGTGTAGTGACATATCATTGTTTTAATTTGCAATTCCTAAATGACAATATGATGATGATCATCTTCTCATACGCGTACTTACCATCTGTATATTTTCTTTGGTGATGTTCAGATCTTACGCACATTTTAAAATTATATCGTTTTCTTATTACTGAGTTTTAGGAATATTTTGAATACTTTGCATAACAGTCCCTTGTCAGAAATGTGTTTTACAAGTGTTTTCTTCCAGTTTTTTCATTTCTCTTGATAGGGTCTTTAACAGAGAAGTTATTAATTTCAATGAAGTCCACTTTACCAGTTTTTTCTTTCATGGATCAGGCATTTGGTGTTGTGTCTTAAAAGTTGGTTTCAAACCCAGGGTCACCTAGACTTTCTCATGTATTATTTTCTAGGAGTTTTGCATGTTACATTTAGGTCTGTGGTCCATTTTGAGTTAATTTTTATGAAAGGTATAAGGCCTGTCTAGAACAGATTTTTCATTTTTTGCATGTAGATAGATGTCCCCTTGCTTCAGCACCATTTGTTGAAAAGACTCCTTTCTCCACTGAATTGTTTGTTTCTTTAACAAAAGATTACTCGACTAGTTGTGGTTTTATTTTTACTCTATTGATATATATATATATATATATATTCTTTTTTTTAACCCATACCACACTGTCTTGATTTCTATAGCTTTATAGTAGCTAATAAAGTTGAATAGTGTCAGTCTTCTGATTGTGTTCAATATCCTGTTGGCTTTTCTGGGTCTTTTGTCTTTCCATATAAACTTGAGCATTAGTTTGTTGATACTCACAAAAGAACTTACTGAAATTTTGATTGGCATTACATTGAGTCTGTGGATCAATTTAGGAAGAACTAACATTTTGATCATATTGATTCCTCCAATCCCCATATATGGGATATCTTTGATTTTTTTCATCTCAAAGTTGTGTAATTTTCTTCATCTAGACCTTGTACATATATTAGATTTATACCTAAATATTTCTTCTCCTGCCTCTTTTTTTTGTCTGCTAATATAAATGTTTATATTATATTAAATGTGTATAATATAAATTTGGAGGGTTTTTTGGTCCCTGTAAACAACAATGTCATCTGGGAACAAAAGCAGTTTTATTTCTCCCTTCCCAATCTGTATACCCCTTCCTCCCTTTTCTTGTCGTACTGTAGTAGCTAGGGCATCCAGTTTGGTGTTAAATAGGAGTGCTGAGAGAGGACGTACTTGCCCTCGGTCCTCATTTTAATGGAAAAGCATCTAGTTTCTCACAATTAAATGTGATATTGGCTCTAGGGTTTTTGTTGAAGTTTTTTATCAAGTTCAGGAAATTCCCCTGAATTCCTAGTTTGCTGAGTTTTTGTCATGAATGGCTGTTGGAGTTTTATCAAATTATTTTCCTTGCATCTACTGATACGATCGTATGATTTTTCTCCAGTTTGTTGATATGATGGATTACATTAATTGATTTTCGAATGTTGAACCAATCTTTCATACCCAGGATAAATCACATTTGTTTGTAATATATAATGCTTTTTATACACTGTTGGATATAATTGCTAGTATTTTGTTGAGTATTTTTGCATCTTTGTTTGTGAGAGATGTTGATTTGTAGTTTTCCTTTCTTGTAATGGCTTTAGTTTTGGTATTAGGTCAATGCTGTCCTAATAGAATGAGCTAGAAATTATTCCCTCTCTATTTTCTTAAAAGATTATAGAAAACAGGCAGAATTTCTTTCTTAAACATTTGTTAGAATTCACCAGTGAACCACTTGGGCCTAGTACTTTCTATTTTGAAAGCTTATTAATTATTGATTCAGTTTCTTAAATAGATTTAGGCCTGTTCAGATTATCAATTCTCATATGAGTTTTGTTAGATTTTTATCTTTTAGAAAATTAGTCCATTTCACTTAAGTTGTCAAATTTGAGGGCATAGAATTGTTCATAACATTCCTTTATTTTCCTTTTAATGTCCATAGGATCAGCATTGACGTCCCCTTTTTCATGTTATTTATTAGTGATTTGTGTCTTCTATTTTTCCTTGCTAATAACTATGCTAGAGATCAATTTTATTGATCTTTTCAAAGAACAAGACTTTTTCATTTTATTGATTTTTGTTCCTGTTGATTTCTTTTTTTACAATTCATTGATTTATGCAAATTTTTATTTCATTATTTCACTTTCTTTGAATTTAGTTTACTTTTTCTAGTTTCTTGTTGAAAGATTAGATTATTGTTTTTAAACTTTTTTTTTCCTAATATATGCATTCAGTGCTATATACATTCCTTTAAGCACTGTTTTTACTACCTCCCAAGTTTTTTTAAAAGTTGTTTTCGTTTCATTTAGTTGACAATATTTTTAAATATCTCTTCACTTGTTTTTTGACCTGTATATCCTTTAAAAGTGTGTTGTTTATTCTCCAAGTATTTGGGAGTCTTTCCAGAGATCTCTCTTAATGATTTCTAGTGTATTACTATTATAGTTTTGAGAGTATATTTTGTGTGATTTTTGTTCTTTTAAATTTTTTAAAGTATGTTGTGGCCCATTATGTGGTCTGTTTTGGTGGTTGTTCATGTGAGCTTGAGAAGAATGTATATTCTGCTGTTGTTGGATGAAATAATTAATAGATGTCAGTTATACCCAGTTGATTGCTATTGCTGGTGAGTTCAACTATGTCCTTACTGATTTTCTGCCTCTTAAACTGTCCATTGCTTATAGAGGGGTCTTGAAGTCTCCAACTGTCATAGTGGATTTATCCTTTTCTCCTTACAATTATGTCAGTTTTCACCTAAGGTATTTTGATGCTCCGTTATTAGGTACATACACATTAAGGATTATTGTGTCATCTTGGAGAATTTACCCTTTTTTAGTATATAATGCTCCACTCTGTCCTGATCATTTTTCTGCTCCAAAGCTGGCTTTGTATGAAATTATTATAACTACTCCAACTTTCTTCTGATTAGTGTTAGCATGGTATATCTTTCTTCATCTCTTTACTTTTAATCAATATGTATCTTTATATTTAAAGTGAATTTCTTCTAGATAGCATATATTTGGATCTTGTTTTTATATCCACTCTGACAGTCTCTGTCTTTCAGTTGGTGTATTTAGGCCATTGACGTTTAAAGTTATTATTGATACAGTTGGATTAATATCTGCCATACTTATTTTCTAGTCATTGACTCATTTTTTTTGTCTTTGTTTTTTGTCTTCCACTTTTTTCCTGCCTTTGGTTTTAACGGAACATTTTATATCTTTTTTCTCACTTAGCATATCGATTATATTTTTAGAGGTTATTATTAATTGCAAATATGTATTTGCAATTAATCCAAGCTTTCTTTCAAATAATACTAGAGCACTTCAGCCCTTGGCTGGTGTGGCTTAATGAATTGAGTGCAAAGGGTTACTGGTTCGATTCCCAGTCTAGAGTACATGCCTGGGGTGTGTGAGAGGCAACCACACATTGATGTTTCTCTCCCTCTCTTCTCTTCTCTAAAAATAAAAAAAAAATATTTAAAAAATAATGATACTGTAGCACTTCACATGTATTTGGTTGGTCAAAAAGTTCATTGGGTTTTAAAGTAAAAGACACAGTTTTCATTTTCACCAATAACTTTTACTGAACAATATAGTCACCATTTTGTTCCACTACCTTCTGCCATCTTTCAGGCAACTTCATGAGTCCGTCTTCCCAAAACTTTTTATCTTTTTGAGCAAAGAACTGTTCTAGATGCCTTTTGCAGTCTTCCAGGGAATTGGAATTTCTTCCATTAAGAGAGATTTGTGAAGACTGAAATAAATGGAAATCCAAAGGTGCAATGCCTTTGGATACAGTGGATACAGTGGATGAATCAGAACTTCCCAGCTAAGCTGTAACAGTTTTTGCCTGGTTATCACCATAGAGGCATGTGGTCTTGGGTTATCCCAATGGAAGATTATACGTTTTCTGTAGACTAATTCTGGACACTTTTTGTTGAGTGCTGCTTTCAGTTGGCCTAATTGGGAACAGTACTTTTTGGAATTAATCATTTGGTTTCCCGGAAGGAGCTCATAATAGAAGAATCCCTTCCAATCCCACCACGTACATGACATCACCTTCTTTGGAGGAAGATCGGCCTTTTGTGTGGCTACTGGTGGTTCATTTCAGTTGCCCCATGATCCCTTCCATTCCACATTATTGTAAAGTAGCCACTTTTTGTTGTCTGTCACAATTTGTTTTAAAAACAGAATCTTTTCTTATGTTTAAATAGAGAAATGCATGCGGAAATATGGTGAAGGAGGGTTTTTTTTCACTTAACTTATGTGTAACCCAAAAATGAAAGGAATTAACATAACTGAGCTGGTGTAAAACACTTGATTTGGGTTTTTTGAGTATGTTGTCTGTCTCCCACTTGGTATACTGTTGATCATTTTCAGTGTCTCTATTTGGTCACTGTCAACTTCAACTGGTCTACCCAACTGTGGGGCATCATCCAGTGAGAAATCTCCAGCATGAAACTTTGCAAACCACTTTGACATGCTTGATCAACCACAGTACCCTCTCCATACACTGCACAGATCTTTTTTTGCATTTCAGTTGTGTTTTTACTTTTCTTGAAATAAAACATAATATGCCAAAAATGTTGCTTGTTTTCTTCCATCTTCAGCATTAAAATGGCTACACAAAAATTCACCAATTTTGATGTCTTTTTTAAATGCGTGCTGATATGACAGCTGTCACAGTACAATCTGACAAAATTGTTTCAAATTAAGTTAAAGACAACAGCACGACTGGTGCCATCTTGTGGGGGGGACATGATGGAACTTTTTGGCCAACCTTATAGTACCAAGTTACTTTGTAACAGGGTACTCTCCTGATTCTTCCTTCCTGTCTCTTTTCACATTGCTGTGATTCATTTCACTTATTAATAAACTATAATCATTCAATGCATATGACAGCTATTTTTAACAAACTATTATCTGTTAGATCTGTTAAAAATAATAAAATGTGTTATTTTACCTTTGTGTATTTTTCCTCTAATGTTCTTCCTTTTTTATCCAGATTCACATTTCTTAGTATAGTATCTTCCTTCTTTCTGACCAATTTCTTTTAACATTTCTTGCAAGACAGGTCTACTGACAACAAATTTCCTTGGTTTATATTTGCCTAGGAAGTCTTTACTTCACCTTCAGTTTGAAAGTAGTTTTGCTGGATACAGAATTGTGTAGATTGGTGAGGTTTTTTTCTTTCAAACTCTAATTTCATTCTACTCTTGCTTGCATGGTTTCTAAAGGAAAGTTTGGTGTAATTCTCATCTTTCTGTACTTAATTGTCCCACGCTTCTTGGATATTCTTTCCTCTTGGCATTTCAGTTTTGGAAGTTTCTATCGACACTTCTTCAAGCACACAGCTTTTATTTCCTTTGGTTGTTTGCAATCAATTGATGTCCCCATCAAAGGCATTTTTAAATTTCTCTTACAGTTTTTTTGATTTCCAGTATATCCTTTGATTATTTCTTAGTATTCCCACCTCTCTGCCTACATTACCCATCTGTTCTTGCATGTTGTCTATTTTTCCCATTAGATTCCGTAGCATATTAATCATAGTTATTTTAAATTCCTAGTCTGATAATACCTACATCCTCGCAATATCTAAGTCTGGTTCTGATGCTTGTTTTGTCTCTTCAAATTGTGCTTTTTAATATGCCTTGTAATTTCTTTTAATTTAAAATGGGACATGATGTACTAGGTAAAGCTTTTAGTGTGTGGTTTTGTTTATCTGGTTAGAGATAGACTGTATATTATTCTAGGCAGTAGCTATAGGTGTCAGAGGCTAACATTTCCTTTGGCATCTTTGTTTTTGTCTCCCCTATTTTAGGTTTTCTTAGTTATTTTTTAAATAAGTTCTAAAAATGCAGTTTTTTAATTTATATTGCCCTGTTATACTAGAACCCTATTGATGTAGTGGTTAGGTATTAAGTGGGGAGAGAGTGCTAATTATAGATCTGTGATTACATTTCAGTGTTTTAGTGCACCCCTGCCCTTGGTTTGTCTTCTCAGTCCCCTCCGCCTGCCTTACCCCATACGAGAGACAGGAAGGCTAGGAAGGTCCAGAGTTTGGCATTTCTATTCCCCTAGGTCAGTTAGTCTATGATAAAATAGTTTCTCTTGAGGGCAAGCCTTGTTAGGAAGAACAGATTGCCCCATGCACATTTCAAAATGGCTGCTTTATCTCTTGCCCTGACAGATCTCTTACCCTGCCAGCAGCACAAGGAGGTTTTCCTTCAGTTTCACTGTGAGAATCTGGTAGAGCTCATGGGGGTAAAACCCAAAAAAGTATAGCATATGGCCGCCCCGCCCCGCCCGCCGCGCCCCCCTCCCCGCCCACACACACCCCTCCTGGAGCCTTTAACTTTCAAACCAGTTCACACTGAGATGCTAACAATTTAACAATTACAGTTTAGGTTTCCCTACTCCAGTACTGGTTCCCACAGAGGTTTCTTTCTGTTTTTATGCTTCTACCCCAGTAAGTTGTGATTCTCTGTCACAACTTGTCATTTACAGGGAAAGCAATTTGCCCTGTGACCTCAATTCTTTGATGGATCTAAGAGGGGTTGCTGATTTTCAGTTTGATTAACTTTGCTCTTTTTTAAAAAAAGATTTTATTTATTTTTACAGGGTAAGGGAAGGAGAGAAACATCGATGTACAAGAGAAACATCGATTGGTTGCCTCTCTCACACCCCCAACCAGGAACCTGGCCTGCAGCTCAGGCATATGTACCCTGATTGGGAATTGAACTGGCAGCCTTTCAGTTTGTAGGCCAATGCCCAAACCATGAGCCACACCAGTTAGGACCACTTTGTTGTTAATGTGCATGGGAGTGATGATTTCCAAGCTCCTTACCTGATGGACGAGATATTGTCTTATGACTTTTGATAGGTTATATTTTCATTATTAATCAATTCAAAATATTTTCTTAATATCTCTTGTGATTCATTCTTTTGACATATGGATTTTTAAAATTCCATCGTATTAAAAAAAACACTCTTTCAATTCCATAAAATTTTTGAAATTTGTTTTATGGCTTAGCATATGTTTTGTCTCAGTATTATGTAACATATGCACTTGAAAAGAATATATTTTGTAGTTGTTGAATGTATTTTTCATAAATGTCAATTAAGTTAAGATGGTTGATGGTGTTATTCACATCTTTGTTTTTACTTAATTTTTTTTCCCAGTTCTGCCAATTGCTCAGAGAGGAGTGCTGTTAATTTGCTTTCTCCTTTATTTTTGTTCATTTTGTATCATGTGTTTTGAACCTCTGGTGTTAGGTGTATACATATTAATAATTGTTGTTTTCCTCATGAATTGACCCTTAGTCATTATGGAATGTTCTGCATTGTTTCTGGTAATACTCTATACCTTGAAATCTACTTGACATGAAATTAATATAGTCCCTCCATCCTTCTTATGCTTTACCGTTTCTTTTCTACTTTCAGTCTCTTGTGGATCTTGCGTTTTTATTCATTCTGACACTCCCTAGCTTTAAATTAATGTTTAGTCAATTTACATTTAATATAATTTTTGAGAAGGTTATGGTTCCCATAGAGATTATACCTTACTTATTAAAGTTAATATTATACCGTGTTATGTTAAACATAAGAACCTATGTGTGTCCATATAGGTCCATCACTAACCCCATCCTATAAGCTACAGGCATCATGTATTATAGTCACATACATCGTTAACCCCACAATATAGTATTAAAATGTTTTGCTTTAAGCACTCATGCATTGTATAGAAATGAAGAGGAGAAAATAGGCTTTTAAATCTCCTCATTTACCACTTCTAATATTATTGATTCTTTTTTTTTTTTTCTTTTTGAAAATTCCAAATTTACATCTATAACATGTACCCTCAACCTGAACAACTTAAAAAACATTCTTAAAGTGTCAGTCTACTGATTAGGAGTTCTCTTAGTTTTTATTTATCTGGATATAAGTATTTTGTCTTTATTCTTGAGGGGGAGGGTATTGTTTTGGGAATAGAATTCTGGATTTCCTGGGTTGGTTTTTTTTTTTTTTCTTTCTTTCTCTCAGCTAAAGATGTCACACCACTACTGTTTGTTCTTTGTCATTTCTAATTCAAAGTCATTGTGCATATGTATGCTTGTTCCTCTTTTATGTGTTGTTATTTTTCTCTGGTTGATTTTTAGACTTTCTTTTTTATCTTTAATTTTCAGTAGTTTGAGCCTGTTTTTGGGTTACTGCTTGGGATTCCCAGATCTTTCTTGATCTTTTCTTTTCACCAAACTTGGGACCTTTTCCCATTACTTAATAAAAAGTTTTTTTTTCCCTTTTTCTCCTCTTCTGGAACTCCTACTAAATGTGTCTTAGACCTTTTAGTACTGTTCCGTGGATCCCTGAGGCTTTTTTTCTTTTTTGGTCTTTTTCAGATTGGATACTTTCTCTTAGTCTATCTTCAAGTTCACTGACTCTTATTGTCATTACTACTATATTCTATATCCATCAAGCAAGTTTTTGGGGATTTTTGTTTGTTTGTTTTGTTTTACTTCAGGTATTTATTAGTTCTGGATGTCCTTCTTTAAAAAAGTGATTTTCTTTTTTTGAGATTTTTCTGTATGTTTATTCTTTATGAGCATCTTTGTGTCCATTAGCATTATTATAATAACTGCTTTAAAATCTTTGCTAAATCCAGATGTTTCATCTTGCAGTTGGTCTCCATAGATTGCCTTTTTTGAGTATTGAGTTTTGTTTCCTATTTCTTTATAGATCTGCTAACTGGGATTTTATTCTGAACCTTATAAATGATACCTTGCAAAGCCTCTGGATTGTGTTATATTCCTGTAGCGAGTGTTAATTTATACAGTTTTGTTTTAGCATAGTTTAATTAGTTCAAAACTGCAAAATCTGCCTCCTTTATAGAGGGCAGCAGCTAAAATATTAAGATTCTATGTTTAACTGCAGTGCCTTGAGCCTGTCCTGTGTATCAGAGTTTCAGTAATCAGCCTGAGAGTTTAGTTTATTCATGTACATATTTGGGATTTTCCTCCTTTGATTTTTTCCTCCTCAGTATTTTCCCCTTAAGTACTTTGTGGCTGCTGTGATTGTTCCTAACTCTGTTCTTTAATTCTTCATGCCACCAAGGATGTGGGTTTTTTTTTCCTGTGTTGCAGCCACACTCCTTTACTCCTTTGGCAGCCACTAGGATCTCTCCCCAAGCTAAAAGCCATAAATTTAAACTCAGGGCTTTCCCCTCTTCCAATTATTGATGATTAATGATGGAGTAGGCAGAATACTAAATGTCCAGGTACTGCTGCACTTTGGTCCAAGAACCTGGGCAGGAAGTGAATCCAAAGTATAGATTCAGCATAATAATGTATATAACAAAATGCGATAGCTAAAACAAGAAGTTGGGGAAGGAAGATAGTAGTGGAAATTTTAGGTATGAGAAAATAAAGCAGAATTTTGTGCCTCTGGGCAGATAACACTGCCACCAAGTAAATGGACACTAAGAATAAGTATATAAAATATTTTTTTGCTACACAGTTCTTTAAGAGGTCCTTTAAATTTCAGCTTAAGCTTTCTCGGACAGCCTTCTGCTTACTTTAAGGTATTATAGGTCACAGTTTATGTAACACTACTTCCCCACCTCCTATTCTTTGTCATGGGGCCTATCGTTTTATTGTGTTACTTTTATACTTTCAAAACATAAAATAATCTTCGTAACATGTATTACTGTTTGTAATATTTTTAAATAGCGCTACACTGTAAACTCCACAAGAAGAGGGACCATGTTTTTCTATGCCCAGCGCCTAACCCAGTGCCTAACATGTTAGATGCTTATAATCTGCCCATATTTGTTAAGAAGTGAATGAACATATATAAATACACATACAAGCATAGATACATACACGAATACCAAGTAATGGAAAGAGTTATACACATCTATTATAGTGAATCTTAAACTCTTCAGTAGAGTTGAGTTTTGTTTGTTTTTTTAGCCTAGATTTTAAAGGAAGCAATAGGCATGAGTTTGAAGAAAGTTAACTGAGTTCCAAATTGGGAAGAGGAAAAGAGTGGCAAGAAGATATGGGGAAATCAGTAAAATAATATTGGCAAGAGTTAGTAACTACTTTGTAGATTAGCAATAATTTTTTTATGAATATGGAGAAAGATACCCAATCATGGGGAAAGATTTTAAAGAGTTAACTAGGCAAATAAATAGTATGGAGTCCTAGAAAATACAGAGAACAGAAATAATATGGTAAAAGTGTGAAAAGGAGAATTCAGGCAGTGATCTTGAATAATAAAACATTTGAGGCATAGAGATCAGTGATAAAAAGTAATCAAGTACTTTTTGTTCCCTCTTGCTTCTGTGTTTCAGGGTTCTCTGGTCCTCATGATAGGGAGTTAAAAGCAAGTATTTATAGGCTGTTATGATCGGATTTCTTTGTAGTGAAACTTTCTTGTTCCACAGCTCTTAGATAAGCACAAGAATACAGAGAGCATGGTGGAGCTTCTGGATTTGTATCAGATGGAGGATGAAGCCTACAGCAGCCTTGCAGAAGCCACAACTGAACTGTATCAGTATTTACTACAGCCATTCCGAGACATGAGAGAACTTGCCATGCTACGAAGACAGCAGATCAAGGTATTTTTTTAAAACCTAAATAGTAGCGTACCTGTTGCGTAGTTCTCAACCTGGCTAGCTGTGCATTTTAATTATTAGAGGAGCTTATTTAAAATGTACATATATGGCTCTCTGTTCCCAAAGATTCTAGTTTGGTAGGTTTGGGTTATATACAGTCTGAACACATTGTCTTAAAGCATCTCAAAAGACAATTATTCTGAATAGCTGGGGAGAACAGCCTAGAAAAAGTACAGTGAAAGATCCCCTCCCCACTTTCCTGTACTTCTCTCTGCCTCTGTCTCCCTTTTACTGTTTTAGGTACCATGAAGTCCTAGACTTCTTTACCAGAAGCTTTGGAACATTTGTTTTGGGAAGACGTTTTGAAAGTTATAAGGATTTAATGGTAGAGCTTTAAAATTCATGACATTTAATTTCCATGTGTAAAGTATATAATATTACATTATTTTGAAGCAAGTGCTTAAGGATTTGTTTTTATAGCTGACCTCAAGTAACTATTACTCTGTTTAAATCACATGGAAATTTTGCCAGACTAAGATATGAAAATTGTGTTTTTGCATAGTGAGTTAAGTTGGAACAAATTGCATAAGAAATGTATATCTGAGAAATTAGCAGCGGGCTCCCTCTGGAGCACGTCCACACTTTTCTTCCCTCTCACGTGAATATCTTTACTTAGGCCCTGACTCAGCAGCTCAGTTGGTTAGAGTGTCCTTGTGATATGCCAAGGTTGTCGGTTCAATTCCCCAGTCAGAGCACATAAAAGAAGCAACCAGTGAATGTATAAATAAGTGGAACAACAAATCGTTGTTGCTCTCCCTCTCTCCTTCTCTCGTCTTCAGTCTCTAAAATCAAATTTTTAAAAAAAATTTAAATTTGATTTTAGAGACAGTAGAGTAGTGATTGCTGGGGACAGGAGGTATAAGAGGACTACATGTTAATTGAAAAATATAATAAAGATTATATATTTTTAATTTTTTTAAAAGAGAAGTTAGCCATTATTCTGGGAACTTTATGATTAGGAGCAAGGATGAGTAGTATATTTGATAAGGTAAAGTATGTCTATTTTTTTCCCTTTACTAATGAATCAGGATATAGAGCAGCACAGGCTTAGTCACACAATTGGCACACACTCTCCTTTATTAATACTTTGGAAAACTATTTGGTTGTCAGTCAGTTTATCATAAGCTCAGCATTTTGGTTAAAATGATAACTTGTAAATGAGCTATAATTTTTAGACACTAGAACATCCTCCATATTTTTCAGTGAACTGTGAATGCTTGTCCATCGAGAACTTGAATGGAAGGCCATGGAGGCCCCACCCACTTACAGACTAGGCAGACATAATCTGTACAACTCAGTATTGAGTATCAGAATGTATGTGCATTTTTACTTTCATATTAATTATGTCACGATTTGACCTGAATATTAACATTAGCAAACTGATTGAACCTACTTGCCCACCAGCATTACTTCTTGCTCCATTTTTCCTGGGAAGCAGAGTATAGGTAAAGAGGAATAGACAACAAAATTTTTAAATTTGTAACTTTTTTAAAGGTAAATATGATATTTTACCATATATCTATTATTACTCCTAAATGCCCACGCACCTATGACTACTTTTTTGTGAAGTTTTAAATAGAAGTATTATTTAGTTTGCCATCTCATACAGTGTGTCAGACAAGTGTGTTAAATGGTGCTGTTACATAAAATACTTCATTTACTCCTTACAACAACCCTATATCTTAGGTGCTCTTATTGTCCCTACTTCACCGATAAGAAAACTAATGTTGGATTAGGGTGATTTATGTAACATGTTCATAGCTGGTGGAGTGCTCAAATTTAGTCTCTCTTATCCCAAAGAATTTGTTTTTTGTTTGTTTTGTTTCTATTGCATTACTGGTTACTAGTTACATTTAAGTTAGAAAATTCATACTCAGTAAAAAAGCAATTATAATTTATTTGGTAAAGTATTTGTCGTGAGTAGTACTAAAAACTATTACTTATTTTGTACATTATTATTCTGTGGATGTTTACCATAGAAATACTTAGTTCTTATGAAGATAACTTATAGCCAGCTAATTTACAATTGGAGCATTTGTTTTTGTATTTTAAAATGTATTTGTGTTACTAAATTAGGCTAGCTTTATTAATAAAAATATATTTCTGGCAAAAACTGGCAAATCTTTGAATCTTAATTTAGGAAGATCAGTTTAGTAAATTCTGTGTTATCAAGGTATAGAACTGGTGTCTAAAATAGAGGAAAATTTCATTCTGACAGTAGTGCCATTGGATGTGTTTTGTACCCTGAGCTAATTAAAAAAAAAAAATGCAAAGTAGGGAAAGCAGTTGAATGTGTATTTATATCAGTTGTAGCATTATTAGTATTCAGACTTACTCTAATGGAATATTATTTTCTTAAGTTCCAGAAGAAGAGGTATGTGTTGAATTAACTATAAATACTTTTTCTAAGTGCTAACCTACAGTGATTTTTATTATTCCAAAATTTCAGTGCTCCCATGTTTGAGAAACAGTTGCTCTACAATTGTCCTATGTGGAACCTGTTACGGCTAATTGTATTTCTGGAAGGACTTACTTCTTTCTGAAGTTTTTCTTTTCATGATTTTTTTTTCCCTTGATAAGGGATGACACTAAAACTGTGCGTATAGAGAAATTTATAGCTTTAAGTGCTTGTTAGAGAAGAAAAAAGGTCTAAAATCAATTATCCAAGCTTCCAATTTTAAGAAGCTAGTATAAAGGAGAACAAGTTAAACCCAAAGTTAAATAAAAGTAAAAAAAATTAAGAGTGGGAATCAATGAAAAAGGAATCAAGTAATAGATACAAATCAGTGAAACCAAAACCTGATTATTTGGGGAAGAAATCCAATACATTTTATAAACTTAGCTAAACTGATTTTTTAAGAAGAGAACTACATGGCTATATTAGTATTGAAATATAGCTGTTACTACAGATTCTGCAGATGTTAAATGGCAAACAAGAGAATATGAACAAATTCCTGCCAAATAAATTCTCCAACTTAGATGAAATGGAAACCTTTCTTTGAAGAATAGAAACTATCAACATGGAGTCAAGGAGAAATAGAAAAATTTTGATAGCCCTATATTAGCAAAATTAAACTTATAACTTAAAACCTTCCGTCAAAGAATACTCCAGTTCCAGATGATATCATTGGAAGATTTATCAAACATTTAAGGAAGAAATAATACCAGTTCTTTACAGACTCATTCAAAAAAGCAAAGTAGGGAATACTCCCCAACTTATTTTTCAAGGCCAGTATTATCCTGATACCAAAACCAAATGAAATTTACAGAAAAAAGATTACAGATAAACACCCCTTATGAGTGTAGATGCATCATTCATTAACATAATATTAAAATAGGATCCAGTAATCTATAAAAAGGAAGATATGCTCTGATTAGGATTTATCTCAGAACTAGTATAAGGTTGACTTAAGATTCAAAAATAAATCAGTGTAACTCACCGTATCTTCAGAAAAAAAGGGGGAAAATATTATTTCAATAGCTTTAGAAAATCACTTGACAAATTTCGGTATGTATTCATCATAAGAACTCAGCAGACTAAGAGGAGAGGGTAACTTCTTCAACCTGATGAAAGGGCATCTATGAAAAGTCTATCTAACATACATGACTCCTTTCCCTTAAGATTGAGAACAAGGCAAGATTGTGTACTCTTACCAGTTCAATAAAGCAAGAAAAAACAAGGCAAATAAATTGGAAAAGACAAAGTTCTGTTTATTTGTACATCACATGATCATGTATGTAAAAAATCTTCAGGAATCTAAACTACTGGAAATAATATATATACTTTTAATTACAGGGTCAGTATTAAAAATTCAGTCGTATTTGCTTCAGAAATGAAACCGAAAATAAAAAATTTTTTAAATACCATTTATATTAGCATCGCTGAACCTGCAGTGTTTTAACAAGAAATTTTACGAAATATATAAAGATCCTGTATACTGAAAATTACAAAACCTTGCTGAGAGAAATGAAAACATATCTGAGTAAATGGAGAGATAGACCATGTTAATGGATTGGAAAACTCAGTAATGTTTAGCTATCAGCTTTTAATCTGTGGATTCTAATGAAAATTCCAGTATGGTATTTTTTTTTTATATAAACTGACAAGCTGCTTACAGAATTTACATGGAAAGGCAAAGAATCTAGAACAGCTTTAACATTTTTGAAACAAAAAAGTTGGAGGACTTACTACCTGATTTTAAAATTTTCTAAATAGATAAGAGAATCCAGACAGTGTAGTATTGGCATAGAATAGACATGTAAATCAAAGAAGCAGAACACAAATCAGAAAGAGACCCATGGTCATATACACTGTTTCCACAAAAGTGACAAGGCAATTCAATTGGGAAGAGAAGTCTTTTCAACAAATGGTGCTAGAACAACTGGATACCCACACAGAAAAAAATGAACTTCAGTCTTTATACCATGCACAAAAAATTAATTTGAAATCTTAGACCTAAACATAAAAACTCATAATATAAATCTTAGAAAACATAGGAGGAAATTTATAGCATCTTTGGGAAGGAAAGGCAAAGGCTTTTTGGGTAGAATGCAGAAAATTTTAGCCATAAACTGGAAAAAAAAGGTAAATTAAATTTCACCAAAATTAAACACTTTTGCTCTTTGAAAGATTGCTGAGAAAATGAGAAGACAAGCCATAGACCGAGAGAAAATAACTTATACCTGAGAAAGGAAGGTTATAGCTGGATAAAACAAAACCAAAACTTTTGAAAATGGACTAAATATTTTCAAAGATACTTAAAAGAAATGTCTTAATAAACACTTGCAAAGATGCTCTACATGGTTATCAGGGTTTTATTCAAATTAGAGCCATAATAAGATAACTATTTCATACCCATTAGGATGAATGTAAGTAAAAACTCTGGCATTCCCAAAGGCTGGTGAGGATATTGAGTAACTGGAATTCTTATCCATTACTAGCAGGGTTTTAAAGTGGTATAACAACTCTGGAAAACACTTTGGCAGTTTTTTCCAAAGTTAAGCTTAACTAGGTCTGTCCAGAAAAAGTCCAACCTTTGTTAATATAATGAGAACAATTTGCATGACATCTGTGTAACCTGGGAGCCAAGGAGAGTGGACTGGAATGTACATGCGTGAACAATGACGACTTCATTGTACCGTTCAGTGGCAGTAGTAGACACCGTTGAGTGAGTATGTGTACTCTGTGGTCATCACATTCAAAATAACTGAGCAAGTAGAGCAACAGATCTGCATCAGATTTTGCATTAAGCTTGAACTTTCCTCCATGGAAACTGTTCAGATGATTCAGAAGGCCGCAGCTATGGGCAACTAGTGATTGACAGCTTCATCACGACAGTGCGCCTGCTCATGCAGCATGTCTTGTACAGAGTTTTTTGGCAAAACATCAAATCACCCAGATAACCCAGCCCCACTACAGCCCAGATTTGGTGCCCTGTGACTTCTCTTTTTTCCCAAAGCTAAAATCACCTTTGAAAGGGAAGAGATTTCAGACCATTGATGAGATTCAGGAAAATACAGTGGGGCAGCTGATGGTGATTGGGAGAACTATGTGAGGGCCCAAGGCTTGGCCTACTTTGAAGGAAACTTAGGTGTCATTGTCCTGTGTACAGTGTTTTTTGTATCTTTTCAATAAATATATCTAGTTTTCATTATGTGGCTGGATACTTTCTGGACAGGCCTCAGATACTGAGTTGGCCAAAAGTTCGTATGGTTTTTTTCTGTAAGACGCCTCTAGTAGTGCTTAATTGTCCTTAACTTTATTCTAAACAATTTTGTCAGATTGTATTGTGAGAGCTGTTGTATCAGCGTGCATTTAAAACAAACTTATCAAAATCGGTGAATTTTTGTGTAGCCATTTGAAAATGGAAGAAAATATGCAATATTTTTGGCATATTATGCTTTATTACTTCAAGAAAGATAAAAATGCCACCTAAATGCAAAAAAAGATTTATGGAGAAGGTGCTATGACTGATCAAACAAGTCAAAAGTGTTTTTGCGAAGTTTTATGCTAGACATTTATTGTTGGATGATGCTCCATTGTGGGGTAGACCAGTTGAAGTTGATAGTGATGAAATCAAGACATTAATTGAGAAGTATTCACATTATACCACAAGGGAGATAGCCAACATATCCAAAATATCCAAATCAATAAAGTTATTGGTGAAAACAAAAAATGTATCTTTTATGCAAAAAAACTGTACGGAATTTTTGTCCAACCAAATGCATACCTTGACAATCTAGCTGCTTGACACGAAAGAAATGAAAACATCTTAAAGTTTTGCACACTAATTTTCATGCCAACTTTATTCACAGTAACCCCAAATTGGAATACCCCAAATGACCAACAGGTGAATTAATAGACAAAATATGGTAATTTCATATAAAAGAATACTCTGCAATGCAGAGAAATTAACTATTGATAGACACAACATGGATAAATCTCAAAGCCGTAGAAAACATACTAAGGATTATACAGTATATAGTGTAAATGGATGGCTGGCAAAGGGGCATGAGGAATCTTTTGGAGGTGATAGAAATCTTCTATATTTTGATTGTAGGGGTTGTTTCTTAGGTGTATACAGCTACCAGTATTTATCAAACTGAGCACTTTGAATGGATTCACTTGATTGCATGTAAATTAAACCTTAATAAAATAGATTACCAAAAATTATGCTGAGCAGAAGACACCAGACACAGTATGAACTATGAGATTCCATTTCCATGAATTCTAGAAACGATCATTTTGGTCTGTATTGACAGAAAGGTAAACAAGTGTTGCCTGAGGTGGGGCAGGGTAGATTGAGAGGGAGCAGGTATAACAGAGTCTTTTCAGGTGATTGATATTCTCTAAATCTTGATTATAGTGGCTGTTACATGGGTGTGTAATTTTATCAGAATTTATACTTAAAATGGGTACATTTTATTGCATGTAAATTGCAACTCAATAGAGACGATTTTTTTTTTAAAGAAAAGTAAATGAGCAGTATACACAAGTTTATGTAGAGGCACACAAAACGGGGTGATCAGCACCGCCTAAAGATACATGGGAAAAGGGGATTATTGCGAGCAATTTAATAGGAAGTGGTTACCTATGTCTGCGTCGGAAATTGGAATTGAGAACATTCCAGATAGAGATATATGAAAACAAGAACAGTATATAGTAAACAGGCATAGAACTTGTGCTTTTAGTCACAATAAATTATTGAAACAAATTAGGAAATCATCACACCAATTCAGCACCCTGCATGGATGTCAGTGAGTGGCATGGCTAGGATCGAAACACATGTCTGACCTACAAAGCCTGCTGTTTTAGTTGGACCAGAGTGTGAATTGTTTGGAATGCCACGGGTCTAAGGTATGTTGTAGGAAACGAAAGGAAAAGTGCTCAGGAGCTAGAATGCTGCGGAGTTTGACCTTTATTCTTTAGTCTCTTTAAAAAGAACTTAATTTCCAGTTGTTCATTCCCCTAAATATTAAATTATGATAGGAAAGAAGTTAACTTGGCATCACAAATATATAGCGTATTTATTTATTTTTGTATTTAATATTTTATGATGTTACCATTAACATATAATAGACTTAAAATATATTTCATAGTAAATATATTTTAAAGTAGTCTTAACTATTACATTTATATAAATGGAAGTCAGTAAGGATTTTTCACTAACCCTCTGTCTCATCTGAAGTATTGAGCTATCTCTTTCCTACTCAGCATTTCTTTAGACCTCAAAATCTTTCCGAGATACATATACCTTTAGGGAGCTCCCAGACTCTTAGGTCTTAATACATTTGTTCCAAAAAATGTGCCACCCCCCCCACCCCCCGACTAGAAGAATCAGTATCATTTGGGACCTTGTTAGAAATACAGATTTTTGGGCCTCACCTCACATCTCCTCTACTAAGTCTAGGAAGCGGGGTTTGGGGGCGGTCAGCAGTCTTTGTTTCAACAAGCCTTTCAGGTGATTATGATATACCCCAAAGTTTGAGATACACGAGTCTGATAAAACTTGAAACAGCTGAAGGATGGAGCACACTTAACTCTAAAGTCGCAATTTCTCTGGGTGTCAGTTTTCTTTTCCATAAAATGAGATTTAACATAGATGGTCTTCTAGATTTTTAAACCCAGTATCTTAATGAATCTGGATCAGTTTGTGAGTTGGCCTACTGATCATCTTCCTGGATCAACTATAAGCACTTCAAACATACTGTCCCAACTTATTTTTAATAACTTGCTGAAAGTAAATAAGCTAGAAACTAGAAGGAATCCTTAACTCTTCGCTACCCTTTGGAGCCAGTCACCACACTTCGCAGCTTATCTCCTAGTTAAATTTCAAATGTGCTCTTCTTTCTCCACCTCTTTTCCTCCCCCAGGACCAAGCAAATCTATAGGTGTCTTTGTAAAGTAGAAAAAAGGTACCTATCCGCCCCCACCTCAGCTGATAGATTAGAGCTCCTCCCCCCACCCCATACCAGGCAGATGCAACAGTACACTTGGCTTCGCAAAACACAGGCTGGATGTCAGTCTCTACTCTGTCCCCTTGGTTGGGTGCTTTTGTGTAGGGTGCAATTTTTCTACCACCTGACAACTCTACTCTAGTATACACACTGTAAACTGTATAGTACCACCACTTTACATTAAAGTCCCTATCTCTTACCTGAACTATTTTTTCCTTTGGTTTCCTTGCCTTTAGATTTCTCTCACTTTTTAAAAAATACATTATTTCATACTCTTTCCTGATACTGCTACATTAAGTATTTGTTTTGAATATAAAAATGTATGAATAGGTGCTGCCAAAGTTATCATGTCATTCTGTTAACAGTCACCTTCAGGTGACCCCTAGGCCTGGAAAATTTGCATTAAGGGTACTGCTACATCAGTATATTCACAAATTTATTTTGGCATTTGTTTCATCCAAGGTTTTTTTTTTCCCCTTTTTCCCTCTCCCAGCAATAGGCAGGAATAACACTTAAGTTTCTTATATAAAACCCAGTACCCAAGCAAGTTGATGTACTCTATCATAAGTAATTCCATGCCAAGGAAGTTGTATTTATAAACTAGTCTCACTGTTCTAGCTACCTAAACTGACACATACTTTTTTTCATGTTAAAAACAGGCACTGTTTTCTTTCTAGCTCTGAAATTGAAAACAGAGGTGTCATTGTTTTTAGCACATGATCCAGCTGACCAACGCAGAACATCTTCAGATTTGCCAAGTTAGGAAAAGAACTTAGTATCCTATCCTAGCTTAATGTCTTAGGTGCAATAAACTATAATCACATTTTTTAACAATTGACTACAACATTACCTACTAAGTTTCAGAAGTCGCTTAAAAAACAGTATTAAAAAAGCAAAGTGTGTGCTCTGTATATTGGAGTATACGTATACAGTGAAGGTAATGATAATCCAACAACAAAGTACAAGTTATCTTCAAATAATTACCACTAGATTTTTTTTTTACATTTTCTCTTCAAAAAGCCGTAACTCAAAGTTTTCTCACTTGTGTGTACAATGTTTAATTGTGCAAGTGAAAAGAATTTCTATTTTAATGATCTGAGTTAAGATTTTTGAATTTTGAACACTGTTTATTAAATTTCTATTCCGTAGCTGTGTCTGTTGGTGTCTGACTGGAAGACCAAACCAGTTACCTCAACAGAGGGATTTTAATGTAAAGAATTATTAACTTTTAAAGTATAAAGTTGTTAACCACATAGTTAAGAATGCGAGACCGTAACTCTATATCAGAGTTAACAATTGCCAAAACAGTCAGCACTTCTAGGATAGGGGAGTAGAGAGGAGAAAGAGGTGGTAATTATTAAATCTTTAGCGAAGAGGTTGGGCCCAGTCCTGGTGAAACCAGCCTGAGGAAGTGGATGTTGCTTGTCTAATGCTGGTGTGTTTGAGCTGCAGTTACGAAAAGACCCTGATCTCTGGGGATATGGTACTGGTGAGCTTGTACTGGTTCGTCTTTTGGGGATGGGTGGGTGGGTTGGCACACAATGAAGCTATTTTTGCAAAGATGTAAAAATGGCAACTGGATTTTGTTAACTGCTCCAAGGAACTACAGATGCTTGATGAAGAAGCAAGTCTGGGATGATGTTCACAGGAACAGCAGACAGTAAAGTCAAGTGATGCAGATGGGAAGAAGCTGCAAATCTCTTTTACCTCCTCCAACCCTGAAACTTCCTCCAACCCTTCCCCTTAGCGAATCCTAAATGTGGTCTGCAGATCCCCGTATCACAAGGCAGAAGACTGAACGTGGAGCTGATAGACTTCACATACCTATCAGATTTTCAAAGTTAGGGGAAAAAACCTAGTAGCTTAGCTTATGGTCTTAGGTAAAATAAACATATAAGTTCTTTAAAGGGTACAAAGTTTAATCATGTTGTTGAAAAGGACTTATATTCATAATGTGTGGAGTAAGAATTTAACATTTTGCTGCCGTGTTCAATTTATTAAATTTCTATTCCATACTTGTGAATTCTAATCTTACGCTTTTTAACTTGAATGTTTTAAAATCAGAAGTAATTGAAACAAAAAGCACAAACAACGATGGTTTGTTGTAACTAACAAGTCTTCTAGAACCTTTAAATCTAAACTGTAGTCTAAATATGCTACTTACTGCTAAGAATCCCACAGTGGTTTCCTGTTCCCTGTCAAATTTAGTATAAACTCCTCAGTCTGACATTTAAAGGCCCCCTCATGGTGATCACAACCTCCTTTTCTAGTCCTATTTCCTATTACATTTTATCTGTTTTACCGAAACTCCAACCAGGCTGGAGTGCTCTCTGTCCTTTATCGTGCATTGAACTTATCTACCTC
This sequence comes from Mormoops blainvillei, assembly GCA_004026545.1. Classification (NCBI taxonomy): domain Eukaryota; kingdom Metazoa; phylum Chordata; class Mammalia; order Chiroptera; family Mormoopidae; genus Mormoops; species Mormoops blainvillei. The sequence goes on from PVJD01000111.1 coordinate 470,199, forward strand.
TAGGCTTTTGTTGAGGTTAATTCTTGCCTCCAGCATGCTTTTTTGAAGGTGGCTCTTCTTCTCCATATACTCCATATGTACCTGTCAAAATCCTGTCTCTCCGTCCAGTGCTTCTGCAGTTACGAACCTCAATAAGTCTGTTCTAATCTAAACAGCTAGGTTCTCTCTCACCAAACCTTTTTTGTTAAAGGTCTTAAAGTACTTACAGAGATACTCTTCATCATCTGTAATACCTGGCCAAAATTCTACTTACTCATCATTCCTTTAGAAAGTTTGCCCACACTTTGTACCCCAAACCCCACAGCTGGTGCTCCCCATGGTATCTTAGGCATACTCTTTCATGACACTTATCATACTCTATTGTAATTCTTTATTTGGGCATCTATGTGCTCCACTCGGCTGAATATTTTGGCTATGTCTGGTGCCTAGTGCAGTACTGGCACTGAGCAGGTATTATACATGATTGTTTTGAGTGAATAATTGAATGTTAAGTGACCTGTCAAAGGTTTCACCGCAAAGCTAGGTCTCCTAATTTCAAGACAGATTTCTTCATCACAGATTTCTCTGCTCTACCTACCGCCCCTCCCGCCCTCACTCCCCACCCCATTAGATTGTAAGTTTTCGGAAGGAGATTTTGCATCTTACTCATATATTTCCTTGGAAGCACCTAGTACAGCAGTCTCTTTATTCAAATTATATAATTTAAATGATTTTCAAATATTAGCCATGGGAAAATCTAAAAGGAAAAAAATCAACCAATATCATCATTTAAATTTGACTCCTATAGTATGAAACTGGAGATGTAGTAATTATCTGAGAATTAAAAAAAAAAAATCCAGTCCAGATGAGTAGGGAGTTGGGTATCAAGAATCTAAGCTGCTGCTACTGGCTTAATTGTCTTTGCTTGACACTATATTTATAGTCCTAGAAATGCAATTTACACAATTCCGTTTCCCACTTAATAAGGAAGACATATAGGTTCTGATTATATCTCCACTTCTCTCATCCCCATATACTGGAAAAAAGAGGTAAGTCTCATAATTTTGCCACTTTCTGGACCTCATATACAAAAACATGAGCTCATTGTTTGCTTGACTAGAAATAGGAAACCTCTGGGATAATGTCTTCAGCCTGTCTAGTTGGTATGGTTTGTAAACACCCAAGATAAGATAAAAGAACGTCTTTCCTCATGCTTCTAAAAGATATATGAAGATTTGGGAAGTACAGATTTTAAATAGGAAGAAAAATATCACCCATAATAATTCACTACCAAAAGGTGACATCAGTAATAATACACTTTATATATTTTGTCTTTTTCTCGGACTTACTTTCATATAATTAAAATTATAGCAGTTATTTTGACCTGTATTCACTTAATACTACAGCATAATCATTTTCCTATGTTATTAACTTAATAAACATTTATTTTTTGCATAGAATTGTATTTTAAGAGTGATTATAAATAAATTTCTCTTATTAGATACCTGGGATCCTTTTTTTTTTTTTATTTCAAGCAACATTACAGTGAACATCTTTTGTTATTATTCTATGAGGGTATTGTCTTAAATACCATCAGAAAGTATGATATCATAAAATACTTCCCAGAAAATGTTTTAATCAATTTATAGTTCCACTAGCAGTATATGAGCATGTGTCTTTTCACCATTAGCACACTAACCTGGTTAGTCTCATTTTTAAGATTTACTTAATGAATCTTCCTAAGTAGTTTGTCATCTTACTATCTAAAAGCAGCTGTTTTGTGTCTTCTGTCCTCCCCTCCCCTGCACCAACTATTCTTCTCTGGTCTCTTTTTTCACAGGGGAAACCAGAGATCATCAAACAGGAGTTTCCTTCATCCTTCCTTTACCAAACCCAAAACCTGCCTTTCTTTGTGCTGTGGAGGTATTGTCTCTCCATTTACCAAGAGCAAATCTCTACACTAGTCCTCTGGTCCTGTCCTTCCTCATCTTTCAAGGACCTTTCTGCTCTTGTTAGTCCCACCTCATTCCTGCATCTTTAGATTCTCCCTCTCCTGGGTAGTTCTTTTCATTGCACAAACTATTACATGATCTGCCGTTAAAAAAAAAACAAGAAACAAAGTGCCTACCCTTAAGTCTTACCCTTTTCCAGCGGCACCATTTATTCTCAATTCACTCATACATGTCTCTCAAAAAAAGTTTATTTTTGCATGTGTCTACATTTCTCTCCGCATTAAAAACATGTATGGAAGTGAACCAGTAATTCAGCTGAGATCTGATGATGTGATGTGAATTAATGGGCAAAAGGAGTTTGCTTATTTTCCAGAACTGTTGTTGCTAAGTTCAGTGATTTTTATTCTGTTAGGTCCATGGATAGTAATTGTCATCCTGCTTGACCCCCAGATGGCATTTGACAGTGTTTGTTTCTCCTCCTCTGCGTCTTGCTCCTTGCGTGATTTACACTTCCCCTGGTAGACCACCTTCCTCTGGCTTGGTTTCTCTAGGCTGTTTTTCACCCAGCCTGAGTGCTGGAATTACTTAGGGCTCAGCCATGAGCCAGCCTTTTTCTCACGAGTTCCTTAGATGACATCATTTATTCTAAAAGCTTTAAATGTCTTCTGTGTGTCACGGTGACCCAGATTTATATATCTGGTCATGACCTTTGTAAGTCAAACTTAACATAGGTAAAAAGAAACCCTCAGCACAAGATGGCGGGGAATAGGAGAATATATTGCACACCTCCTCCCAGAACCAAATTGGAAGTAAAACTAGACTGGACTAGACACCTGAAATAAATTGAAGACCACCTGAAAAAGAGACTTTTAACCAAGATGGGGTGAGGGGGTGGAGGAAATCATGACGAGTAAGAAGGGTGAGGTCATTAAAGGGCTGGCCCATTCACAAGGGAGATGGGTGGAGGCAACAGTGTGACTGTGGGAGCTTCCCCTTGAAAGGCTAGAAGCTGGGACCACAAACCAGGCTCCCAACCATGGAGCATCCAGCAGTGAAAGGTTGCAGGATCTGTCTCTGCTGAGCAGAGATGAGACTTGCTGGAGACAGAACCACTGGTTTTTATTTTTGTTTTTTCATTTTCTTTCTTAATTCTTAAAGGGGCGAAAGCACAGGTTTTGTGCTTGTAACTACTCACCTAGGGCCCAAGTGAAGGGAGGCGGTGTGGGCAGGAGTCACATGAGGAGACTCTGGAGGAGGCGACACTAGGGAGAAATGTGAGGGAGCGACCATGGGTGTTTATGTGCTGGGATTATATCTTCATTCTGTAAGCCCCTTGAGAAGAGCAAGCCCCTTCCAGGAGGAAAGCAGTTAACTTACCCTATGGGATACCGCTCCCTCCAACCTCTGGAATCCTGCTTACCCTACCCTGCATCTTTTTTCTTTCTTTTTTTTTAATTCTGTGTTTCATTTTGTCTGGGTCTTTTTTCTTTTCTTCTTTGTATTCTCCCATCCTGCATCTTAACCCCTGCTGAGGAGGCAGCAACATAGGCAGATTCAGGGGGTGTCAGAGATCGGCCGTATAGAACGGCCATACCATACACCTTCGTGGGAAACAGACTGGCACTTCCATCTTGCTGGAGAACCATAGAAACACCGTCCTGGTTTCTGGCAGACCCAAAATCTGGGCTCTGGAGTCTCCACCCATTAGCTTATTAGGAGCCTTGCCTTACCAAGTACAGGGGAAAAGATCCCAGTCCGACTCGGACAAGTGGCTCAGGGGCAAGGGAGCACATCCACCATCTTCCCTGAAGTCTGAAGGATAGCTGCCATGGGAGATCCAGGAGTCCCAACACACAACCCCACCCCCATTCCGCTAGTAGGCCTCTTGGAAACAGTCGGGTCTGCAACTAGTCTAAACTTGGCAGCAGAACTGCAGGCAGAGACAGTTAGAGACAGATCCTTTGGTTACTTGGGTCTCGTGCAGAGACACCCCTGGACCCAAAGCTGATAAAACCAAGCTTGGCAGGGCACCTTGGCCCAACCCAGGCACAGTCAAGCCTGGAGGAATCAGTCACAAACTATGGATCACTTGTAGTTTCAAACAGGCTGCTGAGAGCTGGATATGGTCAACACCTGACATTGACTTGTACCAGCCTCAGACACATTAAAGAGTCATATCCAAAGGGTGAATCCCATGGGAGCTCCACCCCCTCGAGCCCACCAGAAGCCCTCTCAGAAACAGTTGGGCCTGCGACTACTCTAAGACTGACAACAAGCTGGCAGGCAGAGACAGGGAGAGGTAGATCCCATAGTGACTTGGAACATTTACTGACACATACCTGGATAGGGTGCTGATAAAACCCAGCTTTGCAAAGGAGTTGGGGCTGTTGTTGGTGCCTCCAAGCATGGAGGAATCAGCCACAAACTCTGGATTGCTTGTAGCTTCAAACAGGCAGCTGAGGGCTAGATGTGGGTAGCACCTGACATTGGATTACACCAGCCTCAGACTAAATCACAGCTATAACAAAAGGGAGAACCCAGCAAGCAAGCACTAAACTCTGCTGGGACAAAGTCTACTTTGTTGTTTTGGGTTTTTTTTTTTCATTTTTTCTTTTTCATAGCTTTTCAGTTTTTTTATTTTCTTTTTTTTATTACTCTACTTTTTCCTTCTTTCTTATCTCCTATTTTACTCTCACCACTAATTATCCCATTGTTTCCTTCTTCTTTCCTGTTCTTATTTTTGCTATTCTTTCTCTTTTTCCTATTTTTCTTTTTCAACTCATTATTCAAATTCTCTCCCCTTTTCTCCCATAGTTGCTTTGCTATCCTTTGGCCTTCTGTTCTTGTTCTTTTTCTTTTATTATCCCTTTTCCCTAATGTTCCATTTCTCTTTTCACTTTTATTATTCTCTGATCTTTTGTTGTTAAAATTGCTTTTGGTGGGGGGCGTGAGAGGTGTGCTTGTTTGGGTTTCATTTTTTTTGTGTTGTTTTGTTCTGCAAGCACTTGTACAACAGTATACAAGATGTTGTGGGTGTTGAGCCTCAGTCAGCCAGCTGAAGGGCAGACCCCACCAACAAATAAGTCAACAGCATTCAGGACCCAAATACACCAGTAGGGCCCACATAACTGACATGCAGTGCATTCATAGAGCATCCAGATCTGAAAATCAAGGACTCTGAACCACTGGGACCTATAGAATGCCTACCACAAAAGCCCACCCCATAATACAGGGAGTCAAAGCAGATCTACTAATACATAGAAATAACCAAGAAAAGACAGCTAAAATGGGGAGACAAAGAAACAACCTCCAAACAAAAGAAGAGGAGGAATCCCCAGAAAAAGAGCTAAATGAAATTGAAGCAAGCAACTTATTAAAAATAGAATTGAAAGTAATGGTTATAATGATACTCAAGGAACTTCATGAGAACTACATCAGCATGAAAAAGGACATCGATGCTATGAATAAGCTGGAAATCAAGACTGTAATATGTAAAAGGAAGAATACACTAGAAGGAATTAAAAGCAGACTGGACAAAGCAGAGGATCAAATCGGCAATGTGGAAGACAAAGTGGAAAAAAAGCCAGTCAGCAACAAAATGAAAAAAACGTAACGAGGATAGTCTAAGAGAGCTTTGGGATAACATGAAACATAACAGTATTCACATCTAGGCATACTAGGAGAGGAAAGGGATCTAGGGATAGAAAGCCCGTTGAAAAAAATGACAGAAAACTTCCCTAATTTGGTGAGGGAGAGAGCCATGCAGGTTCAGGAAGCACAGAGAATCCCAATCAAGATGAACCCAAAGAGGCCTACACCAAGACACCTCACATTTAAAATGGCAAAGCTTAAAAACAAAGAATCCTAAAGGCAGCAAGAAACAGTTATCTACAAGGGAGCTAGGATAAGGCTGTCTGTTGATTTCACAACAGAAACACCACAGGCCAGAAGGCACTGCCATGAAATAACTCCAAGTAATGGAAAGTAAGGACCTGCAACCAAGACTACCCTATCCAGCAAGGCTATCATTTAAAATGGAAGGTGAAATAAACAGCTCCCAGACACGTACGCCCCCCAAAAGGCTAAAGGTGTACATTTCCACCAAACAACTATTGCAAGAGATGCTAAAGGGTCTGCATTAGGAAGAAGAACAAATAGAGAAAGGAACAAAGATACAAAGAAAAAAATGGCAATGAATAAATACCTATCAACAGTAACCCTAAATGAAAATATGTTAACTACACCAATCAAAAGACATTGGGTACCTGAATGGATAAGGAAACATGACCCATGTATGTACTGTCTACAAGAGACCCACCTCACACCAAAAGATTTACAAGGGCCAAAAGTGAAGAGATGGAAAAAAATATTCCATCCAAATGGATACAAAAGGAAAGCCAGGGTAGCAGTACTTCTGTCTGACAAAATAGACTTCAAAACAAAGACCATAACAAGAGACAGGAAAGGTCATTACATAATACTTAAAGGCTCAGTCCCAACAAGAGGATATAACTTTAGTGAACATATATGCACCCAACATAGGAGCACTTAAATATATAAAGAAAATCTTGGAGAACTCTAAGAAAAAGACTCACAGCAATGTAATCATTGTAGGGGTTTTTAATAGCACACTGTCAACAGTGGACAAATCATCCAGGCAAAAAAATCAACAAGGATACAGCAGCATTAAATGACACACTGCATCATATGGACTCAATTGATAGTTGCAGAACATTTCACAGCAAAGAAGCAAAATACACATTTTCAAATACACATGGAACATTCTCAAGCATAGACCACATGGTAGGACATAGAATAACCCCTAAGAAATTCGGGAAAAAGTCATATCAAGTATTTTCTTGGACCACAATGTCTTGAAGCTAGAAAGCAACCTCAAAAAAAAAATTCAAAAACATTCAGATACATGGAGGCTAAGTAATAAGTTATTAAATAATGAATAGGTTAACAATGAACTCAAGGAAGAAATCAAAAAGTACCTGGAAACAACGCAAAATGAAAACACAGCAACCCAAAACCCATGGAACACTGCAAAAGCAGTCCTGAGAGGGAGGCTCACTGCATTACAGGACTACCAAAAGAAGATAGAAGAATCTCAAATAAACCTAACCTTGCACCTAAAAGAACTAGAAAACAACAAAACCAAAGCCCAGAGCAAGTAGAAGGAAAGAAATAATCAGCAGAAATGAATGATATGGAGACTAAAATAACAATTCAAAAGATCAGTGAATCCAGGAGCTGATTCTTTGAAAAGATAAACAAAACTGACAAACCATTAAGCAGACTCACCAAGAAAAAAAGACATTCCCAGTCAAGATGGTGGCATAGGCAGACATGGCTCACCTCTTCGCACCACCACATCAAAATTACAACTGAAATATAGAACAACTATCACTCAGAATTATCACAAATAAGAGTTGAGTGGAAGTCTGACAATGATGGAATTAAATAAACCACATCCATTCAGTCCGGTAGGAGGTGTGCAGGCATAGAATTGGCTAGCCCCTGACCCACATGTGGTGGATAAAAATTCAGGAGGGATTTCAGGATTGAGGAGTGCCATCCCCACATCTGGTGTCCCAACCCAGGGTTCCAGTGCCAAGAAGATAAATTCCCACAACTTCTGGCTGCAAAAACCAGTGGGGATTGAATTGGTGGAAGAAACTACTGGAGCCTCAAGCAGTTCCTCTTAACCCAACACAGACTCACCTACTCAAGACTCTCTCTCTCTTAGGTTGAGCACCGGGGTAGCAGCTTGAAAGGCACCAGTGGTATACAGGGAGGAACTGAAGTGTCTGGCATCAGGGGTGCAGAGGCCATTGTCCCTTTTCTAAACCCTCCCCTCACAGAGCTGGCAATGGTGCCATATCTGAGACTTTATCAACTTGGCTAGCACTGTTTGATCCACCTTGGAAATCCACAGAGACTCTGGCCCTCCCTACATAAGAGTCCACCCAAGCTACTTTTCTATGTGAATGGCTGGTCTTGGCTTATGCCTCACAACTTCCTAAATCTCAGACAAGCAATAGCTGGCCTCAGTGAGCCCCAGGCCCAGCACTAGCAGCAGTCAGCTTTGATTCACGGCTTGGCTTTCCCTGGGAATTTCCAAGCCCGGCACATGTAGCAGCCATCTCAGACTGCTTTACAGCTCAGGCAGGGTGCCAAAGGAAAAAGAAAGGTGGGGGCCTGTACCACCTGGGAAGCCCCAGGGCCAGCATACCCAGTGGATAGATTCAGACCATGTTCGAGCCCTATGACCCTGCCACTGCACAACTTATCCTCCAAGGAGGGTGGATGTTGGTGGTTGGTGGTTACAGACAGTCCTTTCAGTTGACTGGCCTGGGTAAATTGATCTCCCATTGATCTGCCAACAATAATCAATGCTCAACTAAAAGAGGAGGATGTACTCAGTCCACATGATGGTCACGCCTTGAGTACACAGCTTGGGTGATAGGCGAAGCTGTGCTACTGGACCCTACAGGACTCCTAACTATAGGACACCAACATTAGACCACGTCACCAAGACATGGAGTCAAAGCAGTTCTACCGAATACATAGAAACAAGCACAGGGAGGCTGCCAAAATGAGGACCAAATGAAACATAGACCAAACATGGACCAAATGAAAGGACAGATCAAAACTCCAGAAAAAGAACTAAACAGAAGGGAGATAAACCATCTATCAGATGCAGAGTTCAAAACGGTTATAAGGATGCTCAAGGAACTTAGTGAGGACCTCAGCAGCATTACAAAGACCCAGTCAGAAATAAAGGATACACTAATTGAAATAAAGAACAATATACAGGGAAACAACAGTAGAGGGAATGAAGGCGAGAATCAAATCAATGATTTGGAACATAGGAACCAAAAAACAACCATGCAGAACAAGAAGGAAAAAGAATAAAACAATATGAGGATAGTATAAGCAGCCTCTGGGACAACTTCAAGCATACCAACATTTGCATCGTGGGGGTTCCAGAAAGAGGAGACGAAGAGCAAAACAATGGAAGTCTATTTGAAAAAATAATGAAAGAAAACTTCGCTAGTTTTGTAAGGGAAATAGATATGGAAGTCCAGGAAGCAGCAAGTCCTAAACAAGATGGATGCAATGAGGCCCACTCCAAGATACCATAATTAAAATGTCAAAGGTTAGAGATAAAGGAAGAATCTTAAAATTAGTAAGAGAAAAGAAGTTAGTTATCTGCAGCGGAGTTCTCATAAGACTGTTAGCTGATTTCTCAAAAGAAACTTCACAGGATAGAAGGGATTGGCAAGACAGTATTCAAAATCATAAAACACAGGCACCTATCACCATGATTGTTCTACCCATCAAAGATATCATTAAAATCCAAGGGAAGCTAAAGAGCTTCCCAGACAAGAAAAAACTAAAGGAGTTAATCATGATTATCACCAAACCCTTATTATAAGAAGCATGAAAGGGACTTATTTAAGGAAAAGATCAAACCTGTGAACAATAAAATGGCAAAAAATATGTATCTGTCAACACTTGAATCTGAAAAACAAGCTAAGTAAACAAGGAGAACATAGAATCATGAGATTCTATGATACAGAGAGCAGTTTGTTGGCTGTCATATGGGAAGGGAGTGTGGGGGAAGGGTGAAGAGGTAAGGGCATTAAGAAGTACAAATAGGTAGTTACAGAGTAACCATGGGGAAGTAAATACAGTATAGGAAATTAGTAGCCAGAGAACTTTATGCATGACCCATGGACATAAACAACGGTGGAGGGATTTCTTGAGGCTATATTGGGTGCTCGGTGGAGGGGGACAAAGGGGGAAAAATCAGGACGACAGTAATAGCGCAAGCAATAAAAGAAAATTTTAATAAACCTTGAGAAAAAAGTAAAATAAAAATTAAATAAGAGTGGAAGAAAGAAATAGCAAAGAAAAAGGACCCAAATAAATAAAATTAGAAATGAAAGGGAAGTAAGAACAGATACCACAGAAACACAAAGGATTGTAAGAAATTACTATAAACAACTACATACCAAGAAATTGGACAACTAGGGCAAACTGGATAAAGTTCTAGATACAATCAGTCTTCCAAAATTGAGTCAGAAAGAAGCAGAAAACCTTAATAGACCTGTAACAACTAGTGAAATCAAAGCAGTAATCAAAAAAATGCTGACATACAAAAGCCCTTTGAAAGGTTTTACCAGTCATTCAAAGAACAAACACCTATCCTTCTTAAACTATTCAAATAAATTCAAAAAATGGGAAGACTTCCAAACTCTTCAAGGTCTATATTATCATAATTCCTGAATCAGATAAAGACAGAACAAAGAAAGTAAATAATAGGTCAATATCTCTGATGAATGTAGTTGCAAAAATCCTCAACAAAATATTATTAGCAAACTGGTTCCAGAAATACATTAAAAAGATCATACACCATGATAAAGTGGGATTTTTTCTAGGGATGCAAGAATGGTACAGTATCTGCAAATCAACAAATATGGTACATCACATAAACAAAATGAAAGACAAAAATACGTTGATCATAACAAAAGTTTCAGAAAAAGCATTTGATAAAATCCAGTACCCATTTATGATAAAAACACCAAAGTAGAAATAGAGGATGCATAGCTCAACATAATAAAGGCCACGTACATAAACCTGCTACCAACATCATACTCAGTGGGGAAAAACTAAAAGCATTTTCATTAAGATCAGGAACGAGACAGGGGTGTCTGCTTTCATAACTCTTATTCAATATAGTACTTGAAATCCTTGCCACAGCCATAAGACAAGAAGAAGAAATAAAAGGCATCCAAATTGGAAAAGAAGTAAAGCTGTCATTAATTGCACATGACATGAAATTTTACATAGAAGACCCTATAAGCTCCACCGAAAAAACAACCTAATAAATGAATTCAGCAAAGTAGCGGGATACAAAGTCAGTATTCAAAAATCAATGGTATTTTTATACCTCAATAGTGAACTAGTCGAGAAACTAAGAAAACAGTCCCGTTTACTACTGAAACACAATATGGAATCGAGGAGATAAAAGAACTGTACTAGGAAAACTATAGGACACTGAAGAAAGAAATTGAGAAAGATAGAAATAGTGGTGAGCATGTACTGGAAGAATTAACATTATAAAAATATCCACAGTACTTAAAGCAATCTGTAGGTTGAATGCAATTCCTATTAAGTTGCCAGTCACATATTTCACAGATCTTGAACAAATATTTCAACAATTTATATGGAACTAAAAAAGACCCCAAATTGTCTCAGCAATCTTGAGAAAAAGACCAAAGTTAGGGGGATCACTATACCTGAAATCAAACTATACTATAAGGCCAATGTAATAAAAACAGAAAACAGTCTGGTACTGGCCTAAGAGTAGACACAGATCGATGGAACAGAATAGAGAGCCAGAAATAAACCCACAAGCTTATGGTCAACTAATATTTGACAAAGGAGGCAAGAGCATACACTAAAGACCATGTTTTCAATAAGTGGTGGTGTGAGAACTGGACTGCTACATGCAATAAAATGAAGCTAGACTCATCATACATCTTACACCAGAATAAACTCAAAATGGATAAAAGACTTAAAGGTAAGTTGTGATACCATAAAAATGTAAGAGGAATGCATAGGCAGTAAAATTTAAGATATGTAGCAATATTTTTGCTAAAATATCTCTTAGGGTAAGGGAAATAAATGAAAAAATAAATGGGACTACATCAAATTAAATAACCTCTGCACAGCTAAAGAAACCATCATCAAAATGAAAAGTAAACCAACTATATAGGAGAACATTTTTGCCAACAGTACATCAGACAGGTTTAATCTCCAAAATATATAGAGAACTTACACAACTCAGCACTAGGAAGATAAATGATTCAATTAAAAAATCAGAAAGGACCCGAATAGACTGTAATCCAAGGAAGACATATAGATGGTCCATAGACATAAAAATGCCCAATGTCACTAACCATCACAGAGCTGCAAATTAAAACCACAATGAAATATCACCTCACACCTGCCAAAATGGTTATTATTAATAAATCAATAAACAAGTGCTGGTGAAGATGTGGAGAAAAGGGAACCCTGGTACACTGTTGGTGGGAATGCAGACTGGTGCAGCTATTGTGGAAAAAAGTATAGAATTTCCTTAAAAAACTAAAAATGGGATCTGCCTTTTGACCCAGTGATTCCACTGCTGGGAATAAAGCTGAGGTATCCCGAAATACCAGTATAAGAATGTGTATGCACTCCTGTGTCTATAGCAGATATCTATATAATCAATAGATAAATAGATAGATAGATAGATATCTCCAAGAATTAGAAACAGTCTAAGTGCCCATCAGTAGATGAGTGGATAAAAAAAATGGTACATCTATCTACACAATGCTATACTATGCGCAGGAATAATGAAGGAAATCCTACCTTTTGCAACAGCGTGGATAGAACTGGAGACTAATTATATTAATTGAAATAAACTAGTCAGTGAAAGATAAATACCATATGATCTCACTTATAAGAGGAATCTAATGAACAAAATAAACTGATGAGCAAAATATAACCAGAGGCATGGAATCATCATGGAACAGGCTGACAGTATAAGAGGGGAGGGGAGAAGGGGGACTGATTGAAAGAAGGTGAAAGGGCCCTGGCTGGTGTGGCTTAGTGGATTGAATGCTAGCCTATGAACTAAGATTTCACTGGTTTGATTCCCAGTCAGGGCACATGCCTGGGTTATTGGCCAGGTCCCCAGTTGGGGGCATTCAAGAGGCAGCCAGTTGATGTATCTCTCTCACATGGATATTTCTTTCCCTCTCTTTATTTCTCACTTTCCCCCTCTCTAAAAGTAAATAAAATCTTTTTTAAAAAAAAAAGAAAGGTGAAAGGATTAGTCAAAGAACATGTATGAAGGTCCCATGTACGTGGACAAGGGTGAAGGGACTGATTATTGAATTGGGGGGATGGGCTTGCTGGAGTAGGATGAAGGGAGAAATAGTGGGATAACTATAATAGTATGAACAATCAATTTTTTTTTAAAGAAAAAGGAAACATTCTTTTAAAAATAAGCTATTCTCCCAGTGTTTATCATATTTTGTCATGTATAATGCACAGTTTTGTACCCAGATTTTTCAGAGAAAAGTAAGGATACATATTATGCATGGATAGTACTAATTCTGTACCTATAATGTTTTTAATTCTTTTATTTATGTTTATGTATTAAAAGTGTAACTCCATAAAGCAATAACAATATCCATATGCAAAATAATACCTTGGAATACAACAATCAGTTTTGTTTCTCAGTAAAATAAATAATTGAATTAAAATATTAAATTGAAGGATTCTTTTTCCTGAAAGTTTGGGCCAAAGTCGTGGATGCATGCTATACCCAGGAGCACATTATATACGGCAAAATGTGGTACCTTTTAAGAAAATGACAATTCCTCATACTCCCAGCAACCCTGGAGTCATTTGTCACCCCTTTCTATGCCTTGGCATTGTTCCCCTTAACACTATTAGTATATTGTTCATTGTGTGCTGGACACTATAGTAAGTGCGCATATATATATATATATATATTTTTTTTTTTTTTTCTCTCTATCTTGAAGACTCATCATTTGCTTAAGGAGCAAGTATATTGTTGCTAACAGGAAATGTTACCTTCCTCTGGGTATTAATGTGATTAAAATTTTATTTTGATTTTAATTTCTATTTATTGTGCCATTTACAGAATATGGCCTGTACAACTTCTACTCTGAAACTCATTACAAATTTTTTAGTGGCTGATACATTTGGTAACTTAAAAAAGCATTCCAGGAGGGTATTAACATTTGTCTGTGTTTTTTTTCACTTTACTAATATTTCATTATTAACTTCTCATTTTATTTTTAAGTCGTTTCTCAACATATGATAAAGCAGGATGGAGTGTACTAAGTGTTCATTGCTGTTTTTGATGAATTTCACCTTTCTTCCATGTTAAACATAGTGTGTAGTGATTTTACATACTTTTATATTAATATTGTCACCTCAGTGAATTGTATTATAGCATTCAACTGTCCATTATTTGATTTTCAGCATTCCTTCGTGCATTTTAGTTGCGAACCTTGAAAATAATTCAAAGTTAAATTTTTGTTATTTTTTTTCCTGGAGTCTCAATAGTTAGATGGGTTGGTTTTTATATATTATCAGTCTTAAAATCTGAGTCATTTTATTTTATTTTTCAGTTATTCAGTAAGTATTTTATTAGTACAAATAATTCTTAACCTGAAAATTTAACAAAGGAGGAAATAAATGTATTACTATCTCAGCATCCCAAAATAATTAGTTATATAACATTTTGCTATACATCTTTTGTTTATATATGGTGGAAGAAAGGATGAAAAAGAAGATAGAAAAGGATGAAGGGGGAAGAAATTTTTATGTCAGTATCAACATTATTGTTTTATGACTTCATTGCTTGTACTCTGAAGCAGGTAAAAATAAGTATTCTTTATTTTTAGGACCAAGCACAATGCCTGATATATAAACATACAGTAAATGTTTAAGAAATGCATAAAAGAGAGAAAGAAATGAACTTCTTAATTTTGTTCTCTCTCTCTCTCTCTCTCTCTCTCTAAAGATTTCCATGGAGAATGATTATCTGGGTCCACGAAGAATTGAAAGTCTACAAAAGGAAGATGCTGATTGGCAGCGGAAAGCTCACATGGCTGTGCTATCTATTCAAGATCTTACTGTCAAATATTTTGAAATAACAGCTAAAGCTCAAAAAGGTGAATTTTCCAGTAAAATTATCCTTATTTACTTTTGAAAATGAGTGATTTAAATATTTTATGTTCACAATAACTATATTGAAAAGTATATAAATACCACTCATTAACCTAGCAGTTAAGGAGGATCAGTATTCACAAAGTTACACCTTTTCCATATTTTCTAGGAATATGTGTTTACATATACCAACTGTAAAAAATAATAGTAGTGGGGTATTGATATAGTATAATTCAATTCTGACACTGTCATTTACAGCTACAGATCCCAGTTTAGAGACACAGCCTCCAACAAGACTGTCCTCACCCAAGACAACTGCTCGCTAATTTGGGGATTGTCTTTAGGTAATCTGAACCTCTAACCAACTGACTAAAAATTTGGGGGTCTCGTAGCCTTTTTAGGTTCAGTAATTCTTTACCATGACTCACAAAACTCAGGAAAACAAATAGAATTTATAAAGAATACAAATCAGGATAAGCCAAATGAAGAGACACATAGGGCAAGGTCTGTAAAGTTTCATTTCTTTCAACTTATGTCCATAGAAATCACTTAATAGCTCCTTAATATGCAGTTCAAAATCACTGCTGTTCATTTTTGTAATAATTTATCTCTTTACTTGGCGTTAATATAGGTTAACATCAAGGATATTCTTTCAGCAAGTCCACGTTTTCTTAAAAATGTCATTTAAAGCAATTTATTCCTTCATAATGCCACTGCTGAATGAGAACACTTTGTTTGATTCCCCAACGTTGTTTGGCATTGTCATTAAAAAAATAAAACCAGCAATTTGATAGGGGAAAAATAGGATTATGTTTTTAAAGTTTGCATTTCTTGGGTTATTATTAAGTGTAGATCTTTTTTGCTTTCATTAATAATTGGTATTTGCATATTCTTTTTATTCAGTTAACACTTTTGTCTATTTTTATGGTACTTTTTTGTATAAATCTGTAAGAGCTCCTTATATTCATTGATTTGTTAAAATATTTATATTGTAGTTGTATATTAACTTTTTGACATCTTTCAAATATTTATCCTTAAATTTTCTTTTAACTTTTTGTTACACAGATTTTATTTGTGAAAACTATCAACTTTTAAGAATGATTTCTTTTTAAATCTTTAAATCACATTACTTAATTTGCTGTATTTTTTCAAGTAAGTTTCTGTGTCCCTTCATATAGTTAAAACCTAGTAAAAATCCTTTTATATACTTGGACTTCTTTCTAGACTCTCTTTTCCATTGCTATGTACCTTGTCTGTTCTTATGCTGTAATTGTAGCTTTATAATGAGCTTTATTACCTAGTTTATCAATTAACCTGTCGTCATTATTTTTCAAAATGTCTTGGTTATACTCAGTTATTCTTTACTAAAATAGTATTATAATTCTTTTTCTGAAAAATGGAATTATTTCTTTTCAAACTAATGGTAAATTCTGTCAAAACTGCAATGTTTTAGAATTTAAAAGAGGGTTTTAGTGTTCATGCAGAAGAGTAAATGCTTTCTTTATTAAATGAACAAATGTTATAGGTTAATTTGGAAAATAATTTGTGTGGTTGGTATACCTTACATTTATTCAACTCTCTGTTTTCTTCAGGAAAGTTTTGTAGGGTTTTTGGTTTTTGGTTTTTTCATCTGGGTTTTATACATTTTTTGTTCAGTTCACTTCTGGATGTTTTAATAGGTTTTAAACTATTTTTTAATCCTCAAATTTTTAAATTTTAAATCTTTTGGTAATTAATATGGTACAGAATGTGTTGAGGTGCTTACTCAAGTGTTTCACTTCTATACAAAATGATGTTTTATAGCTGTGATAAAAACTGTCAATTTTAAGTAATTTCTGATTGTTAGAATAAAATAAATGTGGTCTCCTTGGATTTAACAAAATGTTTCACGTAGATAGAATTATAGTTAACATTTAGTGTTTGAATATAAAGTTCTTTCTTTCATTCTTTTAAGGTGTATTTTAGTCAGCGATACCTTTTTGTTTTAATATTAATGTGAGTGATTTTGTGCATAGATACTGGCAAAGGTGTCTGACGTTGTTGTTTATTGCTGCTTTTTAAACTCATGATTTTCAGTCACCAAGGTTATTGTGTTCTATCTTTTCTGTTTCTGAAATACAGATATTTGCCTAAGTATGCAGTGAAAGTTTGAGTAAACCATATTACTTGTCTCTCCCCATCGTCATTCTTTTTGAAAAAATAGTATGAGTAAGGAATTTTGAAAATCACAAATACTATTATTATTTTGCCACCATTCTTCATGTCCTGTTGTTTCATGAACATTTCAGATACACATAAAAAACTTTGCATTTAAAAATCATTATATTAAGATGAGATTTTCTGTAAAACTTGCAAGCATCAAAAGGATAATAAGGGAAGTACTGCAAACAACTCCTTGTATACAGATTTAACAAAGGTGACATGGAACAATTTCTTGAAAAACACAAACTACCACAGTTTATACAAGATGATAATAAATAACCTGAATATTTTTATAACTATTAGAGATAATTGGATTTGTAATTTAAAATCTTCCAAAAAAGAATTCTCTAGACCCAAATGTTTTCACTGGCAAATTTTACCACACATTCGAATAGTAATTCAACTGTACACAATCTCTTCCAGAAGATAGAAGAGGAAGGAACACTTCCAATTTATATTAAATGAAACCAGCAATATCTTATATCCAAAACTATACAAAAACAGTTGCAAAATAAGAAGGAAGAAAACTATAGACCAGCATTCTACATAGATAGTTGCAAAATCCTCAACAAAATATTGGCAAATTTTAAAATATTAAAAAAATATGTTTAAAAATTAACCATGACGAAATGGGGTTTTTCATTCCTTATTTAGTATGTGAATATCAGTCAATGTAATCTATCATATTAAAGGCCTAAAGCAGTGATTTTTTTTAACAGAATGATTGTTCCACACAAAAGAATACATAACAGTATTGGGAGACATTTTTGGTTGTCATAATTACAGAGGGTATTACTAGGTTCTAGCTGGTAGAGGCCAGAGAGTGTGTTAAACATCCTGTGTTGCACAGGACAGACCACCCTAATGGCAAAGAATTTGTGGTTTATAACATCAAAAGAGCTGAGGTGGAGAAATCCTAGTTAAAAAAAAGATCAGTATATCAATAGATATTTCAAAAGCATTTGGCAAAATACAACATTACGTGTGCTAAAATCACTCAGCAAACTAAATAGAAAGGAGCTTCCTTAACTTAATAAAGGGTATCTACAAAAACCCTAAAGCCAGAATTTCAATTAATGGTGAGAGACTGAATGCTTCCCCCCTAAAGTATGTAAAAAGTCATAGATGTTCACACTCACCATTGTTATTCAACCTAATATAGTAAATCTTAGCTAGTTGTAATAAGGCGAGAAAAAAAAATAAAAGCATGTAGTTTGAAAAGGAAGAAATAAAAATAGTCCCCGTTTACAGATAACATTGTATGGAATCTGTTTTTTAAAACTCTCAGAGCTAACCAATTACTTTCTCAAGGTCACAAAATAAAGGCAACACACAGAAGTGAATTATACTTATCTATACAAGCAATGAACAGTTGGAACTCAAAAATTTTAAGATAATAACATTTAAATAATTACTCCCAAGATCGATGGGATAGGGGTACCGGGCAGAGGCGATAAGGGTAGGGATGGGCAGGGATAGGACAACTCTGATAGCATACTCAATAAAATATACCAAATAAATAAATAATTCCTCCCAAAACAAAGTATTAGGTATAAATCTAGCAGAATATACAGGATTTGTATGCTGACAGTTACAAAACACTGATGAAAGAAATTTCAGATCTAAGTAAACGGGTAGACATTTTGTGTTTGTGGACTGGAATACTCAACATAGTGACGATACCAGTTCATCCCAAAGTGATCTATAGATTTAATATAGTGCCTATCAAAATACCAGTAGAGGGTTTGGAGTTTGTTTTATTTTGTTTTTTTTTTATGATGTTACTGTTTTAAATGGGTTGGTTCTAATTTATATGGAAGGACAAAGAAACTAAAATAGCTAAAACAGTTTTGGAAAAAGAAAATTAGAAGCATCACACTACCTGACTCTACAAATTACTGTAGAGCTGTTGTGGTGTGACATTGTGGTAGGGATAAGACTGTGAACTGATGAAAGAGAATAAAGAATACAGAAATAAACTCATAATACATGGTCAGTTATCTTTGACAGAGCAAATCAGTGAAATAAACAAATGGTATTGGAACAATTGGCCATCCATATACAGAAAAATGAACCTTAACCTAAGCCTCATACCTTATACAAAGATAAACTCTAAATGGATCTAAATGTAAAACTTCCAGAAGAATACATGATAGAAGTTTTTTTAACCTAGACGTAGGCAGAGAGTTATTAGCAATGACACCACAAATATAAACTGCAAGAGATATAAATGATGATGACTATGAATCATAAAAGAAAAAACTGATCAAGTGAATTTCATCAAAGTTAAAAACTTTTACCCTGCCAGGCACTGTTAAGAGAATGGCAAGACAAGAGAGTATTTAAGAGAAAATATTTGCAAATAACTTATCTAACAAAGAACTTATATCCAGAACATATAAAATAGTCTTAAAATTCAGCAAACAATCCAGCGAATAGAAGGGATAAGAAAATAAACAATCCAGTTAATAAATGGGGAACGGACTTGAGCAGACAGTTCACCAGAGAATAAAGGTGTAAATAAGCACTTGAAAAGATGTTCAACATCATTTGTCCTTAGAGAAATACAAATTAAAACCACAGTGAGATACCAACCATGCCTATTAGATTTGCTAAAATTAAAAATACTAACAAAGCGGTGGCTGGGTGCTCAATTGGTTAGAGCATCACCCTGATACACCAAGATTGTTGGTTCAATCCCCAGTCCGGGCATATAAAAGAAGCAGCCAATGAATGCATAAGTAAGTGGAACAACAAATTGATGTCGTTCCCTTCCCCTCTCTCTCTAAAATCAATATGAATGGATTAAGAATCTGGTACATCTACATAATGGAATACTACGAAGCAGAAAGAAAGAATTACCTTTTATGACAGCGTGGTTGGAACTGGAGACTATATGCTAAGTGAAATAAGCCAGTCAGAGAAACACAAATACCATATGATTGCACTCATAGGTAAAATCTAATGAACAAACTGAACTAAGAAGGAAAATTGGGTTAGACTCATAGATGGAGAGCAGGATGATAGCTAGTGTGGGGGAGGTGAGGGAGTGGAGGGATTGAGCAAAAAGGAAAACAAACTCATGGACATGGAAAACAGTGGTGATTGCTGGGGGAGGGAGGATATAAGGGGACTAAATAGTAATGGAAAAAATACAATATAGATTAAATCAAAAAGTAAATGAAGAGTACAGAAAACTAAAGAAAAAGAAAAAAGAGGAGGACAAACTAGTTACTACTGTTCTACCCCCTTCAGCTTTTGGGCTTTCCCAGCATTCTGTAAATATTTTGATAATTACTAAATGAAGTCTGCATTCTTCCTCGATGACCTATTTCAACTAAATTATCTGTACAGTAGTTAAGACCCAAAGTACTAAAGTTTCTAGAGTTCTACTAACTTCATTTTTGAGAAGAAAATAACAATTGCAAATAATATATTTCTTCCTACTAATAAAGTCAGTTTTTAAATTAGAATCACAGACCTAGAAAACTCTTAAAAATTCACATGCCTAGGCTCTATCCAGACCAATTAAATCAGACTTCACTTAAAGCTTAAAAAATAAATAAAATAAAATAAAATAAATAAATTTAAAAAGAAAAATTTTAAAAAGAGTACTAACAATATCAAGTGCAGACAGGATACAGAATAATGGGAATCCTTCTTGCATTGCTGGTAGGAATGAAAAATTATATAGTGTCTGTAGAAAATTATTTTGCAGTGTCTTACGAAATTAAAGACACATTTACCATATGACCCAGCAATCTCACTTCTGGGTATTCACCCTAGAGCAGTATGGTAATTTTTTAAATAAAAGTTAAAAGAAAAAAACTATATTATATTAATAGTAATTTCTTTGCATGTTTAAAGATGACTCTCCCTACTGTAAACTATTTTTATAAAAACTGTATGCTTGGTTTAGACTGCCTTCTCTATGTACTCTAATGGTAAAAAAAAAAAAAGTCTGCATTGTGATTAAAATATATATATTTTTAATATATATATCTCCATTACAGAAAATGTAGAATATGAGAGGGAAAAGAAACTCCACATCTGTTAATCCTATCAGCTTTATGTTACTACTTTGTGTCTGTTAATGTTTTTAGCTTATTACGTAATTTCCATGATTCTGTATGTATTCTCATGGATAGTTCATAGGTTATTGGTTCTAGGTGTATGTAATTTTTTATTATAGCTCTTATTTTATAATTTGTTTCTCCAATTTTAGGCAAAACATTTTGCATGTGATGAGCATCATTCTAGGATTCCAATTGCTTCATCAAAGTCATTGTAGATTTTTTATATTTCAATTCAGGTGACTTTATTCTAGCAGGAAGATTTGAGCCCAAACAAGAGAAGATATTTAGTCTGCTTGATCAATTTATTTATTTATTTATTTATTTATTTATTTATTTATTTATTTATTTATTTCTAGTGTGTTTTCCTGTTCCCGTGTGATAGAAACGGAATGAATATTTCTGTGTGGCTTTATGCTTTTGAGAGTAATAGCCCTTCCTTATGTTTGCAATCAGAAGGTAACCTTCTTTTTTTAGAAGAAAAGTAAAAAGCCCTTCTTTTATTTCCTTTCTTATGCAAAGCCAGATATAACCCAATTTTGATATATTACTACTTAGCTTTTAAAAACATCTTAAATGGGACTGTTTCTTACAAATATCCATATGTTAGAACATTAAGGTTTTTTAAAAATAGATTTAACATGGCACCTTGTAAACACCAGAACTGTGTCGCCTTCAGAGATTTTTTACATTTAATAATCACCAGAGTATTATTACACGGTTGTTATCCTGATAATGTAAATGGTCATCTTAGCAAGAATCTTTATTTTTGTCAGCAGATGGAGAGAAGAATCTGTTTTAGAGGTATTCCAATACTGTTCTTGGAGGTATTACAATTATTCACAAATAATATTCCTTACTACCTTTTATAGTCCTGAGCTGTTGGGAAATAATTACAGATGAAATGAAGAGCAATTAGTTGTAAGAATGTGTTCCACCTAAAGATGTTGGAACACAAAGTATAGTCTAGGTCTTGTGGTAGGTAACAGCCAGAGACTGAATTAGGACAGGGACCTGCTCCCTAGATATGGTCCTGAAGTGTGGAGCAAGAGAAAAGGCTCGTGACTATTTGAGAGTATGCAGAATGTTTGACTATTGCTGTGATTATAGTTTCAAGTAAAAATGGTAGAGATAGTAGACTAGACTAGGGGCTTAAGCAACTTGGGTACCTATTAGGTGTGTGACCTTGCTTTCAAGTTACCAAAACTTCTTAGACGTGTGTATCTATATAGAATGTGTTAATAATGCATACCTTACCTGTTCTATATGATTGCTGGGCAGATAGAGATAATATATGGAAAAAATATTTTGAAAATAATATAACTACATATAAATGTGAATGATTGTGGTGGTTTTGCATGAGAAAAAAAAAGAAACAGAACAGACCATATATTCAATTAATGTTGCCATGTGAAGGAGGAGAGATATTTGAATATCTATCATTCTCATTTAATTCCCATAAAGACCTTCTGACTGGGTCCTATATGTCTTTACTTTTTTCACTCAAGGGAGTTGAGCCCAAGAACAGTTAAATTTCTCACCAGAAGTTACACATCAATTATGGTTAGAATTGTGAATGTAACTCAAAGCTCTCTTAACTCCAAACCTCCTGCCATTTTTTTTCCTGCAGTACACTACTGTATTGATCTTATATTTGTATAAATATTGCACAGTTTTAAAAGATGGGAAGAAATTTAAAAGGCAGACTCATTTGACATTTAAACATGACGAGAAACCCTAAAATTGTGGTGCTGAGTGAGATTATGAATTAAACATTACCTCTTATATGTTAGCATTTATTAGTTTGGCCAAAAAGTTCATTTGTTTTTTCCATAAGAAGGCTCTAATAGCACTTACTTGCCTTTAACTTCATTTGAAACAATTCTGTTAGATTGTATTGTCTGTCATATCAGCATGCTTTTTAAAATATCTTTATCAAAATTGGTGTGTGGCCATTGTTAATATTAAAGGTTGAAGAAAATACACAACATTGTCAGCATATTATGCTTTCTTATTTCAAGAAAGGTGAAAACACAACTGAAATGCAAAAAAAGATTTGTGCAGTGTATGGAGAAGGTGCTGTGACTGATCGAATGTGTCGAATGTGGTTTGCAAAGTTTTGTGCTGGAGGTTTCTCATTGGATGATGCTCCACAGTTGGGTAGACCAGGTGAAGTTGGTAGTGATCAAACCAAGACATTAATTGAGAGTAGTCAACATTATACCACACAGTAGATAGCCAACATACTCAAAATATCCTAATTTAAAGTTATTGATAAAAATGAAAAATGTCTTTTATTTTATGGAAAAAATTAAACAGACTTTTTATCCAACCCAATAAAAGCCACAGAAAAACAAGAAAACTGAAAGAACTGATAACTATATTGAGAAGATATTCTAAATAAGCAAACTTCTCATTCATCATAATAGGAACTCAACAAATAATTTTTTAAAAGTGTGAATCAAGAAATAGCAATATTTCTATATGGAGATAACCACCAGAAGCATTTAAAAGTTGGTTCCATTTTAGCATTGGGATTAAGAGTAGGGGAGAGCCGATCATGAGAAACTGCTATTTTTCATTATAAGGCTGTCTACAGTTTTAATTTTTAAGTATGTATATGTATTATTGTAAAAAGATTTAAGATTTCATAAAAGTCTGAGGCAAAGCTTGCTAAGATATACTTTGTAAAAGATGGTTAGGACATAGTAGCAGTATAAAATATTTATCACTTACTTCAGAATATATACAAGAAACTGCTATTGAATGACACTAGGTACTAATCAGATTGTGGTTGGGCAGAAGGGTGGTTCAGCTAATTGTGTAATGACCCAACATGAGCCACTACTGTACAATGATCAGTCATAAACTTCTTTAACAGTAATTTATACTTCTTATGATCAGTCATAAGATATTGGCCGTTGGATTGTGAAGAAATGTCTCTTGACCCAGGCCTCTGCTGTGGCAAACTAAAATGCTTTTCCTTTCTCCCTTTGTATGTGTGTATGTGTTTGTGCAGGGACTGGTTGGAAAGTTGGGTGTCTTCCTCAGTACTTGTACCACTTCAGCTCTAACCTCATAATAACCTCCACGTTAACATCTAAGATTTATTTCTTCTTACATCATATCATTACAATATTGATGAAGCCAAAATGATCAAATTTAGCATATGGATTTAAATAATTTTAAAGAATGTTGAGTATTTCAGCTAACCCAGAAAAAAGAATAAACCTTCAGAGCATAAAGTTTTTTATAGAAACTTTGAAATTTAATAACGCTGGACATGTAGAAGAATAACATGTAGAAGAGTTTTTTTTTTAAGTTTTAAAATTAACCTGACAACTGTTTCATTTTCATAAAGCTTTTTCCAACGATGATTATTTAAATTTCTTATTGAAGACATTAAACTGTAAGATACTGTTGAATTATATTTTAGAGCTGTAATAGGTAATTTATCATGGTGGTAGGATTTGTGTGTTTATCTTTGAGTATGTGGTCAATGAAAGCTAAGCCTTTCATATTCTTTAGCATCAAGTTGTTTTATGTCTTAATGTCTTTTTTTAAAAATTATTATTAATAGCTGTGTACGATCGAATGCGAGCAGATCAGAAGAAATTTGGTAAAGCATCTTGGGCAGCGGCTGCTGAACGTATGGAAAAACTCCAGTATGCGGTTTCTAAGGAGACTCTGCAGATGATGAGAGCTAAAGAGATCTGTTTGGAACAGAGGAAACATGCACTAAAAGAAGAGGTAACACAAAACTTGGAAAAATATTAAATTTTTGAAAAATTGTGTGATTTTTATGTATGTATAAGGCTGACATCTTTCTGACTTGACACACAAGTGTTAATTTTGCACTGATCCTTGAGATGATACCACTCATGATGGGGCCTATGATTTGGGTTGCCGCTAATCGGAGGAGATAGACATGATCTATCTTCACAGCATCACAATAGGAAAGTAGGCAGCAATGCACTGTTAAAAAAAAAAAAAAAGGTAGATGTCAGAATTTCCTTGTTGTCTTTAAAAGTTTTATACTGTAACGTTCAAAGCTTTCTGACAATTATTAAGAAAGCTTCACTGCCCAGAAAAATTTAGCAAAAATCTTAGGCAGTAACATTTTGTTAGACTTGATTATGCTATGCTCAAACCATTACGTTTGGAACTTCCATTTTATTCCTTCTGGAACAAAACAGGGTTAATAGTGTTAACCCAGCGTTATTTGATTTTCTTGACTGCTTCATTAGGACCTCTTCATGGATACAGAAAAAAAAAAAGAGTCATTGAAAATCTTGAAAAGGGCTGCTTATAAATATATATATCATCTCTAAAACGAACTTTTAAATATTACCCACTTTTTTCATTGTCATCCTGTTCATCAGTGGTTTTAGCAGTGAGTATTGATGCCCAAGTCTTGCTTAAAAATATTGCAACCATTAAGTGCATACTAAATGTATACCTACTAAATCATTAGTTTTGAAGTACTAAGATTTTGTTATTAAACTGGGCCAGAACAGATTGCTTTCTATAAAAGGGCACTTAAATATCTACAGTGATATTTGCTGATAGTTTTTCTAAGTCTTAGGGTCTAGGAGTACAATATTTTCAAAAATACAGTGGTATTTGCTGATAGTTTTTCTAAGTCTTAGGGTCTAGGAGTACAATATTTTCAAAAATAAGGAAAATATATAGTTGAATGAAGATTAAAATTAGTGTTAGGGATGAGTAAGAGGATGTTCTAAATGGCAGGTAGTAAGATTTGATGGTTTAAGCACAAGTATTTAATTTATGCCTTTCGTACACAGAGTTAAAACTCAAAATATTTCAAAGATGAAAAGCAGTCAAATTATTAAATAAATTTTGGGTTGCTATGCCTTTTATTCATTTTCTACCTTAGATAATTAACACTTTATTGTATATTATTTTATTAAGTCATTTTTGGAAAAAAATGAATCACTTTTTTGGGCCAATATACCAGACATGAAATATTTATGAAACCAAACCCCTTCATTTTCCCATAGCAGGTCTTCCTCAAGTCTCCCCTTTCTGTTAAGGGCACATGGTTCTTCAAGATACTCCAGGCCCAAAACCTTATGGTCAGCCTTTAACTCTTCCCTTCCCTTTACCCTCTCTATTCTCCTTTTAGAATTCTACCCAACTGAAATGTGTGTGCTCATTTTATTCATTCAACAAATATTTGTTAAGTTTTTAATGTTTTTGCTAGGAATTATAATGGGTGCTGGGGATAAAGAAATGATTAATACCCCCCTCTCCTCCACATATATACACATTTTTAAAAGCATAAAAAGAAGCAATCATGGTGTTTTGAGTTCTTAGAGTATGGTGGGGCAATAAGACATGGGCAGTGTGAAATGGCAGATATCATTTTATGCAAAGTGGACCATTGCAGGAGTACTCAGCTTTGACCCAAAGGTCATAGGTAAAGAGAATTACATGTTCCAGGAGGCCCAGTAGGGTCAGGAAAAGTCAGTCTTATTATCTGGAGGAGTAGTGAGAGAGGAGGTTGGAAAAGTAAGCAAAATTCAGGATTGGCCTTTGGTACTCTGCCAAGCAATTTGAATTTTACCCTAAAAACAGTGTAGAGCCATTGTAAGATTTTAAGAAATAACATGATCAGATTTGTTTTTATGAAATATTACTGTGGTCAGTTTATAGAGAATTGATTGGAAAACCATTCTTAAATCCCTAGCCCATTTCCTCTACATGAGAAAGTATGTTTTCAATTTTTGCTTCACTGCTGATCTTTGAAAGAAAAGCATGCCTCATAAATGAGTATAAATACCTGGAATATGGACCCTTAATTCTGTAATGAAAGAGGTTTGAGTTAAGGGCAATAGGGAATTGGGAAAGGTTAAACCTACATTATGTTCTGGCAACCTGAAATTGCTGCTTTTAAAGCTGCTTGGGATTGCAGGGTATTTCTGTGGATCTGAAAACTGAGTAAAGATCCAGATTGCACATGCCTGGGCTCCTCCCAAATGTACATGAGCTGTGCCCTTTGTTTAGGTACCACTGCGTTCATCTTGAATAGGCCCCTAAGGAGGCAAGAAGTGTGGATTTTGGGGGGCAGAGGAGAATGAACTGGGTGAGGTGACTAAATTTATTAGTTATTTTAAGAGAGCAATTATACTTCAAAAGGATTAGATAATAACGTTATTTGATTCATTAGATTTGTAGTATTTTGTAGCTCAAAATGATTTTTAAACCATATTTTGAGACATAATTTGCATACCATACAATTTTCCCATTTGAAGTGTATAATTCAGCTGTGGCTGGGTAGTTCAGTTGGTTGGAGTGTCATCCTGTACACATGCCAAAAAGAGGTTGTGGGTTTGATTCCCAATCAGGACATGTGCCTAGGTTGCAGTTTCAGTCCCCGATCAGGACGCTTATTGGAGGCAACCAATCGATGTTTGTTCCTTTTTTCTCTCACTCCCCCTGTCCTCTCTCTCTAAAATCAGTAAACATATCCTCAGGTGATGATTTTAAAAAAATTAAGTGTACAATTCAGTGGTTTTTAGTGTATTTAAAGAATTGTGCAACTGTCAGCACATTCAACTGTAGAGCATTTTCATAACCCCTTCAAACCTGTGTCCATTAGTAGTCATTTCTCATCCTCTCTTAAAACCTCTCCAGCCCTAGGCAACAACTAATCTTTTTTCAGTATCTATAAATTTGCTATTCTGGACATTTTACTATGAATGGAATCATAAAATATGTTTTTTTTAACTAAGCATAATGTTTTCAAGATTCATTCATGTTGTAGCATGCATTGGTGCCTGTTTTCTTTCTTTTTGCCCCTTTTCTGCCTCCTTCTTCTGCCTTGTCTTCTTTCTCTTCTTCCTCTTCTTTTCTTCTTCCTGCCCCTCTTCCTTCCTCCCGTTCTTCCTTTTCTTTTTTGTGACACTTTATTTCATGATGATACCACATTTTGTGCATTCATCAGTTGATAAACATTTGGATTCTTTCTTCTTTTGGAGCTGTTATGAATAATGCTACTGTGAACTTTCATGTGCAAGTTTTTTATTTATCTTGGTATATACCTAGGTGTGAAACTATTTAACCTTTTGAGGAATTACCAGACTGTTTTCCAAAGCAGCTGTGTCATTCACATTCCTACCAGCAATGTAGGAGGGTTACAATTTCTCTACATCATTCTTTACATTATCAGTAATACTTCTTATAATTTGTCTTTTTATTATAGGCATTGCAGTGGGTGTGAAGTGGTATCTTGTTTTTGACGTGCGTTCCCTGATGGCATTGGTGTTCAGTATCTTTTCATGTGATTTTTGGCCACTTACACATCTTCTTTGGATAGATATTCAAATCTTTCACCCATTTTTAAATTGGGGTTTTTTTCTATTACTAATTTGAAAGAGTTTTTTATATATTCTATATATGTCTTTTATCAAATACATACATAGTTTATAAATATTTGCTCCCATTCTGTGGACTGACTATATTGGTTTTTAAAACATTGCATATTTGTGAAAGTAGTACATTTTTGTCTGTAGAGAAGAACAAAATATTGTCTCTGCTTTTATTAATACAGTTCTATGAATCTTTTTGGGTTTAGGAGGTATACCAAGATAGTCCTTATTGACATTTTAAAAGTGCTTATCTCTTGTTAAAAAGTGGTATATGAGCTAATCTATAATGTATCATGTCTGTGATCTAGAAAGAAATCTTTTTGTTAATGGATTTTAAATTGTAGTTTTATTTTTCCCTTACATTTTCTTATTTGGTACTGTTATTAAAAGTAAAATTGGAATTTGTGCTGGAACTTCTTCACATTTCATATGCAGAATCTCTTTGCAAGGATTTCGGCCTCATCTCCTGTTCCTCTGAGGCATTTCTATTGCAGTCTTCTTTTCTAGTTAGCTTTCTCCTTATGTTACAAGCTGTCTGGAACTTTCTTAAATTCCAGAGCTTTTAAAACTTAAAGTCCTAGCATTTTATTGCCTGTGAAGTAGCTTTATTACTCTAACCAGGCTGATAATTCGTTGTACTGACAATATAGAGTGCCTAAAAGAGCTGCTGAGGGTATGGGTTCTGACCAGTTGCTATTACAGGAACATTGTTCTGACTGGCATTGGTTAGGGTGGTAGAGGTAGGGTAAGTCTGAAATGGGACCTGAGAACTTGTGATAATGTTTATCTGTGGGGCCATTTTCCCTGGGGCCATCCTGTTACCTTAATAGTCTGTTTTTTTAATGTTCTGTATTGCATTGGAATTCTTCAAAGGTTTTGGCAAAACTGTCAGTCATTCTTGCCAGGTTTATGCTTGTTGTGTGTATATAATATACGCATTGTGCTTTTTATGTGTGTCTGTGATGATGAACTCTGCCAGTTTTATTAGCATTAATCTAAGGTGACCACATTACTCATGAGAAAGAGAACAAATGTCAGTTATTATGCCCATCCCAAACAAATTTGCCAGTGAAGGCTTTATAATACAGTACCACCCTGTGATTTAAGTTAATGGAGAGAGTTTTGTTCTTTTAAAAAATGTCGTTATGTTGTGTTTCCTTAGGTTATTTTCAAGGCAAAAAACTTTCTGACCTGACAAAACACTTTAAAAATTAATAACAAATTATTGAAAATATTTAGTAATATTTGCCATGAGTATAATGCTAAACTTGAAATGAAATTTCTAAATTAATGCTGAAATATTAAATGTTACCTGGGCAAGCAAAATTCTGTTTGACTTTTTAAATTTTCTTTAACTATACTAACTAGTACTTAGGAATAAGTATGATGCCTTTTAATCTGTCTCCTTTTTTAACTGTTACTGAGTCTTGACTGTAGCCATTCTTACCTTTTCTAGGTCACAGACTACTTGCCCCTTTAATAATTTGAAAGCTGGGAACCCTGTACTCATAGAAATACACCTATGTACAGCTTTGCACAAATTTAGTAGGTTCCCAGATCATCTGTCTGGACCAGTAAGGTTAGCTGCTAGCCACATGTGTGTTGAGGCTTATGTGACAGAGAAACAGAATTGTGACGTACATGACATAGGAACAGGATTTTTCATTTTATTTTATTCATATAGGCATATGTGGCTGCTATACTGGACAGAGGTATAGATTTCTTCTTAAGTGAACTACTTAACCTCTATAAAATATAAATAATACATCCCTTCTAGGAAAGTTACGAGTTAATGTGTGCAAATCATGTTGCAAAGTCCCTGGCATAAAGTAAGAACTCAAAAATAAATATTAGATATTATCATTCTGATCTCTGTATCAAGTATTCTGATCTATGTATCACGTATCATGGAAGGATATAGAAAGGTGGGAAAAATGTAATTCCCATGCTTAATATGTTTATTCGCATTTCATATGGACCTTTCCAAAAGGAACATAGGTTGGGGAGCTCGGGTGCTTGTTGAGGCAAAGAGGCTGGCTTTGTGTTTTTAATTTATTTATCAATATGCAGATAGAGTCTTTCATATGTGCGCATGACAAATTTCAAAGCCTCTTAAGTACAAAAAGCTAGGTTCTACTCTAAAAACTACAATATTACTTAATTATGAAATTCTGTTTTAGCCACTTAAGTTACATTTTGATAGTGGTTACAAAGGAAATATAGAAGTGTTAAATATTTCAGGTCTTGTCCTTAGTGCTTTATGTATATTATCTCATTTAATTTTCAAACATAACCCTTTATACTATAAACCCATAAGCATTATCTGAAACCCCCAAGGCCAGATAGGTTTCAGAATTCTTAGTTTTTCACTTTTCAGAAAGGCAATTTAGGACATGTAGCTACCAGACAATGGTAGTATTCCAGTAATGAAACATACAGATATTTTCATTAAATGGAATAAATAGGGACTCATCAGTTCTGATCATCTCCTAAAATGGATTGTAAGATTAGGTTTTGACATCAAAGAAATTATGGCTATTTTCTGTTTTTAAAAATTTCTGAAATGTGGAATTTTAGATAATTCTATCAGCTTGTATGCATTGTCAGTATTTTTTCAGCCATTATTTGTGGAACCCCCAAGTTTGTCTGGTTCTAAGTCTCATGTTCTTCCTGCCTTTTCCATATAAAAAGGCTAGTCTTTTGTTGGGGGTAGGGGGAAGATAACAGGCTATTATTATTTTATTTATACAGTCCTTTAGTTTTTAAATTATCTACATATTTTTCTTTATATATTTATATAATTTTTAAATGCATGAAGACCTTTATTTTAATTTATTGCTGTTCAGTTACAGTTGTGCCACCTTTTTCCCCATCGCTCAATTCTACAACCCCACTCCCACAGTCCCTCCCCACCCCTGTTGTCCGTGCCCATGAATCCTCTATTTGTGTTCCTTTGCTTGCCCCTTCCCATTCTTCCTCTGTTATTCCCCTTCCCTCTCCCCTCTGGCCACTGTTAGTTTGTTCTTTATTTCCATGTCTGATTCTATTTTGCTCATTTGTTTGTTTTGTTGATTAGGTTCCACTTATAGGTGAGATCATATGGTATTTGTCTTTCACCACCTGGCCTATTTCACTTAGCATAATGCTCTCCAGTTCCATCCATGCTGTCGCAAACGGTAGGAGTTCCTTGTTTCTCCAAAAACACTAGCCTTGATTGTTTGCCAAGCTTGCCTTATATGTTATTTCTCTTATGCTGTGCATGGTTTTAATAACTGCTGTGAACCCTTGCATCATTTCTTGTTTACTGCCATATTCTCTGTAACTCATACAGCAGTGGGTGCTCCGTGAGTATTTGTTGGTTACTGTATTGGCTCAAGCCATGGGTATTCTGAAAGCTCTGCTTTTCACAGCTCCTTACATGTCAAGGGGTTTTCTAACACAGTGGGGTAAAAGACAAGACAGGTGTATCATTAGTTTGTATAAATTGCTTTATGTTTGTTTCTGTGGTATAGTATAGTCAGTAAAATAGGTGCACAATGAAAACTATATTTTTATTGTGTTGGGGGGAAATGATCATCTGTGGGGTCAATAGTGTATGACGTACTTATGTGGATATAGGACATCAACTAATATTTCATGTACTTCATTTCCTTGCTAGAATGACTGCAAAAACATTTTTCTTTCTTTTTTCATATTTATTAGAATGGTGCTCCCTACTTTTGTCTAGTAGAAAGACCATCCTTATAGGAATTGGGAGAATTGGGTCTAGTTTCAGCATTGGTGGTCCTAACTGGGTTACATTGGAAAGTCACAGTTTGGTTTGGGGCCTTGATATCCTGCTATCAAAAGTTTAGAAGGATGAAAATTGAGCTGAGTAAAATTTCAAGGTAGTAGAGTTTTCATTGACAGTGATTTTATTTATTTATTTTTATTTTTTATTTATTTATTTATTATTATTTTTTTGCACTTAACCTTCTCTTTAGACTTCCTTCTTGTCTGGGGAAGCACTGCCCCCAGGTATAACACAGATGCCTCATCTATGGCACCTGCCTTCTCTGCACAGCTCCGTTGTCCAGAGTTAGTACTCCTTCCGCCCTTTAGTTCTGTGGTTGTCAGCTGAGTTAGGCACCAGGGAAAAAGTAGTCTGGAAATTTCAGATGTTATAGGGAAGAGATTTGGAGCAATGTAGCCTTTGCGTGCCTCTTCATTCCTTTCACTGAAGATACCATCTCCGTGCTGAAATTTAGATAAACCTCAGGGCACTGTTTCGCCCTCCCACATTTCCCTTACTTGTCTTTAATACCCTTCTCTTTAGCTTATCCCTTGAAAGTCTTTTCCACAACCTCTTAACTTCTTCTGAGTTCCACCACCACCCTATTGTTTGTTCTCTCAGAGGTTGGTATTTAACAGATTCCTTGTCTACACTTCTGTCTCTGATGAGGTTTTGTTTTCCTCTTATTTATTTATTTTTAAAGATTTTATTCATTTAAGACAGAGTAGAAGGGAGTAAGAAAGGGGGAGAGAAGCATCAGTGTGTGGTTGCCTCTTGCGTGCCCCCCTAGCGGGGACTTGGACCGCAACCCAGGCGTGTGCACTGATTGGGAATCAAACCCATGACCCTTTGGTTCGCAGGCTGGCACTCAGTCCACTGAACCACACCAACCAGGGCTCTTTTAAACCCTGCCATGGCAAATACACCTCTGGACTCTCTTGTTCTGAATAGAGTTCACTCACCTAGAAAATTAGGGGTGAAGCTACTTTTGTAAGAGAATACCCCTTTCCTTTTCTTAGTTTGATGTTTGATATTTGCTGTACTGTGGTATCACTGTGCATCTCCAGTGTTTTTAAGGTACATTGGCCCTGGTCAGGGATCAAAGTATTGTTCTTGCAGTTGAGACATTTGACAATGTAAAGGTGTGTCAACAGGGGA
Organism: Mormoops blainvillei; assembly: GCA_004026545.1. Classification (NCBI taxonomy): domain Eukaryota; kingdom Metazoa; phylum Chordata; class Mammalia; order Chiroptera; family Mormoopidae; genus Mormoops; species Mormoops blainvillei. The sequence continues at coordinate 503,491 of PVJD01000111.1, forward strand.
CTTTGAACTTCCGTCCTTAGTCAAAGGATTGGATAGGAGAGTGGTAGGGGAAGCCTTAGCACACTGTCAGAACATGGCAGATGATGGTCACTCCTGGCTGACAGAAACTGGAGGTAGTAAAGATGAAACTAACAAGTCTGGGCTGGCCCTGAACAGTATCACTGGAGAACTGATTATAGATGAAGGCTTTTAGACTGATTCACACTAAGGTTTTACTGATTATAATTCCCCACTTGGGAAATAAAACCTTCTAACATTACATATTTTACCTGGTAGTATGCTGTGCTCACAGAGAGTATGGGTGCAGATAACAGAGGAAGATACATCCTGGGGCTGTGGTCTCCAGAAATGGATGAGAGCCCCAAGATAGTATGTGAAGGGATGTTTATAATTAAGACTAACCCTGGCCAGAGTGGCTCAGTTGGTTGGGCGTTGTCCTGCAAGCCAAAACGTCATGGGTTCAGTTTTCAGTCAGGGCATATGCCTAGGTTGCAGGTTAGTCCCCAGCTGGTTGGGGGATATGGGAAAGGTAACTGATCTATGTCTTTCATATCAGTGCTTCTCTCCCTCTCTTTCTCCCTCCCCTCCTCTCCCTCTAAAATGAGTTAAGTGTGTCCTTGGGTGAGGGTAAAAAATAAAATAAAGTGAGACTAGGAGTCTCAGGAAAGAAATCATCCCTAGATTCTTCTTTTATGACTTAGGACAAAAGCATCAGGATTTCATTTTGTCAAAATTCTCTTCCATGAGCCACTATAATTAAACCCATTTGGGATTTGATCTATATCTATTGTTCATTACTCAAACCATTCCGAATGTTGCAGGATCACTGACCTACAACTTATGTAACTTATTAAATATTTATTTATAAAGTCTTTATAACTTTTATTAAATAGCACTAAATATTTTATTAAATATTTAATTCATCAGTTATTTTTAAATGTATACTGTTGCACATTTAGACCATAGCCTAACTGTTGCTTTGCAGTTCAAAATTTTTATTAAATGAATTGGAAATTATACACTACGACAAAAACATTAAAGTGATTGGGTAGAACTGTATGGATATCTAGCATGTAAAGGAAGGCTGGAATCTTGTTTAAAAATACTCTTTTTATGTGCTGCCATGTTTCACCAGCCTCACCAGCCAGAAGGGATAATAAGAATTCACTGTCTTTGATGTCATGGCTGTCCCAGGACTATTAGTCAAGTATGTTTCTGGTATTCTGGAAGCCCCAGGTGGTGTCTCACTTCAGCTCATAAAGATTTCTCTCATTTTCCTCCCTGTTCTTCCCTCACTTCCTTTGGTATTCACCCCGGCATGCCACTTGTCACCAGTGCTTCTAGTTCCCAGCAAACTGATAACCTGTGCCAAGAGCCCCCTGGACTTCTAAGCATGAACCTTTAAATTGCCAGAGTGGTGCCATGTTCTTATAAAAACGTTCTTAGAAGAGTTCTACTCTCTCACACCAGAAAACTGCCTATACTTCCCATCTTTCAGACTTATGAAAAGCTGCTTCTTACACATTTCTCCAAAGAGCCAAATAGGAGTATATGGAAATAGTGGTGTTAGGAATTATTACCTGATTTATGCTTTCCTCCATACTGGTTTTCTACTGATGCCTGGCAAAATACTTTTTCATTCTCACTTCAGGACTAAAAACCAATCAACATACCAAACAAGTCTCATGCAAGACCACCCACCACCTCATGAGACATGTGCAGAAATTTCTGAATCCCACCTTAGGTTCAATGTAGAACCCCAAGTGCATCCACTTAGATACTAAATAGCGATCATTATGCAGCTTGTAAGTATTTCCATGGAAGGCAGTTGTCATGCTACTCCAGCTTACATCCACTCACCCTTTTCTCCAGTCAACAGGTCCTAGAAGCTAGCCAGGCTGTGACCTTGAAGCAAAACAAAGCCCTGGATGTGAGGGGTTGACCAAATTTTCACCCCTCTGTTATAACTATCCTAGTGTGGCCTACTTTTACTCATATACCTTACATGAAAAGGATAAGTACATAACTAGCAACCGCTTTTGAGAGTGAAGGGGATGCCATTAATATTTATGGCAGGACAATTAAAATATTATTATCCTAAATAGGGATGAGCCATAATATAACAAGATTTAATTTTAAAACCTTATTTTTACCATATTTTCCTAATTATTTTTAAAACCATATATTTTAATTATTACTGTTTCATATCTTTTTTAAAATCTTCATTCTTGCCTACAAGTTTCTTTCGTAGAATAATTACTTTATGAGTTGTACTGCCTGATTAGTTTTCATTTCCAATTATAAATTAAAACGTGATTTTCTTTCTTGTCCCCACTCCCCACCAACTAGAAATGTTCTTATGTTATTTTCAATTCAGATGCAGAGTTTGCAGGGTGGTACAGAAGCCATAGCCCGATTGGATCAGTTGGAAGCTGATTATTATGATCTGCAACTTCAGTTGTATGAAGTACAGTTTGAAATCTTGAAGTGTGAAGAGTTATTATTGACAGCACAACTGGAAAGCATCAAAAGACTTATATCAGGTATGGTGTACATTTAACCACTTACGTCCACAAAAGATTGAATACTTTATAAGAGATAATGGCTTTGCCTGAGGTGACAGAGCCAATATGTGGATTAAAACCCTGTCCTGTCTTCTGCAGTCCATGCTCTCAACCATTACCCTTTGTTGCTGTTCTGTAACAGAAAAGAGAGATGAAGTGGTGTACTATGACACTTACGAAAGCATGGAGGCCATGCTGGAGAAGGAAGAGATGGCAGCGTCAGTGCATGTACAGAGGGAAGAGCTCCAGAAGCTTCAGCAGAAGGCACGCCAGCTGGAAGCAAGACGCGGTCGGGTTTCAGCCAAGAAAGCCTACCTCAGAAATAAAAAGGTATAATAGGTTACATATTTATTGACTATATAATCTTAATTTTAAATCTTGCCTGTATTTGTTACCTAATCCTCGATCCATAGTTAATAATCCTAACCTAGCTTGTCACTAATACTTGCATATCTTTTTAAATGAACTAAGTTATTATGGGGTGCTGCTTCAGATCCTGTTGAAGTTATTTGGTAATACATGATTTATGTAACCTATCACTTTTTTAAAATCTGGGGGAAAAACTTAATTTCAAAACTCATCTGACCTCTGTTAAGGGATTATGGACTTGTATTCTCATTTTATAACCAAGGGAACCAAGACATCTAGCAGTTAAATAAGTGACCCATCAAAAAGTGCTTAGTATGGAGCAAGGTAAGATTCTATCTTAGGTCTGTATGACTTAGAAGACTGAGTGCTTATATCACCATACCATTTCACTATATAATAATACCTTTGTTTTCCCCTGGAGACTGCCCTGGACAGGTTCATTTCATGATCAATAAATTTAACCAACAGTGTGGGTGAAGAATATAATATAAACAGTTGCTTTAAAAAATAATTTACTGGCCTAAAAGGTCATTCCTTAAATATCTTTGTCTGATTAGAAGAGTAATCTTTTGGTATAGCTCTATAGTGTTGGAAACTAAACCCATTTTATCTGGAGGACTTTTCCAGAAGGAACCAGAGAAAATAAAGACTTGTCATAGTGCCACTAAAAAGTTGCCAGATAATAGTGCATAATTTGGTAAAGAAGCACATATATCCCATTTTACTATTATGTTTTTATTTTCATGTGATTAGAAAAAGCATACCTATATTTTCTTTATAATTCTGACATTCTAGTCTTTAAGTCTTTTAGTTCTGAAGTTTGTGCCCAGAAGTTTTGAGATTTCATGATATGGTTTTAAACCACTCTGGGCACAATCATGTTCTTTAAACTCATTAAAGAGAGCCTAAGAATACAAGCTTTAAGCCAGGAGTTGTATATCCTTTTTGCCCAGACAGTTTAAAGAGTGCAATAAGACTTAGAATCTTCTGGCCATAGACTTGAGAGCTGAAAGAGACCTTTGAGATTATATAAGGACATTCCCTTCCACTCTACCTTGCTCTATTCCTCCCCCTTAAAAAAAGAGAGAGAGAGAGAGAGAGAGAGAAAGAGACAGAAATCAGGAGGGTTAGAGAAGTTTTAATAGTTTGATAGAAGAATCTTTTTAAGATCCTGATGATTTGGCTTACACAGCTTCAGAATTCCTAATGAGAAAACAGAGGTGGTTACTTGGTATTTTGCTATGTAGGTATATGTTAAAATTAAAATTTAATTTTATCAAGTAATCGCTGGTGTGGTATTTAAAATCTTTTAAGATTTACTTATATTAAAACACATTTTATGTATTTATAGGAAATTTGTATTGCAAAACACAATGAAAAATTCCAGCAGCGCCTTCGAAGCGAAGAAGAATATAGGACCCATCATACAGTACAACTAGTAAGTTTGAATTCTTGCAGACTTAGAATAAAATTTCGATTTTTACATGTATCAAAATGAATAAAATTTATAGAGAATTTTAAATTGTTATAACTATAGGTGTTAGCATTAGTTCACTATGTATATGCATATACTGTATAATTTAGAGCAGTTTTAGGCATAAAACATACACATACAGCTTTTGTAATAGCCAAATGCTATACAAGAGTGGTACATTTGTTACAATCAATGAACCTACACTGACACATCATTGTCATCCAAACTCCACAGTATACATTAGAATTCATTCCTGGCGTACACATTCCGTTGGTTTTGACAAATTTATAATGACACGAATTCACCATTAATAGTACAGAATACAGAATATTTCCGTTGCCCTAAAAACCCTCTCTTCATCTCTCTCACTGTCCCCAAATCACTGGCAATCACTGATCTTTTTCACTCTATAGTTTTTTTTATTACAAAATGCTTATTTGGAACTATACAGTATGTACCTTTTCATATTGGTTTATTAGGTTAGTAATATACCTTTAAGCTTCTTTCATATGTTCATGGCCTGATAGCTCATTTGTTTTTAGCACTTAATAATCTGTTGCCTGGATGTATTGCAGTTTATACATTCACCTACTGTCAGTCGCTTACAAGTTTTGGTAATTATAAATAAGCTGTTGTAAAAACTGTACAGATTTTTGTATGTACATAAGTTTTAAACTCTTTTCAGTAAATACCAAGGAGCATGATTGCTGGATCATATGGCAGGAGTATTTAATTTGGTAAGAAATTGCCAAATTATCTTCCAAAAGCAACTGTACCATTTTGCATTTCCATAGCAGTAAATGAGAGTTCCTGTTGTGCTACATCCTCACCGGCATTTGGTGTTGTCAGTGTTTTGGATTTTAGCCATTATAATAGATGTGTAGTAGTATCTCATGGTTGTTTCAGTTTGCGGTTTGCTAATGGCATATGATTTGAGCATTGTTTTCATAATACTTATTTGCGATCTGTATATCTTCTTTGGTGAAGTGTATGTTCAGATCCTTTGTTCATTTTTTAACTGGGATGTTTTCTTATTGTTTAAAGAATTTTTTGCCCTGGCTGGTGTGGTTCAGTGGATTGAGTGCTGGCCAGTGAACCAAAAGGATGCCAGTTCGATTCCTGGTCACGGCACATGCCTGGGTTGCAGGCCAGGTCCCCAGTAGGGGGTATGCAAGAGGCAATCACACATTGAAGTTTCTCTCCTTCTTTTTCTACTTCTCTTCCCATCTCTCTAAAAATAAATAAATAAAATCTTTTTGTTTTTTAAGAATTTTTATGCTGTGTAACAGTCCTTTATCAGATATGTCTTTTGCAAATATCTTCTCCAAATCTGTGCTTTGTCCTCATTACCTTGAGTATCTCTCACAGGGCAGAAGTTTTTAATTTTAATAAAGTCCAATTTAACCAATCTTTCTTTAATGGGTTGTACCTTTGATGTTATATCTAAAAAATCATCATATTTCTTTCCTAATTATACTATAGGAGTTTTATGGTTTTGCATTTAAGTCTGTGACCCATTTTGAGTTAGCATTTGAGTGAGTTCAGAGGGTGTAAGGTCTGTGGCTAAACTCTTTTCTTTTTTTTTAAGATTTTATTTATTTTATTCTTAGAGGGGAAGGGAGGGAGAAAGAGAGGGAGAGAAACATCAGTGTGTGGTTGCCTCACTCACGCCCCACACTGGGGACCTGGCCCACAACCCAGGCACGTGCCCTGACTGGGGAATTGAAATGGTGACCCTTTGGTTCGCAGGCTGATGCTCAATCCACTGAGCTAGGCCAGTCAGGGTGCTTTTTTTTTTTTAATAACATGTAGATTTCTAGTTGTTCTAGAACCATTTGTTGAAAAATCTGTCCACTCTACATTGAATTGCCCTTGCTTCTTTGTTAAAGACCGGTTAATTATACTAGTTTGGGTCTATTTTTGAGCACTCTATTCTGTTCCATTGGTGTAAAGTCTTTTTCCTCTGTAAAGAAACATGTGTTATATTTTATTGATTATGCTATTACAGTTAGTCTGATCTTTACCCCTTTGTCCCACTCCACCGAGCAACCCCAACTCCCTTGGGCAGTCCCCCCACCACTGTTCATGTTCATGGGTCATGTGTATAAGTTCTTTGTCTACTCCATTTCCTATACTGTATTTATATCCCCGTGGCTGTTCTGTAACTATCTATTTATACTTCTTAATCCTCTCACCTCTTCAGCCATTCCGCATACCCTCCTCCTATCTGGCAACCATCAAAATATTCTCTGTATCCATGAATCTGTCTCAGTTCTTCTTGTTTGCTTAGTTTGTTTTTTAGATTCAGTTGTTGATAGGTACATATTTATTGTCATTTTATTGTTCATGGTTTTGATCTTTTTCTTAAATAAGTCCCTTTAACATTTCACATAATCAGGGTTTGGTGATGATGAACTCCTTTAATTTTTTCTTGTCTCGGAAGCTCTTTATCTGCCATTAGATTCTAAATAATAGCTTTGCTGGGTAAAGCAATTGTGGCTGTAGGTCTCTGCTTTTCATGACTTTGAATGTGTCTTGCCATTTCCTTCTGGCCTGCAAAGTTTCTTTTGAGAAATCAGATGACAGTCTTACAGGAACTCCCCTGTAAGTAACTAACTTCTTTTCTCTTGCTGCTTTTAAGATTCTCCCTTTATTTTTAACCTTTGGCATTTTAATAATGATGTGTCTTGGAGTGAGCCTCATAGCATCAGTCTTGTTCAGGACACTCTGTGCTTCCTGGACTTGCGTGCCTATTTCTTTCACCAGGTTAGGGAAGTTTTCGTTCATTATTTTTTCAAATAGATTTCCATTGTTTTACTCTTCCTCTTCTCCTTCTGGTACCCCCCCCGATGCAAATGTCGGTATGCTTGAAGTTGTCCTAGAGGCTGCTTATACTATCCTCATTTTTCTGGATTCTTTTTCCTTCTTATTATTCTGATTGGTTAGGTTTCTTTTTCTTTCTTATTTTTCAAGTGATTGATTTGATTCTCAGCTTCATCCACTCTACTGTTCTTTCCCTGTAAATTGTTCTTTATTTCAATTAGTGTATCCTTTGCTTCTGACTGGGTCTTTTTTATGCTGTTAAGGTCCTCATTTTATGCTGTTGAGGTCCTTACTAAGTTCCTTTTTTTAGTGGTTTTTTTTTTAAGATTTTATTTATTTTTAGAGAGAGGGGAAGGGAGGGAGAAAGAGATGGAGATAAACATCAATGTGTGGTTGCCACTTGCACATTTCCCACCGGAGACCTGGCCCACAACCCAGGCATGTGCCCTGGCTGGGAATCGAATTGGCAACCCTTTGGTTCGCAGGCTAGCGCTCAGTCCACTGAGCCACACCAGCCAGGGTCTCATTAAGTTCCTTGAGCATCCTTATAACCAGTGTTTTGAACTCAGCAACTGATAGATTGCTGATCTCCATTTCATTTAGCTCTTTTTCTGGAGTTTTGATCTGTTCTTTCATTTGGGCCATATATCTTTGTCTCGGCCCTCCTGTTATGTTATAAGGGGCGGAGCCTTAGGTATTTGCCAGGGCAAGGCAACCCACTTTACTGAGTTGTGGTGCTGTATATGGTGGCAGAGTCAGAGAGGGAACAATGCTGCTTGTTCGGCTCTCACCCCACTTTCAGTCACTTCCCCTGCTACCTACAAGTGAATTGGGCCCTTCTGGTGCTGATTCATGGGTCAGTGGGTTTGTGTACGTTCTAGGACCCTATGGGCCCCTCCAACAGACTCTCCTGTGAGACTAGCAGTTTCTCCCGCCGCCTCAACCCCCACAGGCTTTTACAGCCAGAGATTATGAGGCTTTTTATTTCCCCGCGCTGGAACTCTGTCTCACTGCCCAGTTGTTCCTCCCAGTTTATCTCCATGCAAATGTGGGACCACCCAGTCTGCCAACTGCCACCCTGTCCACCTGGCATCTACCACCTTGCCACACATCCTCTCCACCCCAGCTGTCTGTCTCCACCGCTACCAGTTTGGATGAATGTTTCTTTTTTAGCTCCTTGGTTGTCTGAGTTCCATAGAGTTTGATTTTCCGGCAGTTCTCGTTGTTTCTTGATTTTAAATTGGTTGTTACCCTTCTTTTGGTTGTGCGAGGAAGCAAAGTGTTTCTACCTATGCCTCTATCTTGACTAGAAATCTCTCTTTTCTTTCTTTTTTTTCCTTTCTTTTCTATCCTTTTCTTTTCGTTTCTTTTCTCTTTTTGATGGTATACCATGTAAATAGCTTTTAATTTCAAACTCCAGTCGTTCTTTGCTGGTACATTGGAAAGCAGCTGACTTTTATATGTCAGCCTTGTATCCAGCAACTTTGCTATATAATCGCCTATTATTTCCAGGAGTTTCCTTTTTTTTTCTTGTGTCAGTTCTTTCAAATTTTCTATGTAGACAAGGATGTCACCTGCAAATAAAGGCAGTTTTACTTCTTCTCTACCAGTATGTATACCTTTTATTTGTTTTTCTTGTTACGTTAGCTAGGATTTCCAATACAGTATTGAAAAGGAGTGGTCAGAGGGATATCTTTGTCTTTTCCTGATATCAACAAGAAAACTTCTAGTTTCTAAACATTAAGTACAATATTAGCTGTAGGTTTTTTTGTTAATGTTGTTTATCAAGTTGAAGAAGTTTCCCTCTATTAGTAGTGTTCTGGGACCATTAGTTCACTTTTTTCAAAACCTTCCACTCCTGGTATTTCTTGTTCCTCGTCTTGCCTGCAGTATTATTCTGATAGTAATCTTTTTCAGACACGTCTTAGGTTTGTCAGCACCAGTGATTTATATTTCATTTGACAATAGAAATGATGATATGACCATATCACTAAATATGCTTGCTTAAAATTTTTCTTCAGTGAAACACAGAAGGCTAAATTTGTCAGTATTATCACTTAGCCTTACTTTGGCACATGTTAGCTGAAGCCCCTTACTTTTGATATTAAGCACATAAAAGTAGCCAGACTACCCATTAACTGTGTGACTCTTCTTTTTCTTAGCGGCTAGAAATAGGTAAATTAATTATTATTATTCTGTTTTTTTGTTCCTGTTTTCATGGGTCAGAAACTAGTTTATAAGGAAGGTTAGACCGAGCAGAAAAGGTGTGTCAGAGTGCCCCCACTATCACCTTCAGCACCTGCACACTCAGCTTGCTGTTGAGACCTCTTAGAATTTGATCCTTATTACATGAAGATTTTGGCTCCGGATACAAGGCTAATACTTCAGTGGATGGAATAATTACTTTTAGAATGAATATTAAATCCTTCATCAAAGTTTTATGGGACAAAGAGGAGTAAAAATGAGGAAATGTATACTTGGGGGAATCTCAAAGGTAAATGTCATATGTGTAATATCATTTGCCTAATACCAGCTTTGGGTGGAATTCCGCATTGTGTGAGAGAATGAATTATTTAAATATCTAGTCATCTTTAACATGCATAGATAGAGGAAAATGAAACTTGGCTTAGATCAGGATAAATCATTGTTTTTCAAAGCTAACTTTAAACTGCCTTTTTCAACAGTTGGGTGGTAGATTATTTAAAATGTAGATCCCTAGATGTTAGCCTTATTGTTTCAAAAATTTCTTCTAGAAATCTTTGTAAATTAAATATGTAAGACTGTAGAAGTTTAACATATGATAGTAAGCTTTAAAACAATAGTTAAAAATGTAAAATTACTTGCTCATTACTTTTTTAAGCTCAGATAGTTTGGGTAAGGAAAGGAAATGGTGGTCAGGAAAGAAGTCAATTCTTCTCATTTAAAAAAAAATACATTCTTGTTTTAGTAACCGCACTCATAATACATGAGTTTCATTTCAAGAAAGTACTCATGGGCCCTGGCCACTTGGGTCGGTTGGTTGAAGTATCATCTCGTACAACCAAAAAGGTTGCAGGTTCAATCCTGGGTCAGGACAAGTCCAAGAGGCAACCAGTCAGTGTTTCTCTCTCACATCTGTTTCTTTCTTTCCTTTCTCCCTGCCCTTCTCTAAAAATCAATAAATGTTTATATTCTCAGTTGAGGATTTTTTAAAAAGGGAAAAAAGAACAAAAAATAAAATACTCATGGAATACATGCTTTTAAGCTGCAGTTTATGGAAATTGATCAGAACATTTTCAATTATTTTGCTCATGATGGCTTCTTTGAATACTACCTACTTCCTCCATGCTCTGATATGTGCCCTAATCATTGCCTGTTCTTCTTTTTAAAAAAACTTTGTTATGAAAACCTTTTATTGCTTTTTTGAAGCATAATATATACATAATATACATGCAAAAAGTGTACAGCTCATAATTATATAACGTGAAGAATTTTCACAAGATGAACATACCTTTATAACCAGCACCCAGATTGATAAACAGAATGTTACCAGGCACCCACTTTGGGTTACCTTCTGTTACCATCCAGTTAATACTCCCTGCCATAACTTTTCCCTTGAGTTTAGTCTGATTCATCTTTGGGAGATGATGAGATTTCATTAAGATACTATTTCAGGAAAGTTTCATGGTTGCTGTATTTCTTGAGTCTGACATGTTTTGGGAATGCTTGTTTCCTTTATACGTAAAGGACAATTTGGCTGGATGATAACTGTCATATTTCCTCTCCATCAGAATTTTGGAGATATTACCACACTGTTGCCACACGGTCTTGTAGCATTGAATGTTGCAATAGAAAGGCCTGAGGTAACCTCTCCCAATCCACACCCCTTTATGAGACTTGACTTTTCTGCCTAGATATCCATAAAGCATCTTTCTTTACTATAGAATTCTAGTAACTTTACCAGTTGATCATTGTGCATGAGGGTTTCCTGAAAATTCATGTACCCTTTTAGTCTGAAGATTCAAGTCATCCTTTAGATTTTGATATAATCATCCAAGGCAAAGGTAGCAGTAAACTCATTAGAATTTATATTGTCCAGGACAGAGTTTGTGGAAAAAAAGAAAGGTACCAGAATAAGAGAGTAATGGAGAATTCAATCTGAAAAAGACAGCCGGCAAATGAAAGAAGGACAGGTTAGACAACTTACAAGTGATTCAGGAACACAGGAAAATTTTTGAATTTTTGTGTAGATAAATGTCAACTATAAGTTTTGATAGTTGATTCAAATGATTCATGTATAATGCTAGTACTTTTTTTTTTTCAAACTGCTGACTGTATTGGCTGACCTGATGTGTGATATGTAAATTACTGACCAAGTGGTTGCTGATTTTATTTTTAAGGTCCATTATTTGAGTTAGCAGAATATAGCAGCTACAAGTGTTTCATAGTATAATTATTTAAGCCAGAGCTCCATAGATGAAATATTTTTTAGTTTAGAGATTTTATTCTATTTTACAGAGTAAACATCTTTAATTGGGAATAAATGCAAAACAAAAAAACAGTATTATTTTTGTCACTGTGAATTCTAAAATGATAGCGTCTGTTAAAGAATGATAGGGGTTCATGCCATCAACATTTTGTTTAATGCGTTGTTCTTTTGAGTTAACCAGATTACATACTGGGAGAACTCTCTTCTTTATTCCTATTAACAATAAAAAGAAGTGGGAAACATAATGAAATTACTATTAATTTTCTTACCAGAAGAGAGAAAAATTACATGATGAAGAAGAAAGAAAAAGTGCCTGGGTTAGCCAAGAAAGACAGAGAACACTGGATAGACTTCGAACTTTTAAACAGGTAATATAAGTATAATAATAAGTATTGTTTTTCATTGCTACATACACACTCCTGTTGTAAGATTTATTTGTATGAGAAAAACTTGGTTTTCCTGGCTGGTGTAGCTTAGTGGATTGAACGCCGGCCTGTGAGCCAAAGGGTCACTGGTTCGATTCCCAGTCTAGGGCACATGCCTGGGTTTCAGGCCAGGTCCCCAGTAGGGGGCACACGAGAGGCAAACACACATTGATGTTTCTCTCCCTCTTTTCTCCCTCCCTTTCCCTCTCTAAAAATAAATAAATTTTTTAAAATTAAAAAAAACAACAACCTTGTTTTTCCCTTTGTTATTTAGAAAATAATTATATCAGTCCTTTGATGTTTTAAAATTAGTGTTTTGATTGCATGGCTGCCTTTTCTCTGGTTGTTTCCAGAATTAATATTCATATGACCCTTGGCCTACGACTTCATTGTAATATAAGGGGAATGGTCAAGGCCTTTGGAAAGCCTGTATTCCTCTTGAGTTTTATAAAATTAATTTGTTTACAACCAACTTCATTTCAAGCATCAACCCATGGTAATAATCTATGGAAATGACCAGTGACAGAATTAGAGGGGGGATCAGCACACCTGAGAAATGCTTCAGCAGTTTTCTTTCCATGCTAACCCATGACTCTGGACACTGATATCACAGCAGCTAAATAAAGGAATTTCAACTGTGTGTAAGCTGAATGATTTTAGTTGTTATAGTGGTCAGGAGGCTTAGCCTTAGGATCATCTTATAGGCAAAGGAAGGTTTTGATAAAGTCCTTTTAGTATTTAGTAAAGGGGGCGGGGGGCACAGATGAACTGGACCTTAATATAAGGATAAGCCTTGAGTTAAGTAAATACATTAACTCAATGCATTTCACTGTAGTAAAAAATATAGTGTGAGAGTCCTATATGGCAGTTATTAAAAAAATTTTACCTGTAAGCAGTTGGAAATACATGTAAGAAACTAATGTTAATAGTTCCTTAGCTCTCTGCATATATATGTTTGACATCATTTATGTTGTATAATTCACATTGCTATTATTATTTTTTCATCTAAATTCATACCTTTATTCTGTAAGGACCTTTTTTTAATCATGTGGTAATTTTGAAGTTGCTTACGTCAATAAGAGGATACAAGACCTTGATTAAAGAATTTGATAATATGCAAATAATAGTTTGGTGAAAACTGTTTAAAGAATATTCTGGTTTTTCTGTATATATTAAAGAATTTTCCCTGAAAATTACAAAATCTCCAAATAACATCTTTCATTTGAGGGAGAAAAAGTAGCCATTTGTTCATAAATTGTTTTAATATAATTTAACCAGTTATGATAACTTCTGATTTTTTAGAGGTACCCTGGTCAAGTTATACTTAAATCAACCAGATTGCGACTGGCTCATGCAAGAAGGAGGAGTGCCACCAGTCCTGTGCCCTGCGAGGATCAGTGTGACTCTGTACCAGGAGCACTGCAGGTAGAAGAGAAACGTGATGAGGTGGAGGAAGGAAGAGGCAAGCTTGGGTCATCACAGAAAACAGAAGCCCAAAGCCTCGTACAACTTGAAGATACTTCATTAGTACAACTTGAAGACACTTCATTACCTCTCAGTGGTGTTACCTCGGAACTGTCTCCCACTGTTTCTCTTTCACTTTTGAATAATATTGACCTTGACCCAGGTTCTGTTACCACAGATCCACTCCCACCACCTCTTCCTCCAACACCACCCCCACCACCTCCTCCTCCTCCTCCTCCCCCACCGCCACCACCTCTGCCTGTTGCTAAGGACAACATCCCAGAGACACTGGAGAAAGGTCTGCCTAGAATGGAGGGGACCGAGAAGAGGATCCCTAAGTCTGCAAGTGCCCCTTCTGCACACCTCTTTGATAGTAGTCAGCTGGTCAGTGCTAGAAAGAAGCTCAAAAAGACTGCTGAAGGTTTGCAGAGAAGGAGAGGTAAGCTAAAAAGATACTGTCATGTTTGTCTGCTGAATAAAGTGAAGCGTAATCAAAGGATCTTTTTATTTCATAGGATCTTACAAAGCTTAAAATATTATTTTATTTTTGGACATTATTTGATAGCAAATAGGTTTTCAGGGTCACAGCAGGGCAGAATTCTTACCAACCCACATCGATAAATGTGTACAGACACAGAAACATGTACCTTTAGCTGTTATGTATGTTTTTCAAAATACATCTTCTGAAGTGATTCTTGATCTGTTTGGTAATACATAGTATGTGGCTCCTTTTGTATAAAAAAGTCTGATTTTAAACCTAGGAAATACAAGAAGAGTATTCACATCAGAAAACTTAAGCCATCTGGTCAGAACTATCGCATCAGGATGACATTGGCAGAGCAGTGTAACATTTGGTCACCTTGGTCCTATTGAGGGCCTTGGTATACTTTTTGTATAAAGAAGCAAAGAAGAACAGGGAGTAATAGGTACAATTTCTTGCATGTCATATATGCCTAAAGGCTATTTTTGAAAAGAACAGAGAATAATCCTAGCCCTTAAGGAGCTTTAGCTTTTTTTTTTTTCTTTTAAATATATTTTATTGATTATGCTGTTACCATTGTCCCATTTTTTTTCTCTGCTTTATTCCCTTTGGCACTGCACCGCCCCCCCTCCTACCAGCATTCCCCCCCTTAGTTTATGTCCATGGGTCATACATGTAAGTTCTTTGGCTTCTCCCTTTCCTATACTATTCTTAACCTCCCCATCTATTTTGTGCCTACCATTTATGCTGCTTATTCCCTATACCTTTAACCCCATTCCCCACCCCACCCCCGCCACCAATAACCCTCCATGTGATCTCCGTTTCTGTGATTCTGTTCCTTTTCTAGCAGTTTGCTTGATTTGTTTTTGTTTTTGTTTTTAGGTTGATAGTTGTTGAGTTTGTTGTCATTTTACTGTTTATAGTTTTGATCATCATCTTTTTCTTAGATTAGTCCCCTTAATATTTCACTTAATAAGGGCTTGGTGGTGATGAACTCCTTTAACCTTATTTTGTCTGGGAAGCACTTTATCTGCCCTTCCGAGCTTAATGATAGCTTTGCTGATAGAGTAACCTTGGATACAGGTCCTTGTCTTTCATGACTTTGAGTACTTCTTTCCAGCCTAAGGAGCTTGAACTTGCATAAGAATAACATATTATATAAAACATTTTGCTTGTTGCATTTTAATCTGAGAGACCATGCTGTAAAATTTTTTTTACCATAACCCAAGTAGAATTTCATGTGTAAAACAACTAAATGAAAACCAGTCACTATGATGAACCAAAATTTAATTTTTTTTAATCGAATCTGTAACCCAGTCACTGTCTGAATTTAGATGGGGCTGGTGAAATTTTTGGAGGCCTCACGCATGCTATTACTAAAGACCACCTTCTAGCTCCCAGTCTGTTCCCTTCTCTCCCATGGGAAGGGATAGAAATACCAATAATACCTGACATAGAATTTGAGTCTTGGGATTTCTTTTTAATAAGTGTAATGGCAATCTTTTTCGTTCACACTTCATGGTCCATTTTGTAGATGGTTTTTCCACTGTCATGGACTATCACAGTCCTAAAGTCTGGAGGTTATACTATAATTTAAGCGCGATCCTAACTGTAATTGTTCTCTTTCTTTTTCTAAAGTGAGCTCACCTATGGATGAGGTGCTAGCTTCCTTGAAACGTGGTAGTTTTCATCTGAAAAAGGTTGAACAGCGAACTCTGCCTCCTTTTCCTGACGAAGATGATAGTAATAATATCTTGGCACAAATAAGGAAGGGGGTAAAATTGAAGAAGGTACAGAAGGAAGTTTTGAGAGAATCCTTCACGCTTCTGCCTGACACAGACCCTCTAACACGGAGCATCCATGAAGCTCTTCGAAGAATCAAAGAAGCATCCCCTGAGTCAGAGGATGAAGAGGAGACTTTGCCTTGCACAGAATGGGAGAACTAACAAGTAAGTGGTCTTACTTTCTTCAGTAGCATTTGGTGACATGGCTTTTATGTTGTATATTGAGTCTGAGGTTTATTATTTATTAGGCAGTTTAATTGTAGTTAGGTCATAAATTTGTAAACTTCAGGTTTTACTTCTGTAGTTTCTAGAAACTTAATGGAAAAGCACTTTTCAAAGATATTGCTATATAAATGCTGCTTTTTACCTCCAGCTCACTATAAATTCTGCTTTTTCCTAAGTAAAGAGGATAGTCTTATTTGAATAACAGGATGATCTTAACTCTAACTTTAAAACGCAGAAAAGTCTTTTTCTAACTGAAGTATTTTGATTACAAACTGTTATACATATTGAATTGTTACACATATTGAAAATTCCATAAAGGAATTTTCAAACATCAGTCTAGAAAAGAAATTATATTATCTGATTATTTAGCTTTCTAGCCTTTAAAATTGAGGTTTATCACTTTAAGACTTATAGTTTCTGCTTGTTAAGATTGCAGTTAACATAAATATAAAAATTGTGTGTGTGTGTAATATATATATTATATTATATTTATATATTTATATATTATATTTATATATTTTTTATATATTATATTTATATATTTATATATTATATATTATATATATATATAATATATATATATTACACACACACACACACACACACACACACACACACACACACATATCTCATTGAGTACCCCTGAGTACCCCTGTTGGGTACTGGTTACACATTTGGCATTCTCCTAATGAGGTGAATAGAGAGTTAAACTCCAGTACATCTTAATAAGCTAATTATATAAATTAAATAGTATGTAGCTTTATCACATTCACCAAAAGGTGGAAGATTCCTAGTCCTGGAGGGAGTAAGGAAAGGAGTAATCAACTTATTAGCACAGTTATTTTTAAACATGCTTGGGATTACCTGGAAAGCTTATTAAAAGAATGGATTCCTGGCCTTCATTCCCCAAGATTCTGACCAAGTAGATCTTATGTATATGCAGGAATATATCTGGATTTTGAAGACTTAATACAAAAACAAAAACAAAAAACTGTCAATTTTTATACTGATTACTTGTTCAAATATACTACTTTGGACATCAGATATTACTAAAAGCAATTTTACCTGTTTGTTTTGGGAATGGGTCCATCAAAAAAATGTTCCTCTTCTACACTCCCAATCCCACCTGTCCCTAGCAGCATGTGCGCAGATTAGTAGTTTTAACAAAATGGGTGAAAAAAAACACATTCCTCTTGGTAAGTGGTTGTGTGTTACCTTTAATGTGCTGGAGCCAACATTCCAGAGTACCATGGTCCTACCGTGGGTCTTGGGCTTTTGGTGCCCTTTCTTTCAAGGGCCTTATTTAGAGAGGTCCTACTTAACAGTCAGTCTGTATGACATACTGTTTTTGGATCCCCAGATAATTTCAAACCATTTGTGCTGTACATATGTACACTATGCTTTGTAGAGGGATGTAAATATCTCACTGTGTCTACTTCATGTGTTTCTACCTAGAGACCCAGGTATGTCTGACTGGGAATCTTTTCCACACTGGGTATTTGTAGATTGTTTTCTACATTATAGTGAGTGCTACCTGTTGCCTTGTCTTCTGCTTGTAGCTTCTCAGTTAGCTGCTGGGCCTATGCCTGACACTGCCATCTTAGTGCTGATTGGCTAATCCCACAGCTGGACCTTCACATAAATGAGTTTGTTTAGTCCTTTTATTATAGCTCCCTGCAGTAGCCCAGTCAGGGTACATGGCCTACCAGCAGTGCTCAGGCTAGCCCATTCTTATTTGTCGTCTTCTGTCCCGCCAGGTCCTGCCCAAACACATAGCGCAGCAGTATTTCTTATATTCAAGTGGCTGGGCTCTTACTCATACCTTCTGGCTGCTAATTTAGCCTTATACTAGATGTTAAGTATATGTTTATGATGAATACTACTTTGAAAATTGCCTAAGACTTTTCTTTATTTGACTGATTTTTTTTTATGGCTGGTGTATGTAGTATAATATTAAGAGAAACAATGAAATACTTCCAGACAGTAAGTAGACTGGTTGTACGCCCCACCCTTTGAGCAGGCATTGATAAAGGAGCTATATTTCACTGTCTTTTGTGTGGTCGTGGGACATCATTTTTAAAGATTCTGAACTTTTAGATACTTTTCTACAGATAGCTAAAAAGGCTATAATTTGTATTTCCTATTTTTAATTAGCATCATTCTTAGAGATTTTAAATCATTAATATAATTACATACTTCTTTGAAGAGCTAGTTTCTCAAAACTTCATGAAGTAAAACATGAAGATTCCCTGTTCTACTCTTTTCGTAGATAACTATAGGTAATAGTGTCCTTGAAGGGCATTTCTAAACATAAACATTTCTAAATATATGGATTATATAGACTTTATTGAGTTTCTAATTAGTTTTCTCTGGGGTCCTTCTTAAACTTACAAGGTAATTATAATGACACTGTCCAACAGAAATACAGTGTGAGCCACAGATAGGATTTTAAAAGTTCTAACAATCACTTAAAAAAAGGGAAAAAGGAGTGGGTGAAATCGAGTTTACTAATACTTTATTTTACATCATATATCCAAAAATAGTATCTGTCAACATGTTTTCAATATAAAAAATGTATGATGTAATTTATATTATTTTGTACTGAGCCTTCAAAATCTACTGTGTATTTTATACTTATTAGTATAAATTACAATGTAGCACATCTCAGTTTGGATAGTAAATATTTAATGTTTAAAGCGAAATGTACTGTAAAACAATAAAATTGTATTTAGTGGACATATCTTACACTTCAAATTTTAATTTAAATAAAATTAAAAACTCAACCTCTTAGTCACACTGGCCACATTTTAAGTGTTCAGTAGCCACATGTAGACAGCTGTAGTATTAGAGAATGCGGAACTGTCAAATAAGCTATTGGG
Source organism: Mormoops blainvillei (assembly GCA_004026545.1). NCBI lineage: Eukaryota > Metazoa > Chordata > Mammalia > Chiroptera > Mormoopidae > Mormoops > Mormoops blainvillei. The sequence goes on from PVJD01000111.1 coordinate 522,447, forward strand.
TTGGCCAAAAAGTTCAGTTGGTTTTTTCCATAGTATGGCTCTTGTAGTGTTTAGTTGCCTTTAACTTAATTTGAAACAGTTTTGTTAGATTGTATTGTAACAGCTGTCGTATCAGCATACATTTATTAAAAAAAACTTACCAAAACTGGAGAATTTTTGTGTATCCATTTTTATATTAAAGATGGAAGAAACTATGCAACATTTTCATCATATTATGCTTTATTATTTCAAGAAAGGTAAAAACACAACTGAAATGCAAAAAAAGATTTGTGCAGTGAATGGAGAAGGTGCTGTGACTGATCGAACGTGTCAAAAGTGGTTTGCAAAATTTTGTGCTGGAGATTTCTCTCAAGACGATGCTCCACAATCGAGTAGACAAATTAAAGTTGATAGCAATCAAATTGAGACATTAATTAAGAACAGTCAACGTTATACCACGTAGGATATAGCTGACATACTCAGAGTATCCAAATCAATATGAAGTTATTGGTGAAAAGAAAGAACGTGTCTTTTATTTTACAGAAAAAAACTAAACGGACTTTCTGGTCAGCAGAATACTTTATTCATGTGCATTGTCAGCTTTCATCTGATAAGTGAGTCTTATATAAATGCTCAGTGCCATAGCTAAGTGCATAGATCTCAAACAGAACTATTTTGAATTTTTAAAAGTCCTGGTAAAACACCCACTTAATGACTAGTATTAATCCTGTCCTCTAAATGTCAGTATACCAAAAATGGCTCCTTAGTGAATTTTAAAGATGTCATTTAATAGTTGTTACACTGGCAGTTTATGAGGCAACTATTTTTAGATTGTATGTTTTTTGTATTTTGCTTTGATACAGATGTTAGGGTGGAAGGAATAAAAATGAAAATGAATCTAACATATAACCTTTTAACAGAGATCAATATCCATATATAAATTTTTTCATTTTTATTGCTTTTTGAATAGAAGCATATCCTTTTTTTTTTTTTTAAGTGTCTCGTACCCCAGCTATATAAATGGCCATTTAGAAGGAAAAAAGTCATTGTTCATTCTGGATATTGCAAAAGGTATGGGAAAGCATATATACATACTACCCTTTAATAGGTTGTCCTTTTATAATATACTTTATTTTGTTTGTAAACAGGTGACTCAACAAAAAGAAAAAAAAATCTACCATGGAAGATTGATTCCTATTCTTTTGGAAAACAAATTTTAAGCACTTGTTTCCACAATTGGATTCCATTAGATCCAAAATGTGCTGGCTCGGTGGTGTGAAAAAAAAAGGAAGCACAATTGGCAAGTTATCACTTTTCCAGTCATTCCAATAGATGGTGGAGCTTTAGATGTGCGATGTTCCTGACTGCAGTGAAGAAAAGGCCTTTCAAGGAGATCCTTGGGTTATTTTTTTTTAAACCACCTTGCCCTCCCGTCCACCCACTTACATACTTGTGTGGCCAGTAAAGCTAGTGGTCACTGCGAGTTGGAAGAACACTGGGGTGACAGAGGTCTGCTGTGAGCTGTATTGGAACTACACTGAATAGTCAGTCATCCGCTTGAAAGTTACAGAGCTTCTTCCATATCAGCCTATATAAATAGTGTGACACTCTGAAAAAGAAGTTTATCTTGATAGCTATAGGACAGGAATTGAAAGAAAATCAGATAGAAATACATCTGATGAGAATTTTCACATTACTCATCTCCAAAGGAATCTTCATAAAGATGTTCAACAACATCTGGAAAGATATGTAACTATGGAGATACATCTATTAATGTGTTTACCACAACATGACACGTTTAACATGGCATATTTTTAGAAGACCACACACTCTTACACTTTGTAAGTTTTCAAAGAAAAAATTTCCATGCTTTTAAATAGCTCTTCATAATTGTGAATTTGTAATAGTTTGAATTTTATGTGCATCTTTGTTTATGAGAAGCAATAAATATTTCAAATTATTTTTAGCCTTTTTGTTTGAACTATTGCTTGATTACTATAACTCAACATGACTTTCCTATTGAGAATCAAAAATTGGGATTCTATAATAGGGATGCAGATCTTCAGTCTTTTTATCATGCACCATTTAAGTTTTTATTTTTATGCTCTACAGTGGAAAAAAATGTGTGCTCAAGAAATATGCAGAAGAAAGCAGACAGGCAGAAAAGCCTCCGTAGCTGGCATTTTACTATCTTCACATGCTTAAGAGTGGGATTTTGGGAGCGCGCCTTTGTCACTAAATTTTTAAATATGTATGTAGCTCTAGGTGCCGATTTTGTTATAATGGATTCCTGAAGGTGCAGTTATATGAATGGAGCCATTATGAATTCTCAGCTGGACTGCCATGGGCTTGAATGAAGGTGGATATGTTGGACTTAGTTTACAGTATTCTGTAGAGTGTAATTCTTCATAAGACAGATCTTGGCCTTTATGTGAAGGGAATGAAGGACTGAAGTACCATAAAGAACTTTTATTTCTTATGAGGCAATTCTCTGGCCTAGACTCAGAAAGCAGTCGCGGAGTAAAAGCCCTCCAATGAGTTACTCTATTCCAGAGAAAAAAGAAATGCTCACGTCTTTGTCACTTTAAAGAGTTATTTCCTTGAAAATAAATGGAGAAAATTTTCTGGCAACAGATTATATAAAACAAAATCTTTCTGCTTAAATGTTGGTAATACTTTTATTGATAAGACTAGGAGCTTTTGCACGGCATTTTCACAATACAGTGGTTTATTCTAACACTTTTCTCACATTTTGTCTGGGAAGATTAGAAATACAAATTAATATATAAACTAATCTTCATCCCATAATGGGGAATGGAGGTAGATTTTTTTTTTCTGTATACCATCATCAGTAAAGCATTTAAGCATGCTTTTTAACCCAAAGAATGGTTGGTTTGATTGTTAATGTAGTTGAAAAAATGTTGAGTAAATTTGTAAACCTTAAAAAAATCATGTATCAATTTTATGCCTTTGGATGCTTGTTCACAACATGTTTTGTTTTGTTTTTCCTTCATTGACATTTAGAAAAACACTGGATGATATAGTGTTAAATTAACATCAAAAGCACTAGAACTCTCATGTGTCCAGAGGGAATTGCTACCCATTTAATGTCAGAGCTGAAATTCCTCTAAAAGACAGGCAGGCTCACTTATAAAAATGCCCTGTAATCTATCTTCCTGAGCCATGTTATACTAAGTTTCTAGCGAGTGATGTAGTGTGTAGTCCTGTAAGGGTGCATCCAGAGCTCTTAGCACATCCCATTGTAGCACTTTGCGAAGGCCATCTCACACTTGAAGACGAGTGGGTTAAAGCAGCCAGCAGTGCCCATTCTCTGGTAAATAACCTGCTCTGGCACACTCACTTCCCTTCAAGATTCAGATTCCTGCTTCCACAATTGCATGTTACCACAGGCCATCAACCTTTTAGAGTTCTCACAAATAATAATAAAATTTAACGTGACTATGGTTGGCTTGTCCATCAAGATGAGATGACCAGTTGAATCCTCATTTTAATTTTAAAGCAGTTTCAGAACCCAACAAGAATTACGTAGGCATAGTTAAAATTCTTTCTTTCTCCTCGCCCCTAATCAGATGAGCGTCTTTGGCCATAGTACTACATTTGTATGTATTTAGTTATGATGGTACTTACAGAAGATCACATTACCAGTTCCAAAGTTGCCTATATTGTTCATATGGTTTTAAATATTTGACAGTTATATTTCTGATAAGGTATCATTTCCATATTAAGAATCCACAAGCAGCTGCTTGCCTTGTGCTAAATCAATGTATAAGTTAATTTACCAATCTAGTCTCCACTGCACTATATTTAAAAATGGGGAAACAAGTAGATGATGATTGGGAGATGTTTTGAGGTTAATGTTACTGTTCATTTGAATGTCAGTTTTAAATATTTCCCCTACTAAAGCAACTGAAATTATGTATATATAACCAGTGTGGCATGAATGAAAAGGGCGTTCCCGATGGCTCCGCAGTGCAGTAGTATGAGGAAATGTCTGGTTGAGGAGGATTTTTAAAAGACAAGCAGTTGTCTTGCTTATTTGATGTATATTTTATAGGCTTACTGAGTTTGTGAGCATCATAAAAACAATCATTCCTTAATTCTTCATTGTGGAACTGAAACATTTCCATAAAATCCATTTTCAAATGAACTCTTAGACACAGCTATGACAGTGCATCAGGTGTAGTATTTCCACAGTGGGAATGTGAGGCTTTTCTTACATGAAACCATAGAAAATTTTCAGTACTTTTATGTATAATGAGAGGGGGGAAAGTTCTTGTTTCTCCAAAGCTGAATTTGGTGGCAATATCTGGTAACATGGGGCTCGACCACTTGCATACAGTATGCTTTGGCCATAGTAGACGCTGAGAATCAAAACTCTAGTCAGTGGAACAAAAATTAATGGGGAGCATCCTCTGTGTTTGGAATGGGACCACTATAAAATGAATACAATTTAATTTTATACATTCCCTAAGACTCCAGTTTTTAATTACACTCACTGAGTATGTATATATATTTAAGTCAGTGCTTTAGCCTAAGAAAAGTTTTTTCTTTCACTGAATATAAGGGTTTTTAAAATCTTTATAATTTCATTATTATGTACTTAACATCAGATATCAACCTGTAAAGTACTAATAAGTCCTTAAAGGCCTTATCAGGGAGTTGAAATTTCATATACTTCACCAGGTTATTTGTAAAAAATCCTTTTGAACAGCAGTAAAACACTTAAAAACTGTGGCAGACTCATTGTTAACATGCAACCATTTGATAGTGAAAGCAGAAACCTTAACAAGTTTTACCTAATTCTTGCACTGAATTTAATTAATATAAATGTGCATTTTAAACAAATTTTATTCCCCGTTTATTGCCTAGCATAGAAGAACTATGCGTAGTGTTAGAGGATTGACTGGCAAGATTTATTTCCGATGGAAGAGGTAGGAAAGTAGAAGCACCTTACTGTTGGAGCATGTTGCATTTATTTAGTGCTGCTGAACTATTCAGTAGTCATTTCTGAACTTTGCTGCAAAGTGCTCTTTAGTTAAAGCACATTAAAAAAAATCTCTGCTTAATTGCTTTGTAAAATGAAGCAGTGGTATTTTTTATCCTATGAATATAGTCTAATTTAAAAGTTTTTCCTAAAAAATGAGTTTATATTGTTGCCTAAACTGTCATGTATGTAAACAGAGGTTTTTTAAAGGTGAGAGGGAGCCTGGGTTCTGTGTGTGCGTGCGCGTGTGTGTTAAATGTATGCTCATTGAGTTATTTCAAAGATGTATTCATTCTGAAATTTTCTCTTTTGCCCACAGTAAATGTACAGCTTGGTATTTGAGGAATTTAATTGAATTCCAAATTTATATATGTTTCTCCCCTTCTTTATTATGACACTGTAAGGTGCATGTACAGAAAATACCTCTGAGATTGACACATTGAAATATCAATGTTATTTCACACTGAATCTCAAAGCAATCATTTGTTTTGAGGGTTAGGGAAAGTTCTTGTGGGTTTTTAAAGTCAGGTATAACTGAGTGGCTCATTCGCGGGGAGTTAGGAAGGGCCATGGAAAGTGGCGTGTAGGCGTGTATAAAGGGCCTAGGTGTTGGTTATAGAGCTCAGTTTTAAGGGAAGTTTTGGGCTTTTTTTTTTTAACTTGCATGTTTTATGGTTATCTATCAAAGAGTGTAACAAGTTATTCTAGCCTTTCCCAATACTAATTATATTGGTTTTAAGTATCCATATAATCACAAGATGGCATTTTCCCTTTACTTATGAACCAAAAGGAGTAGACAATACAACCCATACAGTGACTTCAATTTGGATGGAATCCCCACCATCTCATTGAATCTCATTTGTACTGTATGTATTGCCAATGTTGAAACCATAACATATAGTTTATGAAAAATCAAAGACCACACATCGTTTTGCATGAGTAAATCCCGTTAGGCTAATGAAACGATGTTTTTTAGCCTTTCTGGTCAATGAAAATTTTAATGGCAAACCAATTCTAGCTTTGTGCAATATTATAATGGTAGAAGCAAAACACTAGCACATTGTGCTTGGCTCTTAAGGATGGCTTTAACACTGTTACACTTACATGGGCAATGTGCACAGTGTATTGTAAATGCCAACTCTTGCAAATTTACAATACTTAAATATGCTCATTAACATTCTAAAGTATTAAAAGTTAAAAAAAACAACTAAGCAAGCATTTATAGCAATACTCTGAAATCTCCAATAATTGTTTTGACTGTTGCCTTTTGCTCTTTAGTGAGACTTTTCTGCATTGTAATTATTGTATTGCTTTGTATTTCATGTTTTTTACACTCATGACTTCAGAGTTAAGTACTTGTACACCAAGTATTGCAATCATCTTTCTCTTCCTGTACATGCAATGTAACAACATACAGTTTTGGTGCTTAACAATATTCCATTTTTTTCTTTAATAAAAGATATTTATTGAGTTAACGGCACTTTGTTTGTTTACCGTGGGTAGTAGATGCTGTCACTTCATTTCAGATAGAAGGAGCATAGCAATTTGGCCACTTGCTACATTGAACAGGATTCAGAGACCGTTCGCCCCGGTACTTCTGGCTCTTCCCAACCATTATTTACAATAAAATACTTTAATGGCAGCTTTGTTTGGGCTAGTAACAGCCTTATTCATGTCATTTGTGTAACTATTCACAAAGTTTGGAAATACTGACTTCCAAAGTTGGACGGTCCATAAATGCCTTTCATTATGGCAGTCCGCCTGTGATCATCTAACAGGGCAAGAGCATTGGCTTTACACTTAAACACAGGACTAGCTCAGCTGCATCCCAGCAGGTGCTTTTACTAGTGCTGACTTGAAGCTCCCAACACACAAGAGGCACACGTCTAAGGGAGGCGTCCTTCAATGAACTTTGGTCCCAGGTGCTGCCAAGCCCCCTTTTTTCCCAGCTCCTCATTTATAAAATGATGGGCTGGGCAAGATGAACTTTGGGACTTGTTTCCAGCTCCAGGATTCTGTATTTAACCATATTTCCAAAGCACTCTGTCCCTCTGCCAAGGGCTGCCTTTTCCACAGGGACCAGCACAACTTTGCTCTGCACCAGAAACTTGGTCCTCCTTCACTATTAGCATTTTCTCCAGGTCTCTCCTCTAATCGTCTTGCTTACCAGTTGTGTACACTCGTCTTTCTCTAAACCTGTGTCAACTGCTTAACCTCTAATAAACTGATGACCTATTAATCCTCCTACCGAGTTCCTACAGGTCCATCCTCTAGACACAGCAGCCACCTCCTCCCTCTCCTGCCTCCTCCACTTGCTCTTGGCTGTTGCTGTGACTGACTCTCTATACCCAGGCCATTGAGCATCTTTCTAATCTCAGACTCTTCCCTGTCACTAAGTCCAGTGGCTAGGCCCTGCAGGACATTCAGTAGGGTCCCGGACTTGGTGCCGCCATGCTGGCTGAGGAGAACACGCACCCGTGCTGCAAGGCTTTCTGTGGGGAGACGAGTCTCCTTTTCAAGGATTCACTCCTAGGATCTCCACTCTACATGCTCCTCTCATACCTTCCTACCAACACATGTCTTGCCTAAAATGCTGCTCTTACCTTAACACCATCTAACATCTATCCATTGAGTGTTCATTTGGAAAGCAGATGGGCAACGTGTGTGGCCCTCTCTGTGTGTCAAAATTCTTAATCAGAACATTGAAGAAGGAGAATAAGAAAGTTAAGATGTGAGAGGAAGAATTACAGAATTTGATTTAACCTTCACAATTCTACAAGTATTATTAACCATTTGAGGTACAAGAAAGAGGATTAGATGTTAAGTTGTCCATGGTGACAACTACTAAGTGGCAGAGAGTTTTGGTTAAAACCCTTCTGTTATTTCCTATAGCATCTTTAGCTTCACTCTTAGCCCTGTAAGGTCCAACCAGGGTTCAGCTTTCAGTTCAGATTGTCTTAAGAGCTCTTGTCATAACTAGTCTTACTGTTTCCCATGTCCCTAAATGACATCTGTGTCATGATGATTCCCACTTTGCTTTTAAAGTTTTTTTTCTGGCCTATACCTCTTTTCAGTACACCAGTTTGTTGTGTATTCAGCTGCCTGGCAAGCTTTCCACTTGGATGCTCGGACCTATCTCAACCAGAACACGTCCAAATGGTTCCCGTGACCCAACCCTTCCCAGCTTTACTCTCACAATTCGCCCAGTGTTGCATTTAGAGCCTGGAAGTTATCTTTGCTGCCATTCTCAGCCTTGCCTTCCACATCCAGTCTTCAGCAAGTCCTATCAAGCCTACTTCCGACTGCATCTGGCATACACCCACTGCTTCCTGTCTCCCACTACCCTGTGGTCCAGACCATCTTCGCCTTCACTAGACTACCGCTCTAACCACTTAGCTGATCTCTTCACTGTCGCTCTTGCCTCCTTCCAACTTCCTCTCCACCCACAGTCAAAGTAGTGAGATCATGGCCCTTCCCCCTGCATAAGACACTCCAGTTGCTTTCCGTTGCACTTCGAATAAAATCCCGAATCCTGAGTAGGCAGTTCATAAAAGAAAAGGTCTACCTCACTAGTAACAAGGACAACATAATCAAGCCAAAGCAAGATACCACTACACTCTCAACAATGGTTAAAATTGAAAAGATTGATGGTTTTGAGTATTGTCAAGGATTTAGAAGAAAACAACTTTTTCATACACTACTAGTGGTAGCATACATGATATAACTGTTTTGGAAAACTGCAAGGCATTAGCCACAAAAGTTGGGTGGATCCCCACCCTGTGACCGAGCTAAAATTTGAATTGGGAGACATCCGCAAGAAGAGCATTCTTCATAATAGCCAACTACAAAAGTAACCTGAATGTCCATCCACTGATAACAGACAGTTGTACAATAGATTCCTAAAATGTGGTGGTGTCGTACAATGGAGTGCTATAGAACAATAAAAATGAATACAGCTACACAATTCAGATGAGTCTCACTGACAAAGTTGAGAATAATATGTGATTCCAGTCATATAAAGTTCAAAAACAGCCAAAACTAAACTGTAGTGTTTAGAATACTATTTAAGCAGTAAAACTTTGTAAAAAGAGGGTTACGATAAAAACCATCATAGTGGTTGGGTCACTTTTGGGCAAAGGAGAGCTGTGTGGCTAGAGAGGAGAGGGCAGAGAGCTTCTGTGGGGCTGTGACGCTCCTATGCCATGGTGGTGGTTAGGTGGGGGTTCACTTTACAAGAATTCAGTAAACTTTACGTTTCTGTATTTTTCTGAATAATTTCACAATCAAAAGGGTTATCTTAAATCAATATAGAGTTTTATTTATAATTCTAGAAACTGCTTCTAAAATACAAGTTGCCAAAAACTTTTTCTTCACAAAATACTTTTCATGCTTGTTCCACACAGAAAAACCAGCTCATCTCAGACATCTGCTCTACAACATCCTCTGCTCCTTCTCCTTGGCTGTGCATGTGTGTGTTACACTCCTCTAGGAGTTTTACTGTTTGAGTTTCTTGTGGGAAGTAGGTAGGAAAATCTTTTAAAATTTCATGAAATAAAAAGATGTTGCAACATAGCATGGCATAGTGGTTAAGAGCAAGAGCTCTTGAGACACCTACTGGCTGTATGGATTTGGACAACTTTCTAATGTGCTTCAGTTTGTTCATGTGTAATATGGAGACAGTGATTTCTACTTCCTATGATTGCTGTATGGATTAAGTGCATAAATAAATGTCAGCTGTTATTTTCCTGAAGATAATATCAGTTCACACACACCCCATAAAGATTTGAGTAACTTAAAGCAAGAACATTTGAAACTAGAATAGATGCTCTTGGACAATCTGAAAAGGCCGCAGTAATTATCTACATTTCCTTCTTTAATAGAACAGAATTTCATTCACAATTCACAAAATGAATATTCTGCAATAAGCAACATTTTCAACTAACAACAATAAACTCTTACCTTCATGTTCGCTCTTTGTAGGAAGAATTGGGTACAAGTGAAAAATGCAGGATTTCTATTTGCTGACTCATTTTATGTGGAAATGCAATCCTAAAGAATCAAAAAATAATCCAAACATAGGAATGTCAGTGAACTTTCAGTTAAACACGGTATCTTGAAACACTGATACTCCTTCCTAAATTCCTGACATGGCAGTAAAGGAATAAAAAACAGAAAATTATGGACAAGAAATAAAGATGCACCTTGGACAAGGGTTTGATCTACAAAATGTATAAAAAACTCATGATTCAACACCAGGAAGACAAACAATCCAATTAAAATATGGGCAAAGGACTTGAACAGACACTTCTCCAAGGAAGACATACACAGGGCCCAGAGGCATATGAAAGGATGGTCAGCATCACAAGCCATCAGAGAGATGCAAATTAAAACCACAATGAGATACAACTTCACACCAGTCAGAATGGCCATCAAACACATCAACAAACAACAAGTGCTGGCGAGGTTGTGGAGAAAAGGGAACTCTAGTACAGCGTTGGTGGGAATGCAGACTAGTGTGGCCACTGTGGAAAACAGTAGGGAATTTCCTCAAGAAACTAAAAATGGAACTGCCTTTTGACTGAGCAATTCCACTGCTGGGATTATACTCTAAGAATCCTGAAACACCAATTCAAAAGAACCTATGTGCCCCAATGTTCATAGCAGTGTTATTTACAATAGCCAACTGCTGGAAACAGCCTAAGTGCCCATCGGTAAATGAGTGGATAAAAAAACTGGTACATTTACACAATGGAATACTATGCAACATAAAATAAGGAGCTCCTACCCTTCGTGACAGCATGGGTGGAAATGGAGAGTATTATGCTAAGTGAAATAAGCCAGTGGTGAAAGACAAGTACCATATGACCTCATCTCTAAGTGAAACCTAATCAACAAAAACAAGTGAGGAAATAGAGATGCTGAAATATAAAACAAACTGAAAGTGACCAGAAGGGAAGGGGGAGGAGGATAACGTGAAAGAAGGGGAAGGGTCAAATCAAGGAACATGTATAAAGGACCCATGGGCCAAGACAATTGAGGGGAGGATTGAAAGTGGCAGGTGGGGGTGGGTAGGGTAGGGGAGAGTAATGGGAAAAAATGGGAACAGCGGTAATTGAACAACAATTAAATGCTATAAAAACAGCAAGACGGGGGTGTAGGTAGACACGCTTTGCTTCCTCGCACAACCAAAGAAGGGCAACAACCAATTTAAAAACAAAAACAACCAGAGCTACCAGAAAATCAAACTATGGAAGTTTGACAACCAAGGAGTTAAAAAAGAAACTTTCATCCAGACTCGTAGGAGGGGCGGAGACGGGCAGCCAGGGCTGAGAGGGTGCACAGCAAGGCGGCGGACTGGGCGGGCGAGGCAGCAGCTGGTGGACCGGGCGGTCCCACATCTGTGTGCAGATGAGCCAGAAAAAACAACTGGGGAGTGAGAGACACTGTGCAACCCAGGGTTCCAGCACAGGAAAAGAAAGCCTCAAAACCTCTGGCTGTAAATGCTGTGGGGGTTATAGCAGTGGGAGAAACTCCCAGCTTCACAGGGAGAAAGGTCATTGTAGAGACCCACAGGGTCCTAGAATGTACACAAACCCACCCACCTGGGAATTAGCACCACAAGGGCCCAATTTGCTTGTGGGTAGTGGGGGAAGTGACCGAAACTGGAGCAAGAGTTAAGCCTGTAGCATTTTTCCCTCTCTGACCCCTCCCTCAGAGAGAGCACCAACAATGCAGTGAAGCATGTTGCCCCACCCTAACCAATACCTAAGGCTCCACCCCTTACAACACAACAGGAGAGCTGAAACAAAGAAATATGGCCCAAACGAAAGAACAGATCAAAACTCCAAAAATAGAACTAAGTGACGAGGAGATAGCCAACCTCTCAGATGCAGAGTTCAAAACACTGGTAATCAGTATGCTCACAGAAACAGTTGAGTGTGGATGCACAGAGGGAAAAATGAAGGCTATGCAAAATGAAATAAAGAAAAATATATAAGGAACCCACAGTGAAGGGAAGGAAACCGGGACTCAATTCAATGATTTGCAGCAGAAGGAAGAAATAAACATTCAACCAAACAGAATGAAGAAACAATTCAAAAAAATGAGGAGAGACTTAAGAACCTCCAGGACAACTTTAAAACGTTCCAACATCGAAATCATAGGGGTGCCAGAAGGAGCAGAGGAAGAGCAAGACATTGAAAACTTGTATGAAAAAATGATGCAGGAAAATTTCCTCAATCTGGCAAAGGAAATAGACCCCAAAGAAGTTGGACCCAAGGAAGCACACACCAAGGCACATCATCAGTACATTAACCAGGATTAAAGAGGAGAGAACCTTAAAAGCAGCAAGAGAAAAGGAGACAGTTACCTACAAAGGAGTTCCCATAAGACTCTCAGTTGATTTCTCAAAAGAAACCTTACAGGCAAGAAGGGGCTGGAAAGAAGTACTCAAAGTCATGAAACCAAGGACCTACATCCAAGATTACTCTATCCAGCAAAGCTATCATTTAGAATGGAAGGGCAGATAAAGTGCTTCCTAGGTCAGGTCAAGGTAAAGGAGTTTATCATCACCAAGCCTTTATTATATGAAATGTTAAAGGAACTTACCTAAGACAACAAACTCACAACTATCAACAACTGAACCTTAAAAAAAAAAAGCAAACTAAGCAAACAACTAGAACAGGAACAGAATCATAGAAATGGAGATCACATGGAGGGTTAGCAGCAGGGAGAGGGTGAGTAGAGAATGGAGGAAAAAGGCACAAAGGAGATGGGGAGGTTAAGAATAGTATAGGAAACGGGCCCTGGCTGGTGTAGGTCAGTGGATTGAGCGGCAGCCTGCGAACCACAGTGTTGCTGGTTCGATTCCCCAGTCATGGCACATGCCTGGGTTAAGAGCCAAGTCCCCAGTACAGGGCACTCGAGAAGCAACCACACATTGATGTTTCTCTCTCTTTCTCCCTCCCTGTCTCTGAAAATAAATAAATAAATAATTTTTAAAAAGAATAGTATGGGAAATGGAGAAGCCAAAGAGCTTGTATGCACAACCCATGGACATGAACTAAGCGGGGGAATGCTGGTGGGAGGGGGTTCAGGGCGGAGGCAGATGAAGGGGAGAGAAAAATGGGACAAGTGTAATAGCATAATAAATAAAATATACTTAAAAAATAAAAACAAAAGAAAAAGAAAAGAAATAAGATCCATGGGAGGTAACTGACCTGACTGGAGGGCTGACCTGAGAGTCTACAGTGAGATACTGAGAGGGTAGGCCTGAGGGGGTAGCTTTTGGGGGCACTCTGCTCTTTGAAAGGCGGGGATGAGGTATAAGTGTGAAAGAAGAGAGATAAAAAGCCTCAAACAGAAGCAATAAACCCCATCCCCAACCGCACAGCTCTCAGACCCTCCTTTCCTACTGCAAGATACTAGGGGTTCATTCTCTGGATAAATTGAGCCAGAGAAGCTCGGGACTCAAAGAGCAGGTACAAGAGGAGGGCAGAGTTCCTGCTGAACACCTGCGGATTAAGTTACAATCCTCTAGAACCACAAGGAACCTCAACCAGGCCTCTACGCACCGCCCACCCCCAGGTGAATCTAGAAGACCCCCCTGGAGAAACTAAATGGCCTCAGAGAAAAGAGGATTGATTTGGCTAATCCGGTATCTGATTAGTGCCAGGAGGAAGAGGGAAGCAGAGGGAAGGAAATTAGTAAACAATACAAGAAACTTACTGTTTTCTTTGCCACCAATTGAGTCAGGTTTTCTTTCATGCGCAATAGAAGAGTGTTCAGAAGGGCCTCGGAGGAGCGTTCCAGTCAGATGAGAGCTCAGGAATGCTCCCTGGAGTGGGGCGCAGGGAGGCACTGGGCGCCTTGCAGATAGCACTGCTGGCGGAGCGATGGGAGGCAGAAGCCAGAGCGGAGAAGTCTGCAGAGCAAATGCAAAGTTAGGAAGGGGAGATAATTCATGAGCACACCGTTCTTTCAAAACATTTTCAGTGAAAAAGATGAGAGATCAACTGATAGCTCTAAGGACTAAGGGTGGATATTTTTTAAAGGTAAGAGACACTAGAGCATGCTCGTATGCTGATGTGCTGACAAAAATAGATAAAAAGTAGAAGTGACTTGAAATAATTGTATTATTGTTTTTTAGATAAACAAAACTACATTTATAGTTAATAAAAAGAAAGGAAATGGAGAAGAAAATTAATTACCCAATTCAGACTTCCCGAACATCCTTGACCTCAATGATGGGAATGATTTAAATCCAAAGGATTAGAGGAGGTGAGGAGTGTATGATTTATTTCCAAGCACCCTCCTCAATTCTCCATGGGCATGTAATACACATGAAAATAGTCATAGATCTAGTCTGGTCATTAATGGATTTTCTAGAAAACGTTTCTCCCATGGTGTTTTCACTGATTTCCTGTGTCACTAGCACACTGATCTGATTAGTCCACACTTAGGGTCAGTACTTATCCACTTGCTCAGCCAGCAACTTAACCATTCAATAGGATTTACTACACACCAACAACATGCCCTCGTGGATACACTGGTATCTGCAATTCCAGGGCATGGAAACAGGTGGTAAAGAAAAGCAAGTCTCTGCACTCACAGGGCTCAGCCGTGGACACCCATGTTAGGCCTGTCCACCGCGCCCGCCATGTCTGAAACATTAAGGTTTTTCCTGCAGCTGCAACACGCCATGGCCGTCAGGATGAGACCAGGTAGTCCAGAAACAATCCCATGGGGAAGGGTGGAGCCTCTCCACAGTCCATACCTCCAGGAAGTGCCATCCTTGGTAATCTAGGGGTCCCCTCACAGAAACAGAGGAGCTGTTTTAGCTTAGGGTCATTCTAACGACCTGAAGTCATCTTCCTCAAGTTACCATCCTAATTATTCTGCCAAGCCCTGCAACTGATATTCTGGAGAATCTGCGTGAAGAGCCAAGCACGTCACTAGCAGAGCAGGTGATCCGAAGGGCCAAGACCACTGCTAAACTCCCCGGCTGTCCTATTTGTCCCCGAACGGCAGCAGCACCAGCGCCGTGGCGCTGTCCAGGTACCAGAGGGAGAGGACATCACGAACCCCAGGAAGCCGCCCCTGCCAGGCAGGGCCGGGCCAGGTGTGAGGGAGGAGGCTGGCGCGCTGCTGAGGCCTGCGTGTGCCGAAGCACAGTTTGGAAATTTAAGAGCCATGTTGGTCTGAGTGTTAGTGGCGCTTCCAGAAAGACCTAATTTACTCCTTGGCAGTGGTTGCTTCACTGGAAGAGTCTAATTCAACTTCAAGCAAGAATTTGCTGTTATGAATGTTCTCTCTGTATAAAATATCTGCTATTTCAATAGCCATCAAGGGACTACATATGATGAGCGAAAGGATTGGTGACAACTAGTAAGCATTTCCTAGTCACAACCAGTAAGCATTTCCTATCCAAGAAGAAATAACTTTATTCTATTTTTGCAAATGCAAATAAGAACGGAAATATAACATGGGTATTTTCACCATGGAACAGGCTTTTGTCATAGCTGCCAAGTTCTACAATAATCATAAATGCCTCTCATTCATTCCCATGCTGAGGTTGGTCCTTACGTTTCCTCACAGTCAGTCAGAACTGAGAATTTGTTGCCTTTCTCTCAGCTAGAATCCAACCATTTTACAGCTTTGATTTTTTTTTAGCAGCAGGCTAAAAGCTTGGATTTAGGATGTGGCTTTAGGCAGCTAGAGATCTTAAGCTGCATTTTTGCAGAAAATTTTGAACGAGTGCAGAGAAGTGCAAAGACCCCCGGAGAGCAGTGGTTCTGGTTCTGCTCTGGTCATGCGAGCTTAGGCCGGTCCTTGACCTTCTCTGCACCTCAGTTTCCCCTCTGAAAAGTTGGACAGGAGAATCTCTGAGGTCCCATCTTGTGGTTCCGTAAGTGGTGTCAACCAAAATAGGTCACTCCAGATGTCCTCTAAGGAAAGAATGTGCCCTACAGCTTTCTAGTTTCTGAACAGGACATTAAAAAAGAGTGGACTCTAACCCCCAAGCGGACACATGCCACCTCAGGCAGGGGGAAGAAATCTCTTTCAAGGAGACCTAGTGCCAAAAAGGAGGCCGCCTGCCCCCATGCACTTGCCTTTGCTGCTGAACCAGGAACCCATAGCGGGCTGGAGAAAGAGAGCCAGTCAACCCAACAAGCCTGTTCCCTACTGAGTCCCCAAGGCAGTTCTCTGTTCTGAGGTTTCCCTGAAACCAGAAGATAAATTATTTTCCTACCAACTCACATATGCTGCCTAGAAGCTAAAGGGCTTCCTGGAGTGTTTAAGATGGTTCCCTTCAGTTTGCCAACCCCCCCCTTTTTTTATATATATATATATCATGGCCACACAAAATTTATCTGCTGCCCAGTATGTATTTCCTTCAAGTTTCAAATTTTACAGCCTAGAGCTTACAAAAAGAATTTCCCTAGTAGCTCTGAGAAGTAAGTTACAGATAACTTGTTGTACCCATACACAGTGTACAATTCGATGAATGTTGACAGTTGCCCACATCTGCAAAAGTGCCATCACAATCCATATACACACATTTCATCACAAGCCAAAGCCCCCTTGTACCCTTTTGCAGTCCATATGCAACTACCGATCTGCTTTCTGTCGCTGTAATGGGTTAGTTTGTATTCTCTAGAGTTTCACATAAGTGGCATCATATAGCATGTACTTGGGTCTGGCTTCCTTCAGTCACCACAAAGAAATTCATTCACATTACCTGGGTCGGCAGCTTGTCCCTTTTTATCGCTGAGTAGTAGTCCACTGTATGGATGGTACTACATTGTGTCTGTTCATTCATCTGTTAATGGGCATTTGGGTTATTCCCAGTTTGGGGCTAGTGTGAGGACATTTTTTTTTCTTTCAAGTAAAGGAGTAGAATATCTGGATCATATGGCAGATGTACATTTAAAGAAAGTTCACAAAATGTCAAGACAACGATAAATGATTGCCAGACATACCTTTGCCCTCAGATGAGAGAAACCTTAGCTTCTATAGAGGCATTAATTTTTCAGCCTGTCCTCTTAATATTTTGAACATTCTGGGGATGGAAGAAGATTTTAGAACAAGTTATAGATGCTTTCTCTCATTTGCAAAGGAGGGAAATTGGGGCCTAGGGAGATGAAAAGCCCTACCACAGAAGAGTTGCAAGGCATGTTAAAAAGTGTCAGCAGGCCCTGGCTGGTGTGGGTCAGTGGGTTGAGCACCGGCCAGTGGACCGAAAGGTCACCAGTTCAATTCTTGGTCAGAGCACATGCCTGGGTTATCCTAGGTTGGGAGGGTGCAAGAGGTAACTGATTGATGTTTCTCTCACATACGGACGTTTCTCTCTCTCTCTTTCTCTTTCGCTCACCCTCAATCTAAAAAATAAATAAAATCTTTAAAAAAGATGTCAGCAGGTGTTTGAAGAGTGCTGTGTAGCACACAAGGGTGTAGAGTACTTCATGGAAGGACATCAAGAAGAGATGCACAGCTCAGGGTCTTGGCTCACACTGTACTTGTGGACTGTCATGGTTAGAAAGGATCTAGTCATAATTTACACTGGATGACGTATCTCCTCTACCTCAATTCTGGTGGGAAAAAAATAGGTTTATCATGAGCTTTTGACAAAGACCCAGAAGCCCCTAGGACTTACCAAGCATGTGCAGAGACCACCACTTCTTCCGAGGCCAACGTTGCCCAAAGAGCTGGGCAATGCCTCTCTGGGCACACTTTACACCTGTGTCAAATACACGACCACTAGTCATGACCTTGGCTTGAATTCACTCAAGAGGAGCCCTGTGTGGAAACATTTGTTCTCGCTTTCATTCTTATTTGCAATAAAAATGGAATAAACTCATTGACTGACCACATCTCTTCCTTAGCCTAAAACATAACCCTAACAAAACTCTAATTAAAAAAAACCAAGTTCATGTTTGTTCTCTATTGTCAATACAATGCATGGTTCTTGGATGGATATTTGTAAAATCATCTTAAGCAATAACAGCAAATCTTACTTTGGATGGGGTGGCATGTTAAGTGTTGCAATCAGGTAGATCAGAAAATGTATATTTAAAGGGAAAAAATGTGTCACTTGAAGGCACTTAACCATAACCCAACAACAAATAAAATTATTTTCATTTCTCTCAAAGAAAACAAACAACTTTGAGAAGAGAATTTGTGATAAGAAAAGAATATTTTGGTCAAGTGTTTCTCTGTATGACTTTTTCTTGACACACAAAATGAAAAGAATTGGAATGAAATTCAAAAATTCTTTGAACCAAAAAATGATGAGGAAAAAATGGCAGCTTACTGAAAAGTGTTGTTTATTACATTTACAAATTTGTCAGTTTTCTCAAAGGAAGCCCAAGTTCAGCAGAGAAAACAAAGCCCCATTATCTTTGGAGTTGCTTTTGTAGCCTGAAGATTAAGATGACTCTCAAAAGCATTTCTGTGGTTTTCATGCTTGAACCACGCTGCCTGCTCTTAAGGAACCCGTAAGCGTCTGGCTCTGAGGATACACTGCCAGCTCCCAGTCGGCAACAAAAACTGTCTCGGTATTCAGACAAGGTGGAACCAACATCTTCATTTTGAAATCTGGGAATCGCCAAGAACGCCAAGAACGCCAAAGTGGAAGGGAGTTCCAAACTGGAGAATGTGTTTGGCAAAGGCTAAGAAGGTTCTCTAGGTGGGTGGTTGGGGGTGTGTCATTACCTTTACCACTACTGACCCCTCCTCATTTGGTCTTGATTCCAACAGCCCTGGAAGCTTCCCAGAGAGGTGTGGACACAGGAAAGGAGTGTCCGGAGTAGGAGTGCTAACTGCTATCAGCCTTACTGCCAGCATTTTTAGCCTCCAGAAGGCGTCCCTGAGGTTCCTCTGAGTCCATGTGAAGTAGCCTAACCTGCCACAAGCAGGAAATTGTATTTGGAGGCTAGTTCAGAACTTTTTGCATGCAGTTACCCCATCACGTATGAAGCAGGCATCGCAGGAATCAAGGCTTTAGATGGGAGGTGTGAGCGCCACACAGACTCCTAGCTGTTTCTTCACTCCAGAAGTTATAGCACAGTCTTGGGATCAGATAATAATCCAGGCAACAGGAAGGACCGAATGAATCCCGGTGAGCAATTCGGGAATCCTCCCAAGGGCCCTGCCCTGGAGGCGCCATCCGGCAGCGCTCCAGCCTCGTCACAGCCTCTTAAACTAGCCGTCAGCTCCATTGTTTTCACTATCTTTCTGTGTATTTGTCGTTGCTGGGGTTGGCTAAGAAAAATATGCCTCTTAGAGAAAATAGGAGCTTTCTGAGCTCAAACTGGATTCTATCCTTTGCTATTCCCATGGCATTGGGTGCTTATCTGTGAAGCAGAGCCACCAATCGCCTTACTGGGGCTGTTGTAATGTTACGGAAAATGAAACGACCAGACACCGAGGGGTTTAGGAGCACGATCTTTATTTACGTGCACGGGCCCAGAGGAGACAAACTCCAAATTCTGAGCCCAGAACAATAGTCCCGCACTCCTTTTATGCTGGGCCAAGTCGGGAGGGTCTCAGGAGGCGTGGTATAGATTTGGCTCGAAAAGGGCTTACAGAGGTGGGAGAGAAGCATTTACAGCATTAGTCAGGGCAATTAGCATTTCATCTTTGGTATCAGCCTTGATTCCCTCTACAGTAAGGACCAAATGATGTAACATGCAGGGTGCCCCGCATGTGACAGACAGTTAATGTTTGCTTCCTCCCCTCTCATAACCATGGTTCTTTCAAACAGAATAAAATGATTAAAACTAGATTTACAGGTTTGAGGAACAAATCTTTAGTCAAAAGGAGCGTTTAGGCCTTTTCTCTTTGTTGAGATGCAAGCTAATATTTAGCCGGCAGTGGCTGAGGACCGAGGCCACATGCAGCTCTGTGATACAGGTTACTCAAAGGAGATTCCCATTGGACTTTCAGTTCAGGTTGCTGAGGGCCAATTTAGTCAAATTCATTCTTGATACTGTGGCTGGTGATTTGCTTTTTCTAAAATGTAAATCCAATCATGTTACTTCCTTCTCCAAGGATTCAGTGACTTGCCACTGCCTCAGGAAGTCAGAACTGCCAAGGATACAAAGCAAGGTCTCAGTCTGGCATCTGTCCACCTCATCTGCTCTGGTACCCAAGCTAAGCCACTGATGTGTCCATTAGGGAGTCACACTGAATTTGATGTACGGCTCTTTGTTCTTGTGATGCATCCCTCCCCCTAGGCCTTCTGGACATCCTCGAGCCTTCAAAGTAGACATCTGTTCATCTTTTACCTCTCAGCTCAGAGGTCAACTTCTCAATGACCACTGACTCGTTCCTCTGTACATTCACCGGAAGCTAGGCCTCCTTTTATAGTAACACTGTCTTATTGCACACATTTAACCACATGCTTTATTTACTACACTGCAAGTTTCTGGAGAGTAGGGACTATGTCATAGATCTTTGTATTCCCAGTGCCTGGTGACATTGTAGGTGCTCACAAAATGTTTGAAGGAACAGCCAGAGGGCAGGAGGTGCTATTGGAAGCAAAGCCAGCAACAAGGTGACAAAAGGCGTCTGACGAACAAGGGAGCCGTTGTTTGGATAAACCGTAGTTCAAGAGTCTCCTTAGTTCTTTTCTTTTTAATCCTGTCCCCTCTCTTCCCTACTTTGAAGGCTATAAAGCACACTACTTTGGGTTTGTCCTACATACCCCAGGTGGCCCCTAGTCATCCTGATGGTGGTACTGTGCAACAGATGGTTGACCCAGTCACTAAGCAGGTTAAAGTTATGGTTAGGAATGACAGCTACATGGAAGTCCATCACTTTTCTAAGGCAGTGAGCACATTCAGTTATTCCACACATTTACTGAGCAACTATTTTGTCCAAAGCATGTGCTAGGTGTTGCTTGCAATATAATTTAGAAATAGTTTCATCAAGATCAATTAAAAGATTTTTAGAAATTTTCATGAAAACTTCCAGAGTTTATGCTGATTTGGGATATAAGCGGCAGTGTGGGCCCTTTGTTAACTGGGTACTAGTCAATCCCGAACACCCCTAATATTTAATGAAGTGACCTCAAGGTCAGAAAGGTGATGGTATGAAAAAGAAAGAAAAAAAGTATGCAAATGCTTCAACCGTGACATATCCATAGATTACTATACCATGAAGGAGTCAAAAAGGGTGAGGTGGGCTACATGTACCAACTCGGACATATCGCCCAAGGAAATTCAGTGAAAAATAGCAGTTGTAGAACAAGGCATGCCATATAAAGTTTATGTGCTCCTTGCCCCCCAGGCAACTAGATATGTCCATCAACAAACACGTATTGTATACAAATGCATACAAAAATGCTGACAGGACACACATTAACTAGATTACAGTAGTAATTTCTAGCAATGAAGCTGAGAGGTGAAGGATGACTCGTGCTTTATCTGTACTGTTAAAAACATTTGCAAAAAGAAATCACATAAGACCCACTTGCATAATTAAGGTTCTTTTTCCCCTAAAAAAGAAGCAGGTAGGAAAATATTCAAAGACATGACGCTATTTTAAAATAGAAAAAGATTTTTCTCATTAAGTGATAGGTTGTTAAATACTGTGAGCTGGTAAACGTTTGTACCTGTACCGGCCGTCCTATAAAAGGCCTGCGGTGGCTAGCTGGGGCACGATGGCGTGGGAAGGGCATGGGATTAGCAGGAGAGGACCTGTGTTCTACTCCTGGTCCTGCCTCTTACTTGGCCGACCACTTAATCTTGCTGAGTTTCAGGCTCTAAAATCTATAAAACGGGGACAACAAATATGGCCCAGTCACGACACCGCATGAGCTGCTGTGAGATGGCCGCGTGCCTTAGGCTGTGGAGTTCTATGTTCTATGTTTTACACTATTGTAGGTTACACGGGATTTCAATGCACATAAAGGCCCTGCTAAAGGAGACCAAGATTAATCACTAAATAGAAAAATATGAACAAAAGTGGTTTCAAAGTTAGTTTATTTGACAATTCACAAGTGATTTGTAAATGCTATGGATTATTTGGAGCCAAATTTGAAAACCAGGAGCTCCTGTTCTTCCTGGAATGTCTAACATGCTCTGTTTTGCCCAAGTAGTGCAAGTCATGTCTACTCGAGGAATTCAAGCTCATTTTAACTTAAACTAGAAATAAAAATCAAATACTATACAGCAGTCTGAAACCAAATACAAGGATTTTGTTGTTGTTGTTTGAGCTCACTTCTACCAGAGATAATTTGTATACAGTTACCTGTTTGTGAATCAATATAAGAAGACTAGGATAACCGAAACGTGAACTCTCTCAACTTTCTATGGCAATGCAAGCACAAAGTCACCTGGTCCTAGTGGTGAATTCAGTACCAAAGTAACACATTTAAAAAGACACACTTAATGCACTTAAACCTCTAGTACTTGACTGTGAGGAGAGGCAGGTGAGCCACAGGAAGATAATAAGCCAAGTTCTACCAGGAAAGTGTTAACTTCTTTTTGTCTGTAGCCCCTCCCTCCACTCCTGTAACCTCTTAGGAATGACAGCTACGTGGAAGTCCAATATATTAACAAAAAGAATGGTAACACTTATCAGCAAGTCAATAAGAAAAATGATTTCATTTTCATAAACAAACATTTGAAACTGGGTTTATAGACAACAGCAGTTCTATCACGTAGACCGCATCTCTGCATTGTCTCAGGTGCACAGTATTGAGAAAGCCCTGATTCACACTAAGCGATGGCAGCTCTTCAATAGCCCACCCTGAAAAACGAAGATGCTCTTCGGTTTACCAGAGATGCCTTATTCTGGCATCTGCACGGAACACACTTAACCTGGTACTGTTTGCTGGGTTTCAGTGTTTTGAGATGTTGTAAATGGTGTATTTGAGCTTGTTGGTGTTAATTTTTTAAGTTAAAATATATATTAAAGTCAAACGCTAATGAAGATCTCAACAGAACAGTTTGAGTATCATTGCTTCAAGACATGAGTTTATTTACTTTTGTGTGTCTTCCTGAAAATCCACTCTAGCCTCCCATGTCCCCACACTTTGGTTGTCAGCTCATCCCCCTCAGCCATTCCTCGTTTCTTTCACGAGCCCCATCCTGTCCTGCGCTTGGCCCACGGTGACATTTTCATCTTGTATTCTCTCCATTTCTTGTGCCTTTCATTACCATTACCTATGCTGACAACTCCCCAATACATAGCTCAAATTTCTCTCCTAAGCTCCATTTAGATGTGTATCCCCACTTGAATATTCTATAGACACCGTAAACTCAAAACAGAACTCACCATTCATCTTGCTTTGTTCCACCTCCTCCAAAACCCAGTCCCTCTTCCTCTTGAATTCACTCTCAATAAATGGGATTGTTCACCTGGTTGTCCAACTCAAGAGTTCTAGGAGTCACCCTGCATTCTTTTTCCCTTGTCATCTCTGTTAGCCAGTTAGTCCTGCTAATTCCACCTCCTAAATTATCTGAATCCATTCCGTCTTCTCTGGTCCCACTGCCACGACCATGATGGAGCTTCTCAACAGGGATTACTGACTTACATAACTACCTAGACTTACAAAACATATTTTTTGTTACATCACTTCTTTACAAAAAATCCTTAAGTATCTCTGATTACCTTCAGAATAAAACCCAAATTTTTCACATGATTTACACAGCCCTTCCCGTTCTACCCTTTGCCTACTTCACCATTATACTCGACAATTCCCTTTCATTTCTTTTTCTGCTAGCTGGCTCTTACTCCTGCATCAAGACTCAAGTCAGCTACCATTCCTTCTGGGAGAGACTTCATCACTCTACTCACCTCTGGGCTCTCTCGTGAAAGCTGCCCTTATCACAGCACTTTGCACTGTGAAGTAACTGTGGTCTGCACTGAACTGTGAGCTTCTCTCTCATTTCTACTCCACATAGTGCCTGGGACAACAGGCACTCAATACATGTTTTAGTTACAAGAGGCATGACTTCAAGGTCAATGGATCACTTACAGGTCTATTAGCAAGACGCAAACCTCACAACTATGTTTCCCAGCGAGACGGCACCTCACTCTTTGAATCTTCGATTGACGCAAAGCAAATCCTATCCTTTTGGTTCCTCAAAAAGTTAACATAGAATTACATTATCCTGCAATCCCATCCCTAGGTGGAAATGAAAACAGGGACTCAAACAAACACTTGCTCATGAATGTCCACTGCAGAATTATTCACATCAACCACAAGGTAAAAATGACCCATGTGTCCACCAACAGAATGGATAAACCAAATGTGGTATATATCCCGTCAATGGGATATTATTCAGCATTGAAAGGAATGAAATTCTGAAATATACCACAATATGGATAAACCTTGAAAACATTATACTAAGTGAAATAAAACAGACACGGAATGACAAAAATTGTATGATACTACTGATAGGAGGCATTTACTCATCCAATGAGTTACTTCTGCGGCTGATCAAATGACCTGATCAACCTGGAGAGGCCTCAACTTCTGGGGAACCAGAATTGGCCACAGACTCACCCAGTACTGACAGCAAACCCCACATCCTGCTGAACTGGTTAGTGTAGGGGGTGAGTTTTACGGATTTACAACTTGTTTCACTAGGGAATTTAAGAGATGAATTGCCTGTGGTTTGCTACTTAAATTTTATAGACTGAATTCTGCATATGAAACTACTTTCCCTGTTACCTGAAAGCCGTAAATTTTTTAAAAGTTGAGACTACAGTATAAATATGACACCCACAAACAAATTATGACTTACATCCTAATGACAACAAGCATCGTAAAAACCAAAGGAGGCTAAAGGGAGAAGTTCAAGGAGAGCAAATACAAAATATATAATGAAGTGCCCAGCAGAAGTATCCTAGAGAGGCTGAGGCGGGCAGGCCAGAGGGTAACACTGTACTAGAAACATGAGTAAGTTCTCCACCTTTTTACTGGCGTGCTGGATGGCCAGACCGATGACTGTGGACACACAGCAGGTGCAATTGTTTGAGCCTCTTCCCTTCCTTTCCCCACCCACCGCCTTTCAATGAACACTCCTGAAACGGCCCCTAGATGTAGAAATCAAATGTCACAGTTATTACAGTGCCTGTCATATAGCAAGCACATTCAACAAACACTTCTTTATGTTCCGTTTCATACTAGAGTTGTCAGGAGAGTATTTACGTCAAGTATGTATGCTTTCTAGCCGTGTTTTCTGAAAGTCATTCCACTTAAGGTATAACGACCAAGTAAGTCATAGACACAAGTCATATAGACATGAATTACTATACTTACACATGTGTAGTAACAGTTAACACAGATAACAAGATAAAATCATGAATGTTGCTAGAAAATATACCGACATTTTCTATGCTACAGAAATGAGCTTCATTTTGCATTTATTAGGCACCCATTATCACCTTAATTTGGTGTTTTTTCCCTATGCTTCTTTTTTTTGGTGTATTTTATTTTATTCTATTACAGTTGTTCCATTTTTTTCTCTCCTTTCCCCACCCCACCATCAGCAGCCTCCCAACCTTAGTTCATGTCCATGGGTCATACATACAAGTTCTTTGGCTTCTTCCTTTCCTATACTATTCTTAACCTCCCCTTGTCTATTTTGTACCTACCATTTATGCTTCTTATTCCCTGAGCCTTTTCTCCCTTTCTCCCCCCATCCCTCCCAAATGATAACCCTCCACGTGGTTTCTATTTCTGTGATTCTGTTCCTGTTCTAGTTGTTTGCTTACTTTGTCTTTATTTTTAGGTTCAGTTGTTGATAGTTGTGAGTTTGTTGTCATTTTACTGTTCATAATTTTGATCTTCTTTTTCTTAGGTAAGTCCCTTTAACATTTCATTCAATAAGAGCTTGGTGATGATGAACTCCTTTAATTTGAACTTATCTGGGAAGCACTTTATCTGCCCTTCCATTCTAAATGATAGCTTTGCTAGATAGAGTATTCTTGGATGTAGGTCCTTGCCTTTCATGACTTTGAATACTTATTTCCAGCCCCTTCTTGCCTGTAAGTTTTGGGGTTTTTTTTGAGAAATCAGCTAATAAGTCTCATGGGAAGGCCTTTGTAGGTAAACTCTCCCCTTTTCTCTTGCTGCTTTTAGGATTCCCTCCTTATCTTTAATCTTGGGTAATGTAATGATGTGTCTTGGTGCGTTTCTCCTTGGGTCCAATTTCTTTGGGACTCTCTGAGCTTCCTGGACTTCCTGGAAGTCTATTTACTTCATCAGACTGGGGAAGTTTTCCTTCATTATTTTTTCAAATAAGTTTTTAATTTCTTGTTCTTCCTCTTCTCCTTCTGGCACCCCTATGATTCGGATGTTGGAATGTTTAAAGTTGTCCCAGGGGTCCTTAAGCCTCTCATTTTTCTGAATTCTTATTTCTTCATTCTGTTCCAGTTAAATATTGATTTCTTTCTTCTGCTCCAAATTGTGGATTTGAGTCCCAGTTTCCTTCCTTTCACTGTTGGTTCCTTGTATATTTTTCTTTATTTCACTTTGCATAGCCTTCACTTTTTTCTGTTTTGCATCATACTCAATCATTTCTGTAAGCATCATGATTACCAGTGTTTTGAACTCTGCCTTAGATAGGTTATCTCCTTTTTGCTTAGTTCTACTTTTGGAGCTTTGATCTGTTCTTTCATTTGGGCCATATTTCTTCATCTCTGCACACCTGTTACATTGAAGGGGGCAGGCTGTAGGTATTTGCCAGGGCAGGGCAACCTACTTTGCTGCTTTGTGGTGCTGTATGTGGGGGAGGGGTCAGAGAGGTAACAACGCCACTTGCTTGACTCGTGCCCCACTTTCAGTCAAGTCGCCTGCTACCCATAAGCAAATTGAGCCCTTTTGGTGCTGATCCCCAAGTGGGTGGGTTTGCGTACATTCTAGGACCCTGTGAATCTCTTTAACAAATTCTCCTGTGAGGCTTGGAGTTTCTCCTGCCGTTGTAACCCCCACAGGTTTTTACAGCCAGAAGTTTTGGTTTTAGTTTCACACACTGGAAACCTGGGCTGTGTGGTCTGTCTCACTCCCCAGTTTTACCTTCTGGCTTATCTGCACGTGAATGTGGAACCACCAGGTCTGCCAGCCACCGCCTTACCCAGTCCTCCAGCCAGTGCCTTGCCGCACAGCCTTTCCATCCCTGCCGCCCATCACCATCCTTCCTACCCGTCTGGATGAAATGTTTCTTCAACTCCTGGGTTGTAGGCTTTCCATACAGCTCAATTTTCTGGCAGTTTTGGTAGGTTTTTGTTTTAAAATTCGTTCTTGTCCTCCTTTGGTTGTGCAAGGAAGCAAAGCATGTCTACCTATGCCTCCATCTTGGCCGGAAGTTAATTCGGTGTTATTAAAAGAAAGCAGAGTAATATATCCATCCCTGGGTAGATCTGTTGTGAAAATAACTAACAAAAGTAGGTCAGAATCCCAGAGAATGGTGAGTTCTGATTGTTCGGTGTCTTATATTAGGTTATAAATCCTGACAAGACAAATACTAGGATCTTCTGAAAGCATCTGAAATTCATTAGGGAAATTCCTATTCATTTAATATTTAAAATCAGCAGCAAGGTAGGAAATAGCACATTATGTGTCTGGCTATCCTGCTGTCCCTTAGATAAAAACTGAAGTCAGGATGTCCCTCTCTTTTAGCTGGCTCTGCTTTCTCCCCTCCCCAAACTCCCCTCCCAATCCAGATGTGCTCCTGGTATCCTCTGAAATGGACAGAAGTATCCTTAGGAGGTCAGAGAATCAACTAGATATCCATTGGAAGCTGTGGCTTTTTTCCTCTTCTAGTCCAGATGTAATTTCTCTCCCTACATCACCTGTTTTTGGTAAAAATGACTTACAGTGTTTCATCTAGTGTAACAAAGCAGAAATCACTAGGCAGTGAGTGCTGATTGAGTTTTTGAGTTTTTTTTCTTGGATAAAATTGTCACCTATTTCACAAGGCAATATATGAACAAAAAATGAAAAACATTCATTTTTAAAAATTCAATAACTTATACTTCAATTTGTGTGATATCTACATATCAGTTTCCCATAGAGAAAAACTGTCATAAAAATTTAAGGTCCAATTTAATGTGAATTATTAGGAACATTTTCACAATTCAGAGCGATGTGAATGATGCATCTGTTTCCATTCTAAAATGATCCTTTCCTAGTAATTTTCAAAATACGCTCTCACATTGAAAATCATCTAAACAAATTACGGTAGAGTATGCTACTTGAGAAATTTTCAAAAGTATGTCATTCTCAAATACTTCTTACCTGGAAGTTTTCTTCTTTAAGCTTTATATAAATTAATTTACTTTATGAATGATGAAAGACCAATGTTAAATATACAGAAGACAAAAATTCATTGGAGACTAATTTATAACTTCAAGCACAGAATTTCAGGATAATAAAATCATTCGATATCCAACAAACAAAAGAATTTCTTTATAAAAAAGAAAAACAGTAACAGAAAACCCTGCCACCAGACATATTTCCCCCTGGCCTGCCTCCGCCTTCCATTCCAGAACAGGCAGAGAATCAGGCCCACAAAAAAAGTAGTTGAGTTGCATACTCCAAGAGTTAAATAAAAACATGGAAGACTGTAGCACACATGTCAAAGAATAAATTTAATTTTAACAAAGAATTTAATTCTTTAACAAACAAATAGGTTTTAAAAGGTGGTAATGGTTTAATTTCGAGCGTCCCTTTTTTAGTTGCACTTGAAAAAAAAGTGTAAGTTATTTTCTCTAATTGCTTCCCAACAGTACAATGACAGCAAAACATTAAATCTATGATGGTGCTGGAGTTCTTCTACAGGGAACAGAGATGCGACTTCATGAACTCTGAAAAATCTGCAGTAAGGGAGAGAAAAAAGAGAGAGGGAGAGAAGGAGAGAAGGGGTGGGAGAGGGAGAGAGAGAGAGAGAGAGAGAGAGAGAAAGGCAAAGAGAAAGAGGAGAAACAAAAACTAATTTTCCAGGCCAGGAAATACTTATAAAACCTTTTATGTCAAAGTTAGGACTTCACAACAAAACACACTAATGTAAAATCCAATAGCACCTGTAAGATTTAAGTAAATGCTGCCATCGATTAAATGCTTTTAAAAAATATCTGTAAAAGACTGAAGGAAAAAAGATAAAGTACATTCTCCAGAGAACAAATGTATTTCAAAATAAAAATTGTATTTTGTTTTTCTTTTTCTTAGATGTTATTTTTTGTACAAGAATTCATAGTTATCATATAATAACTTATACACAATGGGCTCAATCTCTGCTCTCCTCTGTGTCACTTCAAGTCCACATGTTCAGGCTACAATCCCCAACATTGTTTTCTGACAAGTATATTACCATAGTTTGATCTGAATATACATACATTATATAATACTTGTCTCTGGGAAAATCAAAATTTAATATGCAAACTTTTATTTCTATAATACAGAAATGGAGAAAGCTACAGTAGGCACACAACCTAATTATGACTTCTAAATGATTCTAGATACTCTCCTACTGTAAATTAATGTTTAAAATAGTCTCAGGATTTTATTTATATGTGCACTTGTGTTTACCTTATCCCATATACTGTACACGTCTAATGACAATCTGGGAATTTAAAGGTGCAGCCCTCAAGAAATTGTTAAATCACTTTTTTAAAAAAGAAAAAATTAGGCTCTTAGGACAAGGGAAAAACTCACAAAATTTCCAATTTTAAATTTCTTATCAGTAGGAAAATATTAAAAATAATTTTCTGTATATACATATGGGTATATGTATATATTGAATTACACACATCTCACTATCAGTACAATCCAAGTGGAGGCATTTTGATGAGTTATTTTCCCATTAAATAACAACTATGTCAAAATTTAAAAATATCATATTTCATCATTAAAATAATTCACTTACCATTCCAAAAGCTTACACTGTTTTTAATTTTTAACTCTTCATAACTATATTCCCTGACCCCTAGACTTAAATCCCCTATTTAAGTCAAAATCAGGTGCTCTTTGTTACATAGAAACTAATGGATAAAATCACATCTACTTCAAAATTCTAACAATCAAATAAATTTTATTACCTGGTTTAATCAGAGAAATATCTCAGCTCTGAGCTCTGTACCTACATTGTCCTCCCTATAATACAGAGGTGAGGAGAATATCCTAAAACAGATGGAGGTAACTTATATGATGTTACGGCACATATAATACATGATGATTAAGTGTCTGATAAAAACTTTGCAGAGACACCTGGGAAAACTCACTTTTAAGAAACTAACTTTTAAGAAACAAACCATTTATTTTTCACTCTCATATAAAGTAATATGTATGTATTTCCATACATACACATACACATATAAAACAAAATCGTCTATGTTGACTAGCTGTTTGTGAGTGAAAAAATGGTTACAAATTGATTAATTAATTTTGTACTTAACAATTCAATCTTTTCGGGGTACAAACAAAAAGTCAGTGCATTTTGTAGACTTCACAGAGTCGGATGCTCAAGCGCACACTTAAAGCCCCCCCTCCACACTGCAGCCATCGTACAGCAAGGATATACTCCGACGCGATTCCCACTCCGCACGCAGATCAAGCAGCACTTGGCTTGCTTTTAAAATAGCTTCTTAAAAGAAATATAGAAAGAAATGCATCTTTGCTAAAAGTCTTTTAAAATTACATCAAAACAACATTAAAATCTGTTCACTGAGAAGAGCCTATTGAATTGAACTCCTGTGTTGAAACGCCTAGTTAACAGTTCAGAATATTGCCTTGTGAGGTTTGACTAGAGATGTGGCTGCGTGAAGATCCAGAGTGCACGGCTCAATCCCAACAGTCCTCTGATCGGCTTTCCGATGGCAATGGATCCCCTTTAAAATAGCTATACACCTTAAAATGATCTATAATAAACAGTTCCCCAATAACCATAATTATTTGTAAATTGAAATGCATTGATCATTCAGAAAAGATTTCTTGCAAAATATATAAATAAAGGTAACTGCATATTCTGTAAATATACATAGCATTGCTAGACCACATCGTCAGTGACGGGCTGCTGTATATTTCAGTACTGTGTCAAATTTACTAGAAATTTAAAAAGAAAAATTTCTGAGGGACGCAGCTGCCTTTGTTAGTTGGCTTTAAAATGTGTAATAAAATGGGAGACAATATCTTCTCATAAATACATGGAATCAATATGGAAAAGAAAACTATACAGTGGAAAAGATTAGAGAACACCAGAGTGTACCAGAGTGGTCACCAGAGTGAAGTATCTTCCAGTATAAAAAAAGGGAAGAACTCTATACACCCAGTTATAGTAAGCATGTTTCAATTAAAGACACAGCTCTCTCTCACTCCTGGCAAGAATTAATTGGTAATGGCACTGCTTCTCAACAATGCAAAAATATCCTGAGAAATTATTCAGATTATAACAAAAGACAAGGCTTTCATCACTAAATTTTTGCACAAAACACAGCTTTAGATATCATAAATAAATTAATGTGACCCAGACATTGTTAATTTTCCATTGGCTAATATCAGAAAAAAAAAGGATTGCATTAAGTGTCTATTTATAATTTTCTAGTTAACTATGGCCAATAATATACATGGAGGTAATTTGTAGTTCAAGTGTTTCATCTCTTTTTCCCCCCAGCTAGCTACAAGCTGAATTCTAAAATTTACACTGAAATATACAATTCCAATTTTCAAAAAAATCCTCCTCCTGGAGGAGTGGTATTTAAATTTTTTTGTGCAATCTTGATGCAGAGCCCAAACAGTCCTATGAAGAAAGACAGTGTATTTTTTAATCAATTGGCACTGAAATTTCACTTTCCTTAGCTGCATTCTAGTAGCTTGGCCAAGTTATCTCGTAATTCTGTTAGTTCAAATATTTTTCCATCAAGAATTTCTAAGAGTGTCTTCAGATTATTGCGAAAAGCTTCTTGTTCATTCTGACTTTTCTCCAGACGTTGCTCTAAGTCAGACAGTTGTCCCTCCAGGTCTTTGTTCCGAATTTCTACTTCCTTTAGAAACAAAAGCGTGATATATACACATGTCAGTTCACAGCGTGGAAAGCGACAGAAGTTTCGTTATTACTAATATTGTGGTAGTCAATGCAGTTTGACCATGAGGATGAACTTCTGAATCTCAGGTTCACACAATTTTAGGAAATTTCAGATTTTTACCCACTGGTTTGTTCATGAATCCATCTGTGCAACCCAACAAAAATTTCCCCACCGCTTCCTTTGTGCCAGGAAACCCCCAGGGTACTTCAAATACCGAAATGGCAGTGAAGGCCCTCTTGAAGGACTATCTACACCTCATTTCTGCTTCTGCTCCCGGGCTTTTCCTATCGCACAGCTGTGAGCAATCGCAGGTGAGAGCAGGCAGGGAAAAAGAGAGAAATCAATTTTTTCTCCTTATTGGCAATTCTGGAGAAAGACTGAGAAGAAAATGACTCTCTAAAATGAAGTTTTCGGGTCCTCTGAATATGTTAATTATTCTTTGTTTTGCCCCAAGAGTAAATGAATACATCTGGTAGAGAATATAGCTCCATTGCTAAAAATCTACAGTGAAGATATATAACTATACAGATAAGAATTATAAAGCTAACAATTCCAATCTACTGGAAATCAAGGAAAGAAAAAGAATCAGAAAAAGAAAGTTCATGGCAACAAAAAATTTAAGAAAAATTAGCAATAAATTCTGGCATACTAAGAGTTTTTATTGCTCTAAAATTGTTTCTGAGTTTGACAAATATAGTAAGTAATTCTATAAAATAAAATGACATAACATGAGCTATAGATTTAATTTTGGTAAAAAAATCAAATTAAGAAAAAGAGCAGAAAACCAACTACTATACTTTAAATAAGCTACTCAAAAAAGCAATGACTTGAAAGTTAGTTGTCCTCCCTTATCTGAGAGGGGGACACATTCTAAGACCCTGAATTGATGCCTGAAACTTCAGATAGTACCAAACGCTATATATACTATATTTTTCCGGTACATATATACCTATGATAACATTTAATTTATAAAATAGGTACAGTAACATATTAATAATAATAAAATAGAACAATTTTAACAATATACTGTAATAAAAGTTAGATGAATGTGGCCTCTCTCTCTCTGAAAGTATCTGATAACTGAGACAGCTACTAAATGACCAGTGGGTGGATGGCCTAACACAACATGGATACGCTGGACAAAGAGATGATTTATGTCCTGGGTGGAACAAGGCAGGATGGCTAAAGACTTGTCACGACGCTCAGGACTGCATACAATTGAAAATTTATCAATTATTTCTGGCATTTTCCATTTAATATTTTCAGACTGCGATGGACCACGAGTAACTGAAACCGCAAAAAAAACAAAACTGCAGATAAGGGGGGACTACTGTATATATCCTCTGTGTAAAGCTCACTTTTACATCTGAGAGGCATTAAGTTGATTGACACAATTTACACTCACATATGGAAATTATGTGGGATAATGAAAACATTTTCATTAGTAACACAGTATGAATCAGCCTCAGAAAATATATTTCAAATGTTAATACATCAATTAAATATAAATCTCTAAAAAATTCTATTAAGTCTAAAGAGTAAAAATTTTTAATTATTGAAAGACAATTTAGTAAATAAAAAGAGCAGTGCATTAAGTAGCACGCTGCAATGCGGCAAATTTGTGCGCATGACGACAAACACTGGGAATCAACGTACAAAAAGGAAACAGGACCTAGTGCAGGGTTTTGGGATTATGGGTATTTTTTTCCAAAATTTGTCCTAAAATACCCTTAAAAGTTAAACTTTTGAGTATAATAACTGGGAAATGACTTGAATAAATAATAAGAAAGTAACAACTGATTTACCATTCTGAACATAAAGAAATGTTCACAAGCTTTGACAGAAATAATTACGATCAAGGTTTAAGCAAGGATGCCACAGCTGAGTTGCAAGAACCTGGGAAAATATAAAAAAGGGGTAAAGCATCTATAATGACTTACAAATGAAGAATTTAAGGAATCCCAATCTAATCTTTTATCAGGTTTGTTTCTAATCTCTTTCCTTAGAATAATCCACAAGATGAAGATAAGTAAATTGACAGCAGAATCTGAAACCAATAAAATATTTATAAATTCAGAAGCCAAGTTCATGGAGGCTCTAAACCATGAGGGAGAAAACAGACCCTGGGATCAAATCTAAAAATTCCACTCATGACTGCACAGCATGCTCTCTCGCCTGCTTAAACAATAAGCTTAAGAGTTGAATGTTTCCAACTGTAAAAATAGATGAAATGTCATTCACCAGAAACACCCACTTCACCAGGCACTGCCCAGTTTGCCCTCTAAAGCCTTCCTAAAAAATGAAAGGCGCTCTTGTTCCCCTTGCCAATCAATGAAACATCCAAACATTTTCAATGGAGCAAGCAAAACACCAAATTCCCTCAGCTATTAAAAATGCATTATTCTCTCTAGAAGTAGTCTTCTACTCTAAAGCCATTTTTCTGATCGGAGGAATTTTACTAGGCAGATAACAAAACGGATCCAATACAGTGCTGAGCTGACAGTGCTGGTCTATTTTGAGACACAGAATGTGATCCTAGGGCAAGAATAGACAACCCGGTGCACACGGGCCAACATGAGGCGGTCAGAGCCCTGGGTGGCACTTCCCAGTTTTCTACCTCTGTCCATACTTTTCATCCCTCTCCTTCTTGCCTTTTCTTGTCTCTCCCAAGTCATTCTTCTGTCCTGCTATCATTTTTGTCCTACTGTTTTCCCCTTCTCTTTTACTGATATGTAAGCAAGATACAGGACACCCAGAGGCCTGGTTCAGCCCTGATAAAGCACTGGGGACCAGAATTTACTAACTCCTTTTCAAGTGCTTTAAAGGACAATAACTGAAAGCTATTCCTAGTGGGCAAAAGGTCAAGGTCTGCATTGTTAAGATACAGGCCTACAACGCTAGAGTGACTTAAAAAAATTTAAACGATCATTACCACCACCAATGGGACCAGATCAGGTTCATTTTCTATAAATTTAAAACCTGTATCGTTTAATCCAAATAAAGGCGACAGAAGAATTGTCTTTATTGACATCTGATTCATATCTTAGGCTCTTACAAGTTATATTATCGCCATGTTGGACTATTAATGTTCATCTTTAACAGGACACATAAATCATAAAAACAACTTAATAATTCAACAGAAAAATAAGTAGAAGACACAAATTTTGAAGAAGACTTATTCATTAATTATTTACTGAGCATCTTCTATGTACTAGGATTGAAAATATAACAGTAAATAAACAAAGATGGTCCCTGTTTTAATGCATCCTAGAAGGAGGACACTGGCATTAAGAAGTAATTAGAACAGACTTCCGGGAACCCAAGGCAATCATGACTGGGTACACTGGTATCTCCCAACCACCCTCCCAAACTATATAAACCAATAATAACAAGAACAAATAAAACCACACAAATTAGACAATTTCAATGTAACTAGAAGAAAGAGAACAATATGCACTTCAAATTACCTACAATTAGGAAGCGTCAGAACCAATTCGCAGCAGAGATTTCTCAAGCTCTCACTCTAACCCTCTGCAGACGGCACGGCAGGGTCGGGAGGTGGAGCCAGGAGGGGGTGGCGAATGAAAGGACTAAGGCTGAACTCCAGTAACCCCGGGAAAGAGAAAGACCACTGAAAGTGCCAAAACACTAGAAAAACACATAAGCAAAAAAGTGCTGGTAGACCAGAGCAGATTACAGGAAAGGGTCTTAACAGTGTCTGAGGAGTAGCCCTGGAAAGGCGATGTTTCAGGGAAGAGGGTAACAAGGAAAAAGAGAAAGGAACCTATTGAAAGAGTACGATAAAGGGGAAAAGAAGGACCACAAATAAAGCTAGAATCTTCCAAGACAAAAGAAAATTAAAATACGGGAGGTTACACAACCTCTCCTTCACCATTTCCCCAAAAGAGGGTATTTTGAGTTAAGAATGTGTAAACCACACAAAACTGCCACCTTATTCATTAAGTATTCATCAAATCTTCATCTATGTAAATTGTCATAAGATAAAAAGAGAAAATGATACCCAAAACACTTCAGTGGATGAAAATAAAAATTGCCCCCAACACCAAATATGAAACACATGAAACTCTAACAGAATCCTCTACTCTGAATGAAATATTGTCAAACAAGCCTTGAAAAAAAAAAGAAAAAAGCTTGAGTCAGGTATTCAAATGCTTACAGAAATGGGGCCAAAACTGAAAAATAGCAGAGTTGATTAAACCCATGACAGTAATGGAAGAAAATGGGAAAATCATATTAGAAATAAAAACTGAATTATAAGATGCTCAAGGAAAAATAGATTTAAATAAAAATTATGTTTTATTCAATATTACTTAAAAATCAAAGGGAAATAAAGTGGGATAAAGTAGGGCAAATAGAGAGGAAGTAGTTGAAACAGAAGACAAGACAAGACACTACCATTACATCTCAATGGAGCTCCTGAAGAAGAAAAATGCAAAAATAGGACAGACCTAACATCTAAAACTTTTATACAAGAAAACTTCCTGGAAATAAAGGAAGGTCTGAATCTACAACTTAAAAGGGCCTACCATGCACCTGGGAAAACTGACCCTCAACAATCGAATCCGAGAAATTTCCTAGTCAAACTTTTAGACTTAAAGCTAAAGGAAAAATGCTCCAGGGACACAAACAGAAGAAGCCCCAACTCTGAAGGCCAGGGAATCAGGCTGGAATCGGACTTCTCAAAAGCGGTATAAAAACAAGGTAATAGTGCCCACTTTGGCAGCACATACGCTAAAATCAGAAGGATACAAAGAAGATAGCATGGCTTCCTGAGCAAAGCATAACATGTAAATTTGTGAAGTGTTCCATATTTTTATATCATTGTCTCACCACTATGCAGTATACCTGAAAAGAAAAAACATAATATAATACTAAATGTAACTGTAATAGGAAAAAACCAAAACCATGGCAGCAATGGAATGGCATTTTCAAAAAACTCAACTAAGAGAATTATGAACCATTTATATCTAGCTGTCATCCAAGTGTTAAGTCTATTTAAAAAAAAAAAAGCCTAAGCATGCAAGAAAATATATACCCCTGAACTCTTCTGGAACATTCTAGAGGATAAGCTTCATCCAACTAACAGATTACTGTGGAAACTTCAGAAAAAGGACTGATGGTGACTACTTAGTAGATTTAATGTTTATCAAAGACTAAAATAAAGGTGATGATGGTTAAAAAAAATGTACTTATTATGACAAGATAAAAATAATGCAACTAAAAATAGGAGAAAAGAGGGAAGGGAAAGAGAAAATCAGAACAAGTGTATTATTATTGTGCATGTAATAGCTCAAAGTCAAAGAATATCATTAAAAAATAACAAAACAGATAAAGTTTAAATATGAATACAGGCCACTAGGAGCATTTTTAAAAGCTGTACGTTTAAAGGTAACTGCTATAACAAAGTTAAGGCCATCTTAAATATCAAAGAGATAAGAACAAAGAACACATCATATAGAGAAAAAAATCAAATTAATATAACACACTGAAATTATTACATAAAATAATGGCAAGTTGAGACCAAACAAAAAAAATATCAGCATGATTAAAGAAAAGCATTTTCAGTTTGGCTCACAAAGCACTATTCAACTATACTTACACAACGCACAGGAATACTTACAAAAACTGACTATACATTACATACCCCAAAAGGAGCAGTAAGACATACTAAGCGTAAAATGCAATGAGCCTAGGAACTGATAATAATAAAATAAAAAGATCATTCCACCTAGAAATTCATTTAGGAAGGCCAAAACAGTGAGATGGGCTCAAAAAATAATAAGAGGTTGTGATACTGGTAGAAAAAGCATCAAAGGAGACATTTTTTAACGCTAAAAGCTGTAACTCACAATGAAAATATCACAGTCATGTTTACATACCAAGAAACAGAGCAGCCACCTTTACAAAGTAGAAATTACAGGAGATGTAGGAAGACAGATAAAAACACTGATAAAGAGACTTTAACACGCCACTCGAAATACAGCATAGATCAAGTGGGATAAAAAAGGTAAGGATAGAGAAGGCCTAAGTTACAAAATCAGTAAAGAGCACTCATAAAAACTGATCATATATTAGATCATGAAAGCTATACAAATTCCTATGATCACAATGCAATAAAACTGGAAATTAACAACTAAATCAAAAAATAAAAGGCCCTTCCACCAAAAAATTAAAACGCTTTCTTTTAAACATCTCTTTCATGAAGGAAAAATAAAACCAAAACTACAGAACTTCAGAAATGACAATGATAATGAAAAAAACTAAATATCAGCATCTATGATATACATGTGAAAGAATGAGCAGAAGAAAGTCTATAGTTTTAAACACATGTAAGTAAAAGTAAAAGAATAAAAGTAAAGGAATTAAACTGCCCTCTCAAAGCGCTAGAAAAAGAGCCCTGGCAGGAGTGGCTCAGCTGGTTGGGGCGCCATCCTGCAAACCGAGAGGTCCTG
Source organism: Mormoops blainvillei (assembly GCA_004026545.1). NCBI lineage: Eukaryota > Metazoa > Chordata > Mammalia > Chiroptera > Mormoopidae > Mormoops > Mormoops blainvillei. Next base: position 560,940 of record PVJD01000111.1, read on the forward strand.
CTTTCCATTCCCGGTCAGGGCCCATGCCTGGGCTGCAGGTTCGTCCGCAGTCAGGGCTCATGCTAGAGGCAACCATTCAGTGTTTCTCTCTCACGCCTTAGTTTCTCTCCCCGCCTCTCGCCCTCCCTCCCTCTCTCTCTAAAATCAACAAGCATGTTCTTGGGTGAGGATTTAAAAAAATATTAAAAAAAGAATGAAAAAGTAAACCAAAACAAAGCACAAGGCAAGAATAACAGAGAGAAAAGTAGAAATTCCTATGGTAGAGAACAGATTAAAACAGTGACACTGATTAATAAATAAAATATCATTAAAAAAATAAATATACATTGCCTAACTTTACATAATTGATAACAAGCATATACAATAAAAAAAATTGTGAGACTTCACACTGACTATGTGAAAACCTAGATGAAAAGCTCAAACAGGCTAGTATCTGCAGACATGATTAAGGAAGGCCAGATGGTTTCAGGGAGTTCTATTAAACCTTTAAAGACCAGATAATTCCGGTCTGACATATGTTATTCCAGAGCACAGAAAATCTTCCAAATTATTTTATGAAGGAAGTACATATCTTGATACCTAAATCTTATAAGTACAGTCTCCCCTAAAGAAGAAAATTACAGGCAAATATCACAAATGAATGTCATGTAAGCTGCAAATAATAGAGAATGAAATTCGAACATCACATCAAGAAAATACAGCATAGCTAAGTGGGATTCATTCCAGGAATGCAGCGCTTGTTCAGTATTAGAAAATTCACTAATGGAAACAATATTAATAGATCTATAGGTATTAAAAATGCCATTAACAAAATTCAACATTTAATCTTGGTAAAAATACTGAAGAAAAACAAAATGAAGGATACTTTCATAACATGAAAAAATATATACATGTATTTTAGTGTTAAAGCCAGCACTTCACTTTATACTAGAAAATACTAGGGGCATTTCCACAAGATCAGAAACAAGGTAAGCCCATCAACTCCACTACTGTTTAATGCTGCACTGGTGTGCAGATGTAATTTGACAAGAAAAGTCAACAGGGGCATAAGAACTGGAAATATAAAAGAACCTCTATTGACAGATTACATGTTAGTATACTTGGAAAATCTTAAGAGAGTCAATGAAATAAAACAAAAACTAGCTCAAACAATAAAATAATTTAGTAAGGTAGCAGGATATAAAATTACCATGCAGAATCCAACAGCTTTCATACATACAAACAATAAAAGATACAATGACAGAGAAAACTCTGTTTGCATCAGGCTTTTGTTTTGTTTTGTTTTTGCAGTGGTATGAATTAGCAATTCAAAAATTGCTTTCCTGTGCTTTCTACGGCTGAGTAAGTAAATATATTGTGGACAATGGGAATCGGATTTGTTCTCATTGGGGAAAGGAGTTACAAATATGAAAATGGGGAAGGCTGGAATGAACTACGTCCATGGTACTGAATAGCAATGGGAGGTATGTGTATCAGTTACACACACACACAACAGCTATTGAAATGGACATCACAGAGCACGTGTGTACTTCTACTTCTGTTTATTAAGAGGGCCTACAAACAACGACATCTCAATAGCAAAAACCATGTTTAGTGCCCAGATCTTGGTTTCTAAATACTGATCTTTGACAAAAAGAAATTTCTCCTTGGAGAAATAGCTACTTCCAAGGCTAGAGCTGAGAAAATATAATACAAGATCAGCCTGGAATATCTAATTGTGCTAAAACATGAAGAAGTTCTTTAAAAAATGATAAAGTCATGCCCTGACCAGTGTGGCTCAGTTGGTTGGGCTCTGTCCCACAAAGTGAAAGATCGTAGGTTTGATTCCCTGTCAGGGCACATGCCTGGGTTGTGGTTTCAGCACTTGGTCAGGGCATGTACAAAAGGCAGTTGTTTGATGTTTCTCTCTCTGTTTCTCTCTCTCTCTCTCTCCATCCCCCTCCCACTCTCTCTAAAAAATAAATAAATGAAATTAAAAAAAAAAGAATGATAAAGTCACATCTAACGGATGCTGAATTGAAGGGCTTCCTACTGGCTCAAACTGAGACAATCTAAACATCAAAATACGTAGACAGACATGACAACTACATGCAACATGTAACTTTGGAATAAATCCTGGACTAGAAAAACGATTCAAAAATTTTTTATAAAGAAGAGTGTTAGTACAATTATGAGAATTTGAATAAAGTTTTTAGACAAATAATTTCTTGATTGTGTTGATTATGTAAGAGAATGTCCTTACTTTTAGAAAATACTCCTTATTTACAGCTGTGGAAGAAAAGGGGCCACATACCAAATCTGACAAGCTCAGGGGAGCCTTCATGGTGGCCCTGCAAACTCGGAGACCTAAAGAAACCACATTGGCTGGGCTGAAGTTAAAAGCTTTCTTAAAAAAGCAGGTCATGGTGGGCAGTCATGTCCTAGGCTGGAATACTCCCTGATGAAAGTCAGTCTTTACCTTAACTGAGCCTGTCTATTATCTTTTTGCATCTACGATAATATACCTTTGGAATGTCGAATTTCCTTTTCCAGGACCCCTTAAAGCACTGGCACAGCACCACGAATCTCCTCATTGTTATTGTTATTGTTATTGTTATGGTGTTAATTGTTGACTGTTAACTATTCTGTACCCACCTGTGCAAAAGAAGTATCTATCATTTTCGTTTTTACCCAGTCCCAGAGGTCCTGGCCCTGCTGCTTTGCCTTCTCTCGCCTCCCTAGCCTATCACCAATGGACTTCATGTAACCCACTTATGCCTCTTTGTTTGAGGTGCATATAAGGTGCAAAACTGCCTTTTTCTTGAGCATTTTCTCAACCTGTTGAGATTCTGCTTCCTGGCAATTGTCATCAGTTTGGCTCAAATAAACTAAAAAAAAAATTCTCTACAGGATTGAGTATTTCTTACACTGATACAGGTAAAGAGATTGTCATAGCTACAACTTGTTCTCAAACACTTCAGGAAAAATATAGTATGTATATATACAGAGAGAGTTCCAGAATGATAACACAAAACAAATATGGCAAAATGTTAACATTTGGGGTACGTGAGTGAAAGGTATATGATAAATATATCATATACCTTTGGATTATTCTTACAACTTTTCTGTAAGTCTGAAGTTACTTCAAAATAAAAAATGAAAAAAATAAAATAAACAAGCAAGATAATTTCATATAGTGGTAAGTGCTACAGGGAAAATAAAACACGGTAATATTATAGAGTTGCTGGGGTGGGTCAGGGTGGGGACCTGCAGAGCACTGCTTATATTGGGAAGTCAGAGAAATTAACATGTGAGCTAAGAACTAATTACAAGAAGAAGCCACCCCATCTGAAGATCTGGGGGCTTAAAACTCCAGGCAAGGATACTCCAAGAGCTCTCAGGTAAAACGCACTGGGTATCTTCAAGATACAGAAAGATGATAAATGACTATGAACATATTGAAAATTATTTAGTCTTACTTGTTACTCATAATAAAAAAATAATAAAATAGTGCGTTACACCTTTATTCCCTATTAGATAGCTCAGATGGGGTGAGACCAATATCCAGTGGTTACCCTGCCTTTCCAGATAATAACTTAGCATAAGAAATTTTCAAACAGTGACCTGAAGTAATTTTCCTTTAAATGTTCATCTTAAAAAAATAGTAAGAAAGGCAAAGATTTATGTAAAAAGATTCATATGACATTATTTATTACAGCCAACATTGGAAACAACATAAATCACCATCCCTGTAGAAATATTGGAAGAAAAATATGGCACATCTATATAGGAGAACACCATGCAGCAACATGACATGTGCAGCCTATAAATATAATGTTAAGTTAGGAAAGTAAGGTTTAAAATAATGGTATCTGTATATCTCACGTAAAGAAAAAGTTATCCAAACAAACACTGAGGGGAGGAAATGCTAAATGCTTTGCCTTAGGATGATGGGGTTATAATTCATTTTTTTTCTTGCTAAGTTACATTTTTCTAGTTTTTTTACAATGAGCATATGTTACACTGACATATGAAAAAAATGACTTGAACATTAGAAAAATCATATCATACTCTTTTAAAGTGCCCACATCTATGAATCTTCTATCCATATTCATACATATAATCCAATTCCATGCACTTCAATTTCAGAAGTTCCTTTACCATTGAAGGAATTTAATGATCCTGATTTTCTAGATTGAACTTGTAAATGGATGTTCAAGGGTGTTGGGACCTTTGATAAACAGATGTTTCAGTGGGAGGGACCAGGCTATAGAGGAACTTTCTCCAAATTGGAAAATATACATGTTATTTCCATTGCTTGGCCTTTTCGAAGTCATCCTTAAGTTTTCTGAAGGCTTCCTTGTCTTGTTCCAGGTAGGTTGTTTTGATAAGTATTTCTGATACTTGGTTAAAGAATAGGTAAGAACCAATATTCACAATTCCAGGCTGCCAACTGTAATATTCAATTACAGCTCAATCAATGATGAAATACATTTAGAAATTTAATATGAATCAATTATCTCTTGGTTTCTCTGGGACAAGTTAGCCTACCCAAGGCTCTGTTTCCTCATTGACTCATATAGATTAAATACATAATATAAGCAAAATGCTTAGTACAGTGTGTCTGGTACATAATAAATACTCAATAAATGCTGGTCATTCTTATTATAACCTAGGTACTTCTAATCCTGAGTGTTCAGGTCTCACTTATCCTAATCTTTCTTGAGGGTGTAATAAAAGTGAGTTGGCAGGAGGAGACTTTGGTAATGAATACTGAAAAATCTTTCTAACCATGGTTGCCAACAACTGACACAGAATATATGTGTATACAATTAGAAGCAGCCCTGGCTGGTGTGGCTCAGTGGATTGAGTGCCGGCCTGTGAGCCAAAGGGCTGCCGGTTTGATTCGCAGTCAGGGCACATGCCTGGGTTGCTGGACTCTCCCACTCCCTGCCTTGCCCTCCCCCAAAATAAATAAATAAAATTTAAAAAAAATTAGAAGCAACTATTTATGCAGAAAAAAGTGAGTAAAATTAATTAGACTGAAGAAATAAAGAGAGCACTAACTTGGTTTCCATTAGGGCACAACAACTGCTTTAATTCATACATTAATTCAATGTAAAAAATCAGCAGAATTTCTAAACTGAATGAAATACATTTGAGAAATTTTCTTAAAATTCAGAATATTTTTATGTTAAAAAGTAGAAATTTCTAAAATAATTTACTAACAACAATTTATAAATGAATAACTATGATGACTGTAAGCTACCTAGATGGAATTATCAACTAATATTTGAAAAGTCTAAGATTAGGCATGAATCAGAAGTCCTGGATAAGAAAAATGACCAAGAATCTATAAAATGGAGTTTCAGGAAAAAAGCCACTACTCTTAGAAAGATTGATGCCTCTCTTTGCAAAAATGGATGAAAATTTTTATTATAGCTCTCACCTGTAGTTTCTGAGTCAAAGAGTCTCTCTGTTCTTGGAGTTCTCTGGCATTATCAATTTCTTGTTTTAACCTTTCTATTTCCTAGAAAAAGTAGAGAGATAGCTTTAACATTTAAGCAATATAAGGAAAGAGAAGGCCCCATTTCCCCTGAAATTAATGTCCTAGTTTAAAAAAAAATGATTTAAAGAACATTCCTTTATGCTGATGTTTAGAGAGGTGACATCATCTTTTTTTTGGATTGCTAAAGTGATCTTTATTAAAATTAAGAAATTTTATTCACCAAAAGTGATCATTACAAGAATGAAAAGTAGTCACTGTGAATTCATCTTCATAGGCATGCGGTTTGGTAAAGAACAATCTTAAGAAACGAACAAGTCTAACTTGTGGCTGTGATATAGCACTGCTGAGAAACAATCTGAACATCTTAAGGTTGTTTCAATTTTTGTGGGTATAAGTCTTCCCTGGAATGTTAAATCTTTTGACTGAATACCGGAGAATGCAACAGCTTGTAAAATTCATATAACTTCTAATAGTTTTCTGTTGATCATATGAATTCAACTCTCACCCAGAAGGCAACAAGCGGTATCTCACCTAACTGCTTCACCAGAGTTCCTAACAGCAGAAACAAGGATGGGGGCAATATGAGTAAGGTTAACATCACTAAAGAAAAAATTCATGCTCAAAAAAGCCCTGCACAGCCTTACCTTATTCCATAAAGTACATAGTCCTAATATTTGTACACGTATTTTAGCTAGATTACAGGTGAGTGAAAAGTAGCAAGTACCTCTTCCTTCACTTTCAGGGTCTCTTCCAGTTCTTGTATTGTCTGATTTAGTTCTGTCTTTTGGGTATGCACGGCATTTGCTTGGCTACTAACACATTCAAGCTCGGTGACCTAAAATTATATGAGAACACAGGTTAAATTATATGATAATTTCAAAGCATTTTTTACTGAAGAGATAATAGGTCCTCAGTTGAAAAATGAATTTTGAATTAATACATGAAAATTAATTTTGAGAAACAGAAAAATAAATAGAATAGAGTCTTTAAAGATATGAATTTAGGACAAAAAAGAGCAAAAAAAAAACCCTATTTACATGACTTGGTCATGAAAAGATTAGGAAAACTAAAGTGATTAATGACAGGAGAGAACCTCTATCACGAAAGTCTTTAAAAATGTCTTCTCAAAACATTTGAAATCATGTAGTCATCTGCCCTCCATCTGTAGCTTTCAAATTAAATTGAAAACTGGTCTTGTAAAAGTGAGAACATTTTCAAATACATTTCCAAAATGTAAGAGAATCTGGAAGAGAAGATATGCTTAAAATACAACTTAGATGAATCAGTACTAGAGTGTCTTCATATTAATAGTGTCTTCTATTGCGAAAGATAGTTATTCCATGAATATGATTTCACTGAGGGCCCAATAGCACCACAACTTTTAATAAGCACTTGTTATTTCTTTAAAAAAACTGAGAAGGGCCTTGTCCCTAAAAGTTATACCATCCCCAAACGGTCAAAATACAGAGAAGTCAACATAAATACACTACCCCCCACCCCATCCCAGCTCTTTACATAGAACAGGATCTGTTACATTTTGACTGACTAGAATACAGTAAATTCTATACTACAGAGGCAAGAGAGCGAATCTCTTTTACATTTTCCAAATATTGAATTAATAACCACATTCTCTCACTTTCTTCGATTGTATTCATGTTCTAACAGCCTTGTCCAAACCCTTAACATCTAGACCTAAACAAAAGCAATGGCCTGCCAGTGGACTTACTTATAATCTTTGTTTACTTCTATGGCTTCTCTAAACTGCTAACGTTCATTTTTCATTGTGGGAACTGAGCCCACAATCTTCTGGTGTATAGGATAACACTCCAGCCAACTGAGCCACCAGGCCAGGGTGTCATAAGCTAATTTTTTTATTGTGGTAAAAAACAATATAAAATTTATCATCTTAACCATTGCTAAATGTACAGTTCAGTAGCATATAGTATATTCACATTGCTGTAAAATGGATCTCCAGAACAATTTCATCTTGCAACATTAAAACTTGATACTCACTAAATAACAGCTTTCCTCTTCCTCCTCATAAATTAACTTTTATACTTAGGATGGAATATTTCCATAGGTTTATTACTCTCCCTCCTGTCTCTGTTTCATTTCTGTCTTACTTCCCCTGTCATCTTGATCCTATTACGCTCCTCAGACTCTGCTCTGGTACTAAGCCCATTTCCTATGGTCTGTGGAGTTCATTTCCTTAGCATCCTTAAAAGGAAATTAGTGGCATTTGCTTCCCGTTGGGTGAATGCATATGTTTTGAATTTTAAAAATTTGTTTTAAGTAATTGTTTGGTCTTCTGATGTTAATGACATTAGGATTATTATTTTTAGTGTTTTGCTCCATATATCTGTTACCAACTTTTATTTAAAAATTTCTTTATTTTTCAAGTCCTTCTTTTTTAAAAAGCAACAATAAAATAAAATATTACTATTAACTCAGTGAAATTACATGGCAAGTCAGTAACTGTACAGAGAATATATTATTATCACTATTTTATAGATGAAAATACTGAGCAGAAAGAGGGGAATAACTTATTGAAGGTCACAGAGCTAACAAATGACAGAACAGAAATTTAAAATCAGGTTTTACAGTTCCGAAAGCTGTAAATTCTTAATTCTCCTCATTAAACTGTGGAAAACATTTTTCTTAACTAAAAAGCCCACATATACTACAACCCATACATGCTCTGCAAACCAATGAAACTCTCCAAACGATGTCCCCATGCTAACCCTGCATGTGAGTTTCCTCTGATCAAAGACATTGGCTAGCCGTAAATTCCGTGGACAGCAGCCCCGAACTGACCCGCTTGTGCAGACGCTCTGCTTCCTCTTGATACGCAGCAAGTTGCTGTTTCCATTGTTTCACGTTGGCAGTAGACTCCAACAGGGCTGCAGTGAGTTTGGCATTATTTCCTTTGAGGGTAGCCAGTTCAGCCTCCCAATGTTTGCTGATTGCTGAACTAAAATAAAAGAAAACTCTATCCATTACACTGAATATTATTACATTGAAAGGACAGCAGTACTCAGTTCTATTATTTGGTTTATAGCCCATGAATATTTCAAAGACAATCCAAGAAGAATAAAAACACAAATATTTCACTGAAATGTTCCGAGTGAAGAAAACCTAGCAAATGAAGAAATATAAAAAGTCCCAAAGTAGTAGGCTTAACATGGAAAAGTTCTGTTCACAATGACAGGCCAGGCATCTATGGAAGGGTTTCTATACTTTGAGGGGTAAACATTATATCCTGAAAAATATCTACAAACAAAACCTAACAATGTACTATATTTTTAAAGAGCAACGTAGCCTGAAGTTTAATTTCATTCCTTCATATAAAACATATGGGCATGTTTCAGTATTTCAATAAGGTTTGGGGCATGTAATATAGTATTTAAAATTATTGTTGATTTATTTAATCTTATTGAGAATTTTTAAATCTCCGAAATACAAAAAATTGCTGTAATAAATTGATTTCAGGTCATATGACAGGTTGGACCTAGAAACTAATGATTTAATTTCTTATTGAATTTCAGTGTCACTGATAGAACAAAACTTAAAGCAATTGCCCTTTCCTCCATTTAATGTCCTACTTGATAAGTTACCCAAAGTATTTCAACCAAGATAATTTTCAATTACAAAGACAATTCTACTAGTTATGAAGCTCCCCTCTTGATAATTCTTTTCTTTACTTTATAATGAAGAAAGAATTGCCTCATTTGAAGGAAAAAGGTGGTTTCTCTTTCTCATTATTGAACAGTTTATTCCTATTAGTGAAATTCTACTAACCTCATCCCATTACTATCTAATGATAATAGCTTTCTTTAATCAGCATTTTGATTTTTGATGTCATTTGTATCACAGAACAAATGTTTTGATGGGCTGGTATTTTATAGTAATTTTAATATACATTAGGTAAAGGAAAGCACAGTTTCTATCATCAAGATTTCCAAAGCTCATCATGAATAATAAGACATATCAGCAATATGAGATCATTTCTGTGGTCTTCTTACCAAAAATGCATAACACGCATCCCAATTATGAGAAAAAAATGCTATAAACCCAAACTGAGAGACATTCTACAAAACCAACTGGTACTTTCAAAAGTTTCAAGAAGAAATAAAACTGAGAAACAGAATGGAGTGGAGAAAAAAGGAGTAATTAAATGCAATGTTGGATCCTGGATCGGTCCTAGGACAAAAACAGGGATATTGGTGAAAACTGTTGTCTGTAGTTTAGTTAGTAGTATTGTATCAGTTTAATTTCCTGGTTGAGATAATTATGCTATGGTTATAGATGATGTTAACATTAATGGAAGCTGGGAAAGAAGTATACAAGAATTCTCTCTATATTTTGTAAATTTTATATGTCTAAGATTAGTTTAAAATAAAAAGTAAAAAATTTCTAAACTTTACTGAGAAAATGTCATCAGAACATGAAAGTCAGAATCAAACAATTAGTTATTAATTTAACAACCAATTTCTATCCTTAACAATAAAGTTCTTTCTGGTTCTTCTTTTGTGGAATGATCTGCCAGGTTCAGACTTTCTGAGCAAAGGCTGCACTGATTCACCTGCTCTAGGTAAATGACAGCTTTTTAAAAACACTTCCCAATTTTTCTGCTACAGAGATGAGTTTTATTTAAATGGATCCTTCAATATGACAGATAAAATCTTATTGAACTAATGTAAACATTTATGTGTGCAAATGCTAAACCCCTTAAAAATTAAAGAGAATAAAATAATTTTGAATATTTCTAAAATCGACTCATCGAAATTTTGCAATTATAAAGTAAGATTACCACATATCTTTATAGCAGGAAACAGAAAAAGAAGGTATTTTGTATTTTATTTCTCTAGGTTTTTTTTAATAGGCTATAGGGACCCAAGTCCATTAAGAAATTGAAAACCAACTTCACAGTTATTTCAATAATTATTTGTGTGACAGACTAGTCGGTCAACCACTTTGATCTCAGTTCTTGATATGTCAAATAAATGAATTAGTTAAGATCTGCAGTTTCCAAATGTTAGCCACTAATTGCATGTGGCCATTTTAATTTAAATCCCTCAAAATTAAAGTTAAAAATTCAGCTTCTCAGCCCCATTAGGCACATTTCAGGTACTCAATGCCCACACAGGGCTAGTGGCTACCACATGGACATCAAAGGTAGCAGGAGAACTTTTCAACATCACACACAGTTCCCCTGGATAGTGCTCTCCTAGATGATCTCTACATTTCTAACTGTTTTTCAATTCTGTGTGTTATGGGTTGAATTGTGTTGTCTCCCCTGCCCCTAAAATTAATATGTTCAAGTTCTAATACCTAGTATCTTACAATATGGCTACATTTGGAGATAAAAGTCTTAAAAGAGGAAATTTAGGTTAAATGGTGTCATTAGAGTGGGCTCTAATCCAATGACTGGTGTCCTGATAAGAAGAGGAGACCAGGTCACAGACATGTACAGCGGAAGATTACGAGAAGACACTGGGATTTCCGGCCAAGATGGAAGCATAGGCAGACACACTTTGCTTCTTCGCACAATCAAAGAAGGATAACAACTTAAAAAAAAACACAAACCCAGAACTGCCAGAAAATTGAACTTTATGGATGTCCAAAAACCAAAGAGTTAAAGAAGAGACAGTCAACCAGACTGTGCCACAATGCAGCAAGGCAAGTTGCCCTACCCTGGTAAACACCTAAGGCTCTGCCCCTTACTACATAACAGGAGGGCTGAAACAAAGAAATATGGCCCAAATGAAAGAACAGATCAAAACTTCAAAAATAGAACTAAGCAATGAGGAGAGAGTCAAACTATCAGATGCAGAGTTCAAAACACTGGTAATCAGGATGCTCACAGAAATGGTGAAGTATGGATGCAAAATAGAGGAAAAAATGAAGGCTATGCAAAGTGAAATAAAGAAAAATATACAGGGAACCAACAGTGAAGGGAAGGAAACTGGGACTCAAATCAATGACTTGGAGCAGAAAGAAGAAATAAATATTCAACCAGAATAGAGTGAAGAAACTAGAATTCAGAAAAATGAGGAGAGGCTTAGGAACCTCCAGGACAATTTTAAATGTTGCAACATCCGAATCATAGGCCAGAAGGAGAAGAGGAAGAGCAAGAAATTGAAAACTTATTTGAAAATATAATGAAGGAGAACTTCCCTGATCTGGCAAAGGGAATAGACTTCCATGAAGTCCAGGAAGCTCAGAGAGTCCCAAAGAACTTGGACCCAAGGAAGCACACACCACGGTACATCATCATCACATTCCCCAAGATTAAAATAAGGAGAGAATCTTAAAAGCAGCAAGAGAAAAGGAGACAGTTACCTACAAAGGAGTTCCCATAAGACTATTAGCTGATTTCCCTAAAGAAACTTTACAGGCAAGAAGGGGCTGGAAAGAAGTATTCAAAGTCATGAAAGGCAAGGACCTACATCCAAGAATACACTATCTAGCAAAGCTATCATTTAGGATGGAAGGGCAGATAAAGTGTTTCCCAGATAAGTTCAAATTAAAGGAGTTCATCATCACCAAGCTCTTATTGAATGAAATGTTAAAGGGGTTTACCTAAGAAAAAGAAGATCAAAACTATGAACAGTAAAATGACAACAAACTCACAACTATCAACTGAATCTAAAAAGCAAAAGCAAACAACTAGAACAGGAACAGAATCACAGAAATGGAGATCACATGGAGGGTTATCAGTGGGGAGGAGAAGTGGGGAGAATGGGGGAAAAGTTACAGAGAATAAGAAGCATAAATGGTAGGTACAAAATAGACAGGGGGAGGTTAAGAATAGTGTAGGAAAGGAAGAAGCCAAAGAACTTATATGTATGGCCCATGGACATGAACTAAGGGGGGGAATGCTGGTGGGAGGGGGGTGCAAGGTGGAGGGGGAATAGAGAGGAGAAAAAAATGGAACTGTAATAGCATAATCAATAAAATACACTTTAAAAAAAAGAGAAGACACTGGAAGAAGATGGCATCAGCAAGGTAAGGAGAGGCCTCAGAAGAAAAAAAAGAAAATCTGTCAATGTCAAGATGGTCTAAGACGCCTGGCCTCCAAACTCTAAGAAAATAAATTTCTACTGCTTAAGCCACTAAGTCCATGGTATTTGTTAGGGCATTCCTAGCAAGCAAACTAACATATACAACTTTTTTTAAAAAATCCACACTATGTATCTGTGATATTGTGATTTACAAATAAATATATATTTTGGTCTTTGTCCATGGTTCCTGGCTCACAGATCCCCAGGCCCTTAGAATTTCCTAAGCCACAGGAACAATGAGAGCATTTTTTATGATAAAATTAGAGTTGGAACTTTTAGTGCCACCAACAGATTTCTGGGAAGGCGAGGGGGTCTGAAGATTCAATCAATCACCAATGGCCAATGATTGAATCAATTATGTCTATGTATAAAAAGCTTCCATAAAACCCCAAAGGGATAAGGTTTGGAAAGCTTTTCCAGGCCCCAAACTCCACAGGGACAGAATCTACAGGAATCCCTGGATGAGGGGAGTGTCTACCCCTGTGGAAAAGCCACAGAGCATGGCCAGGATCCTTCTTCGTTACAGAAAAGAAAGGTCTTTATGGCACTGGGAGGACGGTAAAACTTGCCACCCCTGCCTCCCACCCTCCCAGACACAGATGAAGACCTGTTATGACTTGGGGAAAAGTAGGAGAATAAAACTCCATAACCCACAGGAGAAACAGAAAACACAGTCCTAGTCTCAGACCATCAGACGTATCTAACTTTGGGGGATGGGGCAGGAACTCCTGCATAAGACCCTCACCAGTACAAGGCTGAATTTACCTGCCACTGGAAGAGGAACAGGATCACTGAGAGGGACTCCTCCCTGAGACCCTGGGACACAAGGTCTGCCCAAGAATGAGGGTGGACAAGAGTAACAGAGAACTCCATCCTATCCCCTACCGTCAAGTTGATGGTAGCCTTCTACTGGGGGAAGGTCAAGAGTGTAACGGTAGATTCCCTCTGAAGTAAAGCCACATAGAAGAGACCAAAAGCTGAGGGTGGAGCAGAAACAGTGAGTAAACCCTCTAGCAATCCAACCCCAGCTCTAAGCAGAAACTAATGCTTGAGGAGTTTAAAGCCTGTGATGTACTCATGGTAACCATAGCAACAACAAATTCCAAATCCAGGTCAACTCCAGTGTAGACTGGCTTAACTCTCATACTAACAGCCTAACAAAAGAGTCAGGCTTGCTGTCAGGAGTAAATAGTATTTAACTTTATTGTAAATAATAAATACTATTTACCTTATGCTATTTACCTTTACTGAATGCCTTACATTTAACATTCAATAAAAAATTACAAAACATACCTAAAAGGAAGAAAAAAAATCTATGTCAAGAGAGAAAGCAATACTCAGGGGTAACACTGATGTCACATACATCAAAAAAGGAATGTAAAATAGCTATGTTAAGGGCTTAAATGGAAAAGGAGGACACAGGCATCACCACATGGTGAACTTCGGCAAAAAGATGGAAACTGTAAGAGTCCAGTGGAAATGCTAGGAAAACACAAACCAAAACATGATAAAAGAGAAGAGGAATGCTTGACACGGTTGCATAAAAGTCAGCGAATATGTTAACATGCCAATATACATGATCCAAATTGAAACACAAAGCAAAACAAACAAACAAACGCCAATAAAAAAAGAAATAGGGTATCCATGACATGGGGTAGCAAATATCAAACTGTCTAACAAATATGTAATTGGATTCCCAGGAGAAGAGAGAAGAGGACAGAAAAAACATTTGAAGAGCTAATGACTGAAATTAAAAAAGATAATAATATGACATTAAACCACAGATCCAAATAGTTCAAAAACATATTATAGTAGATTTCTCCTCACAAACTAAGCAATGTAGAAAACAATGAAGTGACAGTGTTGAAAGAAAACAATTAAAAAAAAAAAGATTTTCTTTATTTTTTAGAGAGAAGTGAAAGGGAGGAAGAAAAAGAGGGAGAGAAACATTGATGTGTAGTTGCCTCTCGCACGTCGCCAACTGGAGACCAGGCCCACAACCCAGGCATGTGCCCTGACCGGGAATCTAATTGGCGGCCCTTCGGTTTGCAGGCTGGCGCTCAAGCCACTGAGCCACACGAGCCGGGGCAGAACACAATTCTCAACCCAGAATTTTACACACAAGGAAAATACCTCTCTAAATGAAGGTGAAATAAAGGGTTTTTTAGGCAAACAAAAGCTGAGAAAATTCATTACCAACAGACATGAATTATAAGAAATATTAAAGTTACTAAGGTGAAAGAATATATGATAGAAACTTGAACCTCCACAAAGCTATAAAACTATCTGAAAATTATTAAAATAAAGATAATTATAAAAGGTCCAAGACAATTCTAAGGAGAAAGAATAGCCTTTTTAAATAACTGGTGCCAAAACAACTGAATAACCGCATTTAAAAAGGAGAAAAAAAAAGAATCTTGACTCATATAAAATATCCTATACAAAAATAAATTCAAAATATAAAACTATAAAACTTCTGGGAAGCCATAGAAGAAAATCTTTGTGACCTTTGGTTAGGCAAAGATTCCTTAGATATACAACACCAAAAACATGATCCATTAAACAAAACTGATAAAAGGGGTTTCATAAAAATAAAAAAAATGAAAAGACTCGAGTGCAAGGATGGATCAACATATCAAAATCAATCAATGTAATATACCACATAACAGTATAAAAGAATAAAAAACCATGATATCAACTGACATAGAAATGTGACAAAATTCAACACTCTTTTATGATAAAAACACTCAAATTAGGAATAGAAGAAAACTACCTCAAAATAATGAAGTTCATATATGGAAAGCACAAAGCTCACATCAGACTCAAAGGTAAAGGAGGTTCCTTTTCCTCTAAGATCAGATACAAGACCAGGATGCTAGTTTTTATTACTTTAAATTTAACATAGTACCGAAGTCCTGGCCAGATCAATTAGGCCATTAAAAGAAATACAAGGCATCCAAATTGGGAAGGAAGACATAAAATTATCTCAGTTTGCATAGGATATGATCTATATGTAGAAAGCACTAAAGATTTCACACGCACATAAACACACACACAGTTAAAACTGACAAATGAGTCCAGAAATGCTGCAGGATAGAAAATGGGCACTAAAAATCAGTTGCAATTCCATACACATTGAACAAGCCGAAAAGAAAATTTAAAAAACAATTTCATTTACAATAGAATAAAAAAGAATAAACTACACAAGAATAAACTTAACTGCCCTGACTGGTGTGGCTGTGTGGGCTGGGCGTTGTCCAGGGAACTGAAAGGTCACCAGTTCAATTCCTGGTCAGGGCACAGGCCTGAGCTGTGGGCCAGGTCCCTGGTCGGGAGCAGTACAGGGTGTGCAAGAGCAACTGACTGATGTTTCTCTCCCTCTCCTTTTCCCTCCCATCCCCTCTCTCTAGGAATAAATAAAAAAAATCTTTTTTAAAAAAAACTTAACAAAAGAGGTGAAGGACTTGTACACTAAAAGCTATGAAATGTTGCTGAATAAAATAAAGAAGACAGAAATAAACAGAAAGGTATAGCATGTACATGGATTGGAAAACTTTATATTTGAAAGATAGCAATACAACCCAAAGTGATCTACAGACTCAATGTAATCCCTATCAAAATCCCAACAGTGCTTTTGGGAGAAATAGAAAAGTCCATCCTAAAATCCACATGGCATCTCGAGGGACTCCAAATAGACAAAATAATTAAGAAAATAATTAAGAAAAATGTTTTCTACAGTTTAATGAAAATGAAGACTATACAACATTCAGAACTGAAGAATCTAATTTTAAATTCCTATTCTGTCACTTGTTAGGTATATGACTTGGTATTCTCATCTGTCATATAGGAATAATATATATGCTGTATAGTTTCTGAAAGAAGTTCTGTGAGCTGTTATCTCAGATGTACAGAGCACTTATATATAATTTTACATACTTGGCATACTTTTGCAATTTTGAAGAAACAATGTTCTTTTCTTTAATCTACAACTCTAGATATCACATTCCTCCCCCCATTAGACTAATTTTTAGCAGTAATTAATGCCTTGGGGTTAATTCTGATACCAAAATTTTAAGTTAGCATCTTACGTTTCAGGAATATTGTTTAAAAAATTGAGGCTCTTTGGCTGCTAACCAGGCCCTTTTTTAGAGGTATAGTTTTGATAGTTTCACATTAAATAAACAGCTTACAAAGAAACCCCTAAACTGTTCAGCTGGAGACACCAGTGAGTCAGAAGATATTTTGAAATACCACTATGATCTCATGTCTGAATGCTGGAATAAGGGCAAAATAATTCTTTATTCTCGTGACCATTTGGTAAAATTTCCCTTCAAACAGGACCAGCTGGTTTCCTGTTGGCTCTTCAGATCTAGAAGTCAGCTGAAGGAGTTCAAAAATATTCCAAAAAAAAAAAAATCATTGAAAGGTTCTTTAAGCTGGAATTTTACAGTTTTCCTTTATCTAAGGTCAAAGTTCTGCAAGAAAGGAGTAAACTTCGTTAAATTACCTATGTAATATCTAGAAGAAAAAGTGCTTCAAAAGTACCATCTAACAAGGAGTTACCTATATAATAGAACTGAGAGTCTAGTGAATGAGCAGTGCACTCATTTAACCTGCAGAGCAAACCCTGTATGCCAATGGCCAGCCACAGAACTTAAGAAGGCTGCCTCTCTTCCATGCCTCCAGGAACCAAGATCCGCCATCAGTCTCTAGAATGGGAACCCCTTGCATGTACTTCCCAAACATGTTAAGTATGTAAAACCATGAAAAATATCCAGATACACTTTTAAAAGAGGACTTAAGAATTGACTACACCAGGCTTCCTTCTCGACTCTCAGTGTTAACGGTGAGGTCACTCCCTCACCGTGAAAGGCAGAGAGCTGGCTGGAGCACCTCACGGTACTGCCTTGTCTCGGGATCTGCCTGTTGGTTTCTTGTCGCCCCCCGTCCACATCTGAGAAGGCAAAAGCAACCAACGTGGACTTCAATGCACTCATGTGCCACTTTCTTGGCCTAGGTGCTCTCGTGTCAGCCTGCTAACCCCGGCCTAGTTCCACTTAGAAACTAACGCTTTCTTCAATAGTTTAGTGTATAACTTTGTGTTTCTTAATACAATGTAAGTTACCCTTTTAAAGCAAGGAAGTACCTTTCAAATGAAAAAAAAAAAGTAACTATGCACTGTTTATAATCAGTATTTTTTTCATCAAAAGGACTTCAATGAGTAGGGATTTCAGATCCTTCCAGGCAAAGAGCCTGGTATACTAAAGGATGTTTCTACTAAATACAGCTAAAAGCTTTAATTTGCCTAAATGTTTCATAAGGTGTCTCTCTAAGCTTACTGTAATTTGGCAACTCTTCTGGTTAACTTTCTTATCCTTGAGGTCCTCTTATCAGATGTTCCCCGGGTTCTGTTCCGTATCCCCTGTTGGTGCCTGCTTCTAAACACCGCTGCCTCTGATTCACGCTTTCAGTGTATGCCTTAGTAATCCCCCAAATCTCAGTCTCCAGCTCGATTCCTTCCCTGCCTGCCTCACAATCCATCATCTCTGCACACAGCCTGGCCTCTCTGGATTAACATACAATATAGAAACTGATGGCTACAGGTAAGCAGATAAAGATATGTTTGCTGTTAATTTTAAAGACAGTTCTTGTAGTAAACTGGAAATAACTTGGTCATATTCCGGGAAACATGGTGTTTAGAACTGAAGTGGAATTTAAGTACTAAAGCTTTTAATAAACAGTGGCTTAAATAAAATCTCAGAGGCAGTTTTTAAAGAAACACTGTATTACCAATGTTACTGATAGTTATGATATTGGGTTGAAAAAAGCGGACATAATTTAGAGTCAAAACGTGAATCAGAAGAGTTGGACTCTGAATATTATGAAATTACAGGAACATCTTAAACCATTTATCTTACATATATTACCCAATATACAAAAGTAGTTCCACAGACACATTGACATCTATATTTGTGTAAGTCTGAAAAAGCTTTTATAGTCAGTTTAATTGAAAATATTTTTTCTTGGTAGTATATAAAATAATGGTGTTTTATAAAAAGCATCTGAAATCAGATAAAATACAGAATTTTACTCTGGTAAAGACAATGAAACATCACTGAATTTTCTGAGGAAGTTATAAAGTTAATCTGAAACAAATTACTTCAAAGTGTGTAGCATATTTCTTTATTAGTCTATAAATAGAAATTACTGAGTTGTGAAGAATCATGGAAATAAAGAACAAACTGACAGTGACCAGAGGGGAAGGGGGAGGAAGATAATGGGCGAAAGAAGGGGAAGGGTCAAGGAACATGTATAAAGGACACATGGACAATGACAATGGGGGGGAGGACAGAATGTGGGAGGCGTGGGTGGGCAGGTCAGGGAACAGCAATGGGGGACAAATAGAGACAACTGTAATCGAACAACAATAAAATTATTTTTTAAAGAATATTGTCGAATATATACATTAAGCAAGAACCATATGTGAAACAGTGGTTAAAAGTATAGGCTCAGTGCCCTAGCCGGGTGGCTCAGTTGGCTGGAGCATCATCCAGTACACCAAAAAAGGTTGCAGGTTCAATTCCTGGTTGGGGCATATGTCTGGGCTGTGGATTTGACCCCTTTGGGGGAGGTGCAGGAGGCAACCAATTGATGCTTCTATTACGCTGGTGTTTCTCGCTCTGTTTCTCTCTCTCTCTCTCTCTCTCTCTCTCCCCTCCTCCCTCCCTTACTCCCTTCTTCTCTCTCTGAAATCAGTAAACATATCCTCCGGTGAGAATTTATAAAAAGACTTAAAAATATATATATAGGTTCAGGTATACCTACAACTAAGACAATGCCGTGTGTCAATTATATCTCAATTTTAAAAAAACGCAGACTCCGAAATCTGTTGACTTGGTTTAAACTGTGGCTCCAGCCATGTGTTAGATATGGGAACTTGGGCATGTTATCTAACCTCATTAGGTCTGTTTTCTCATCTCTAAAATTAGGATTGATATTAACTATCTTCATTGGGTGACTCTGAGGAATAAATAGCCCATATAAAAGTACCTTTGAAGAAAGTACATAATACATACTCAAATGTTAGTACCTTCCAAATGCACAAGCAATAAAGAATCTTGAAAGTGTTCGGTGAGCTATGAAAAAGCTAAAAAGATTTAACATGAAATATTTTAAGGGAGATACTTTGATTAGTGATGTACATAAATAGATGTAATTTAAATTAAACCCACATCAGGTGTGAACTCAATGAATTCTATCATCATCCCTAGGAACTGCAGATGTGTTATTTATAATAAGTTTAAATCTCTGCTGTAGACTTTAGAATAAATTTAGCAAGTTAATGGAGAAAATAAGTAAACAAATGATTCTCATAAAAGTGGTACGGTTGATTTCTGATTCTAAAAGGAGAGAAGGGGAGGTGAAGTCTGAATCTAAATTATATTAGGCTTACCTGATAAAAACGTGCTGCACTTCAGGCAGTTTCCCATTTGATTTTAGAGGGCACAAAAAGTCTAGCTTCACCCCATTTTTTGCTCACTAAAATGGAGGGACCCATAAACCCACTAAAAAGGCCTTTAGAAATTCCCTGGCTCCCATAACTGTCCCCAGCAGTAACAGAAGCATTTCTACATGCTACAGAGTAGCTCCCATCGGGGATGGCTCTGTACTGTAACATCCCCTAACATACACATACTTCCAGCGTGCCATGGGGCCTTCTGTGGTCTTTGCCTTAAGGTAGCTGTCACCAGGGAAAGGAGATAAAAGATGAAGGAACCACACGAGGTCCCAATTTCACTTCCACTTTTTACCCTCACTGTAGGTCCCTACCCACAATGACCTAAAATGAATAAAGAGATTCCCTTTGAAGCTTTCGTTGCCTATTCTAAGGTAGGAGGTGTGGATGCCAACTTCTTGTTCAAAAGATATTCATTTGTGAAAGGTTCAGACTACTTTACAGGCATTGAAGGTATTTTAATGTTAACCATACTTTCCCTGCATCAGTGAATTTGGAGGGTTGGGTGTGGGATCTAAGGGAGGGGAGTAAAAAGCTATGCTAGTTCATAAGTGAGAAAAAATTTATTCAAGGTGATATTGAGAATTATGTATCTATTACCTTCATACAAGTCAATATTTGTGTTGTTTCCCCTTTTATAAAAACTGATCAACTGGTCAGTGACTAAAAACTTTCTTTGGCAATTTATTCAGAGCATGATGTTAGATTATCCTATTGGAGAGATGTCTTCAGGGAAACAGCCTTAAACAAGTGAAGAATTATGTTTCTCTCATCTCTGACAAATATACATCTATCTTTTGCAAAGAGTAAAATCAATTAATTTTAAGCCTGTCCTTTCATTTATAGGGTAAGAACATTATAATCATTGTAGTTTATTCAAGTCAGAAATGAGTATTTTTGTATGTCCATCCATAATTTGACTTAATTTTGGAGGCTAAGGTACCTTTATTTCCTTACAAAGTAGATCACTTCAGGAAAATCCATCCAAAAACTTGTTTAGCCTAATATTTAGTATTATTGGGGAAAACATTATAAATGAGATCATAGAATGCACTCTGAATACTGAGAGAATGTAAAAAAATGCTATTAACATAGATTTTGACAAAACTAAAATTGGGTGGAAATACATGGATAATTTCACAATAAAATCTGTTTTCCAATTTCCTGTCATGAAAATGTTTCATTCTTTCAGGAACCAGTTGTAATCAATAATTTGATTGACCATTATTTATACTCAGAATCAGAGAACTTTTGCATTTCATTTAAATTTATTTTTAAAGAGAAGGCCAGAGTCAAAAAACATAAGTTCAAATTATTTAAATGTTTGAGTTGAAGTATGAACAATATTCTACTTGCTACTATTACTGTCCATTAGTTGTGGCAGGTCATCATTACACTAACTTCATTTATAATATGCAAAAGTAAGGGCCCTGATCAAAATAAACTTTAAGGAGGGGGAGTCAGGAAATGAATATAGCTCAGAGGTAATAATAGCTTTGCTCACTACTGATTGATTGACTATTATCAAGAGAAACTTTTTTGGTTTTCCCTGTAAGGCCTGACCCATCGGCCTGACGGAAGCCAAATTCTGTTATAACTCTGAGGACCAACTTTACTGAGCAAGGTGACAAAGGCTCCAGATCAGTTCAGCAAGAGTCACCACTTTAGCAACAGTAGATGATACAACTGAAATCACTTGCCAGCAGGCACTTTGCTTTGGGCTGTTTTCTAATAATGCTGACAGATTTGAGCATATCCATCCTATAAGCTTTATTTCCCTTTCTAACACCCTCTTTTTGTAATCTGTGACTTTGAAAGTATTTCTCTGTGTGAAGCTACCACATATGAGGGGGGAACCCCCCCAAAAATCCCCAAATTGTCTTCTGGAGGGTGGGCCCCTTGTAGTACAGGCTTCCCCTGCTAGGTTAGTGTGCTAGGAACCCATCTGTGTCAGTGTATCAGCTGGCGTTGTTGTGAGAGGGTGCGCTTGGCTTCAGTGAATTTTTCTGAAGACTTTTTCAGTGCTTTTGCCTATTTCATGATGAGTGATTTATGAGCACACCTGCCCATACTGCACTGAGTGTTCAGCAGTTTTTGACCAAAAACAGCATGAACCCTGTGCCCCACCCTCCCTATTCACCCAATCTTGCCCCAAGCGACTGTTTTTGTTTCCCCAGATGAAAAAAGTCCTCAAAGAGAAACTTTTTGCTCATGTGGGAGAGGTGAAACAAAAAATGGCAGAAGCACTAAAAGGCATCAAAAATGCATGAGTTAAAAAACTGTTTTGGGCAGTGGAAAAAACATCGTTAGGTGTATTGCATCAAATGCAGAGTGCTTTGGAAGTGACTGAAGTTTACACATGTAAGAATAAATACATAATTCTTTATAAATAAATTCTAGGGTGTTTTCATGGGTCCCCCCTCATATGACATCAAGACCAGTGGGCTTCACTTATACCAAGCTTAAGCAATGAAACTGCTTAACCCAGACTAATAAAACCCAAAGGCTGTAGTGGGTGGGGGCTTTCTGTCTTGCACACAACAGCAACAGAGCTAGAGGACTTGAACTAAGATTCTTATCTTAAGGTTTTTCCAATTTAACTGTAATGTCTTCTTTCACATGTGCTTGCAATGACTGATGACTTTTTCCCTCACCTTACAACTAGTTAAATTTGATCTCTATGATTATTACTGATTTACAGAAAACAAATCAAAGACTATGATCCCATGTTCACTGCAGCATTATTATCAACAATAGCTGATATATGAAAACAACCTAAGTGTCTGTTAATGGATGATAGATAAAGATGTGGTATATACACACACAGTGGAATATTATTCAGCCACGAGAAGAACATCCTGCCATTTGAGACAACACAAATGGTCAGAGGGCTTTACGTTAAGTGAAGTAAGTCAGACAGAGAAAAACAAATACTGTATGAGGGCACTTATATGTGGAATCTAAAAAATCCAAATCCATAGAAACAGAGATTACCATGGTGGTTATAAAAGGCTAAGGGAAAAGGGATCAAGATGTTGGTCAAAGAGTACAAACTTTCAGCTATTAGATGAGTAAGTTCTGGGGATCTAATGTAAAACTTGCTGATTATTGTTAACTATATTTGAAACCTGTTAAGAGAACTTAAATGGTATTACCACAAAAAAAGAAATGGTAATTATGTGACTTGACATAGGTGTTAGCTAACATTATGGTGGCAATCATTTTGCAATATGTAAGTGTATCAAATCAACACATTTTACATCTTAAACTTCCAGAATGTTCTATGCCAATTGCCATATTTTGCCACGTATAACGTGCTCCTGTGTATAACACATACCCACATTTGTGCACATTACACATGGAATTATTACACCCAAGGCATGTAATAATTATGTCCACATGTAATGCGCATCCTTATTTTTCCCTCAAAAATTCGGGCCAAAAAGTGCACATTATACACAGCAAAATATGGAACCGGTTTATCTCAATAAGGCTAGAAAAAAAGACTTAGGAGAAACTATATGTAAATATGGGTCTAGAAAGCTAAAGCTAGTTTCCATGCTCAGCTTCCTCAAGAATTATATTAAAATGACATGATTTGTGGCCACCTTCATAAGCAACTTAAAACTGTTAATCTTTTGAGAGTGTAGTTAAATTACTCTCTCATATGAATTTTTTGTAAAAGTGAATAGAGAAATTCAAGTAGGGAGAAAAACTTAGTTTGGAGTCTATTTACTGATACAATTTAACACTATATTCATAAATGATCATAACAGTGTTAAGTGATATTCTGGATTTAAAACACAGTCAGAAGTACCTCTTCTTTAAAATTTTTAGCAATTGAGAACCACGTGACAAATTCTATAAAATTTGGGTATTTATATATTTTGGTTCTCGGGTTCCATTTGAAGAAGAAAGACAAAATCAAGGAAGTGTAAGTTTATTTTGTATCAATGCATTATGATTTGCATTTACAATTTATTTAGTCATGTGACTAGGATTTGGGTGGTTATTAGCTAACTAATCAGGCCATCAGTATAATTTCAGGACTTAATTCAAGCAATCAGTGATAAATCAACAGTATTTACTATCTTTCATGTATCTAGTATTTTGAGGAATATGACATTTTCCTCATCCTCAAAAGAACTTCTACCCTAACTCTAAGAAAAAAACCTGACATAAGGAACAATTAACCAGTCACCCGATTCAATAAATATTTACTCCACACTTACTATGTATCAAGTACCTACCAGATAATGTAAATTCAAAAATGAATAAATAGGGCTATCCCTCCAAAGCCTTACAAGGTAGTGGACCAGGAATATCTAACTTTTCTTGCCCCTACTCTCAAAGTTACATAATGAACAATCCTCTCATTTCTTTCATCCTTGTCTTTCTCTATAGTTTTTCCCCACTGTCACCACCATGACCCCAGATGAGGACACCGAACACCTAATCGCTTCAAGGCCAAAGCAGATGCTCCGTGCCCTGGATGGACTGCCCCGGCCCCACTCTCCTAGGCCTGCTTCCGTTCTCAGCAAGGAGACCGGTGTGTGACTCCTCAAGGAGGCCTCGTCCTCTTCTATGCGGCCACACCATGACCCGCCCTCTCCCTCTAGCCTTGATCTCCTCTTTCATACTTTTCATAACAGTAACTACACATTTATTCAATTATTTTTCTTGGCACCCCCCCCCCACTTAAGTTTAAAAAGTATGAGAACAGAGATGTTTCTCTTGTTCTCTGCTGTATCCACAACGCCTGGCACTTGAACGTGTCAAAGAGTATACAGGTAAGTATGGGATCAGAGGGTGTTGAATTAGCCAGGGAGAGAGCTGGGCTCTCTGGGGTTTCCAGAGCACCCCGTGATGAATCGCCATCTCCCAGCATCATGGATCACTGGCACACTGCTCATGGAGTCCACTGTCTTACAAAGCTCTGAGGGCAGTCTTACTCTGTCACGGCACACAGACATGCAAGATCAACAATTTTCAATAACTGAGCATTAAAATGACCTAACACATGGATAATTGCTAGAAACAGCTGGTCATGCTTAATTAGCCCACCAATTGCTTTTGTGTATGGCTCATAGAGATTTTACATATATAACTTGTTAGTTAAGTAATTTCTAAGCCATGTGATTATATATGCACATATATGTGCATATAAAACCACTCCACAAGGATAACTGTGCCTCCCAGCCTCTGAACATGGTTTTAAGAATCATTGGTTTACAATTTTAACATCTTTACTTTCAAATAACATTTTGAACCTACTTTTTGAACTATTCGGGGCCTATTACCACCTTTTGCAAAATACTTTTGAAGCTATTTGCAAGTTTCAACTTGCCCCTCCCAAGAAGTGTCTTCTGTTATGAGGCCCCGTCTAGGTGCTGTCAAGTTGCCATACCCTTACATCTAAATCTGAGAACTCTTGGGACAAGTGTTCTAAATGCTTGCTCATGTCATGATAGTTTTGGAAACACAAAAGTTAGCTCTAAGCAAAAATAAAACCATTAGCCAGCTACTCAGTAAGCACCCAGGTTGTATTCTTAACTATATTACCAGATCAACAGACTAAAGAGCAAAGAAAGCATGTGATGTCTAAGTTTACTGTGTGCTATACTCATACAAATTATCCAAATATTAGATCCCCTAACAATTTTCCTTTGCTTGCAGCTATATAATCAGAAATAGTATGACTACATAATACATGCATGTACATACTAAATTCTGTTAAGATATTTGCCAATGTTATTAACTATAAAATCAACACCATGTTGACTTAACCTAAATATATAATGTTCCCAAATGAATTAAATGCCTACATACCTAATACTTACATGTGAATTTCAACTGCACATTTAAAGATTTGTAACGTCATTTTTCAAAAGTTTGGTCTCCAAATAGAGACTTAAAATTTCTTTAAGATGAATTAGGGAAAGGCTGGGGCAGAGAATCAAAGGATTAGAGTCAAATTCTAATTCTGTTATCTACAGATTTTGGAAAGATTCCCTAACCTCCTTACATGTCAGGTTGTTTTCCTCTGAAAAATAGGGAAATTGTATCTATTCCACTTCTCATGAGACAATTAAAAAACAAAATGAGTAGAGATAAAACTATAAAAAATAAAAATTATAAAAACATAGGTTTCAATATAAACCCATCTAGGCCTAATCTTTAATGGGTAGACTTCCACGTACACCATACTCCCTAATCTTTAGAAGTACTAAAAGCAGTGCACATAGCCAACCATTCAGAGTTCTAAACTGAAATAAAGTGACAGTTATAAGATAATCTCTTGAGGAAGAAAGATGAAGAAGTAAACAAAAATGATCTTTTAATTGGTATCCCTGAACTTTAGTGAATTAAAAGCAAGGAGTTTCCTTCCCTAGCCTTTCTGGGTATAATGCTTTCTTTTTACAATTAGTCTAGAATGTGTATTAAGCTGTGAGGTGTCACTCACAGGTGAGACATCAACAACACCATTTGAAGTGCTAAGTGCCTACATTATTATTTCCAGATATAGTAATATATTACTTAAGCTCTTAACATCTTACTTTCTCTCAAAACAGCCCTTTTTTTACCGGTTGACAAGTTTCAAAGGTAGCATGCAGCAAGTTTCTTTTATTTCTAAACTCCATTTCCAAGTATATAACATTTCCCAAGTACAGAAGATTAATATCATTATATATTGTAATCTGTAAGGCTACTTATTAGATAGCAGTACGGTTCAGAATTTATCCCATTATAATAATCCATTCAAGGGCATTAAGATGTTATGTTATCTCCTATGTTAGTGCTCTAATTTCAAATGAATCTATTGTTGAAAAGTAATAACTGATGGATCACATATTTTGAATCCAGAGTGTCATCTGGAAGGAATTTAAATAATTTGAATTATGCATGTACATAATACAAAAGCACAGGACACAATATTTCCTTTTCCGAATGTTCTATTTAAAGAGATGACTAATTTGACTTAGGTAATAGATTCCTTTATGTAGCACAGTAACATATCAATGTTTTTAACTGTTATAAACTTGGTAATAAATCTCATGCCCAGCCATAGAAGACCACAAGAGGACACCTCATTCATTTCCTGGACTAAAGGCAAGGCCACATTAAGATAACGAAGAGAAAGGGCCTTAGAAACCATTACTCACTCCCCTGTTTTACTTAACAGATATGGAAACCAGCTCAGAGAAATGAAGCGATTTGCCTAAATGAACACTACTTGCAGCACAGCCAGAAGAACCCAAGTTCACCCCCTTTATTTTTGAGAGGAATATGATGGTAAGAATGTGCTTTAATTTTAGAGACCAACGAAATACTCACAAAACAAAAACCATTGTATTATACACATTTCCTCCCAGGAAACTATCCTCTCTGGAATTAAATCAGGCTCAGGATGCATTCTAAGAACTGTCCCCTAATAAAATGGGCACTGATACAAGACAGCCCTTCGGGGTTTTAAAGATCAGAAAAGTAATGTTAAGGTAATAACTCAATACTATTATATTTCTTCACTATTTCTGAAGCATATGCTCACTAACTGTCATATTTGCTTTCTATGACAGATTGGATAGAAGAACAAACATATTAAATTAGATGTACTCATATTTTGGGGAAAAAGCAAGCACTCTTACTCTTTTTAATCAAAAAATAACTTCTTGGTATTAGATTCCATTTTGGTGTTAAAAAATTAGTAGGGGCAACAGAAATCAGGTTCAGAATTAATTTTCAAAGGAGTTTCATTTTTATTAATGGTTATACATAAAATTTATCAATAATTTCATAATTATCCTCAAACTATCTCAATGTTCCCATAGTGTTTTTCTCATTATTATAAAGTTAGAATTTCCAAAATATTTATTCTTGCTGTGTATTCAAATATATTAGCATTAAACTAGATAAAGAATAATAAAACATGGGGCAATTTTCATCATTCATATCAGTAGTGTTAGATATGAATATGCATAAAATGCTGAAGTGAGGGCAAATTGTGAAAGTATTGAAAGAGGGAGTAATTACAAGGACAAACTGAGTTAGCCAAAGAAAGATCCCTTCTGTAGCTCCCACCTCTACACACATAAAATAAGTTAACAAATTAAAACATCTGAGTGAATTTTGTGGTGTACATGACATTAGGGAGCAGTAGAATCTCTGGTGAAGTGAAGAGTGCAAGGTTCGTGTGAAGTTTTTTTGTTTCTTTTTTTTAAGTGAGGCATATAAAACATTCTAATTTCAAATAATGTCTTGATTCCAACATATTTAACCTAGGACCATGTCCACTTCCATTTTTTTTTACAGCGTACAGAATAAATTATAAAACAAAATGTTTTAAAAATAGGGTAAGTTAGAAAATATTTTCTAAATTATTTGTTTACAAACATCA
Organism: Mormoops blainvillei; assembly: GCA_004026545.1. NCBI lineage: Eukaryota > Metazoa > Chordata > Mammalia > Chiroptera > Mormoopidae > Mormoops > Mormoops blainvillei. The sequence goes on from PVJD01000111.1 coordinate 589,403, forward strand.
GATTATAAGCTTGAATCCCTAAATTCACTTTGAATTGATTTGTCTTTTGATACTGTTACACAGTGAGAACAAAGCAGCTGAAAGCAGACATCTGATAGCAATTTTAAAGTCTCACTCTGGGAGTCATCATCCAATAATTCATATACTATATGTAAACTTTGATTTGCAAAAATCAATTTGGTTGATGTATGTAGAACAGAAAATGTTATATAATTACTTCCCATAACAGGTTATAAAAATGAAATTGTACAAATGAAACAAAATTCTGCAGGCTATCAGAAATTTTCTATGCACAAATTTTAACTCATACTTAAATATTTTTCCTTTATTTAGCATACGCAGATTTTCTTTCTGACTCTTATCAAATCTCTATTCCTATAGCAACCCTATTTTTAATGAAAATAGTACTAAGATTTCACCTCTACCTAATAAGAGTTTTACTCAGTTTTCATCAAAGTCTGAATTCTGAGCATCTCTACATGCTTGAACCTCATTTCAAGATTTTCATTTTTTTCTTTAAATCATATCTATTTCACTGTATTTTTAATTTTTGAGTATTTTTAATTTTTTATTCATTAGCACTTTATCTAAGAAAAAATAAATAATTAAATTTCAACTAAATAAAAGGGGCAACCAGACACTTTTACTTTAGCTTTTCTTTAATTATAATTGTATAAAAGCTCAGTCGAAAAAAAAAAAATCAATGCAACATTTCATGCATTTAAATTATTTACAAGGATGCTCAGTAATAAATGAAATATAACTTCATTATCTTACTTCCATTTTAATACACCTAATATCCATTCACAGCTGTAGGAAAGCACTTGCAAATTTTAAAATAAACAAAATTTTATGATTATAGAAACCATCAACAAAGAGACAGTCATGAGTTACTAACACTACACTTTTCTAAGAAACATTTAAAACGTGCCTCACAACAACCCTGTGAGGTGGGGAGTAAAGTGTTCTCATAGGACAACAAAAGAAATGGGCCAAGATATGAGGGTTAGGTTACATGTAGGAAAATGGCCACATTAAGTTTTAAAAGAAATGGCATCTATGAACCAGTTCCACTTTAAAGTCCGGGAAACCTAGGTTGCTTACTTTTTCACTATCTTTATCAGGAATAACAGCTATTTTGATTTTCAAGAAACAGAAAGTTTTCTTCATCGAGGGCTTTTAAGTCTTCTGAAAATTAAGTGGAACAAGTATCATAATAGTACTTTGCCAAGGTAACAAAAAACAAGATGCCGTGCCAAATCATTTTTTTCTTCTGAGATATCTTAAATACCACATAGGCATACACGGGAATTCACACGGTTAAGTATCTTCTTTAAAGGTACTACTTTTGACTCTTCAAAGTTAAAACTGTGATGACTGGGTCTTTTTAAACTGTCATGTGTCTTCCATGTTAGTTACTTTCTCGGTCAGGGACTACTTGAATCTTTTCAAGTAGGATAAACTGCAGATCCTCTTCTTCCATGGGAAATGGTGACTCCATTAAGTTCCAAAACTAAACATGGTTACAAAAGTCATCTACCAGGGAAAATTGGTTGTCTCCACAATAGGAAAAAATTCAACTTGGAGAACTGATCTTTTCTGACTTAAAAAAATGAAAACAAAAACCAAAAAAACTATTCAGTAGTTATCAGAATGTAAGGAAGTAAGGAATCCAGCTTTTCCATTAAATAAAAAAAAGTTCAAGCAGAAACTTTTTCAAAGAGGAAAGTTGGGAAAAGGGAAGGGAGTCTATTTAGGTATGTGATTCTCCTTTACTATTTCATTATTTCTGCCCAAGATACCTCTCTCTCTCTCAAACAAACAAAAAATGATAACATGCCTAGTACTAGCTCAGGGCTTGACATCTAGTGGGATCCTGTGGGTTGAGAGCCCTCTAAGGAAAAGTCCACCTCTCCTTTCCTTGCTGTGGAAACTAAGACTTTCTAATCATATGTAATAATGACAGAATAACTTAGCTACACTCTTCAAAAGAAGCTGAAAAGGTATGACTGCTCCACAACAAGATAACACCCAATAACATAGTTCTTTACATAATTTAACAAATTACTAATAACCATTCTCTATATCTCTAGAGGAAAAAAAAAAGCTATTATTTCTGGAGCCAGACAGACCTTAGGTCTTCTCTTTAATAGTAACTTAGCTTGTGAGTAAAATATACCCTTGAATGATCCAATTACATAAAAACTATTAAGCCAAAGGACCGAGTGTACTTTCTAAAGACACGTTTGCTAACATGCTCTCCTAGTAACCTCATATTATAGACTCCAAAGCAGCTCTGAAGGTAATCTCTCTATATATCTATGTCTAAAGTTTCATATTAAGTATCATGAAGAACTTTTATTGTTAAAAATTAAAAAATTAAAAAAAAAAACCTTTGGTGCCCCAGGTAAATGAAGCTAAAAAATTTGGCTTAACTTAACTAGTGACCTAATATTCTACATTGTATGCACAGGCAGCCTTTACAATGTCCCACAACATGGTTACAACATCCTTACATTGTTTAAAGGTCAATAGACAAGTGTGCTGAAATCTCTTTTAGACTTCATGCATCCAGAAACACAACCCCACCATGATAAAGTAGGCAGAACACTGTTGACATAAAACAAGTATGGATCACATAATCGATGTGATTAAAATAATCACCAGCTAACATTACTATATAATGCCAATAAGCACATGAAAAAAATGCTCAACAACATTAGCCATCAGGGAAATAAAAATCAAAGCCACAAAGAGATACCACTTCACACCTACTAGAATGTCAAAAAGGCAGATAACAACAATTGTTGATGATAATGTAGGGAAACTGGAAGCCTCATACACTGCTGGTGGGAATATAAAATAGTGCATCTGCTTTGCAAAACAATCCAGCAACTCCTCTCAAAGGTTAAATGTAGAATTACCACATGAGCCAGCAATTCCACTTCCAGGTATATACCCAGAGAATTAAAAACATATGTCCGCACAAAAACTTGTTCATAGCAGCATTATTCATAACAATGGTGAACTTTCAATAAATGGACCATACAATGGACTATTATCTGGCAATTAAAGGAAATGAAGTATTTATACATTCTACAACATGGATGAACCTTGCAAACATGCTAAGTGAATAAATCTAGTCATAAAAATTCACATATGGTGTGATTCCATTTACAAAGAATGTCCAGAACAGACAACTCTACAGAGACAGAAAGTAGATTCCTGGAGAGTGTGAAGAAGAAAAGGGGAGTGACTGCTAATGGGTACAGGATGAAGGGAGGTGATAAAAATGTTTTAAAATTGACTGTGGCGATGGTTGCAAAATTCTATGAAAATACTAAAAACCAGTGAATTGTACTTTAAATAGGTGAACTGCTTAGTATGTGAATTACATTTCAATAAAACTGTTATTAAAAATATTAACAGCACTATTAATAGCTAAATGGTTCCTGTGAGAATTAAAAAGGTACTCTACTTACTCTTCATATTGGTATCTTAGCCCTGTCTGGTGTGTGATATATTTTTGATGCTAATGATCAAGCTGAACTAACTTATTTAACCCTTTCTGTCATCTTAGTTACAGTAAAAGCATATATATTGATTCACTCAACAAATTTATTCATTATATGCTACATACCTACATAGCTAGAAACTATGTGGGATACCAAGAAATGTAAGCCAACCAGGCTGACTCCAGAAGCGAAGAATCCAGTAGGAGAGTTTAGCAAGTAGTGATAAATGTGTGCAGACCAATGATAAAAATCCAGAGGATAAGTATCTGAAAGGTGGTACAGAAAACAACCACTCCTGGAGTTTAGTAGAAGGAGAGCTGCCTCAATCAGACTGGACCTTAATCATCAATGACTCTGCAAACCTACGTCTCTGGTCTAATCTAGCCATTAACAAATAGTGATGCTAGAAACCCCTTCCATGGACTTGCTTCCAATTCTGTAAAAATGAAGTGGCTGAACTATGTAATAGCAAAAGTTCCTTCTATCTTCAAAGTTGTAATATCAACATTTAGACTTCAGTTTACGCCAGAGTTAAAAAACTGACTACTTTGTCTACATTGGATACATGGTCAAGCTAAACTGTCCATGGAAAATGGTAAACTGATAGATAACAAAAGTAAAATGTACATTTACTTAAACTATTTAGTAATATCTACATTTTCCCACCTCCTACCAAGAAGGTAGCTCCTGCAGCATCACAGCTTTCAATATATTTCAGAGATTAACTGTCAGCTTATTTTCATGCAAAATGTGAGGCTAACATGTTAGCCCGTGAAGCAAGAGTTGGCCCCATGTACTTTCTGCCAAGTGTACATAATAAAATTCTCAAATTTAAAAAAATCTATTGTCCTTAAATTCACTTCTTGAGTTGAATAATACTTGTGCTGGCCTTTATAAAGATGAAATTTTCAAAAACATACTTAGTGATAATTGGTTTAAAAACACAGAATATAAATATTGTCTAATTTCATAGAAAATACATCATTGAATCACTCTGCACTGCTTTTCAAATAAGGGAAATTAATTATTCTCAAGAAAAGAATAAAAATTATTATATTAAGAAAAATGTAAATTTTATCATCTTTTATTATTTAGGTACTTAACAACATTATTAACACATTATCTTTCAAATTTCTTTATACAAACTAGAAAACTTTGAAGAAAATCAGATTAAGTCAGTTAAACTTAAGTCTTAAGTTTGATAGCAGTGACTGATTTTCGAAGACTATAACTAGTTTTATATCTTAGCTTCGAGGTCTTACAAACCTGTACGTGTAACTTTAGTTGGTAGTACCAAGGGCATTCAGAGCATGTACTCAATTTTCTGTGAGGTAACTGCTTTATTCATATGTTTATTGAATGTCTACTACAGATACACATGAATAAAACATAATCCTTGCCCCAGAGCGGGGTGAGAAGTTGATGTTAACCTCCACATGTCAGTTTGAAAGTAACAGGGATGTAACAGAGGGGGAAACATAATTCGGTCTGAGGGCGTTAGAGAAAGTTTACCAGAAGTGATCCTTATAGGATATATAAGCACCTCTGGAGCTTATAGGATACATACAGGGTTGTCCAGTGGTGGTCAAGTAAGGGGCAGAGGTGAGGAAGGAAGAAATATGGATTGTGTGTGTGTCCTGTGTATATGCAACCATTGCAAAGAGAAGGGAAAACATTCCAAAAACGAGGAAGCAAAGACTTGCAGATGAGCAACAACATGGTTGTTTGTTATGTGGAGGAGTACAAGCAATTGGGAGTAACTGCTACAGAAGCCCAAGGCGACGAGGCTGGGGAGGACTCATCTGATGATCATGGATTGGTGTACATATACCATGCCAGCAAAATATTTTAAGTCTGGTTTTTATGTTTGAGAAAATTAGTAACATCTGTAAGAGTCACATGTCACCAAAGAGAAAATATCCAGCATTCCAAATCTGCAAATCATATCCTCCCACATGCCTCCTCCAGGACTTTATAGGGGCATTACAATAGATAACACTAGCTGGGAATCCTTACCCTGGGCTAAATTGTACGTAAATCACAAAGATTCGCAGTTCAAAAATTTTGAAGGTCTAAACTGGAAACCAGATGGGTCATCTAGTCCCAATCTTTCTGTTTGTATTTTTAAAAATCTTTAATATCGTCAGGTGAACCTCACCCACTCCACTTTGCCACAGACCTCAGGATTCCTTAAGGTCACATTCACCACAAATTTCACACATTTAAGTGGCTCGCCTGTCCACCTGTGCTTACTTGCCCCTTACTACTCTAGTAAGAGAAAAGACGGAAAGCCACATTCAAAGGGAGGACATTTTCCTTCAGTCCTAGAACAGAACTGTCCATATCTCAAATTTCCCTTCCACTGGAACCCCCACTATGATCTTCTAAGAACAAAAATGGAAGGGAAAGAAAGGAATTTTAAAAAGCTCTCTACAGAGATCATAATTAATCTAGGGTCAATCAGTTCCATTGTGAATAACCATACCTCTCTAACTCCAGCTGTTCATCTTGAAAACAGAAGCTGATAACTGCAAGGGATGGATGGTGAACACCCTTTGCATTAATTACAATAGTGATGTCAAGGAGGAGGAAAAAGTACCAGTCCTACTGGAGGTAGTTAGTAATGTCTTTATGGCAAATGAATAGAATTTTTTCATCTTGCAAATAACCTATATTAAGTTATAATGCCTGAAAAACAGCTTCAGTAAATTTTTATGCTTTCTTCAAAATCTTTTCAAAGACATTAGGAAAGGATAAAGTTAGTTCTTTAAAACTTCAAGATAAGGAAATTCATAATTATTTAGAAAGTAATAAACACTCTTGGTCACTAAAGTATATTTTTTATTGCATCTTGTTTTAAAATGTACAAATTGGTTTTCACTTCCTAGAGAATGCAGGAGAGTATATGTTACCACATTACTATGGCACTGCTTACAAAATGCTACATGTTTAAAATTATGGTAAAGGAAATTCTGACACCACTAAATTATTGTGTTGCAGTTATTCACAAACTATCTTGGCTTTGAAATTAATTTTTAAAAACATAATCTGCCCGAGCTGGTGTGGCTCAGTTGGTTGGGTATCATCTCGCAAATAGAACAGTTGCCGGTTTGATTCCTGATCAGGGCACATGCCTGGGTTGTGGGTTCAGTCCCCAGTCGAGGCACATGGAAGAGGCAACCGAGTTTCTCTCTTGCATCACTGTTTCTCTTCCTCTCTTTCTCCCTCCCTTCCCCTCTCTCTAGGGGTAATAAAAGAAAAAAAAAACTAATCTATTTTTGAGGTTCTGTGGTAGAAGCTGCTTAAGTCAATTGGAACTGCAACAATAAGAGAAAACCTACAACTTACATTTTTCATCTGCAATTATATCAATGACAAAATGCTTCTTATGAAGTCAATTCCCAGCTTTATACACAAAGCATTATACCAACAAAACTTATGTGCCAAAACTATTTCTATTTTAGTTCTTATCTAAATTTTACAAGTTTTCTTTACTACTCATAAAAAAGAGAGATGAATGGCAGAGAATAGTACCCCAGAACTCTTAACAGTTATTCACTTTTTTCCTCTTCGTATCATTGTATCATCAAACTGCATTTGATTCAAGATAAAGAACTTTTTAAAATTTTAACATGTAACTAAAATGATGTGTAAAACTTCTGATGAAATTTAGTTTTTGAAATTGTAAAAAAATCCTTAAATCAGTTTTAAAGTAGTAGCTTTCAGAAACTCTGACAATGAATGAAGAAATCTACTAAACACAAATGGAATGAACACCCATATTTCATAAATTTTGGTAAAATTGTAGTTATGCTGATTTAAAGCAAAATCAATATATGAAAGTAACATCTCTGCATACACCCTTTAATAAGTATCTGTTGGAAACATGCGTAGTGGCAGAAAAATCTCTGAAACACAATAGAAGATACATTCCGTATCCATGAAATGCATCAATTCTAGCAGTACCATGAGACTGTATTATTTAACCATTACAGGAATTTAAATTAATCAATGCTTAAAAGAGCCTATTTTCCATTAACATAATCAAACTGTTATTTATATTATCAGTACAGAAATAGCTTCCCAAACTACTAATGTCTATATATCTATTCTGAATGCTGAAATATATATCAGCAGTTATTATTTTTATTATGCATGTATATTACTGTATAATTGAGGATCATAAATTTATAATAAAATTAATAGTTTTAGTTTTCAGTATTATATTCTAACAGCACTGGGTTACTATAAAATTAACTATTTCCAAGAGAGTTTTAGATAGCTTTAAATCTTAAAAATAAAAAAATCTTAAAAAATTATTAAAAATAAGTAAATTTCAGAATTCCATATAGCTGATGCTATGAAGTGAACAATACTCTCTGGAATGGAAGAGTAAAACCTTCCCCCACATGTATATGCTAGCCTATTAGTATGTAGCTACTTTCTTTAGCATATAGCTAATCTAAGACTACTGTCTCAAAGGTTGTGGTGAACACTCTAGTGAGGTCAGGGTGTATACCTGCTCGGTCTCAAAAGGATATTATCATTTAATTTAAAAGAGAATTTAGATAAAATTTAATATCATTTCCCCAAATAAATTAGTAAATATTTTCATCCTCTTTTTTTTTAAAGGTTTTATTTATTTTATTTGCTGGTGGCAGGAAGGGAGGAAGAGAGGGAGAGAGAAAGAGAGGAAGAGAAACGTCCATGTGTGGTTGCCTCTTGCGCGCCCCCTACTGGGATCCTGGCCTGCAACCCAGGCATGTGCCCTGACTGGGGAATGGAACTGGTGACTCTTTGGTTCTCTGGATGATGCACAATCCACTGAGCATACCAGCTGGGGCTCATCCTCTTTTACACATTCCTAAACTTTAAAAACATTTAAATAAATACACCAAAAAAGAATTTATTGAAACATTCAATGAGAATGTTTTTGCATAGTTTATGACAAGGACATTAAACAGCACTACAACACTTGACTAAGGAGTACTGAGTAGCCCATTCATTTTAAAATTTACTTATGCAGTATACTTAAAAAAATCAACTAACAGAGTAATTCAAGTAACACTATAAAGCCACTGAATTACACAGAAAATAAAAAATTGTATTAGCTTTGTAAATAAGTTTTTAAAAAGTTCAGAGTAATTTTTCAAAAGTACTTGTGGGTGAAATTATATGTCCAGGATTTGACTTAAAAAATAATCCAAAAGTGGAAGAGTTGGTAGGGACAGAAAGAAACAAGAGTGATCATTTTTTCGTAACTGTTAAGGCTAAGTGATGGACATGTTCATAATAGTATTCTCTCTCTCATATAAATTTGAAAATTTGTATAGATTTAAGGAGTAACAAAAATGTTTGCTTCTTCCTTTGAAGCTAAACAGCACTTTTGAAAAAATACACAAAGCTAATTGAAAGGAACAAACTATAACCACATTACTAAAATTTGCAGGACCAAATGAAAATCATGGTCTTCTTTTGATATATGAATTAATGAATTCATTAGATTTAGTCATCAAATCTGAATTTTGAGAACAGCACAAAATGGCTTGGTTAGTAGCTACTACTACAATGAACTCTCTATTAACTTGACTGACTAAATCACTGTTCCCTGTATCCTTCCTTTAAAAAAAATAGACATTTTAGTGATTATGCTCCTTAACCATAAAATCGTATCAACCAGAACAGAAAAATGTTGGCAAAATATCTTTTCTGCTATTCATTCTTTTCTGTTAAAGTAAGTACTAAATAGGGAATATAGTCAATAACACTGTAACAACTACATATGGTGTCAGGTGGGTACTAGACTTATGGGTGGCCATTTCATAAGGTATATAAATGTCTAACCACTATGCTGTTCACCTGCAACTAATATTAAATGTCATCTGTAATTGAAAAATAAAAGAAAAAATTTTAATGTATTAAGGAAGAAAGACAAATGGTCTAAATAATCCTTAAAACAGATTTTAATTGTCTTCATTTGCCACAAAAAAGAATATTATATCAAGGTAAACACTTGAAACTCCAAATACCAAGGATTAGCAAAACAAGAAACATTCAGAAAACTTTTGGTGCATTAAAGTAAACTAAAATAGCATTTACAAACGTTAAATACAAAAGTTCTATTTCTAAATGCTACACTAATCAATGCACATGACACAACTGTTAGCCAAAGAAATCAAGTTTATAATTATGCTCAATGTAGTTACGTCTTTTTATTAAATGGATATGTTAAATATAATTTAATAGGAAGGACATATTTCTCCCTCAACATAAATATTTTAAAAATTGCATATTAATCACATTGCTCTTTAATTATAATTGCATATTTTAAAAACCTGTATGCTTTACAAATCACATAGTCTTCAAATCAGAGGAAGTAAAAATTTTCATGTGTTCAGTCATTTTTACAGCTAAGGAAAAGAGAATGTGCTTATATTGCAATAGTTAAAACATGATCTCCATAATTCCAAGATATGTGTACTGTTTATGTAAAATTATTAGAGCTTTTAGAAATACATTAAAATAGTCTCACTATCAAAAAGTTTCTACTCATTTATTCCTAAAAAACAAAAAACAAAACCTTACCTCATTTCTTGAGCCTGACCATGAGGTTCCTCAATGTTCATCTCTAATATATTTAATCCTATGCCCTAACAGTCAACATATTCCATCAAAATTAAGTTTCTCATGAAAAGGAGTCTGAAGCATCTCACATCACAATTCTTCTGAATATGCTAAAGAATTTGATTTTTTTAAAAATTATCATTTATTCTTGTATTTATATAATTAAATTTATTTATTTTTCCTTTTTATTAAATGTATTGGGGTGACACTGGTTAACAACATTATAACAAAACTTAAAAACAGGTTCCAAAAAGATATGCACAACAAAGGAAAATTTTTCTTTTTCTGAAAATTATTGTTAAAAAGTTTCTGCATGGCTAAAGATACTATTCTAAATGAAAAGGGAACCGGCAGTATAGAACATATTTGCCAATGATACATAGCACAAGGGTTTAATCTCCAAAATACATAAAGAACTCAGATCACTCAACACCAGGTAAACAACCCAATTAAAAAAATGGGCCCTGGCTGGTGTAGCTCAGTGGAGCATTGGGTCACTGCAAACCAAAGGGTCACCAGTTTGATTCCCCAGACAGGACATATGCCTGGGTTGTGGGCCAGGTCCCCAGCAGGGGCTGCGAGAGAAGCAACCACACATTTTTGTTTCTCTCCCTCTCTTTCTCTCTTCCTTCCTCTCTGTCTAAAAATAAAATAAATAAAATCTTTAAACAAAAAATGGGCAAAGGACCTGAATAGACAGTTCTCCCAGGAGGACATACCAATGGCCAATGGACATGAAAAAATGCTCTATGTCACTAGCCATCAGAGAGATGCAAATTAAAACCACAATGAGATATCACCTCACACCTGCCAAAATGGCTATCCTCGATAAATCAACAAACAAGTGCTGGTGAGGATGTGGAGAAAAGGGAACCCTGATTCACTGTTGGCGGGAAAACAGAATGGTGTAGCCACTGTGAAAAACAGTATGAAATTTCCTCAAAAAATTAAAAATGGAACTGCCTTTTGACCCAGAGATTCCATGCTGGGAATATATCTAAAGGATCCCAAAACACCAATTCGAAAGAATTTATGCACCCCTATGTTCATAGCAGTGCTATTTACAATAGCAGGATTTGGAAATAACCTAAGTGCCCATCAGTAGGTGAGTGGATAAAAAAACTGGTACATTTGCACAATGGAATACTATACAGCAGAAAGAAAGAAGGAGCTCCTACCTTTTGTGACGGCATGGATGGAAATGGAGACTATTATGCTAAGTAAAATAAGCCAGGTGGTGAAAGACAAATATCATATGATTTCACCTATAAAAGGAATCTAATGAACAAAATAGGAGGCATGGAAACATGGAAGAGACTGACAGCGATCAGAGGGGAGGGGGATAATGGTAGAAAGAAAGGGATGGGACTAGTCAAAGAACAAGTATGAATGGCCCATGGACATGTACAATGGTGCAGGGATTGACTGTGTGGGAGCAGGGGGTGGTGGGCTGGGTAGAGGAAGGCAAAGGGGGAAAAATTTGGACAACTATATTATAATAACAATAAAAATTATTTTTTAATTATAGTGATTTTTATTATTATTATTACACAGAGAAGCCTAGTAATCCTTTTAAGGGTTAGTTAATAGTCTACATAGAGCAGTGACAGTTTTTTGTCGTTTTTGTTTTTTTGAAAATTGTTTTCCTAATTTCAACTAAAACTATCTAGACAAAAGTTTCCAAAGAAGGATAAAAATTAACTTTAAGACAATGACTGATATGTTTTTGTTTATATTTGTAGTACTGTAGTTTCATAGACCTCATTACATCCTTAAAATACCACAGTATGGCCCATAATTAATGTAACTGGTTTGGAATACATTTAGGATATACTGTAGACTTCTGGTAAAGGTGGAGGTATAGGTAAACATAGCTCACCTCCTCACACAACCATATCAAAATTACAACCAAACAACAGAACAACCATCACTCAGAACCATCAGAAATCAAGTTGAATGGATGTCCAACAACTGCAGAATTAAAGGATAAATTGTATGAGTTTAAAGTATCAAATTCTTTTAAAATTCATTAGCATGTGGAGATGTATCTTCTGTTAGTTGGTATGCAAAAATAATTCTGGTATTAACACATTAACACGTTCATTCTAGAAGTTACCCCAATAACTTGTTTCCTTTTGTGAAAGCATACAGTGAGATCATCTCTAAGACTATGGTAAAGCTTATCAGAGCAGGAAATTATTTTTAAAAAATTATAACCCTCAAGAACATACAGGAAAATGTAAACCAGGTTAACAGAGAGGGTCTTTCAGTGAATATATTAAAAAATAGGTATAGTGTTTCATTGTAAAATGCTATGTACTATAATTAGCTCAGTAGCCCTTTTTCTACATAGATAAAGGAAATGTTCACTCTGGCTCATCTAGGCAACTATAAATTACTAAATGATGTTAATAGAAACAGTTTAAAAAGTCTGACCTGGAATTTTCACTTAGGGTTGTTAACTTTGCAAGATTTATCTGAAGCCCAAATAACTTTCCATATTTATACATTTTACTTAATCATGATGGTTGAATTGAACTTGTACCTATGTGAAAATGGCAATGCATTCTGAGTTGGTTCAGCCCTTGATTCTGAGTTCTGTGTCACATCAGGTGTTCTTTCATCATCTGTCCCATTGATACTTTCTGGTGTTAAAGGAGACTGAAGATCCCCGCCTGCTGATTCCTTAAAAACAAAGGGGAGGGGGACAGGGGATAAAAAAGTGTTATACTTTTATTAAAATACACAAGTCATCATTAAGTTAAAACTGACTCTGATATATGCCTACATATGAACCATATTTCAACTGAAACTTGAATCAGTGACTTAAAAAATGAAATTTGAAAGAGAAATAATTTTTTAAAGCAAAGCAAACTCTGAAACAACACAATTTAGAAATGTAGTTTCAAAGAACTGAAACACTTGGGTTTATATAAGCAACTAATTGGTTAGAATAAAAGATTCAAAAATCACTTGAGAAGAAAAGAAGATAGCACAAAAATGCAAGATGTGATTTTATTTGGGAGGGTAGAAAGGAAAAGGGGAGAGGGAAGTCTTCTAACAAGTTTCAGTTTTTTTAATCTGCCCTACTTTTCCATTCCTAGAATTATTTAGAAATGCAATCAGAAATATCTCTATAACATGTACATAATGTTGGTGAATTTTAGCTTTTCTTGCTTGCTACTCAAAACGGACTTAAATTTTGTCATAAAATTTCCTCTTATCTCTACTTTTAATTAAGATTTGTGTTCAAAGTAAATTTGATTTATCCCTCTGGATAAAATAAAAAAAATAAATAAATGGAATTTAAAAGGAAGCTGAAGCTGACACTTATTCATGCATCTGCCATTATCAGATTATCCAAATTTTATACCAGCAATCAGAAAGAGGGATCATTTGATAAACCTGTTAATCAGCTGAGGTCCTCGCACCAGATACTTAAAGAGCAACTTGGTGGACCCCTTGTGATCTCTGGGCAATAAAGCTTTACACTTGAAATGTTAGGCTACTGTTAGGGAAGCAAATGAAAATATCAACAGGGAACTGGTTATGGTCATAATTTGTCCACTCAGGAGAATACAAGATTTTCTCAAGTTTAAAAAAAAAAGGAGAATATGTATAATACAGGAAAATGCTTATAATTAGGAAAAAACATGAGAATATAAGGATATATCTAGGTTATGATAATTTATATACTTTACATAAAAAAAATATTACACATGAAGAAGTGCTGGGAAGAAATATGGAAAATATCAATGTGGTGAGACTAACTGTCTTTGGCGGGGCTTCTTGTTTCATACTGCTGTACATATTTCACATTTGAACATTTTAACTAATAATACCATAATGCTAGAAATTATATAAGCTATCAAAGATCAACATGATTTCTGATTCCACATTATGCCTTTACTATTTTTCAATTATTAATGGAACCTCTATTTCCACCTTAAATTTCACTCATTAAATATTTCTCCTAAATCCTCCTTGTTTCCATTAACAGTCAATACACACATAAAGTTTAGGTATAAAGTGACAACATAAATTGTTTTACAACAAAGTCAAATCCTACTAAGTGAATGATAAGAACAGTGACTCCTTCTAGGTCAATTTTGCACTGTATCTATTAGCAGGAAAAGTTGAAGCAGCCAGTAAGAAATTATGTTATTATCTTTAGTTTCAATAAATCAGAACTATTTTTCTCTAAGAAAGGTAAAACCAAACTAAAATAATCAAGGTCAGTAAGCACTGTGTTGGCCAAGACCTGATTCAAGGGAAATGGTAACAAATTACCTCATTAACTTAAAAGGACATAAGCAACATTAGCAATTAAGGATTCACTTAGAGAAAAGATTGATAAGAGTGGGAGAAACAGAAGGATATCAGGATTAAGAGAGAGGTGAAAGCCCTGGCCATGTAGATCAGCTGGCTAGCGTGTCGTCCCAATACGCCATGGTTGCGGTTCAGTGCCTGGTCAGGGCACATAAAAGAATCAACCACTGAATGCACAAATAGATAAAACAAAGCAATGTCTGTCTGTCTGTCTCTCTCATATTAATAAATTGAAAAAATAAAATAAAAAAAATAAAAGAGAGGGACGAAGAGAAGGAGCAGTTCGATTTCTGCTTCTTACAACCTTCAGGAGGAAAATTAGGAGGGTTTTGAGGCATGGTCTTGAGGAGGCTAGAAATGTTGATACCACTGAAGTAGAAAGACTGTCGACTGCCAGAGGCAAGTTAAGAAGAGAAAGGAAGGCGAGGAAAAAAGTGATAGAGGCTGCAATAATTTCAATATCTCAACACAGTAAGTTTTTTTCCAGAAAACTTGAACTATATTTAACAAAAGGCATATTTAATCATCTTACATCATTAAAATGAAAACAAAAGGCTAAAGCATGATTTTTAAAAGTATATTTTAAAAAATAAAATTAATATTTGCTTACGAGAACAAGAAAATTTCTCAACAGCACACAAGGGCATTAAAAAGAAAATGAAATGCCACCGTCCTCCAACTACCCCACAAGCATTCTGTAAAACAATCCAGAAATTTTTAATTTTATTTTTTAAATATATTTTATTGATTATGCTACTACAGTTGCCCCATTTTTTCTCCCCTTTATTCCCTTCCACCCTGCACCTCCCCTCCCACCAGCATTCCCCCGCCACCCTTAGCTCATGTCCGCAGGTCACACATGTAAGTTCTTTGGCCTCTCCCTTTCCTATACTATTCTTAACCTCCCCCTGTCTATTTTGTACCTACCATTTATGCTTCTTATTCCCTGTGCCTTTCCCCCCATTCTCCCCCTTCCAGCTAATAGCCCTCCATGTGATCTCCATTTCTGTGATTCTTTCCTGTCCTAGTTATTTGCTTAGTTTGTTATTGTTTTTGTTTTTAGGTTCAGTTGTTGACAGCTGTGAGTTCATTGTCATTTTACTGTTCATAGTTTTGATCTTTTCTTAGATAAACTCCTTTAACATTTCATATAATAAGGGCTTCGTGATGATATACTCCTTTAACTTGAACTTATCTGGGAAGCACTTTATCTGCCCTTCCATTCTAAATGATAGCTTTGCTGGATAGAGTAATCTTGGATGTAGGTCCTTGTCTTTCATGACTTGGAATACTTCTTTCCAGCCCCTTATTGCCAGTAAGGTTTCTTTTGAGAAATCACTGATACTCTTATGGGAACTCCTTTGTAGGTAGCAGTTTGCTTTTCTCTTGGGGCTTTTAAGATTCTCTCCTTATCTTTAATCTTGGGTAATGTAATTAAGATGTGCCTTGGTGTGTGCTTCCTTGGGACCAACTTCTTTGGGACTCTCTGAGCTTCCTGGACTTCCTGGAAGTCTATTTCCTTTGCCTGATTGGGGAAGTTCTTCATTATTTTTTCAGATAAGTTTTCAATATCCTGCTCTTCCTTTTCTCCTTCTGGCACTTCTATGATTCAGACGTTGGAACATTTAAAGTTGTCCCAGAGGTTCCTCAGCCTTTCCTCATTTTTTTGAATTCTTGTTTCTTCACTCTATTCTGGTTGAATGTTTATTTCTTCCTTCTGCTCCAAATCATTGATTCGAATCTGGTCTCCTTCCCTTCACTGTTGGTTCCCTGTATATTTTTCTTTACTTCACTTTGCATAGCCTTCACTTTTACCTCTATTTTGTGACCATACTCCATCAATTCTGTGAGCAGCCAGATTACCAGTATTTTAAACTCTGTATCCGTTAGGTTGGCTAGCTCATCATTGCTTAGTTCTATTTTTGGGGCTTTGATCTGTTCTTTCGTTTGGGCCATATTTCTTCTGGCATACCTATTACATTGTGAGGGGCAGAGCCTTAGGTATTCGCCAGGGCAGGGAAACCCACCTCACTGCCTTGTGGTCCTGCGTGTGGGGGAGGGGTCTGAGAGGGAACAATGCCGTTTGCTTGGCTCTTGGCCAGCTCTCAGTCACTTCCCCCACTAGTCACAAGCAAATTGAGACCTTCTTGTGCTGATTCCCAGGTGGGTGGGTTTGTGCACATTCTAGGACCCTGTGGGTCTCTCAAATGAACTCTCCTGTGAGACTGGCAGTTTCTCCCAACACCGCAACCCCCACAGGTTTTTACCAGTAGAGGTTCTGAGGCTTTCTTTTCCTGCACTGGAACCCTGGGTTGCACGGTCTCTCTCAGTCCCCAGTTGTTCCTCCCAGTATATCCGCTCACAAATGTGGGACCACCTGGTCCTCCAGCCACTCCCTTGCCTCGCATCTTCTCTGCCCTGGCTGCCTATCTCCGCTCCTCCTATCTGCTTGAATGAATGTTCCTTCTTTAACTCCTTGGTTGTTGGACTTCCACGCAGTTTGATTTTCTGGCAGTTCTGGTTGTTTTTTGTTTTTAAATTTGTTGTTGTCCTTCTTTTGGTTGTGTGAAGAGACAAACTGTAGCTACCTACTCCCCCATCTTTGTGGGAAGTTCCTCCAGGAATTTTTATATCTGCCAAAAATAGCACTGTTGAACTTGTTTTTTAAAATATATTCCAAACATGTAGTTCTTTTATAATCTAAATTATAATTTCCTCAAAATCAACTTTGTTATTTCTTAAAGAAAAACCCTACACCTTATATAAAACCAACATTTTATATTTTTAAATCAAATATTAAAATGAAAAACTTGGAGGTGTATTAATTAGATAAGAAACTTTGGGAAAAGGAGGATAATTTTTCTTTAGAATGAGATTCCTGACTTCCGGTCAAGGTCAAGGCAAAACATGCTTTCCTCCTCGCACAACCACAGAAAGAATTACAATTAGACCTCAAAACAAATAACACCCACGTCATCAGAAAACTGAGCTGTATGGAAGTTTGACAACCAAGGATTTAAAGAAGCCACATTCATCCAGACAGGTAGAGGGGGCAGAGACAGGCAGAGAGGTGGCAGTGGAACAAGTGGTCCCACATTCACATGTGATGGATAAAAATTGGGAGGGATGCCTTGGGAGCAAGTGATGCCAGACCACACAGCCCAGTGTTCCAGCACCAGGATGATAAATCCCCATAACTTCTGGCTATAAAAAGCAGGGGGGTTGGTGTGGTGGAAGAAACTGCCGGATTTTCAGGATTCTCTGCTTAAAGGGCCCTCACAGGCTTAAAGTGTATGCAGACTCACCCCCTCTGGGATTCAGCACCAGGACAATAGCTGGAAGGGCACCAGTTATAAACGGTGAGTGCCAGGCAAACCTCCAGAAGCAAGGCACTGGCATTGTCCTCTCTCTGAGCTCTCACCCCACACAGAGCCACAAAGTGGTGAAGCAGGTTGCCCTGCCCTGGCAATTACCTAAGTCTCTCTTCCACACAATTTACAGGTACCTTTTCCACAATAGGCCATGATACTAAGAGAGTCAAAGCATCTCTGCCTAATACACAGAAATAAACACAGGCTGCCAAATTGAGGAGACAAAGAAATATGGCTCAAATGAAAGAACAGAACAAAACCACAGAAAAAGACCTAAACGAAATGGAGATAACCAGCGTATTAGATGCAGAGTCCAAAACACTGGTGGTCAGGATACTCAAAGAACTCACTGAGTACGACAACAGAATAAAAAAGACTCAGGAAGAAATGAAGGTTACACTAAGTGAAATAAAGAAAAATCTACAGGGAATCAACAGTGGAGGGGATGAAGCTGGGATTCAAATCAATGACTTGGAACATAAGGGGGAAAGAAAACATTCAACCAGAACAGCAAAAAGGAAAAAGAATTAAAAAAAAAACACCCCAAAACCAAGGATAGTATAAGGTGTCTCTGGGATATCTCCAAACATACCAACATCCGAATCACAAGGGTGCCAGAAGAAGAAGAAGAGCAAGAAATTGAAAACTTATTTGAAAAAATAATGAAAGAAAATTTCCCTAATTTGGTGAATAGACATGCAAGTCCAGGAAGCACAGAGAGTCCCAAACAAGTTGGACCCAAAGAGGACCACACCAAGACACATCATAATTAAAATGCCAAAGGTAAAGACTAAGAATCTTAAAAGCATCAAGAGAAAAGCAGAGTTACCTACATTGGAGTTCCCATAAGACTGTCAGCTGATTTCTCAAACTTTGCAAGCTAGAAGGTACTGGTAAGAAGTACTCAAAGTGATGGAAAGCAAGCACCTGCCACCCAGAATACTCTATCCAGCAAAGCTATCATTTAGAATGGAAGGGCAGATACAGTGCTTCCCAGACAAGGTAAAGGTAAAGGAGTTCATCACCACCAATCCATTACTATATTAAATGCTAAAGGCAATTATCTAAGAAAAGAAGATCAAAACTATGAACATTAAAATGGCAACAAATTCACAACTATCAACAACTGAATCTTAAAAAACAAATTAAACAAACAAACAGGACAAGAACAGAATCATAAAGATGGACATCATTTGGAGGGTTATCAGCTGGGAAGAGGAAAGGGGAGAGAGGGGGAAAAGGTGCTGGGATTAAGAAGCATAATTGGTGAATACAAAACAGACAGGGGGAGGTTAAGAATAGTATAGGAAATGGGGAAGTCAGAGAACTTACATGTATGACCCATAGACTTGAACTAAGGGAGGTAATTGCTGGAGGGAATGGGGGTACTGGGTGGAGTGGGGCAAAGGAGCAAGAACTGGGACAACTGTAATAGCACAATCAATAAAATACATTTTCAAAAAAGAGATTTCCAAGTTAATACTGTCTGCCATTTTTATAGTAAATTTTTAAGGAAAAACATCAAATAATATCTTTTTTAATATATGTGTGCACCTGTGCATATGCATACCAAAGTTGATAAGAAAAAAACTAAAATATAAAGCATAACTAAAAACTGAAGTTTAATGACCTTCTATTATCTTTACCACCTTATTTTAGGAAATAAAACCACTCACATCTCTCCTTGTTTTGGGGAAACTTCCCCTACATCTCATACCAGAACAAATAATTTGAAAAAGAAAAATAACAGTCAAATGAATTTTTTAATATTAATATCTGAGAGAGTATCAGGAAAGCCAAAACTAAGAGATGTAATCATATTATAAAAAAGGAACCTAAACACAGATGTAAGATTCAGGAAGTGCTGCATCTTAAGAATTGTCTCTTCGTACCCATTTATGAAGTAGTAAGAAAGCCTCCCACCCATCAAAAACAACAACAACAACAACAACAGGTGTACAAGGGGGAATCCCCCCCAAAACACCAGAATTTATTAAAAAATGTATATTTATTCTTACATGTTTAAACTTCAGTCACCTTCAAAACACTTGCCATTTGATGCAACACGTCTATCAAGGCCTTATTTCTACTGCTCAAAATAGTTTTTGAACTCATCGATTTTGAGGCCTTTTAGTGCTTCTGCTGCTTTTTGTTTCACCTATTCTACACTGGCAAAATGTTTCCCTTTGAGGACTTTTTTCATCCGGGGAAACAAAAAAGAAAGTCAGTTGGAGCAAGATAGGGTGATTATGGAGGATGGACACGGAGGTCGTGCCTTTTTTTGGTCAGAAACTGCTGAACACTCAGTGTGGTGTGGGCAGGTGCACTCATAAATCACCCATCATGAAATGGGCAAAAGTGTTGAAAAAGTCTTCAGAAAAATTCACTGAAACCGAACGCAGCCTCTCACAGCAACACTAGCTGGTACACTGATACAGATGGGTTCCTAGAACACACACCTAGAAGGGGAAGCCTGTACTACTTCTTCCTCGTCCCCTCCTCTTATTGATGACTCATGAAACTTAGCTCCAATTCCAAATTTCTAACTACCCACAGGACATATTTACCTGGGTGTCCATTAGCATACAAATTCAATATCTCAAGTAGAAACCCTCTTCTGAGGTTCATGCTACAAACTAAGAAGTTCAAAAACATCTAACTCCTTCTTTGCCACCCTCCCTCACCCTCACCATGCCCTCAATTTCCACATTTCCTCCAAATTCAGTTAATTTCCCCATTGCTATGTCTATTCCCTCCTCTCTATTCTCACTGCCAATACCTACTAGGTAAACCCAATAGAGAAACGAATAAATAGTATACTGAGATAAGGAACAGGATTAGAGACACTTAAGCCCACTGTCCTTACTTGGGCAGCAACCAATAACATCCAGCGAATTTTAGTGAAGCTTTCCTGAGGTCGTTATTGTGGCATCTGATTCAGTAAAACCACCTTTGCTATACGATACTAAGAAAGCATCACATTAATTTATAGACATTCTCCAATTCTAATGGTATACTTGTGGGCTAAATATATACATAGTATAGTTCAGGATAGTTAACACTTGGCTAATACAGACCACCTTTCAAAAACTTCATTCATATCAAGCAATACCCCTGTTAAAGAAAATCAGAAACACTTGAGATTTATTGAACTTGCAACATTCTAAGAGATCATACAGTTCAAACCTCTGACCTTATGGGTTCAAGAACTACAACCCAGATAAGTCGACTGACTTTCACAGGATCAAACAGCTAGTCACAGAGATCCTAATAATCAGTTACAATAAACCAGTGCCTCATTTGGATAAATAAAAATTTATCATTAAAATAAACATTTAAAAAATTGGTATTTATAATAAAGGTAAAGAAATTTTGTTTTTTCGTTACACACACACACACACACACACACATAAATATATATATTTCACTTCTTCTATAAAATGAAGTCTTCAAAAGCTTGAGAGAAAAACAAGACTATTAAAATATAAATCAAGAGAGCTACTGCAATATATTTAATGCTATTCAACATGACAATTTAAATGGAAAAACCCCCAAAACTTCTGTTTGGCTGCAGACAACTGATGGAGTAAATACTTAATTTAAAAGTCTTAGACAACTGACAGCTAAAATTTTTCCCTAAACTCCAATGAAGAAAAATGTGGATACTATTTGATGATACACCTTTTTATCTTCAATGCATCTTCTGAAAGAATTGCCTAACAAGTTAACTAAAATACAATATTTTTACTACGAATCATATTAAAATTTCAGGAGTAAATTCAAACTCCTGATTTTTTATAAAATGGACAGTTCAAAAGATTCTCATGGAAACATGAGAACATAAGATCTTCAACAGAGAAAAAGTTCTAAGTTAAAGCCTACGATTTAAAGAGGGACATGAAAGAAACTAACAATTAAGATGTGACCCAACTTATTCCTAAAGATGCAACATTAAGATTATCTGACATGATCACACATTTATGTCAAGAATACAACCTCAGATCAAGAGTCTAAGAACGGGGAAGCGGATAACGTTGCTCTAAACATCAGACTCCTTCCATCACAGACCTTCAGAGAGGTGCAATGGTTTGTCCACAGCACTGCTTCTCAAAGTGTGGCCCCCAGAGCCACAGCATCAGTATCTCCTGGAAACTTGTTAGAAATGCAAATTCTTGGGCCCTATCTCAGCCTTACCAAATCAGAAGTGTTGGGGATGGGAACCAGCAATTTGTGTTTTAACAAGTCTTCCAGGGGATCCTGATGCAGACTTTATTCAATTAAGGAATCTGTTTCTTTAAATAATCATTATGTGCCAGATCCTATGTCAAGGCTTTACATTATTATCTTCACCATTATAAACACATCATCGACAACTGTTAACATTTATTAAGCATTTACTATATGCTAAGCACTTTGTAATCCTCATTTAATTCTCCATTTAACCCATTTTATAGATCTTTTATAATAGTAACTTGCTTAAGTCAGAAAACTAGTATGGGTAGATCTCAGATTCTAAGCCAGACTCTACTACCATTATTGTATGACACTGTCATAATGTGATCCATCATAATGATATTGCCATTATCATAGCTATTCCTCCCAACCATCCTAGAAGGCAAGCAACATAATACTCATGTTACAGATGTACAAGCAATTTTTGCAAGATCACATAGTGACACAAAAAGGATTTATGTCTAAGCTTGTCGAACTTGAAAACCTATACTCTTACCCAGTTCGTTATCCCTCCTCAAGTAAAAACAAAAGCGATGCCTAACTAAGTGTGGGCTGTTATCAATGATCCCATTTAACCTCCTGACCCGGTTGCTGCACTCCTGAGTAATATTCTATTCTCCAGGCAGAGCAGTAATATAGCAGACGGGGTTAAACCAGTGAGAATCAAGCTCCGTTCTCTAGCTGAATAGGAGTAGAGTAGCCAGCGCGCAAACATTTCAAATTAAAACAAATATTAAGGACATTTGTAATGGGCTGGCACACAAAGGGGAGAAAAGAGAAATGAAAAGAAATGCTTTTTCTCTTTTTTCTTTTCACTATTTCTCTGGCTTCTGTACATTAAATTAATAATCAGACTTCAAATGTTTTGAAAAGATAAATTCAAGCCAGTATGTTTTGGCTCTCAAAAACTGATGAACTTATGATATTTCTTTATTCCCTATATTTCATAGCATTATCCAAATAAAAACATCTTGGATATATCCCTTCAATGGAAGTAAAGGCTTAAACACATTCCTTCCATCAAAGAGGAGCAGGTATCTTAGCAACCTGTAATAGTTCATGGCCAATTAAACAAAAACAAGTTATGGTCAGAGAAAGAGAAACTAAGTACAATGGCAAAGTGTAATCCATTACAATGTTATTGGAGTCCTTTGAGTATTCTCTTACCGAATGTGCTGTAGCATCCTCTTGTAACACTACAATCATTTACCTGAGGAACTGGAGTTCCCAACATGTATTGGTACTAAATTTTAAATGGGCTTCTATGGTTAAAATATCACCTTACCATCAGAGAGCACTTAGGGAATTTGGATTCAAGGGAAATTTCAAAATGACCATTCATGTTATTCCAGGTCACTGTTAGTACAGAGGAGGTAATAATGAAGCTTCAATCCAGAGTACACCCTTAGTCTGTGAGGAAATATGCACTTTAAGCATTAACAAAATGCTCTCCTTTCCTTTAACAAAAAAAAAAAAGCAAAAAACAACCCAACTCTTTATACCAGTAGGGTTTGCCAAATAGAGTTTGGTGCCAGGGTGGGGAGGAAAGTGAAGAGCAAAGTTTTCTAAAGTGTTCCAGCCACTTGGCTAGTCACTAAATTCCAAGGCAATTCTTATTTAATTCCTCAAGACAGTTTTATGTAAATCTGCTACTACTGACATTCCAGAGAAACATTTGTTACATTTTATCTTCATAACTTGAGTAAACTTCAAAAACAATTATGATAGAGAAAAACACAGGACAAACCTGAACTCTACTCTTAAGATGTCAACTAAAATAAAAGTTAATTTTAGAAAAGCCTGATATTAAAAAGCAGAAATAATTGGCATTCTTTATGAGTCATCCTACATACATGAAAACCTTTATAAAAGTACTGAAAATATAACTATGTAATGAACTTCACTTGGAGATATAATTAATTTCCAACTGGAGAAAGATTATGATGAACAGCTAACAGATATTATTAACTCATTTATCAAAGAAAAAAAGTGATACTTGTATAAAACCTGTAACCTTTGGGTCTTCGTGCTGAGTATAAAGTAAGATGTCCCAACTATCAGATTTAAGTACACTTCAAAATCAAGTAGAACAAACTGTATTGTTAACTTTTTACATATTCTCTGCATATTATGATGTTTTGACATCTTAAAAAGCCTTTCTGTCTAGCTAATGCTTAGAGATAGCAAGGGGCTAAAGCGGGAGCATGCCTCTGGTGCTCCCACTAATGAATCTAGAGCTACGCCTCTTCTATCTGGCCCATGCACCCCAGGAGGTAATATTCCCCTGCCTCAATCATCCCAGGGCTAGGCACTAGGTACAAGGGACCACCTGAGAGTTAAGAGCCCACAGAAATTATTCAAACAAGCAAGTCCTAAACTGGTACCCTACCCTGCCATTCCTGTGGAAACCCCAGTACAAGCTCTACCCTCAGCTTTCCCCATGTTCCTGCATTCTGCCTCCTGACCACCCCGAGCCTTCCCTGTGGGCCCCCTGTAACTAGAACCTGTGAAGATAATAAGCCTCTGTTTTCCTAAGCCTCCCCTGCATCTCCTCTAGTAGTTGCACTTCAGTGACCATCACAGAACACAGAACATAACACAATTGGCCAATCTATAGTCCATATGTACAATGTTCTTAAGTTGCATGCATATTCTAAAAACCTGAGTTTTAATTGCTAAACTAATCCCTCCCCCGACCCAGATTCTAGTAGACATTGGCAAATAGGACAAAAACCTTTCTTTCTCCACTAGTACAGATTAACTAAACAGTACATTTATATGTCCACTTTGACAATTACCTTAATTTTGTCACTATTCGCTTAACTCTGGCATAAAGGATACTATCTAAAATTAACAAGGTTCATAAATAAGAATAGAAATTAAATACCCACCTGTGAAGGTGTACTGGTAAGTTCCATCTTTTCTTGTGATTTCTCCTTTGCGAGTCGAGCAGCTTCTTTAAATTCCTGAAACTTTTCTGCAAACTGAATGTATAAAAACTATATACATTAACCAAACAAAAATAGTCACAATACTCACTCTCACCTTAGTTTTCTTTTATTTTCTCAATAACTGACTCTTACACAAGCAATATACCCCTCAAATCAATTACAAATGTAATATGAAAATGACAGAAAAAGAAACCAAATACCAAAACATTTGTACACTGTAAAGTTCTTTGACAAATCTCATTCAAAAACATCACAATATAACAAAGTTAGAATCTGGTGCCAGCTAGCTTATGTATGTCCCTCCTTGGTTGTTCAGATACATTTTACTAAGATCGAGGTAGGGGTGTACAGGTTAGGAGTGGAATCAGTAAAGATGGGCATGCAAAGAAAATTTAATCTCTTAAAAGAGTATTGACTCCTGAGCATCTCAGTATTTGCAGCATGTTTTTAACTTTTACTATAATATAAACCCTTGTATTATGTAAGATATTTTATTTTCAACAAAACAAACAGCAACATTTACTATTATCACTAACTGATATTAATAAAACTTCATTTCTAAAGATTCCTAAACAGCTACTGTACAGCAGTAGAAGGAATAATATGTCTCCACAAAGGTCTTTGAAATCAATAACAATTTTTAAAATTACTGTACGTAAATGCTATTTCTTAGGAACTCACAGAAACCTATAAACGTCACAGCCACAAACAGTGTCTATCTATGTTTTGGAAGTAGAAACTAGTTTACTACTATTCTCAGACAGAGTAAATTAGGGTTACAAAATAACCAAATAAAAAAATCTAAAATCTCTATGCAACTTAAAACACCTATTAGAGCTGGCAATAAAAATATGAAATTATAGTTCCCTCCTCAGATCCCATAAACCAACCCTCATTTCCATCTTGGGAAGGAAGGCTTTGGTAGGAAAGCCTCATGACAATGTGACCCGCCTTTGGGAGATGAAGGAAGATAAGAATTAAAGTTGTCACTACAACTTTTCCTTCTTGCCTTAAACCTTGTCACCTCTGCCTACAACTTGTAGATCACGGAACTGAATCTGTATCACTATAGTTCTCTAATTAAACAGAATATCTCCTTACAGAAAGAAATCTGAATATAAATCTTAAAAGGTCTTACTAATATTAGTGGAAATAAAATAAAAACAAAACCATAATTAATTTCACTTTATATAATCTGTAGTATACAAAGTTTTCCTTAAACTAATTTAGCATTCTAACGTAGTTAATATTTAAAGCCCTTCTCAATTTCATAAAGACCTATGCTATTGTTAATTTTTAAAGGCTTAGGTTTCCATGACAACAAAACACAACTCAGTAAGCACTACAAGCACAGCTGTAATTTTCCTCATACAGCAGCCTTAGGAGACCACACATTTCTTCTAATGTTGCTAATATCCCTGACTTTCGAGGTGCCTTTGTCTAGAATTGCCTTCAGAGCCTTCTCCACCCCCTTACAATGCTGTGCATTCATTTATTCATTTTAATGATAAAACAAACCAGAAAATTTACATGTTTGCTTCATTTATGTAAAATATTATAAACTCCTTTGGGTCCTCTACAGTATATAAAGCATCAACATTAGTATTCAAAAGAGCTTGGAAAATAAATTATGATTTTGTCATCTTTGGACCAAAACATGCTGAAGAAACTAAGTGTAAGCTCTTGCAGCCAAATCTAGTGAATAAATAAACTACACTTGGCTCTGAGAGCTAACAGGTTGTTTCCTGATAGTCAATCCACAGGCAAAAATACTAGGATTCACTACCAGAAGATTGGTCAAAAGCGTATGCTAATTTAAGAAAGAAAAATAAAATTCTTGAAATATAAAAGCCATTCCAAGAAAAAAAGATCAAATGAGGAGAGAGTATAATTGACAAAATTTAATAAACTATTCCTTTATTACATTAGCTACTTTCCCAGTAACCTGAAAGACACAATGAAAAACTTAATTTATAGTCAAAATTACTTAGACTCAAAAGTCATTTCATGCAAGTTTAAGATACTAATCCACAACTTAGCTACTCTGCTGTCAATAAATTCCAAAAATGGAATATAATTATAGTTTTAATTTTTTTGCTATAGTCTTTAACAGACAATTCCAAAAGAAAAGTTCTAAAAAGGTTCTGAATAATGGCAAAAGTATGAGAATAAACATACAATTTCCTAAGGGAATTGTTTATGGGGGGGCAATGCCCAACCAAATGCGTGTATCCCTGTTATGTTGAAATGTTTTGAATGTAAAACTCATACCTTTATCACAATTCAAGAAATGTATTTAGAGAACTAGATGATGTAAGAGAAACCAAATCAGGTAACACTTGTTTGTTTTAATTATCCTGCAGAGAATGACTTATAATTACCAAGGCAAATGTTAAAATAGTATTAAAATTGAGCTTTAAACTACAATTTATATGAAAAAGATAAGAAACATTTGAAAACAGTGTTAAGGAATGTTTACAACTAAAACGAAAAGAAACAAAGTAGATTATTTCATACTTATTCCTTACATACTCTTTCTATGCAACATCCAATGAACTATCTAATAATAACCTCAGTTAATAAATATTCACAGAAGTGTGAGACTTTTAAGAAGAACTCATTTTTAAGAATCTGAATGACTTGAGCAATTTAAAAGTCTGAAGCTATCAGATCCTGTGTATACCAAAACACATATAAAGTATTTCAAATGTAGGATTATCCTTTTATAACTGAATGCCTCAGAGAAGTATTAAGAAAAATCCTTGGGTCTGGTGAACAAAAAATTTAAAGCGGAAAAATGAGTAGTACTCATTTCCTTCATCATCTTAGTATCCTGAGACTGTTTCCTTTTTTCCTTACATACTCTTTCCGTGTGACACTCACAGAACTCAATGTTCAGTGCTACTGGTATGAACACTGCATGGCTTTTGCTTATAGGCATGACAACTGTTTTTACTTATAATATTTAATCTGGTGATGCTCCGTATTTTATGGGCTCTTCTGGTCACAGTAATTCACTTGATCAGTATGTTCCAAGAACTCCTCATAGCCTCTACTGGGTCGCTGTATTGCATCAGAGAGCTCAGAGTAATTCTCACCCAGACGATGCACAATTTTTCCTAACATAGTAATTTTTGTATCTACTGTCATATCAAAAAGCTGAAATCTATAACGCCGTCAGCTTGAGTTTTCACAATTCAAAAGAGTTTGGTGTCTACCCATCTTGCAGACCATCTCCAAGTAAGGGTGTAAAGTCCTAGGCAAAGTCCACTTTGAAGTGTTAATTCCCACCTTTTATTTCATATTATACACACAGTTAAACATGCAAATCATTCTCAATCAGTGGTGACTATTTTTAATGTGTGCAATGAATTTTCCAATTGACAGCAGAATCCAATGATCCTTTCTTGCTCTAAAGTCAATACAGTTCTGAGAATATTAAACAAATTTCTCCTGTATTTTATAGTCTCCATTTGCTACTATATATTTAAGACATCTGACCAGAAGACAAAGATTTCCACTTAGATCTTATGAATTAACTTACTTTTGAAAGATGATGCTCAGAGGAGAATCCCAGTCCATAAACAGTGTTTGCCCGGCTATCGGCCCACTGGCCAAACTTCTGAGATGTTTTAGTAAATGTCATATTTGGAGTGATAGTGCTATTAATTATTGCCTGAAAAATAAAACAACTTGAGTAACCTGCTCCAAATTAGCAAACAGACATTTAAACACAGGACTATTTAGTTACATAAAAACTTAGGATTCTTAATGAGCTACAATGTTAAATTTGTAGTTAATAGAAATAGTTCATATTATTGCAAGTCATAGCGTGGAAATGAGGTAATGACTATAGTTATAAATACAATGGCATTCTATCAAAAATTTCAATACTTAATAGTCAAAGTAAGTTTCCTTATGATGTAAGAAATTTTAAAGGGCTTTTAGTGTAATCAGTTTCTTCCCTTTGAACACTTAGGATAAATATCTATTAATTTTGGTTTTTTTTAAACATCTATTAATTTTGGATAATAGTCACTAAAAGCAAGGAAGTTTTAATAGTTGTTTCTTTAAAAGTAAGATCCTACCCTGCCCCCCCAAAAAAATCTTTCAATAATGACTGCAACAACAGAACAAATTTTTTATTTGTACTATTTTCCAAAAGCTGACTTACTTGAAATATATTATGATACAGAAAAGACTTTCAATTATTTAGTACTTTTTCATTTACTCAAGGGGGAAAACCCCCCTAAATATATACTTTATATCTTTTCTCATAAAGTGGTATAAATTCATGATATTGAGAATCACTATCTTTTCTGTTTAACACATAGCTTCTTAGAAAACTGTCATTAAATATTAACCTTGGTGATTACTAAAATAGATTTCAACTATTATTATAACATATTAACTTAACATTCTCTCTGACAGTAATGTAAAAGTATAGAATCCATCTTAAGTAGTCTAATGCCCTCCAAAAGTGCAATTACAAAGTGATTCCAATAATAATAAAAATGCACGTTATCAAAACCATTAAGTAGTTTTTGGTGAACTCTTAAATGTGGAATGAAAGTCAAGCAATCTGAGAACAAAGCTAAATGTTTACCTTGTGAACAACAGCATAATGTAAATACTCATCAGTTAGGCAGGTGCCGATGATGTTGTAATAGTGAATGTGTGACCCCTGCCTGCTGAGGAAGGCAGTGGAAGAGAGCGGCCCCTTGCTTTCTCTCTCAGGCAGTAGGTGTGTCATCTGCTGCTATATGAGAGCTCTTATGCTCAATTAAGCTTTTTTTTTTACCTCTTACAAAATTTATATACTCACATATGTCTGTACTCTTCAACTCAAAAGCTGCTTTTCCTAGCATATCATTTTAGATCCTATAAAATGAGGCTAATAACTGCCCTAACTTGTGAAAATGTCAGCAAACGAAAAGACTATATGGAAATGAATATACAGTAATCTCCCTATATCCATAATTTGGCTTTCTGTGGTTTCAGGTACCTGTGGTCAATAGAAGTCTGAAAATATTAAATGGAAAATTTCAGAAATAAACAATTCATGACTTTTAAATTGCATGCTGCTCTGAGTAGTATGATGAAATCTCACAGTCCTGCCTTGGACATGAATCATCCCTTTGTCCAGTGTTAGCTACTCCACAGGTGCTACCTGACCATTAGTCACTTAGTACCTGTCTAGGTTATCAGGTCGCAGTGCTTGTGTTCAAGTGACCTTTATGTTACTTAATAATGGCCCCAAAGCACAAAAGTAGCATGCTGGCAATTCGAATATGCCAAAGAGATGCTGAAAGTGTATGTTTGTATAGGAAAAAATTCAGTACTATCTGCGGTTTCAGGCATCCACTCACGGTCTTGGAAGTATTCCCTGTGGGTGCAGGGGGACTCCTATATTAACAGGTGGTAAGGAATTATTTGGCTATTCAACTATTTTATTGAGTACCTATTCAATGTCAAGCACTATTCTATAAACTTGAGATACAGTGAGGCAATGTAATTGGGTATCACATTCTAGAGCAAGAAGACTCAGTTAACGAACAAGGAATTTCAGAGAATGGTTAACTGTTTATAAAGGACATAAGACCAGGATGTGATTGGGACTGAAGGGCTAGAAGACAAGGACTGTTGGGCACTACTTTAGGTCCGATGGTCTTTGAGTATTCCTTGAGGAAGGCACATCTGAGCCTTCTAAGGTGGTATCTAAATGTTTTCAAGAAGAAAAGGGCATGTAATACGGGATCCGAATAACTCAAAAAGTGAGGTAGCAGTAGGTTTTACAGACATCTAAGAAAACGGAACTATGTGCTGTAGGTCACTGACCTTCAGTTTTAACCCTTTCAAATGAACTTTCTGCTTTTAAGTTTAAGAGTTTCATTGTAATCCCCATTCTGAACTTTTCCTTAAAAAATTATTTATTAGACTTCCTTGAATAGAATGCTACAACGAATCCATTTAAAAGAAAAAAATTTAGTTCTATAAAATAAACATGTCTCTCAATCCCAAAGTTCTTGTCTTTTCCAGGAAAAAAAAGTGTACATGCTGTGTCATTACAGATCAAGTAGTGCCCAGATCCTGGCCCTTGGCCAAGGTGATGTCTCTGCAGGACGATGGGAAAAACTTCAAGCAAACTTTATATGCACAGTAAAGGTACCAGGTGAGAACAAATGGATATTTTCTAGTCAGGGGCACCTAAGGCCTTTCAACTTATCATGTAGTGCAGAAACAGAAGACAGAGTGGTTAAGAGGAAAAACTTGTTTAGCCGCATCAAATAAACCACTATTGCTTATTAAGAAAACAACTCCTGCAGGAAACTACAGTAGTTAACAGCATCAGCTTAGAAAAGTAAACAGAAAATTTAAAATGTGATAGAAAAATGTAACTGCTCTAAAGGGTAGATTTTATTAAAAGAAACAAAACAAAAATTTTTTTCACAAGAGTTACTTAAGAGTGTAATAATTATAAGCTGCAAAGTATAGTCAAAAAATAGAAATGCCAGAAGCAATGGTTGATATTGCTTCAGAAGGAAGAATACAACGTTATTTAATCATATGAGACTACTTCAGTTGAACTTTACTTTTGTATACCATTTAACTCTCTTGTCTAATAAAATGACACTTTATCTGCAGTTTGGGCCAAGGGAGATACACGTGTTACAGAAAACTGAAGGTCTGAATCAGAGAGAAGAAATAAATTAACCACTCTATAGAGTCTGAATCAACAATAATTAATATCTATTAATTTCACTAGTTACAAAGTACAATTTATTCCTCATTAAAAGCCCTTCTCAGAAATTAACTATTATAATTTTCAACTCCTTTAAATCCTGCAAATAAAAATGGAAATAGGATTAATTATTCAAATAAATACATATCAGTCACTAATGTACCAGACCAAGCACAAACAGCCCCTGGGGTCCTACGATCTAGTTAAGGAGGTAAGAAATGAGCACACAAAAAAGACTGAAAGTTGAGCATTAAATTAAACTTTCTTTTATTCCCCCAAACCGCTGTCATACATAATTAATAGCCTAATAATATTAATAACAATAACAGTTAAGTGTTTGTATAGTGATTACTGCACACCCTTGAAGCACTTTTGCCTAAACTTACTTAATCTTCACAACAATCCCATGATATAACGATGTAATTTATTAGTTCCTTTCCACAGATGAGAAAACTGAGGCACTAAGACATTAAATATCATGCTCTAGGTCACACGGCTACTAAGTAGTAGAGCAAAAATTCGAACCAGACAGGCTGACTATGCAGTCTGTGCTCTTAACCCCTACACTGAACTGCTAAAATTCCTGGGAATAGAAAGGCCTCATGGCTGCACAAGAGCTTAAAGAAAAAGAAGAGAACTCCCATTTTTCTACACACTTTATATCCAGAATCTGATGTTTGATATTCCTTTATCTGCATGTACTGTTCAAAATTCACTGATGAAAAAGTAGAATTATCCCCCCTTTTGAAGGGTATACTATTTATCAGGCACTGGTCTAAGTGTTTTTACAGATACAGTAATTGAATCTTTACAACTACCAGGACTGCATGAGAACAATGAAGCTCAGAGAAGTAAGGTCATTTGTCCAAAGTCAAAAACTTAGTAGATGGTAGAACTGAGATGTGAACCCAGGTAGTCCATGCTCTTAAATATTAGACTATCTGCCTCTCCTAAAAATAAAAACATAGGTCCTGTCCATATGCTCCTCTTCAGAATAAAGGATGTTCAGAACAAGCTTTAGTATTGATATTGACAGACTTCATATGATTTAGGAATCTTGAACTGCATACCAGTCTACAGAAGTTTATATGTAAAGAATTCTAGTTCCTCACTTGATTGCATGCTCCAGGAGTGGAAACTGGCCAGCCACTCTGCTTACACTATATTCTGAGCACCTAGCATAATGTTTGACATACAACAGAGATGCAATGAATATTTATCAAATAAGCTGACCTAAAATTTGTAGAATGTTTTGACATGTAACAAGATAAACAGGTAGTTAATCCAAGTAATTTAGTAAACAAAAAAATGTTGCTACCTCAAAAATGATCAATTTTGTTTTTTTAAAAAAGTTAAGTTTTAAAAACTCAAAAGGAAATGTTTTAATAAAAATAAAATTCCTCTAAAACTGAAATGCTATAGTTATAAAGCAAAATATCAAGATTAATTGAACTAAATGTAACTTACCTTTGAGCCATCTAAACTGATTATCCTATACACATTTCTTGTGCTGTCATAAAAATAAGACACAGTCACTGCATGCTTGCTGGTGGGTACCCAGTTCTTCTTTGTGTTTGGGTCAATCTGGAAGACATGAGCACGAGTGCTGAAGATGGGTTGTTCCCTGTGGGAAAGAAAATAAAATGACAGGCTGAAAGCAGCCAATTTTATTTCACTGGACAGTAGATCATGAAAACTGAGGATGACTCCACTTAACCAAAAATTCCCTATATCCTGAAAACAAGAGAAACTTTCTTTAAAATTTGAATATTCTGATGAAGTCCCATTTGTTTATTCATTCCTTTATGTCCCCTTGCTCTAGGGGACATATCAGTGAAAATATTGCTGCGTGGAATATCTCAGATTTTCCTGCCTATGTTCTCCTCTCGGACTTTTATGGTGTCGCAACTTATATTTAAGTCTTTTATCCATCTTGAGTTTATTTTTGTGTATAGTGTAAATTGGTGGTCGAGTTTCATTTTTTTTTTGCGTGTAGCTGTCCAGGTCTCCCAACACCACTTGTTGAAGAGGTTATTTTCACTCTATTTTATGCTTCTGCCCCCTTTTTCGAATATTAATTTACCAGAAGTAAAGCCACTGTGGAAAACAGTAGGACTTTCCTCAGAAAACTAAAAATAGAACTGTCTTTTGACTCAGCAATTTCACTGCTGGGATTATACCCTAAGAATCCTGAAACACCAATTCAAAAGAATCTATGCACCCCAATGTTCTCAGCAGCACAATTTATAATAGCCAAGTGCTGGAAACAGCCTAAGTGCCGGAAACAGCCTAGATGTCCATCGCTAGATGAGTGGATCAAAAAACTGTGGTACATTTACACAATGGAATACTATGCAGCAGAAAGAAAGAAAGAGCTACTACCCATCGTGACAGCATGGATGGAACTGGAGAGCATTATGCTAAGTGAAATAGGCCAGATGGTGAAAGAGAGATACCATATGATCTTACCTATAAGTGGAAACTAATTAACAAAACAAACAAGCAAAATGTAACCAGGGACACTGAAATAAAGAACAAACTGACAGGTAACCAGAGGGGAGGAGGGAGAGGGGAGGGGGGGAGGAGAATAATGGCAAAAAGAAGGGGGTCATCAAGGAACATGTATAAAGGACACATGGACAAAGCCAAAGGGGGGTACGATCGAGGCTGGGAGGTGAGGATGGATAGGGTGGGGGGAGTCGTGGGGGGAAAATGTACTTGAACAATAAAAAAAACGGAGAAAAAATAAAAATAAAATTTGAATATTCTAAGTATTCAGTCATAACCTTCTTTAAAAAAATTAGTCAATCCTCATTATTCAAAGAGTCTGTATTTGTGAATGTGCTTGCTCAATAAAACATATTTGTAACTCCAAAAGTAATACATGAGGTACTTTCTGGGTCTTTTGTAGTGGAAAAGTATGTGTCATATGAAGTGCATGTTTCCATTTGTGGTTGGTGAAGGCAACACTCAGCTTTTTTGTTTCAGCCCTCATATTATAACCAAATGCCCTTTTACTGTAATCTATTTAGCGCCAGGTATTTTGCATTTTTGAACTTTTTGTTGGTGCTTTCACTGTTTAAAATGACTCCCAAGCATAGTGCTTAAGTGCTATCTATTCCTGGGGCAAGAAGGATGTGATGTGCCTTATGGAGTAAATATATGTTATATAAGCTTTGTTCAGGCATGAGTTACAGTACCGTTGGCTGTGAGTTCAATGGCAATTAATTAACATATATTAAATAAAATATCTTTAAACACACATGAAACAAGCTTGTGTACTGACTGGCTGATGAAAAAGTTATGACCAGAGGCTTGCAGGAAATTAACACTGTATTCCCTCTAGGAGCCATGGTTCAAAATTTGCTAATTCAGTGCTTGCAGTGCCTTTATAAGAAAATAAATGGGTGGAAGATGGTAAGGGGGGAAAAATTGGGACAGCTGTAACAGAATAACAATAAATAAATAGATAGATAAATACGAAAGAAAGAAAATACTTATTGCAAATAATGAGAACTGACTGTACCTTGTTAAAATAGAAATCTTCTATTTGACACTCACTAGGTTAAAAATTTTTGTTTATTTAAAACTACATTATTCTGGTAATAAGTAAATAAGTTACTGAGAAAGTTTACAATGATATAATCTCCATTATATTGAAAAGTATACGGAAAACAAACTAGCTCACCAAAACAGTATCTTTTAGATGAAGTAGGGCCTTAAAGATCTACAATAGAGGTTTTAAAAATTATAATTTCAAGAACCCAAACCATTAAAATACATATATTTAAAATAGGATTACAGATTATTTTACAGTCTGAAAAACAAGTATGAGATTATCTGTATGTAATAGAAGCACTATAATGTAAAATTCTCCAAGTTCTGAGTAAAATTTCTTTTGAAAACAGCAGTTACCAGGCTTTTTTTTTAAAGCCCACATACCACAACACCTTTCTTTCCTAAAGCAGCCTAAGGTCCTCAAGAAAATTTTAACTGGTATTATTTAATATTTAAAATTAAATTTAAAAATTTTAATTTTAAAGAAAAGTATGGAAAAAAGAGAAATTAGAAAACAGGCAAGACTAATCTGGGTCCTTGACAAATCAGCTCTCCTGGTAAATAATAATGGGCTATGTGCCACGTGTCCCCAGTGATCCACTGCAGTCCTTGCAGAGCTGCTGGGAAAGGGAGGTACCTTCTCTGTAGGTAGCCTGGCTCTTCCCAGTTTTATTTCTGGAAACCTCCATAACAACTTTTCTCACTTAAAAAAATCTCTTTTGAAAGAAAGTGATGTATGTTAATGTCATTCTCTGAAAAGTGACAGAAAGTCATCATTTCTGGCTTAACCGCTGTTTTATATGGAATCCTTCGATGAATAATTATTAACAATCTGGCAAGGCACTGAGACAGAATAGAGAATTCTTCTGAATTGGGAGCAGGTCCTATTCATTCCCTCTTTCTCCATCCTCAATCCTTGACTTTCAGGGACATTGTGCTACTCTTGAGTTACCGTCCAAGAGTGATGCAACGTCTAGTTAACTCTTTTCACCTTTATTTAAAGTCCTAGGTATAAGTGTAGTTGGTCAGCCAAGTCTGACTAATTCCAGTTCACAGGGAAATCTACTCACACAAAGCTATATGTATTAAGGCACGAAAGGAAGGGGAAGTGGGACACTCTTGGTTTTTACTGACTTGATAAAAAAAATTATTTTTCATTTGATGGGGGTAAATTTCTAAATAGTACAGGCTGGCAATTATAGAAATATGTTTTAAAAGATACATTTTCTAAAAACTAAAATAGTTGTTAACACAATGATATTGTTTTTGCAATCATCAAATCCTTATTTAATGGAAATGCAGTGTTTGGAGTTCAGTAAATAATTCCCACATCACATTAATTCACTCAATTTAATTAATCTGCACAATTAATTCACACAATTTAATTCCATTCTGAATAAAAATCTTTAGAGTAAACTAGCTATTTTACAAGGGAATGATATTTGATATCAACTAAATACACTGCTTTCTTCAATTCTCTTTTGAATAGCTGATTTCTTAAAGAAAGTTATAGTTCAAGATATCTGTGATCAAAAGCCTACCCATCAAAGTCTGGATAATAAGGACTAAAAAATACAAAATTTCACTGCTGATATAGGGAATGAGGATGTTACTACATTTCTCAGGGCACACTAATAAATAATGCAAACTTTTACTGAATATTTACTACCACCCTTGAAAAATTCAATTTGGTGAGGGAAGACAGATATGTTCAAAAATAAAGTGCTCTTCACCATGATAGTATCTTAAAGTGACTGAGGGCTACCAGGCAGAAAACGATGCCTAAGAAGAGTTTGAAACAAAGTATGGCACAGTGGCAAGAAGGGTCAGTAACTGGCACTTGCGGCAAGAGCTGTAGTGGGTATGAATGCCTTTGAAGAATGAGGCTAAACACAAAGAGAAAAGCCAGCTCTTGAGGGTCCTGGCTGGAAGCTACTGAAAGATGTAAATACGGAACAGCTTTGCATTTCAGAAAGATAAATTCTGCATCACTGAAGAGGGTGGACTGGAGAGAAATAACATTGGACAAAGGCAGGCTAGTCAGACCCTTACAAAAGAAACCCAAGTACTGAAAAAACAGGATAGGAGGCAGGAGTGGGATAAAGATGTGAGGATGGGTTCAAGGTAAATTTAGAAAGTAGAAATCAATACGATTAAGTAACAGATTGGATACGGAGCAATGGTTCTCAAATAGGGGTGATTTTGTCCCCCAGGGGACATTTCAAAACATTTGAAGACATTTTTGGTTGTCAGAACTCAGGGAAACTGCTATTAGTACCTAGTGAGCAGAAGCCAGGGATGTTGCTAAACATTTACAATGCACGGTACAGCCCCACACAACAAAGAATTATCCAGCCAAAAATGTCAATAGTGCCAAAGCTAGATATCCTAATGCAGGAGATGAAGGAGACACCTGAGTCTCCTGGGTTTCTGGTTCGGGTGACTGAAAAGAAGACAGTGCCACTAGCCAGGATGGGAAACAGAAAGTAAAGTTTGAGATTGGAGGGACAGAGGGGAAGAGGATAGGCTCAGTTTTAACTAAGTCCAGTTCCCTTGCATGTGAAACTGTCAACACAGGAACTTAAAAATATTCGTTTGGAGCTCAGTAGAAAAAAACCCGGCTAGAGTGAAAATTTTGGGAATCATCAAGAGATCTTATCACTAGTCTGTTTAAGATACATTTCAACACTAAGCATGTGGATGGATTTCATTTTAGAGAAAAGCTGAAGAAACAGTAGAGAAACTATACCTGAAATCTTAAAGCTCTTATCTCTAAAAGGATCTGTAAAGCATTTGTCCCAAGTGTCCAAGTGTTAAAGTTAATACTTAAAAAAAACCCCACAAAAACCTGAATGCCACTCTTAAATAAAGGTTAGACATACTACTTCCTTTAAAACAGTTCATACAAATACTAACTGCATCAAATACCAGCATTTTCCAAGTATATTCTATGGAACAACAGTCCTAGAAATGAGTGCTCCATGTTTAAATAAGTTCTGCAAACACTGTGTTTATGGCCCATTCTGAAATACTAGTAATGCACATTAGTATATTAAGAATTCTAAGAAGCCCCCCAGTAAAGAAAACCATTTAACCCCGAATAACCCAACATGTGGCAAAATTATTTGACCCTAGAATTCTTTTCTATGTAACACATTAACATCTCAAAGGACTTATAACCACAGAATGAGAATCAAAAGATAAATTTTGAGGTAAATATGTTTCACAGAAAGCTGGTCTGGATATTCTACCACCTTTGCAGACATCACTCATTGTCACTAGAAAATAAAAGACCTAATACAAAATTAAGGCCTTATTTAGTCATGATTACAGTGTAATTTCTTAAATAGATAATATATAACAACAATCAAAGTAACTCTTCTAAGGAATTAAACATTCCAAAAATCAATTTTAAAAACAAATAGATTTTGGCATAAAATGATCTAACCTAGCTTAGAAAAAAAAAACAATACACAGCACACACACACACAAGCACATTAATACTAAAGAATCACCTATTTTGTAATTTCTTACACCAATAATGAGGACAATGAGTAGTTCAAACAACCTTACTGTTATAAGAAAAGCTTAGTGGAATATTTTCTAGTTGTGTCATAAAATAATTCTAGAAAGCTGGTGTAAGATTAATTTAAAAATTCCTAACCTGGGGCTAATACTCTGTAAAAGTACTACATATAATGATGGAATCTAAAATTTAATATAAATATGGAAAACTGGAAGAATACTAAGTATAAGGTGACCCTGAGAAAAATGTAGTAAAATCAGAATTTTGTTTTATTCAAACTTATTAGAGTTGACACAAAGAATTACAATATATTTAACTTTCTGGCAACTGTGTAATAACGCAGAAATGAGGATGATAAAAAACTGAAGCAAAACAAAAACCACTTGCCAAGAGATATATAAGTTCTAGATCTAGGGGAAAAAAGCACAAAGTTAACATTCGTCTTTTGGATAGCTCTGATTTCTTTTTAAAAAATGATAATGCTTTTACAAATTACTACAGAAATCTATGTTTTTGAAAATACTATGTGATTATTCAATAAATTTTGTTCCAAGGAAGTACAAAGGTGTGGGTCCAAGAAATACAACCAAGCTCAGGGGAAGAAAGAGAAATTATACATTTCCTAGTCTTCTTTTAATACCTAGCTTACAAATATCCTTTTCAGATATGTAAGAACAATTACATATTGTAGCAAAAGGGCTAGGAAGGTTATAGTTTCAAATAATCCCCTGGTTTTCTACTTGATTTAAAAAAAAAATAGCCTGGCAAAAGTGTTAAAAACAAGGTGGATAATATTTTCCAGTAAGCGTCTGACACAGTCACAGACATCGCTGTCTCCTTGCTC
Organism: Mormoops blainvillei; assembly: GCA_004026545.1. Taxonomy (NCBI): domain Eukaryota; kingdom Metazoa; phylum Chordata; class Mammalia; order Chiroptera; family Mormoopidae; genus Mormoops; species Mormoops blainvillei. Next base: position 629,096 of record PVJD01000111.1, read on the forward strand.
CCTCCGAACACATCTCAGATGTTGTTCCGGTGCTCCATCCTCCTCCACGTGACTGTGCACTTCACTAAGATCATATGACAATCCCTTTTACCTTGCCAGAGACCTGGTTTAGGAATGACCTCTGAAACAATTCTGGTCAATGAGATAACCAGGGACAGTTTGCGCGAAGCTTCTGGGTACACTCTCCAAGATATACACACATAAGAAGGGATGTTCTCTTAAATAATGTCATGTTTGGAGTGACACCTGGACCTGAAGAAGTCATCTTACTACTATGAGGGCAGCTAACCTGAGAAGAGAGGCAATCTTGTTTGCTAAGACTAGCAGATAGAAAGGCTAAGAATCTGGTTCCTTGACTATGTCACTGAGTCAATAAACCTCCAGGCTTCTTATGTGGTAAAACAAGTTTTCTAATTGTTCCTGGCAGTTGTCATTTTAAAATTATACAAATAATAATTGAAAAGGTTTATGTGTAATAAACTCTGAAATAATGTACCCCCAATAAAATGTGGTTGGAACTCTTCCACAACTGGCAGGCTAGCTACACACTAGGCATTCACTAACATCACAACACAGCTTCACAATATACACAGATTTTGGGGTACCCATTTAAACTAGTAATCAACAAAAACTTTGTAAGACTAACTGCACTGAGATGGCTGAAAGGAAGAAATGTGGAAACGGTAAAAGTTTACTATCAATTAACTTTCTGCCATAGGGATTTAACATCTAAAACTTTTCATCAAGAAATAGCAGTATAACAGCATATTAGAAATATGGAGGCAACAACCAAGAGAAATAAAAAATGGAATTTTTAAAAGCAGTTGACTCTGGGGAAGAGGCTAGATGAAGGGATGAAATAACTTGTCTTTAACTTTATGCAGGTAATAAAAGGTTTCCTTATATGGCATTGTGGAGGAAGCTACACTTACATCACAATTAACATGAGAAAAGAATGTTTTAGGAGCCACCTTTGAAATAGCCAAAGAACTATAGGATAGGAGGCAATTTTTAATAGCTTTGGAACTCAACCACTGAAGAGCACAAGGTATGAAAGTGTTTGTTATTCATAAAAAGGAATAAAGGGAAAGTAGGCGAGAAGCACAAGTCCAAACTTGCATTAACTGCAGGACTGAATGTACTGAAGATATGCTCACCTCTGGTAAAAATAGCCTCCTTCGCTAGATGTACATACACAGGAAGTAAAACAAAAAACACTATCTTCAGCTTGGTTTTGGAGTTTGAAGTGGCAAGAGAAGATGGACAATACTTGTTAAAGCCAAGAGGACATGAGCAAGGATAAGACAAAGAGTGGGTAGACAATAATGACCATGTAACTTCAGATGTAATGCCTTTAGAATTTTCGTGCCATTGTGAGGAGCACGGCATGTCTTCCGACAAGCTGGAGCTCAAGAACTAGACTTTCTTCAGAAGAACTGTGCTGTACGAATTAATATAAATTGCAATTTCACTGGATTATCAGGGAACCAGTTTAACTCCCCCTGCCCAGCCCTCCAATGCAAAGATTGTGACTGCATGTTACCAACTATGTATTCCTATTACCATGTTATGTGTTTAACAGCTGATTGCTCATACATTTAGAATGTTCTTTAAAAAGAAAAAAAATACGCTTATTTTCAGGAAAGCAAAGATTATTCTACTAATGGTTACCCAATACATAGTCGTACTGCAAGAACTCCATCTAGTGATGAACCAAAAACATAACAGGTATATGTTTTTTGAAACTTCCAAGTCACTATATAGAAAATATAAAATTGTAAGTGACATTGCTATAACAGAGGTCTACAGACATAAAATGTGACACCACCAACTACAAAGTATCTTTTCTGGAAGGATTTTTAAAAATTGTATGATCCAAATTCCTTGGTCTTTTAATTGGTTAAATGCACATTCAAATGAAGAATTAATTTAGAAAATCATTGCTTGCACCACAACAATTGAGCATAAAAAATACTCTTAGTGAAAAAGGTAAAGGGATTAAGAGGTACAAATTGGTAGTTACAAACAGTCACAGGGATGTAAAGTCACAGGGATGTAAAGTACAGAATATAGTTAATGCTATAATAACTATGTGGGTTGTTAGGTAGGTACAGGCCTTATAGAGGGGATCAGTTTGTAAGTTATATAAATGTCTAACCACTATGCTGTATACCTGAAACTAATATAATATTGAATGTCAACTGTAATTTAAAAATTCAAATAAAGAAATACTTTCATGACATCAAGTACTTAATCGAAATAGCTAAAGAAAATATCACCAAAAAAATTACAATGTTTCCCATTTGGAATTTAAGATTATTAAATTAGAAAACTATACTTAAACAGTAACAATATCATTTATATTCCTTATATGTCAACCTTTATTTTAAGAGTAATTATTATCCATCTCAGTCCTTTCATTAGGTCACAGCACTAGTTATTAAAAGAAATTATAGTACTTATTTACCTTGGGTACTTTAATTGGTATCTACATTTAAAAGATCAGGGATATATAGAAATTCATTGCAAAGAGCAAGCAAAGGCTCTCTCTCTCTCTCTCTCTATATATATATAAGTATTTATGCAACATTTTCAATGCCCAAAGCACTTGGTTTGCAATTTATTAAATAACTGCCAAGTGACATTATCTCTGTCCCTCCTACCCATTTAAAACCCTATGCATTTCAGATAAAATACTAAGTGTTTAAAAATATACCAACATGTATGCCTGGTAACTCAATTACATTTAAAATTAGTATCGTATTTTCAATTATATTAGCCTTTAAATATTTTTCTCTTCCCAGATGATTTTCACTAAATAAATTCCAAGAACTGATGACATACACTAGGGAAATCTAAGAAAAATAGCCTCCTGTTAATGAGAATTTATTTCCTATTAACATAGGTAGCACATGTCTAAAAATCAAGTAATTTTCTAGTAGATGTCTAATTCCTAAAAACTTTTAAAAATGAACTAAGTGTTACAGTAATTGTTCAAGAGTAACACAAGTAGTTGAGTAGTGACTATTTTCCTCCTCATTTCACTAAAGATCAAACCAACATGTGATCCTGAAATAGCACTGTTGGAAAATGATATCCCTGAAGGGTAGGGGAAAAGGTGGAGAAAAAACCTAACATTTTATTGAATTCCTAATGCATGTAAATACTTTATATATATTCTCATTTCCACTTCGAAACAACCCTAAGAGATAAAAGAAGTCAGATTTTAAAAAAAACCAAAACAGACTTGTTGGAAGAGGGGTAGTTTAAATTAGTGGCGGAAGGTCACAGCTATTACAGGTATTTCTGGGATTCGAATCCAAGACTAACTCTAAAGCCTAGGACTTTTCACTACTCTCAAAGAGAATGGTGTCTCGAATAAAACTAGGCTTATTTTTTTCTTTATTTCTAATAACCCAGGGACCAATTTAAAAATCTCGTAAGTTATAAATCTTTTTTACTGTCATGCTAACAAAATACATTCTATTTCCTCACTCCCTCTGAGACAAGCATTATAACTATACAACTTATTACCTCCATGTGGATATTAGAAAATATCCTAGTTCTTCTGTTAGGCCCTTCTACAAGAATATTTAAAAGAATATAAAAATATTCAGCACTCAATACACTGAAATTCTAAATGGCTAACACAATGAGCAGAAAAATCAATCAATAGAAACAGACCCCAAAGTGGCACAGATAGGACTTGCAGACAAGGACATTAAAATAGTTAATATAACTGTAGTCCATAATGTTCGAGAAGGCAGGGGAAAGCATAAACATATTAAGGGGAGACTTTAAGATATCTAAAAGCCCCAAATCATTTTCTACAGATGAAAAATAAACTGGATGAAATAAACAGCAAACAATGCAGAAGGAAAGAAAACTAGTTAACCTGAAGACCTATAAGCAGAAATTTCTCAAAATAAGGCACAGAGAAAAAACTTAAAAAATAAAGAGTACCAATATGATTATAATGAAACAACTTTAAGTAGCTTAATATTCATGCAACTGAAGTCCTCAAAAACAGGAGGAATGGAAAAAATATTTGAAGAAATTATGGTTGAAATAGTTCCCAAGAAGCTCAACAAATCTAAAGCTATGCCAGTGGATATCATAATTAAATTGTTCTAAACCAACAATAAAGAAAAATCTCTTTTTTTTTCGAAAAAATGTTACAGGTCCCATTTTCACCAATGCAGTACAATTACTGTGATGGATGTCTCAATGTAGCCACATTAACAATTTCTGGACACGTACAGAAACAGTGCCCGTTTTCATCTAGAATGAGACTAAGAGAAAATCTTTTGTTTTTTTTTAATGGTTGTTCAATATACTTGTCTCCATTTTCCTGCCATCACTTTCCCCCGCCCCACCTACCCTCACCCCTACCCCCCTTTAAAGAGAAAATCTTAAACAGAATCTCAAGGAGACTTAAACCCAATCATACTAGTATCGTATTAAGTGTACATGGTCCAAACACCCCAGTCAAAAGTCAGAGATTATCAGACTGGCTACATAGCAACACCCAACTATACGATGCTTGCAAGAAAGTCATTTTAAACATCTTTAAAATATAAAGACGCATATGGGTTAAAAGTAAGTAGATGGAAAAGTTACTTTGCAAGCACTAAGCATGAGGACTACTCCCAACCCCAGACTGCAAGCTCCATGAAGTCAGGAGCTACAGGCATTTTGTTCCCCCTTGTGTCTCTGACACCCAGCAAGGTGGCAGGCAGTATTTATAAAATAATTCCTGCTTTTATAATTTGTGGAAACTTCTACCCCATATTACTATTCCAAGGCTACAATATGTGACATATCAAAAGCTGTTTTTCTTGCTGTTACCTGTACCCAACTTAAAAAAGCCTATTCTTTTTTCCTACCAGGTTCCAGGAGCTGAAACTTGGTGACCAATCTTTTTAGATCTGTGCTGAAGGAAAAAGAACCCTGATTCTAATGAGGGCCTGGTTAGCATTCCTTGAGTAAAGTACATCTACTTGGCTGCTCCTTGAGAGTGCTGAATATTTTCTTAGGCCACCATGCCTCTTTGTCAGACCAGCTATTTGAACTGCTTATCCTCTCACCTCCTCTCACCCATAAAATTTATACATACATGTTACTCCTTTCCACCCCATCCTTACCTTAAGCTAATCAGTAGGATGTGAAATATGAGTTAAAGGACTGACTCCTGGTGTTTCTCTACTTCTGTTCCTTTCTTCCCACAAAGTCTGGAATATGCTTTCCCTAATAAAAATGTGATATATGGTGTTTGTATTTGTAAGTGACAAATAACACACTTTAACATGTCAACAGGCTTTATGTATAGGGTTCTATGCCAAGGTACTAGGTATATACAGGCCCCAGCCTTCAGGGACTTAAAGAGATCATTAAAAATTGTGATCAGTGTTGCCAAGGAAAATAAAGTGCTAGAGCAAGAGAGTGCACAATGGGAATGGAGGAAGAGAAACATAATTCAGACTGGACAGTTAGCTGAAGTGTACAAATCACTCTTTAGTGTTTAATAGTGTTTCAGGATCAGACAACAAATAGCAGGTGTGTGGCAAAATACATTTGCCAAAGATGGCTGCAATAGTATCTCCTGTACCTCTTCCACAACCTTGCCATCCCCCTATCAGGAGGTAAGGTCTATGTCCATTCCTCTTCAACTTGAAAGGACCTTTGTGATTGCCTGGACCAAAATAATGAGGCAAAAGTGATGCTGTGTGATTTTTGAGTCTAAGTTGTAACAGACCATTCAGCCTCAGCTTGGTTCACTTAGGCACGGCACTCTTAGAATCCAACCACCATGCCGCGTGGAAAGCCAAGGAGCCTGAGGAAAAGCACCAAGCCCCCAGCCCTGGCTGACGGCTCAGTTAAGAGCCAGCACTATCTTGCTTGCCAACCATAGCAATAACTCATTTAAAAATAGATCCTGCAGCCCCCAGTTAAGCCACTCAGCCAATGCCGTGAAGAACAGAAACGAGCTATCACCATCAAGCCAAGTTGCAAACTTGTGTGCTAAATGATTACTGTTGCTTTAAACCACTAAATTTTAGGTGATTTTTTTTTAATGTAGCAAGAAATAATCAGAACAATGTACAAAGATCTTGAGGCTGGCAGGATCTTGGCAGTTCCAGAAACTGAAAAGTACAGCGTGGCTGGAACACAGAGATAAAAAATGACAACACTAACACCAGCACCAACAGCTAACATTTTGTATTTATTATTATATTATACAGAAATTTTCCTAGGGGATTTGCATGTATTATTTGTTCACTATTACCCCACTGGTAGGTATTCTTAAAACACCGACTTTAAATATGGGAAGGTGGAGGCACAGAACAGGTAAATGGCATTCAGGCAGCCTGGCGCAAGAGCCCGCGCTAGGATAATGTCACACTTCCTCTCAAAGAACAGAGTGGCATAAAAATGAGGTTTAGAAATGCAGATCAAGCCCAGGATATGCAGATTTTTATAAACAATGGTAGGAAGTTCGGATATAGTTTATGAGTAATGGGACACTACTGAAGCCTTTTAGGCAGTATAGTTTGTGATCCAATCTATATTTAAAAGATCATTCTGGCTGCATGTAAAGAAAAGCAATTATGTTTGTCAGCTAGGTATTCCTCAAGAATAAAATCAGGAATAACTAAAATATTATGGTTTCATTGAAGGAATATAATGGATGGATCAAGCTGATAACGCTGAGCCTCATGATGAACTTTAACATACAAAAAGAGAAATGACAATACATTGCTATGTGCCTTCTAGTGTAATGTTACAGACAGAAAATGAATCACACCACCTATAACATTTTCTTGGAGGGGGGGAGGATTCAAACCTAAACACCTAAATCAAACCTAGATCTAGCTACAAGTTCACTGGAAACAGGAGAACAGCGGAGCATGTTAAACGATGCCATGAGAATATAGCCTGCCAAATCTAGAATGTGAAAAATTCTAGGCGACAAATTTGAAAAACAGTAAGAAAAGGAGGGGAGGCATTTACGGATCGAGACTCAAGAAACATCAATCAAATGCAATGTGTGGACTCTGTCTGGAAGTTGATTTGAATGATAAAAAAGGCAATGATAAGGCAATTGGGGAGGTCTGGTCACTGATTAGGCATTAGGAATTATCAAGGGTTTCTTGTTGTATATAATGGTACTGTACACATAGTTTTTTAAGAAGTCCTTATTTTTTAGTGATACGCATTTAATATTTACAGGTAAATTTATAGGATATCTAGAATTTGCTTTAAAAAATTCTGGAGAGGGATAGGTAGAAAAGATGAAACAATATGTGCCATATGTAAATAACTGTCGAAGCTGGGTGATAGAACCATAGGGGATAATTATACAATTCTCTCTAGGTTTTTGTATGCTTAAAACTTTTCTTAGTACAAGGGTAAGTTAATTAATTAATTTGTTTATTTGTTAGTTTGTTTTTTTATTATCCTCACCCAAGGACATGCTTGTTGAATTTAGGGAGAGGGGAAGGGAGGGAGAGAGAAAGGGAGAGAAACATTAATGTGAGAAAGCAACATCCATCTGCTGCCTCTCTTGCATGCGCCCTGATTCAGGACAAACCTGCACCTCAGGCATGTGCCCTGACTGGGAATCTACCTGCAACCCTTTGATTCATGTGATGATGCTCCAACAACCTAAGCCACACCGGCCAGGGCCTAAGGTTAAATTTTAAAATATTTAGGACTGTATCTAAGCTTCCCCAAAGCAACCAAGGCGAGGCTATAAACTGAAGCAGGAATGAGAGGCTAATGACCAAGAATAAATTCTCCTCAAGTGTTTTGCTTTCTCCTTAAAGAATATGCTACATAAAAGCAGATAACTATGTTAAGTTAAAACATGGGATTTATGAGCAGTGGTTAGGCAGTGCCTCTAGCACTCTCTACAGGACATATGCAAGTGGCAGGTGAAAGTCAATGCATGAGACTCCTCCAGTAGTGGTAGACATCCAGTCTACCACCCTTACTCATCAAGTAACTTTCTCATTGCAATTTGGCTCCCACCATGATGTTTTTTTTCATATGGAAGAAGATGTATCTCTAATGACTTATTAATAATTGCCATTCCAGTTTATATATCAGTATCTCTTGGTTTTCATAGGTTCAATCAGTCCATAGAGCCCCAAATATAACCTCCTAAATAAATAACTAGTAAACTAAAAAGCCCAGACTTACAATCTGATGACCAACATCAAACTACTGTCAACTTTTCACCATGGATCTTTCTCTATGCTATTATACATCCCTTAAATAGTAATAGAGCTATCTACTGTTACTTAAATATGCACATTTGTAATAGCAGAAAATAAATTTCAAATGTAACAATCGTTGCCATTCATCGAGTGGCTATTAGTACATGAGGCACTAGATCCTTTGTATACATTTCAACTATGTCAGAAAACTGGATGGGGCACATATTTCCATTTTACAGATAAGGGAAATGACATAACCGACCTATTAAAGATCATGCAGCCAAGTCGAGAATGGAGCCAGAATCCAAACCCAGTTCTGAAGCTAAGCCAAAGAGCTTCTTAAATTATTGTAGACTAAATAGATTCTAGTGGGTATGTATGGTTAACAAATCCAAAATGCAATCTCTTTGAGTACATGTTTAATAATTTGAGTACCTAATGAATGTCAGGCATTCTGTTAAGAGCTGTGGGGAATATACAAAGAAGAACCATACACACATTCTATCTCAAAGAGAATGCATCTAGAAAAAAATTTTTAATACAAGATAATTATGTAAGCATAGAAAGTGATAAATGCCAAAGGAGAGGTGATGTAAAGTGCCATGAGGATTCAGAAAAAAGAAAGATTTCAGAATTTCAAAAGACAAGAAACTCATAAGCTCATAAACAAGCCATTTTTTAGGTTGGTTTATAATAATGGATTAGTGTACTAAATGGAAGATATTTTGTTTTTTACAGCAAAGACACAAAGCTAAGCAATAAAAGGCTAGGCTCCACCACCAGCTAGTGCTGGGGCTTTGGGCAAAGCCCTCAGCTGCCTCACGTAAAAATAACACAGGTGCTGATTTATAAGAGATTATTTCTGAACCAGAACACAAATGAAAATAAAACATTAATTTAAAAGAAAAACACTGAATTATCTCTAAGGTTCTTTGTCCCATCTACATGAAAAATCTACTTGAAAAAATTAATATACTATAATTTTAAAAAAATATCTTATTTATTTTTAGACAGAGGGGAAGGGAGGGAGAAAGAGAGGAAGAGAAACATCAAAGTGTGGTTGCCTCTCACGTGCCCTCTACTGGAGACCTGGCCTGCAACCTGGACATGTGCCCTGACTGGGAATCGAACTGGCAACTTTTGGCTTCAGTCTGGCGTTCGATCCACTGAACCACACCAGCCAGGGCAATATACTATAATTTTTAACTGACATTCAAGTTTGACCAAATATTCAAAACTACTAAAGGAGAAAAACAGCCCTCTGAAGTCAAACAAGTATTTCTGCTGCATAGATGCAACATTTTTAGGTGGATTGAAATTGCACTCTGCTGCATAAGATCCTCCAGGGACTCCATGACTTATACAGACTGACTTACAGAGGGGACATATGAAGGCCCCTGGCGTAAGCTGATTTGGAGCCCCTAGCAGCAACTGTCTAGGCAAAGAATCTAGTTGCACCTCCATACTGTGGTTGCCTCTGGAGCAGCTAAAGGGTGTGGAGGAAAATATTCTTGAACACTTACTATGTGCCAAGCAGTGCAGATACAACTCACCATCTTATGAGGTCAGAGATTATACTCACTGCTGTATTACCAGCACTTAGAAGTGTGCTGGGCACACAATAGTCATTCAATAAACATTTGTTAAATGAATTAATAGAGAAGGTAGTCGCTGCCTTCATGAGACAGTCTAAACTAATGCTACCATAAGACTTTAGAAACGTATTTTAGGTAATAAATATGAGCAGGTATTGTTTTTGTTGTTTTTTTCACTTAACTTTTTATATATTAAATCCCATCTGAGTAATTTATCAATATCTGACTTTAAAGATTCCCATAAAGGGTGAACATGTTAAATAAAAAAGAACAGATCAGGTACATACTTTCTGTGCACTTAAAAAGATGATCAATCTGATAGCTTAACTATATTGAAGTTTTCATAGAAACAGTATCATTTATTTAAGTGAATCTTTTAAAATTTATTATGGTAGAATTAGTGATTATTCCTTTCATATGTAATATTTAAACTTCAACTTCCTTACTGAGAAGTAATATTTTCATGGTTCAATCCAGGTCCACAAAATCATGACATTTCAAGATAATCAATGAAATTAGAACAGTAAGCAGTTAAGTTCTTTGGACATAAATTACAGAGGGAAGGGGAATTTTAATGGGTATTTGATCAGAAGAGGACAGATAAAATTTACACGCTTACTTCTGGCCTTCAGTAGTATAAAACATTTTTTTTTTCATATTCTCCATTTAGAAGTTAAAAATTAAAATTCAACTGAGTACCAGAATTGTAATTGCATAAAAACCATTGCAATAATAGATTTGATTTATTGAATAGTTACTATGTACCACAAAACACTGCAACCTCACATTTCATCCTTTAATCGTCACAATTCTATCCCCATTTCACAGCTAGGAAAACTGAGACACAGAAATGTAAATAACCTGCCCGAGATCAAAGAGATAAGAGGATCAATCATTTAAATCCAGCCACCAGCTGGCTCAGAATCAAGCACCTCACTTGATTACCAATCTACTCCGCTGGTACTGTGCTATGTTATACCACAGCTATAGCTTCTGTGGCCTGAATCCATCTCCCAAGGTTAAAAAATGGTACAAGCCCCATCAGTTTGGATCTTGATCATGAAATTACATTTATAAAGTAAAAGTTATTTCACTGTGAAACTTGTCTCTTAATTGATTCTCACTCCCATAAAAAAAGAAAAATACTGCTCAATTCACTAGTTAAGACATATTCCTTTACCATGAAAGTCCCCATTTAAAAAAAAAAAAAAAAAAAAGCTCACCCTGGCTGATACAGCTCATGGATTGAGCGCCGGCCTGTGAACCTAAAGGTCGCTGGTTCGATTCCTGGTTAGTGCATGTATCTGGGTTGCTGGCCAGGTCCACGGTTGGGTGCACGTGAGAGGCAACCAATCTATTTTTCTCTCACACATCAATGTTTCTTTCCCTCTCTTTCTCCCTCCTTTCCCTTGTCTCTAAAAATAAATAAATACAATCTTTTTTAAAATAATAAAAATAATAAAATGCTACCAAGCTGTCATCATCATAAGATTAGAATTGGCAAAGGGGTATAGATAGTTTGAGTGACTAGAAGGAAAACAGAAGCCCACCCAGTCTTGAAAGTCTAAAAGTATTTATATTTATCAAGAGTAAGAAAGACAGGATAACAAAGTTTCAAAACTGCTTTCAAAATAGTAACATACTGAATTCTCAGTAGAAATGAGAGCAATGTTCAAGCGCTTACACCAATCATTTGACTTCTGTGACATTCCCAGGTATAAAAGAAGAAAAAAATCTTACTAAAGAACGTCGCTACACTCTGGTTCCCCAAGAATGCATGCGTGCTGTGCGTGGCATGTGTACAGGGTATTGTAAGCAGAGACGAGAAGATAAATATTAAATGCTGTCCCAGCTCTCAGGAGAGTGCCAAGAGTTTCCACAGGACTAGGTTTCAGGATGTTTCCCACAGAATAGATATCAACTGTTAGAAAATTGCTTGTAGTCAAGGTAAAAGAATGTCCCTATAGAAGGAAAAGTGCAATTGAGGGGGAAAAGTGGTATATTAAAATAACTCTGAATAGAACGCTGCAGAAACCGAACATACTCTTTCATGCTACAGTTTAGCAGAATGGAGACCATGAAAACCCTTCTAACACACAGTTCTCTGCTCCCCGGGTACAGCAGTAACCTAGATTTAGGCTGTTTCAACAGTAAGAGCACCAAACTTGGGGCTGAACCTCAGCTGCGCTCCGTAAGCCCCTGGCGGCTCACAGTTGGCACTCTACCCCATTCTTCACCTTCCCTCCCAAGGCTCTGGCCAACCTTCATTCTCTACACTCCCAGCAGATGGCCTTGCCTTTTACCATTTTCTAGAGTATATGCCCACGAAGGCAGGGCTCTTTGTTCACAGAAGTATCTCACACACTTAAAACAGTGCCTGACACACAGTAGGTACTTAATAAATATTTGTTAAATAAATCAAGAAATGAATTCAGGAAATGGAGTACCCCAGCTTAGGAACTTCCTCCCAGTCTCCCCACCTCCTCTTTAATCACAAATTTAAACTAATCATCCCATCAACTCCTGTTTGCTCTTTAAGGCTCAAAACAAAACACTGGCTGTCTGACATTCCCAGGTGGAGGTGGGTACTTCCTTCTCTGTGCTTCCAAACACAATGTGCATCTCCATGTTGCTAACATCCTTCCCTCCAGTCTATGAGGAAGATTTACCTCCTACTTAAAGTTAACTACTCCACCTGTGCTCCAGATCGCATTCCCTCCCACCTCTTTCCTCCATAATTATTCCTATTGCATTTTCTCTCATCTCTTTCCTAAGAAATTCCCCTTCTTTACTGTAATTTTTAAATACCGCTCAGCTATGAACTCCTTTCCCAAGGCTGAAAAAGGATGCTTAACACCACTTTGAAAACAACACCAAACGAACTTCCCAAACTCTAGAGTTTGCTATTTCAAAGTCTTAAAGGAGAAGTCTACACTCCCGGTCTCTGTTTCCTTCTCCTTCATCAGTACCGTCACTCCATGGCAATCGGGCTTCCACTGCCAACTTAACAAACTTCTCAGAGTAAGGCAATGCTCATCTTTGTATTGCCAGTGCCTACCATGACTCATGGCACAAATTAGGTTTTTACTGTTTGTTACAAGTGCTCAAGAGGCACAGCGTTTAGGGGATAAGCTGTAGCAACACCTCAGTTACCCAACACAGCTGAGACTACTATTTAGGACCATTATTTACTCAAACTAATAGGTACTTTTCGCCTCGTTTGATGTCTCTGCTATACGTGATCCTGGCAACGCAATTCTTGAAATTCCCTTTCTTGGTTTTTTGACACTGTTCTTCTCCGTTTTAGCCTGACAGCTCTCTCAGCTCCTTTGCCTGCCCCTTCGATGACTAGTATTCTCCCAGAGAGACCTGCTCTGTTCTTTTCAGTAAATGCCCTGACTGAGTTCATCCACATTCACAATGTCAGCGAATACTTACATATTCTAATATTCTCAAAACTCTAGCCTCGGCCCAGTTCGCCTTTCCTACACACCAGACCTGGATATCCGGCTATAATATTCTCGTGCGGATGGCTACAGATACTTCAACTTTTACTCAATTTGTCATCTCACCCCACTGCAAACTTGCTTCTCTTCTGATTCCCTGTCTCAGGGAATGTCTGACCAAGCCAGCCTCCTTACTCCTCTAGAGATACACAGTTCACTGTCAACTCCTATAGAAACTACTTCAATCTCTTTTGATTCAGCACCTGTTCTAGTCTATCTTAATTCATGCCATTATTCTTGACTATGTTGCTGCAATTAACCAATTACGCAATTAAATTTGTGGGTCTCCAAGACCCCCACCCATTTCACACATATACATACCCCTCCCATTAAGTCCAAAACTTCCTCCATGTTGCAGCCTCTGTAGTTAACCTGAACCACAAGCCACCGCCTCTAAAGTGGGTTACAGGAAAAAGATAGTTTTCTCCTATTCACATCTATTTTTCTGTATGTTTTCTATTCACATCTATTTTTCTGTATATTTTTCTGTATATAGTAGGCCATGTAATTTATAAACATACATATAGGGAGAAATATGCTTAAAATCTCTCATTGATGTGGATACCACATGGAAAATATGAGTCGACCACTAATCTAGGGGAAAAGTACAATCCTCTAACATGACACACAGTCATCATCTGGTCTTAGACTAACTTTCTAGTCGACTCTACTTGTATACTATAAACAAGTTACATCAAAGTACCTTCACTTTCTAACTAGCAAATGTCACCCATATAGCTTTACCTATGACACCCCCCTGCCCAAAATGCCCAACAAGCCCCTCCCACATCTTCCCCTCTCTGCACTGTCACTTACACCACATCAACTCTTGTTTGCTCTTTAAGGGTCAAAGCAAAACACTGGCTGTCTGACATTCCCAGGTGGAGGTGGGCACTGCCTTCTCTATGCTTCCAGACACAACGTGCATCTCTACTACAGCACTTAAATCACAGAAATGTAATTTCTCGTTTACATGGTTGTCTACTCGTCTTTGTATTGCCAGTGCCTACCATGACTCATGATGTAAATTAGGTTTTTAATGTTTGTTACAAGTGCTCAAGAGGCACAGTGTTAGGGGATAAACTGTAGCAACACCTTAGTTACCCAACACAGTTGAGAGAGTAAGTGCTTTGTTTTGCTGAGGTTTGGAATGATGATCAGTTTTAACTTTTTAATCTTAACATATGCTCACATTGTGCATTGGGTTTTTAGGTGTTAGTAACAGGGAGAGATTTTTAGGAAGCCAACACTTTATCATCCACAAAATTCTAATCAATTAACCGTCAACAGTGTCAACACATTCTGAAAGATGCCTTATATAAATTCAAATACTAAGCCTCAGTGATTTTGGTCAAACATGGAAAATTAATTGCACACATTTATCTTCCTTTACTGAAATTCCACTAAAATGAAAGTGAAGGGGGAAAGAAGGTATAAACTGATAACACCAAAGAATAGAAGTGACACGAGTGTACAAGTAATTTTTGAAAGAAGGAATACTACCTGACTTGGCAAAACCAAGGAAACTGTTAAAGTACTTGCAAAGAGAGAACTATAAATGAAAAACTTGCTGGCCAGAATTTAGAGGCAAAGGGACTGCAGAAGAAGGTGTGAGATATGGGGCTGAAATTGGAGAGTTGATCGAAAGTTTAAATAACAGAGCAGTGAGCATCCCCTTTCCCCTTCTCGCTCTTCCTAAGTGAAGCAACTACCTTTCCCAACAGCATAAGATAAGAGTGAGGCCTAAAACAGGAGCACTGAGAGAGGGGAACCATGCCCCCTCAAAACCATGCCCCCTCAAAAACTCTCCCTTTCATTGTTTTCAGGTTATAGCAGGTAATATGTCTCCTACGTATATAATAAAAGAATATATTACTTACCTTGCTCCTCTCAGAATGCCAAAAGGGTGTGTGTGTGTGTGTGTGTGTGTGTGTGTGTGTGTGTGCATGCACGTGCGCTCCATATCATTATGAAATTTTTGAACAGCAGAGGAAAAAAAGGAAAATCCTAAAACCTTCCAAAGTGGGGGAAAGTCACACATGAAAAAACAGGAATCAAAAACAAGTAGCCTTCAGCAGGAACACTGGAAACTAGAAGTCAATAGGTCAGTACCTTTAAAATAATTAGAGGAAATTATATCCTGTCTAGAGATCTACACTCAAGTTAGGGAATACTGGAGGGAGGGAAGACACTTTCACGTATACTATGTCTCAAAAAAGTTATCTCCCACCTAGCCATTGTCAGGTCACTACGGGAAAATAAGCTTCAGTAAAACAAAGGGGTAAATCGAAAAAGAAAACAGTGTCGAGGAAACAAGAACGGCAATGCCGAAACAGAAAAATTAAAGGAAAGTCTAGTATGAGGACTACATATTATGCCTAAAGAGTACCCAATCCATATTGGAGCAGGAGTGCAGAGGGCTATAGATTTTTTAAAATTAAAATAAAAATTGAAGTGGATATATTGGTATTTGAGCATTTGGAAAATATCCATAGTAATGTGATGTGGTAGAGAAGGGGAATTCTAAATTGGCCCCCACATTACTACCACCTGTTGGACACTTTTTGCATAAAACTCTTGCCTCAAGCGTCTGTATAAGGGTTGAAAAGATGGAATAACATGCCAGGTGATTAGGTCACTAACCTTTTACCCTTCAATTAATCAAAAGGGAAGTTATCCTGAGTAGCCCTGACATTTGAGTCCTTTAAAACAAGACGAAGCACCATGACGGGCTCCTCCTGTTGGTCTTAAAGACGTTGCCTCTTTGAGTTTTAAAGCTGCAAGGAAATAAATTCAGCCGACAATCACATGGGCTTTGAAGACATTAACCGACAGATGAGACTAGTACCAGCTGCCACCTTGACTGCAGTCTTGTGAGACCCTGAGCAAAATACCCAGCTAAGGTGCCCAGGCTCCTGACTCACAGAAACTGTAAGATAAATGGGTGTTGTTTTAAGCCACTAAAATTGTGGTCATTTGTCACACAACAACAGAGAACAAATTAAGCAGAATAAATAACTTAGAAGGAAACCATACTTCCTCCAAAAGCATAAAACTTCAGGAGTCAAAGCAGCGTCGGGTAGTTTTAAAAACAATAGTTAGAAATTCCAGAAAGAAGTCACTCTGAATAAGAAATGAGTATAACTGGTAAGTACTGCTGAAAGTAATCAGGTTTAAAGAGATAGAGATCAGTTTCAAGTTGTCCTGGATCTTTTACCTTATAAAAAATAGATACAAGGCTCAAATCAGGGTTTTTCTCCTTAGTTCAAAATTCTAATTTTTGCATATTGCAAGCTGGGGGATAAAGCTCCAAGAATCACCGAAGCTTTTTAAGGGACAAAGTTTTTCACACATGTAAGCTTCTTTTATCAAATGCACTGACTCTTAAAGTTAGGTCCTTGGACCAGCAGCATCAGCATCACATGGGAGTTTGTTAGAACAGCAAATTCATGAGCCCCATTCCCTCTGAATCAAAAACTTGAGGTGAAGCCCAGCAATCTGCGTTTTTGACAAGCCCTCTAGGTGATTCTGATTCAGGTTCAAAATTGAGAACCATTAATCTAATGTTAAGTTCTGCCACTGTCCTGCTATGCTCTGGTCTTCCTTTTTCAGTCAAGAGTTTTAAGTATTCCCTAACTTACTATGTCTGACCTAGAGTGTCAACATCACTAGCACATAGTAGGAGCTCAAAAAATAGTTGCTAAATAAATAAATGATTAGGCTTTAGATGTGTTTCTTTCACCAGAAAGTTTTTACAACACATTGGATATAAATGCTTTTAGGCAGGACACGTCCTCTTCACTTTCCCACAGCCTGCACCAATTCCTCCTGTTTTCTACCTTATACATTCACACATTTTTCTGCCCAATGACAGCATCCTAATTTGGGGTCTCTGAGGAATATAATTCAGAAAAAATTTAACTATGTAACAATATGGTCCAAACTCCTCTCATGAATTCTATGGAATCAAGTAACTTACAGCTATCCCATAATGATACGGAAATTGTGCTGTAAGCTACAGCTGGTCTTTCCACTTGTGGGTCTCTTGATCCAGTGTTAAGCCCAAGTTAAAATGTTACAAGGTAACATCGCAAACTTTCTTTTTCTAGTCTGAAGTCCTCAGAGAAGTAGACCCTGCCTGCTAAAGTATTCCATTGGTTCATGGTCCCATCAACTACAAGGGCAGTTAACAGAGCTTTGACTAATGGAATTTACAATTTAATATCAACTTTGGAAACTCTATACCAAACACATGTACATTAAATCACTTACTGAGAAAGATTTCAATGTACTCAAAATACATGCACTGCGCAGAGATTTTATTACACTAAAATCAGAATGCAGTTTCTGTCAGAACCATCTAAAAGGAAAACAAGATATGTTTAATGAACTCATCACTAAAATACTAAGATTGCACTAAATCAGAATTTTTTTTTTAACTATGAGGAGTTAGAAACCCTTCTTCAAATGAATCTCTATATGTGAGCATCCTTTTAGGATCTCCTAAACTAACGGTAAGAGCCCGGAGAAGCTGGAGGATCAAGCACATGTTCTGCCAATTCATAGCTGCATAACCTTCTGTAAATTAGTTTCCGTATTCTTATCATAAAAAGTAGAGATTGGTACTAGCACTCTGATAACTGACAGCAGAACTACTCCTTACACTTAAATAAGAAACCACTTTTGCTATCATTCAGGTAACTACTTCTTTAGTCAATTTTTTAAAAAATGAAATAAAATTTGAGATAAGTAAGCAAAAACCTATATAAACATGTGTCTATAAACAGGAACAGTGATTAATCTGGTAACTTTGTACTGCACATAATAGCATTTTAAAAATATTCCTCATCTTTAAAATCCAAAAGAAGTTCCAATACTCAATATAGTCATCAAAGAAAAACAAAAAAATTCAGGTTCTAAAAAAATTTTCACACTCTTATCTCCCAGAAATAAATATGATAGCACTTTAAGGAATTACCTTCAAATATTTTTGTGCATAGACAGAATTACTTTATATAGTTGAGGTCATAAAGAATATGCAATTCTACATCCTGGTTTCTAACTGACCATTGTATCATCTTTGAAAACATTTTTCAAGCTAGTTTTCTACCATGTGAATAGCCTATAGTTTAATTACCCATAGATCATATACTAATTACTGAAAATATATTAATATGCCACCAAATAAAACTAAATAGCAATAATGTAAATTAACGTTAGTATTTCCATCATACTAGCCGTAGGTATGGCAATAAATTATCAACTAAGTTGATAATTTGAAACAATGAAAACAGACAACTAAAATTCTATACAGTATCAGTGGGATACGGAAAAAGGCAGCCTGCATGATCTATAACTAGTTTTTTCGTTAATCGGCAGAACCTCAAGACAGATGAGTTTAAGGGTGACTTGGGGGTCTTTTCTCATTCAGCTGAATGTACACAGATCCCTGGCAATACTGAGTAAACAAGAGTAGGTAGAACCTTCATTCTGTAAACATCTTGGGAGCTGGCAGGGTAATTAGGCAAAGTGCATGAATTTTAATGTTAAAAGTCATGTGACAGATTCATAACAACAGAGCAGGACAGAAAACGACACTTTTACCAAAGAATAAGCCAAAATAAAGCACGAGATAGGCTAAGCAAACTAAAATACTATAGTAGGCGCAAAGTAATTGTCCTATGTAAGTTTAGTAATGGACGGACTGACTGACAGAAATTTTCTAATGAGTACTTTGAGCTCTTTCACAGTCAAATCCATTTAAGATAATTTCCTAGAGACTTATTAAGAGCCTAATGGGCGAAACTGAAAGTAACTAGGGCAGAAAATTCTAACTACAAAAGAAGCCTTATTCAGAATAACCCTCATAACTTCTTATTTGTAAATACTTAAATGAAACAGAAGGAAGACAATAACTACTTAAGTAAGACTGAGGTGTACATTAAATGTAAAGGTCGAAGGATACAACAATTTACCTAGAAAAATTATCAGAAAAATAACTGATACAACCAACTGTATATCCAATTGCTAGGAATCAGGATTTTCTGTATGCCCAAAATGGGATCTAATCTTCCACATCCTTTCAACCTACACTGCATGTGTGCTATACAACAAAATGGTGTTTCGGAAACGCAATGTATAATACCCATAGAAATCTGCACCAGAGCTGTCGCTCTCAGTTCGTTTCTATTAAGGCTTTTCTGCTAAAGACAGGGACAGATTAGGAGCAAGCCCTTCCATGGGGTGAGCTGGGTAGGGGGGTAGGTGGTGGGGAAGTGGATTCAAGGACATCTTTCTGTAGCTCTCTGGGCTCTGAGGCATGTGAGCACATGGATCTAGATGTGCCAATAGACATGATGTAATAAACATGACTTAAAATGACCTTATAAAGTAATGAAAACTGCTTTGGTATCTGTGACTCCTCAGAGCAGTGTTTTGTTTGTTTGAGTTTAATTTCTATCTAACTCTTGTTTGGTAATTTTACAAAAAGCCCTCAATTCTTACACCTGCTCTGCCTTGAAGAGGTGGTTGTCAACTCTTTTCAAAAATAACATGGAAATGTTTAATGTTTTATAAAAGAAAGCTAAAAGAAAATGTCCATAAAGCCAAACTATATTTTTAAAGCTAGTATTAGGTATTAAGGGATTTGGGTGATTTTCTTAAAAGCTAGAGAAAGCGCAAGGGTAAACTGTACGATGAAGAGAAAATATTGATTAGATGGCTAAAGCTTTTTTTTTAAATCTGCAAGTAATTGTATTTTCTGATACAAGAAAGAAAACATTTGACTTTTTGCCTTCCTCCAGCAGCCTACCTTAAAAGAGAAAAGATAGGTAAGTGTAAATGAAATTCAGTTCTTAAGTCATATGTTAGTTCCATATATTTAAAATTCTTTTAGCTACACAAGAGCCATACTGGGTTCACAATCCATTATTGTGGGGGGCAGAGGAACCTCATGAGAAAGATGAGGTTTTTTTCCTTTGCAAGGTCACTAAAGAGATGTAAAAGTAATTCTAAATTATATTTGTCCCTGTAAAATTAATTCTAAATTATACTTACCAGACAAGTGAGCAGATTTTTAAAAACTTTTTAAAAGAAGATGAGAAATAATATAAAGTGGAGGAAAAAGGGAAAGCATAAAAAAGCATATACCAATAATTTTAACCTGTTCTTTCAAAAATGTTGCTTAAAACAAGCAGCACTGACTCTTCTCAATGTCATCTTTTTCTTTTTCCAGATATTTTAGCAGGGAGCATAGAAATGACCTACATGTTAGATTTATGATGAATGGGAAAAGGAATCAAGCTACAATCAGAGCAAAAGTTCACTGATGAATCTGTCTCTATTAACAGAGAATGATAATGGATATTCTAATATTATAGCATACAGAGAGTTATGCTATGAAAACTAAGATTTTTTTTTGCCTAAAATTAAGATTCTAACTATACAATTTTATTTACATACTGAAGACCATTGAGTAATTAGCTTTTTAAAAAATTTTACCTACTCATACAATGCCCATTCAGTAAGATGTGAAATTTTTCTCAGTTCTTACAGACAGACTAAAATCTATATACTTTTATCACATGGAGATTCTTTTGAAATAAAAATACTTAATGAGCCTAAAATCTTACACTAAATTTTTCAAAACTTAACACAGAAGTCTTTTCGATCTTAGGAAAATCTTGCTTATTCCGTGAACACAATCAACTTCATGAAATACGGGGTCATTTTACTGGGTAAGCCACACGTATGTAATAAGCATTACAAATGTGCAACACAAACAAGAATTTGCACATTTCATTCAACTAAACATATCCATAAACATAAATTGAGAAATAAGGTTATTTAAAATGTCTTATATTCAGTCAGTTAAAAATTATTTCAGGAAACATTAAACATTTGGAACCCATTTTCCCTACTCTTCTGTCCCGTGAACTGGATTAATCCTAAATAACAAAAATAAATATTTCAACTAAACACCAGAGGTCTGAAAAAAATAAAAATCACATGGCAGTAGAGAGGTTAAACCTTTTGAGATTTAACCACCTTTTTTTATCTGAGACATTCGCTTAAAACTAAACTGAGTTTACAAACTATGCATAAAGATAGTTTCGTCTGTCAATCCCTTAAATGCCAACAATAACACTTCAGGTAACTAGCCTAAACCAACCTGCGTGATTCTCTAATTCCCCAAAGTAAAAGTCACACTAATCAGATTTATATTGTAACTTCATTTCAAAATTATAAAACTAATAAATTACAGTACTGAACCAAAATTAAGAGATTCCTTTGAACACACCCTTTATATATTTATATTTTGAAAAGGATGTTTTTGTCTATACACATGTTTGCTCATAATAGGTTTGCAAGTTTGTTGTGAAAGTTTAGCAGTTCTATTCAAGAGCCAGGAAATCAAAATAAAGAAAAAAATTACAAGTGGAAGAAAGAAATACAGGAGCAAAAGGATGTTTTTAAGAGATTAATGTCTACATAGTATGACTAATCAAAATGACATAATATACCTTGCCTTCAAGAATGACACAGTCACATCCTAATGTGCTACTCATAATCACTATTTCATTCTTACAAATACTTCAGGCCAGGGCCAAAAACATCATGTACCACATCCACTGTCTCCCAGAAGATCCCAGCTCTAATGGTATCTGCTCCTCCTAAAAGTTAACTCACACAGATACTTAATGTAACCAACACTGATTAGTTTATACAGTTTTACTAAGAGCTTTGCACAAATACTCAAGTACCATAATCTTGATTCTCCTCCTCTCATTTGATTTGTGTCCTGCTGAATACGAAAAACTATTCAAAAGTTTTTATTTTCATTTTTAAAATTCTAGAATCAAATCTGTTTTTAAAAAAGACATTATATATAAAATGTCTTATTTATAAATTTAAATATATTCCTATATCTTGGCAATGATAACACAACTTGCTATCTCATATAGAGAGCACGTTACCTGTCAGTTGAGAATGGATGTCCTACCCATCCCATCGTCACCAGGTTTGGAAAAGAAAATTTCTCTTCCTCCTTCAATTTTTTTGGAGGGGTGTGGAAAGCGGGGCTCTGATGAACACTGCCAATCCCAACACTGAAGCAAACAGAAGCTGGGAGGTAAGGAGGAAATTATAGGAGGAACGTCAGGAAGGCAGAAGTTTGAGGGTGAGAGTGGTCTTAAAATTCTTCCGCTACCTTTAAGTGGGTAAATGCACTGTAGCCAGGGGAAAGGCGCTCAGAGCTCCTTGCTATTATCCCTGCTACATTACGAGGACAAGAGGAAAGAGGGTGAACTCACAAGAATAAAAGGAAATAAAAGCAAAAAGGAACCAGTTAAAAGTCCTCAATAAACGGAACAACGGATTATAGATACGATAGCTTTTGGATTGGGGAAGAAAGGACATTTGGAAAGAGCAAGAGTGTCCTTGTCCATGCATATGTTACCTCAAAAAAACCCCAAAACAAAAGAGTTATTTCAAAATTTCAGTCAGAGTGGGGTGGGCTCGATCATTGCATTAACATATTCAAAAATAAACCATTTCTCATAAAGTCCTCATCACAAGAAAAAATATTTGTTACTACATAAGGTCATGAATGATGACTTACTGTGGTAATTATTTCACAAATAATACATGTATTAAATCATTACATTGTATACCTTAAGGTAATACAATGTTATATGTCAATCAAACTTCAAAAAATGCGGGGGAGGAGGGACCTATTCTCAAAATATGCCAACTCTCCTTCTACTCTTCTTATGGTTGGTATCCTCCTAATATATGCTGATAGATATAAAATTAAAATACTCTGTGAATCACTGGACAAATAACTTTTCAGGCAAATCTTACTGGCAACTTCAAATACCCTTTAATTATTTTCTTGGTTTTTTAAAGTGTTCCCACTCTTACTTTCCACGCAGTTTGTATGTGAGCTAGACAGTCCCTTTTAAAGGATTTTCTTTAAAGTCCCAAATTCATTGTTTCATGGCCCATCTGAGTCTGCAGCTCTCCTAGGAATACACCACACCATTTCCTACGTTTTTACTTCTGCACATGAAATGCTAATCCTGAAAAAGTCCCGCTCAGACAACCACACGCAACTCATCACCATCCTTTCCTCCCTCTACCATGAAATCTTCTAGGGCCTGCCCAGCTACCCACTTTCCCTCCCTAGCCAGGGTTCGCTGCTCTGCCTCGGTGTTTCCACAGGATACAACATTCAAAACCAAATTTTAAATGATTTTTAAAGCTGTTTTCTCACCCTACTTCCCTGACCCTTCATGGAACTACTCTGCTTAAAACCCTTTAGTGGTTACCACAGCCGAAAGCAGTGTTTTTCAAATTACCAGTTGCTACTGTCATTTTTTCCCTTAAAAACAGAACAGAAAACAAAAGAATGCATCATACAAAGTGTGTTACTTCATGGCATTTTATCATTTACATATGCGTGCACCAGATTTCGAGATAAAACTGTATATCTTACTACAATGGACCACTGCCAAAAAAAAAAAAGCTTGAAATACACCTGCTTTTGTTTGGTCCACAAGGCCCTCTAACCTGGCCCCAGCATAAGGCTCTAGGCCCATCCCTTGCTACACTCTAAAACGCCAAGTTCATCATGCCAAACTTTTGTAGTTCCATGTCTTAGTGTAATCATACTATTACCTCTGCCTTAAATGCCCTCTCATTTGTCTACAAGGCCACCTGTACTCATCCTTCATTATTTAATACATTAACTCCTCCACAAAAGCTTTTTCAGCCTTCCCTCAGCAGCTAATGACACACACCCTTTGTACCTCTATGAGGAATTACAACCTACATTATAGCTCCTTAGACATTTCACTGTAATTTTTAATTTTAGGCTTGACTATCTTCCCAATTTCTAAACTATAAACTCCCTGAGGAAAGAAATATATTTTACTGTAGTCCTGTCTCTCTCTGTATCAGCAGCACTGAGCTACCATACATACCATATGATAGGGGTTCAAAATTGGTAAAATGAACAAATAAACAATTAAGGATTTACATCTAACTTTTCTAATGTTAGAAATGATTGCCTTTGCAGCCCTGACCATGTAGCTCAGTTGGCTGAAGCACTGTCCCAGTGCGCCAAGGTTTCAGGTTCGATTCCCAGTCAGGGCACATACGAGGATCAAGTACTGAATGCATAAATAAGTGGAACAACAAATTGATGTTTCTTTCTCTCCTCCTCTCTCTCTCCCTCTCCCTCTCAAATCGATAACAAAAAATTAAAAAAGAAAGAAAGAAATAATTGCCTTTGCAACAATGCCTGTTCATATTACAGTGCTGGATCAAGATTTCCTCATTTTTGCTACAGTAGCTCCCAAAGAGCAGCACCCAGTAGCCTAAGGCAGAAAGAGGAGGTGTCAGCTTTCCTTCTCAGTAAAGGGACTCAGTTCAGGTTGCAACGCAGCAGCACCCACTTCCATGCTTCAGGAAGTTATCTTGGGTAAGGCAGAGAAGAGGGTTTCCAGAGGTTTCCACAGGCAAGTGAGGTCAATCAGAAACAGCATTATCAGGCCTCATTAGAAGGGAGAGTCACATTAACTCTTTAGGGGAGTGGGAGGATTTTCTGTTCCCTCGTTGTTGGCACTAAATTGCCAATATATGAGCTAAGCAAAACAAAAGATAGCATGAAATAACTCATTGAAGTTACTTGGTTTCTGTTGCCTACTCTAATAGTTCTGAAATAGCTACTGACTCACTGCTCCCATTATGAGATACTACTTGGAGAACTGGGGGATGGATATACCTAACAGGGGCTCCTCACACAGGCTTTGTAGCTTTTCGTAGACTTTATCTTATATATGTGAATGCTCTAATTCTTGTGTGTCTGATAATACCTATTTCACAAACCAATACTTCAACTGCCTTCACTGTAATTAAAACAGGGCAGGCAGCATCCAAGATACTTTGACAGACTCTGCCAACTGTCAGTTTCAGCTGTTCTTTTCCATTTCCACCATAGTTGATAAACTACTACTACAGGAGCCAAGTTTATTTCTGCCTGAATTAATCACTCATTTTCTTTAAAAATAATTCATTTTGCTTAAACTTTGCCTCTCGACTTGCAATTCTATCCATAATTAAGGCAAAGATAAATTATTATAATAATCTAACAGTCAAAAATATATTCATAAAATGTGAAACTCTTTACCCACAATATTAAATTTTAGATACTTGTCAGAGGAAGTTAATTCATGATTGTCTGGGTACAACTTTAAAGACCATTTAAAGCTCTGTTTCCTTTTGTCTTAAAATAGGTGCAGAAGGCTATGCTTATTCCACACTTACTAGGTATAAACACCTACCAAGTGTAGAAACTTCCACAAATGCCTTCCCTGTATGCTCTTCTACTTCCACCTGTCCATCCTCTCTTAACAGCCCTGCTTGAGCAAGTCTATCAATGAGAAAGGGTCATAGCCCCAAATATAGATGTTCAGAAAAATAATGCCATAAACACTTCTTTTCCTCTCTAGTCTACCTTTAAGACTTTATTAAGAAAAGGGCAAATAAAATAGTTTATAAACAAATTTAATTACACCGAAGTATCTAAAGTGTGTGCTATGTGTGGGGGGCTTGTTTTCAGATATCGAATACCAGTCCCCTTAGTATTAAGTTCATCCCAAGCTTCCCCTGTAAAATGATGAGCATTCATGCAGATTAAAGGTTGTGGAAAATGATTTTCTTCCATGATGCTATCACTCCACCGTCTAGCGAGAATGCAGCCTTCAACATGAAAAACTGCCACTTGATTTTTTTTCCCTCATGTTTTAAACAGGAGAGCTGTAGATTCTCAAGAGAGGCCGTATTTCAAAGGTTTTGAATAGTATTTTTCAGTATTTTATTAAAGTTGGTGCAATTCATCCAAAACATTTTTCAAATGCCATTATTTTTCAGCTTACATGCTTAAAAACTGCTTAGCAAAAACAATCTCTCCGTCTGAAAAATTTACTTCAAGAAACTAGTAATCAAAATAGAAAGAAAGAGAAGGAAAAGAAAATAATTCTCTTTTACGGTCTGGAAAAAAAATTTTAAACTCATCTAAGTCCTTCATTTTACAGATAAGAAAACAGAGTCCGTACAAGTTATTTGCCTTAGATCACAAAGCCCTAGAAATAGACTGAGGTATTTTAATTGCTCTTAGCAGTACCCCAAATCATGCAAATTACATATGTTCTCATCAATTGTCATTTAAATTTTAAAATTATCACTCTTTCTCATTAATTCCTGATGAAGGACTCCTACAACATATATTCTACATTTTCAAACTTGTTCAAGTTAATAAACTTCTAATTCTAACTCCAACAAAAAAGGTCGTATCTAAGAACTTTCCTCCAAAAGTTTCAAGTAAGTAAGTTTAGGTGTGCACACCCCTAAGCTATCACAATGAATTTCAGAGTATATCCTTTTTATCATTGTCTCCTAACTACATTTTAGATGTGTTTGTTTAACCACCACAAAGAAAAAGAGAAAATTCTAGAAGTTTCTCTTTGACAAACAGCATCAACAGCCTGTCAATGAAATGATTACATGATTAATAACATATTATGCGTTTCTGGCTTAAATTAGGAAGTCACTAGCATTTTATCAATTTACTGTGTGAAGAGTTAATAAAAAGTTGGAAAATGCACTCTCAGTTGACTTTGGATCTGAAAGAAGGTGAAGATCCGACATTGTTAACACAAACTGAAGACCTGAGCAAACAACAGAAGAAATGAACAAGTTCCTTCAAATAAAAAGCTCTTTCCTATTCAAGTTCTGATTTCTTACCAAGTGCACCGGCACTCTGGAGACCATATCAGTAAGACTTTCTGATTCTCATTTTCATGCCCCAATAAATCAATTCTGTACATGTTAGCTTTGTAAATTCAAGGGCAAAGCAGAGGGCACAGTGAGGGCAACAATTTACATTGGATCATTTTCAAGGACTGTTGTCTAACCACTCATTACTTTACAACTGTTTCTTTGTGCAACTGATTAGTCTCAAAATACTGAGAGAATGCAGTACCGTACTTCTCTGAAAGATGCCGGCAACAAAACCTTGATTACAAACTGATGCGGCCGTTTGACAAGTGCAGTGTGTGTTGTCTTCTTAAATATTACGTATGTTTCTTTATTATGACCTTCGGGGTCACACCACAAAAAAGCAAACAAACAAAACACTTGTTAAAATGTTAACACACCTATACTTTTAAAGTACGGCCAGCTCAGCAAGGTGACAAATTTGTTTCAAAACATAAAACACAATCACCACCACGACTCAGGAACACACACACACACACACACACAGGTTCAAAGCTGTGTTAAGCACAAAAATCCTTACCCCATTTTGCCCAATGAAAACTTGCTTTGAAGTTTCTGCTGTTATGCTACGGAATAACTTTCAGAGGAATTTCTCCGTCGGCTATTTCGCAGTTGCTTTTCCACCCCCCGAGGTCCTTTTCTGGAGGTATTTCTGTAATGCTGACAATTCAATTAGTTCCCTTAGGTAAAATGATTTCTCCCTCGTAAATACCAAAACGTTCAAACAGAGGTGGCATTTGATTATTAGAGTTAAAATGCTGCGCGGAGGAGACAGTGGTCAACTCTACTCCACAAAATGAATCTACGCGTCGGAAAACGCAGAATCCAGCTTCACAGAGTCCTACAAAAAATGAGTTCGGTGGTCACTTCGCTCATGCCCCTCTCCGCTCACGGAGAGCCAGGTAACTCGGTCTTTTCGGTGCTACTAAGGCTGCGGGTTCAAATTTCTCTACCACACCAGGTCCCTGGGGGTGGAGCGTGCAACCCAATGCGACGTGCACTTTACAGAGAGCCCTACGAGAAAATAAAAATCCTAAAAGCAGTAATGTCACTGCTTCCCTGCACTCACATTAGAAAAAGCTATATAGAAAAAAAATCTCCTCGAAGTGCAAACCCGGCAGGTCTCGACGTGCACAGCACTCCACATTGGAATCTGTCTTTTGAATGTTTTCGCCTCCTAAGACTCGGAGCAGAGAAGAGGTGGGGAGGAGGAAGAGAAGGCTGGGCAGAATCGATTCATTCTCCTCCGGAGAATAAACGGAGCCATTTCCAGGCTGGCAGCAGGCTGGGGGCGCAGCGCACGCCGGAGAGCAGGGGGAGGGGGCCCGATCCCACCTCCCTCAGCCCCTTCCCGCCCCCCGCTGCCGAGCACAATGGAGCTCGGCTTCCGCCCGGCCCTTCATTCGCGGCTGCCCACTCTTCCCTCCTCTCCAGAGCACAGCAGGTCCGAGGCTCCCGTCGGCGGAGAATGAATGAATCAGAGAGCCAAGCCCCACGCTGCCCCCGGCACCCTGCCCCCGGCTCCGGGGCGGGCCGAGAGGTGGAGGACGGAGCGAAGTGTCGACGGGAGCCCGCCCGAGTCAAGGCGGGCGGCTAATTCCGCGTCGGGGGCAGAAGATCGGGGCTCGAAGCCACGGGAGAGCCGCTGCTCCAGCGCCCCCACCCCTGCTCTTAGCCCCTCACGCCCCGCGTCGCCGCCTTTCGCCGCCTCGCGCCGCCTCAGTCCCCGGGCCCCGCCGCCTCCTCACACTTCCATCACCGCCCGCCTCCGTCGGCCTCCAGCTCCCGCTCGGCAGAGCAGTGCCGACCCGGGCGGCCCTGAAGCCCGCCGCTGCCTCCGCCTCCACCGGACGGTTGCCGAGAGGAGGGCGCCCCTTCCCGGGTCAGCGCCACCCGCTCGAGCCCAGCGCGGTGGCAGAGCTGGCTGCGGAGGGGAGGGTGGAGACGGGGCGGGGAGAACGGGGCGGGGGGTAAGAGCGGTTCCTCCCTCTGCTCGCGGGAGGAGGCAGTGGGTAGCCGCCGCGGAGCCGCGGCCGGGCGCCAGGGACACGGGCGCTGACACGTCCCCAGGGCCCAGCTTGCAGCAGGAGGAGGCTGTAGCCGTGAGGATGGCGGGGAGGATGGTGACCCCAAGCCAGCCCGCGTGGGAGCTGGTCCGGCCGGCAGGTCCGTTTGCCAGTCCTTCCCTCCTTTCCGCCCCCCTCTCCTAGTGGCCAGCGGCGGGCAGCCGGAGCGCTTTGATCCTCCGCTGGCTCCTGGCCCCGCTCCTGGCCGCCACAGCCTCCTCCTCCGCACCCCACACCAGGTGCTCGCGCTGTATCTCCATCCTCCCCGCAGGAGGACCTTTAAATAGCAACGTCAGCGCGCTCTTCTCCGCACATACGTCATCCGCCTCTCACGTCACCGGGGTGCGGGGGATGATGTCACGCGGCCGGAAGTACTGCTAAATTAGGGAAGGAGCAGGGGGAGGAGAATTCCGCGAGCTCCTCTGTGCCCACCTGTTCTCGCTTCTCCTTAAAGGCCAAAGCACAGGAGACATCCCGAAAGGAGCTTGGAGAAGGAAGCGGCGGCGATTTCCTTGCAACACGGGTGCCAAACGGGAGTGAATCATTCATAGCAACGGTGCCCAAGTGTCAAGCGGGTGATATCCTATCTCCCACTCGCACCTCTGTTGGCAGCAGCATCCCCGGGCTTCTCAAGTCCCCTAGCACGGAAATGTGGGAGGAAAACCTGATCGCTACTGATAGGTTATTTCTAACAAGATTTGAGGAAAAACCACCTAAACTTTCAAAAGAGTTATTAAATGCCATTCTGGACATAGGGGATTTTAAAACTTCTTCTCCCACTTAGTGGTTACCTAAATCATAAAAGAATAAAGAACGGAGCAATGAACAAATGTTAAAATGTTATAAAGGATAGTAATTAATGGGAGTAAAGGGGAATGGCCATCAAATGATCTAAATGTTTTTATTTGCAAAACAAACGTTTTGGCATAGGATAATGAGTCAATCTTAACTTAGAAAGTTTACTCATAATTATCATCATAGGCTTAGCAAATGCCGGTATATGCTCTCAATTCTGGTTTACCAAAAATATGAGTTCCAGTCTATGGAAATTAAAAATGAGAAAGACCACGAAATCCCTTTTTTATTTTTGAATATTAACACAAGCACATTTAGATTATTTTTGTCTTCCTTATTTTGAGCCTATAATTACAATACCTCTTAAAGATGTTGATTTTCATTTCCTACAAGGTAAGGGTGAACAGCCATTTATAGGTTTACTACCTGTATGTGTGTGCATAATAAACTATATTTTGACTGCTTTTCAAATTGCAAATTACTACAAAGTTTTAAAATGTCTTTATTATTTTGATAATGTATTAAGTACACGTAAATAATGAACTTTAATTTTGAGAGTCATGACCCAGAAATAGAATTACTGCATAATGCCAAAGGCCATTGCTATTTCAGAGTTAGTCTATAAGTTCAGTGACCATGTTTTCCAAACCAAAAGCCAGACACATCATTTGACAATAGACAAAACCTTTGAAATCTGAAGCGACCTGGAAAATCTAGGCCATAGGTTTACCAACCTATAAAGTGATTGTTAGGAGAGCTACGAATGGATATCAATGCAGTTTAAATTAAAAAAGCTAAACCTTACAGAATTTATACCAGGTGTGGCTTTTAAAAAATGTTTTTAATGTGAATCTACCAACATGATTCCTGATTAAGGAATATTGGTTTTACAGCTTTCTGTATTTACATTTTCTTGGTCAAGCTAGGAGGCCACCATTAAAGGACACCAGACAAAATAGGACCAATTTGTAACTAAATCAGACTTTCAGGTTATCTTCACGTTATAAAATCATGAGCTTGCTTATAATTGAAATATTAAAAATAGTTTTTAGGGTTATAGCAAAGTTTAAAACAAACCTGTTTGACAATTTGTTTAATATATATTATCATATGAATAGAAACTTGTACTAATTCGTCTTTCAAATAAATTGGGCTTCTTACTTATGTATAAAATATTAACAGTAAAACTGTCATCCTTCAAATAATGTCATCCCCTGGCTGTTGCAAATTGAAATACAAATTATTTCCTTTCTGAACTAAATTACTTTTCTCCCTTTGCTGCTCTTTCTGTCCGTGTTAAGTAAAGCTCATTTTATCATTATCAAACACTTCATTCTACCCTTTTATCATGACTCCTGCTGGTTTACAATCTTATTCCCCCTCATCTTTACCCAACTGTCAAAATGACCTATCAGCTGCCTCCCTGTCTTTAGCTGCTATCCCTTCATTAGAGTTTCTTCTTTTCAAAGCTACATGATCACCTCTCAACTGCTCTTTTGTCAACTGAAAACTGAGAACAAGCTTTTTCCTATATAAATCTAAAGGTTCATTGTAATATAATTACTCAAAGTTTATGTGATTATTTAACTTCAGCTTCTGCTTTTAATTTAGAGAATTCTGCCAATGACTTGGATTTTTTTCTAGCTTCTGTGGGGATTTAGTGTATCAGGGAATCGATATGTCCATGTACCCAAGGGAATAAGATACTTTATGTTTCATGCAATATCTGCTCAGAAATAAAATAATGAAGTAAATGTGTTTTCTCCTCCCTTGAAACAATTCTAATACAATTTTGGGAGGAATCAAGAACCAGTCTATGGGTTTGCATCAAAAAGTAAAATATTTTTTCTCCTAAAGCTGGGCTAAGGTAACCCAAATGCTAGCCATGAATTTCTAACCCTGATTACTTTGTATGTTTTTTAGCATAGTGAGCTTCCTAGAGAGTGATTTTTTTTTGTTTTTTTACCGGAAGAGGCAAAAAGTACTTTGGTAGAGTTTCAAAATTTTAACAGTTCCTGTTTCCCACTACACTCTGAAAATTTGTGAAGAGGTTTATGAATACCCTCTGATTTTAGAATCTGTGGGCGAAGGCATCTGTTTTAGTTACAGGGTTTGCTTTCCATGCCCTTAATAGGAGATGGCAATATTCAATGGGTGTTCATAGATTGGTCATGAAATATGTCTTTTTCAATGAAAAGACATCTAGGAGATAGAAAAACTTTGCAGGAAAGAGAGTTAAAGCCAGATTATATTTTTAATCGCTTATATTAGATAATAGCAACTCCTTTTCAACTTCCCTCTTTTCATTTTTAAAATATATTTTATTGATGATGCTATTGCAGTTTTCCCAAGTTTTCCCCTTTACCCCCCTCCACCCAGTACCCCCATTCCCTTCAGCAATCCTCCCCACCCTTAATTCATGTCCCTGAGCCATACATATAAGTTCTTTGGCTACCCCATTATCTATATTGTTCTTATCATCCCCCTGTCTATTTTGTACCTACCAATTTGTGCTTCTTAATCCTTGCACCCTTCTCTCCATTTTTCCCCTCCTCCTGAGCTGATAACCCTCCTAACAATCTCCCTGTCTATGATTCTGTCCCTGTTCTGGTTGTTTCCTTAGTTTGCTATTTGGATTCAGTTATTGATAGTTGTGAATTTATTGCCATTTTAATGATCATCATTTTGATCTTCTTTTTCTTACATAATTCTCTTTAGCATTTCATATAATAATGGTTTGGTGATGATGAACTCCTAGCTTTACCTTGTCTGGGAAGCCCTTTATCTGCCCTTCAATTCTAAATGATAACTTTGCTGGATAGAGTAATCTTGATTGTAGGTCCTCACTTTTCAACTCTTTGAATACTTCTTGCCAGTCCCTTCTAGCCTGCAAAGTTTCTTTTGAGAAATTGGCTGACAGTCTTATGGTAACTCCTTTGTAGGTAACTGTGCTTTTCTCTTATTGCTTTTAAGATTCTCTCTTTGTCTTTAACCTTTGGTGTTTTAATTATGATGTGTCTTGGTGTGGTCCTCTTTGGCTCCATCTTGTTTGGGACTCTCTGTGCTTCCTGGACTTGTATGTCTATTTCCTTCACCAAATTAGGGAAGTTTTCTTTCATTATTTTTTCAAATAAATTTTCAATTTCTTGCTCCTCCTCTTCCCCTTCTGGCATCCCTATGATTTGGATGTCGGTATGTTAAAAGGTGTCCCAGAGGTTCCTAAGGCTATCCTCCTATTTTTTTAATTCTTTTTTCTTCCTGCTGTTGCTTGAATGCTTTTTCCTGCCTTGTGTTCTAATTCATTGATTTGATTCTCATGTTCATCCCCTCCACTGTTGGTTGCCTATAGATTTTTCTTTATTTCACTTAATGCAACCTTCATTTCTACCTGGGTCTTTTTTATGCCTTTGAAATGCCCAGTGAGTTCCTGGAGCATCCTGATGACCAGTGTTTTGAACTGTGCATCTGATAGGTTGCTTATCTACATTTCATTTAGTTCTTTTTCCAGATTTTTGTTCTGTTCTTTAATTTGGGCCATACTTCTTTGTCTCCTCATTTTGGCAGCCTCCCTGTATTTGTTTCTGTGTATTAGGAAGAGCTGCTTTGATTCCCCATCTTAGTGCACCTGTTAAGTTGTTCAGGGCATAGCCTCAGTTAATCTCCAGGGCAGAGCAACCCATGTCACAGCTCTGTTGCTCTGTGTAGGGGAAGGCTTGCAGGGGGGACAGTGCCACTGCCTGGCCTCTGGAGTTTTGCCCAGGAGGAAGCTATCTTCTCACTCACACTTCACTTTCTCCCTCTGTGCCACTGGTGCCCCTCAGCTGTTGTCCTGGTGCTGAATTCCAGAGGGGGTGGGGCTGCATGAGTCCTAACTCAGTTTCAGGCCCTTTAAGGGGACTGTTTCTTCCACCATCCCAACCCCCACTGATGTTTACAACCAGAAGTTATGGGGACTTACCTTCCTGGTGCTGAGACCCTGGGCTGGGTGGTCTGGACTGGGGCTGGGATCCCTCCTGTTTTTTATCCGCCACACATGGATGTGGAACTGCCCCTCCCCATCCACCTCCCGGTGCCTCTCTACACGTCTCTGCATCTATGCCCCTCCTACCCGTCTGGTTGAATGTGGCTTCTTTAAATCCTTTGTTGTCAGATTTTCATACACCTCGATTTTCTGACAATTCTGGGTGATATTTGTTTTGTAGTCTGGTTGTATTTTTTTATTAGTTGTGCATGGAGGTGAGGCATGTTTACCTACACCCCCACCTTGACCAGAAGTCTCAAGTTCCCTCTTTTTAATGACCAAAATATCACTATTGCCTCAAATACTGTCATAGGTAGAAATAAAAGATATATATGCATACAATAGAAATGTCAAGATTCCTAGTTTATGCCACATAGTTATATGAAGAAGTTAAGAAAGAATGAAAGAGTTGTAGGGAAACAGAATTTATCCAGTAGGTTCCCCCAAGTCATTGCACATCCTCTAAAATATAGCAGATATTGGGTGCTGGTAAAAGTTGTTTAGCCTGTTCAAAACCATCCTTTACTGTTATCAATAATGTTCTGAGCAGAAACAGGGTAGTTAATAGTCTCAAGGATGGGAGTATAAGTGTTTGGCATCTCCAAGGCAATGACTTGAGGACAGTGTTTACTCTTCAGTGTGTCTGCACTATTTTACCAGAGGGTCGGGGAGTGGTGGAGGGAGGGAAGTTAGAGAACTATTCTCAGGAAATATATGATATAGAGTACGTGGGAAATAATCTCATCGAACTTTCATTGCTCTGATTTTTACTGTGAATTCATAATTTGTTTTGTCTAATATGGTTAAAGAGATGCAAATATAATTCCAGACTTATGAAAGAGCACGTCAGATAGTTTTCAGTTGGTGCTTTAAGAAAATCATTGTACAACTATATGACACCTTTAAATATTTGGAAAAGAAGAGGATATGGTGCCTTTGAAAGAATTATCTGGCTTAACTGCTAGGTTGTTTGTTTGTTCAGTTGCTCTAAACAATAATTACAGAGAACATGCTAAAAAAAGATGCAGATCTTCAGAGCACTACAGTAAAGAACATAGTGTAAAGCTTGTGCTACACCTGTGCAGTTACTTAGAATGGAATGCTGTGGAAGCTGATTGCCATGGTAACCAATAATCTTTTTCATGAATGGGGGAACAAGACAACCATGAGGAAAATGTTTTAAATGAGCTACCTTATTTTGTGATTCTTCTGGTGCCAGTTAGGAGCAAAACAACACCCTAGGTGAACAACACCCTTATGAAAGGAAGTTGTCTTATTATCAAAGAGAGAAGACTAGGCTTAAAAAATGGGACTATTTCAAAGAGAAATAGGGGTTTAAGATAGCAGAACATAACTGGTAGAGACTCTGACATGGCTGAAGTGGGCAGACGCAATACCTGGAAACTGTGTTAAAGGTTCTTCCAAAAATAAGAGGTCAGAATAAAGATCACTAACATCTGGGAGATTCAGCCAAGATACTTCATGAGTTATTTGTGAGGTTTTTAAAATTTCTTTATTTCTCTTAACCTGATTCTAAATAGTAATTTCTCTGAAAATGGAAATGGTAAATATATCTTTAGTCAATATCCATTCTTTTATTTTAATAATGAATTGCATTCATGATAAATATGAACATATAGATAGACCTACCTGTACCACATGTTTGCATTGATTGGATCATCTGCTAAAATGTCTTACCCTTAGAATAAAATCCAAACTCCATGCCTTGGCCTAAGAGGCACTGGGTTGAGGGGCCCTTGCCAACCTTTCTTACCTTGATTACCATCTGCTCAGCCATTGCCAGTGTGTGAGTCAGTAAATCAATGACAAGGAACAGAAACCCCACCTAATGGTGATTTAAACTATAAGGTTTTTTTTATTTGCTTATTTACTTAACAAGAAGTCTGAAGGTACGTGATTCTACAGTTGGTTTGGAAGGTCCAAGGTGTCATTAGGGTCCAGGCTCTTTCCAGCCTTTCACTTTGCACCTTCATGTGTTGGCTTTTAAACCTGGTTTCTTGTCTCATGGTTGTTAAAAGATTGTTGGGTTTCTAGGGATCGTGTTCTCACAAAGAACATCCATGACAGAAAGGGAGGGGAAGAGACTGAGGAATTTTCTCCTTTATGCCTGTTTCTTGCCAGAGAGAAAAACTCTCAAGAGGCCCCCAGAAAATTCCCTCTCATGTCTCATTGACCAGAACTGGGTTACATGTCCATCCCTAAATCAATCACTGACAGTTTGAAACAAGATTTTTATGATTCCGTTACACAAATGGTGGTTCATCCCTTGAGTCTACATAGTGTGTCTGAACAAAATTAGAGATCTCACAGCAAGGAAGAAGAGGCAGTGGTTATTGGGGAAGAAAACCACTTATTTGCCACACAGCCCAAAGCCACTCTGGTATTCCTGCTATTCTTAAAATATGATAAAATTGTTCCAAATACAGGGCCTTTGCCACCTGTAACACATATGCCCAAGATCTTCACACTCCTCCTCATTATTCGGTTTTATGCTTAAATTGTATCTCTTGAGCAAGACCTCCTGAACAATCTTAATAAAATGCCTGGATATTCATAGCCACTCACTCTCAGGTCTATATCAATAGAATTGGTTGCCCTGACGATCGTTGACTTAGCTCTTCATCATCATATCTACTAAAGTAGAAACTAGCTGTATGACCAGTTGGTGGGATGATATAGCAAAGATGCTTGTATCATGTAAATGGTTGGATATAAGAGCTTTGAATAATTTTTTAATCAAAGATTTTATGATTACTCAAGTCTGAGCTGATATCAAAGCAGTCTTTCATCATTAGGTTTTCTACATTGTCTTCTTCTGAGAATACCTGCTCTCCTTTGATGCTACTGCGCAACTTACTTTCCCCTCTTTCATACTCCAGTCTCACGCCTAGTCTGCTGAATAGCCCCATTTGAGTGTTCTTATATATAAAAATGGCTAAAACATATTAAACACCTAATCCTTCATGATTATCCTCTTGGGGTTTCCTTATTTCTGTAAATGATAGGTCAAGTAAGACTAATGGATTTGCTGGTATAAAAAAAACCAAACTTTTAAAAAAATTAAATAGCTTATTACTTACATAGCTAGCAAAAGCAGGAACAGCAAAGGTGCCAGCTTCCCCGTCCCTTGTCCCACGGAACAACACAGAAAGAAAAGAGGCTGGATGACAATGCAAAGTGAGTAGTGGAGTATCCTGTTGCTTCCAGAGGCTGGTAGTTTTATAGCCTGCAGGTGTATACTAAGGGCTGGGGGAGGGTTGTTATATAATAAAGAACAGTGGCTGGCTTTCGTTTCTGGTTCCTGGGAGTTAACCTCTAAATTCTTGAAAGTTCCCAACAGATAAAAGTATCTTTGTTACTCCTGGTGGGCACCCGAGTTTATGCTGATAAGAAAACTCAGGATGGGGGCTGGCCAAGCCAAACAGATGAACTTTATAGTGAGAGAACTGGGGCTTTGATCCAGATGATATCAGCCCAACCTCTGGGGAGACACTGAATTCTCTCTCTTTATCTTACAAATGATTCAATCAATTGTGCCTACATGAAGAAATCCCAGTAAACACTCTGGACAGAGAGGCTCAGGTGGGCTCCCCTGGTTGGCAATCATACGTTGATGTATAGGAGGGTGATGTCCTGAAGACAAGGAAGCTTCAGGTGGGAAGGACATGGGGCCCTCTGAGAACTTACCCTACGTGTCTCTTCTGTTGGCTAATCCTGTTGTATACTTTATGATAAAACTGTAATAATTAAGTATAGTGCTTTTCTGAGTTCTGAGTTATTCTGGTGAATTATCAAACTTGAAAGCATAATAGGAACTTGTAGCTACCTGGTCAGAAGTGTGGGTGTCCTGGGAAGCCCTGAACTAGTGACTGGTGTCTGAAGTTAGGGCAATCTTGTGGGGAACTGTGCCTTTAACCTGTGAAATTTGACCTAACTTTGGGTAGTTAATGTCATAATTGCATTACAGAGAGGAAGGCAGAAAACTTCATACTTCTTCAGAACCTAGGAGATAATGAGAAACTGTCTCACAATACCCTCCTGGAAGATATGGAGACAGTGAGAAATGGCCTTGAAGTAGTTTCTTGCAAGCTTCCCATGGTTTCATGTTCCAGGAGGATCATAAGACATTTGCTAAACTTAGATCAGCTGTACTTAAGCTTTGCATCAAAAAAGGTCTGGAAATATGTTTACTGAAGTGCTGGCAGTTGTTATCCCTGAGTCATGGAATCAGAAGACTTTTGGCTTTCTTTTTGATGCCTTTCTTTTTTACACTTTATAGAGGCAATTTAGAGAGTGGTTAAGTGTGGGCTCTGGGAAAATCCTTTCTTGGTTTGGATCTCAATTCTGCCATTTAGTAGCTACATGTCCTTGATAGTGATCCATTAACCTGTCCTCCTTGTCCATGGGTTCAGTTAGCTCCAGAGCCTCCGAGATGTGCATTCCCTCCTCCATTACCTTCTTCATTTACAAGAACATCATGTGGAACTATCGTTTTCTTCCCTGAAATGAAGATATAATATGTCCATGGCAAGGCCCTAATTCATCACCTTTGTTTTCCCACTAAAATAAACAACTCAAAAAAACACACAAAAACCCTGCTAGTTTGGCATGATTTTCTTGGTAAGCCAAGGCTTCAAGCAAATTACTTAGCTTCTTTATACCTAAGTTTTCTCATTTGTAAAATGAAAATAATAAATAATAGTCCCTACTTCACAGAGTTCTTGTGAGGATTAAATGAGTTAATATAAACAAAACTCTTAGAACAGTGCCTGGCACATAGAATACACTGAACAAATGTTAACTATTTTTAATAGTAATATGTCTTATTTGATTTGTATACAGTGACCACATATTATCTTTACAAACAGGAGAAAATAAAATTAAAACATACAAAAATTCAAAGTTACTATTATATATAAATCACATTAATTTATTTTTTCAATTCTCAACTAGACAAATTGGCCAATATTTTGCTTATGATTATAACATTTTATAGTCACTGTATAGAGAAATGGGATAACTTTTGAGAAAGTATTTTAAAACTTCAATGAATATCTTAGATGAATATATAAATAAATAAAATACATATATAGACATATAAAATATATATTAAAAACATTTAAGTTACTTGAAATTCTTCAGCAACCCTCCAAGATTAGCCAGTTAATATTTTGATTCATATATATTTAAAGGAAGTACATTAGAATGTTCATCATGTATTATCTGTGGATAATGGAATTTTGGATTTTTTTTTTACCTTTATACATATTGTAAATTCTTTCAAGTCATTATATATTACTTTTTGTAATTAGAAAAAAAGGTTATATTTAAAGATAAAATTGTTTTATCCAAATCCTTTTTGCACTTTACAGAGAAGAAAGTAGAAGCAGAAAGCCTTGGAGACTCAAGTGACATGAGAGATTGCTTCTGAAACATTCTGAAATTATATTTTTATTGGTTTTAACAAGATTTACAACCTACTCAGAAATGCAATAGAGTGAGTGGGCACCACAAAACAAATTTGTTTGAAAGCCCTAGAACCAGCACATGAATAGTCATGACATTCAGCAATGTGTCCCTGTTGAAAAATAGTTTTTATAATCTGTAATGGTGGATGTTCTACAAACAGAGTAAGTTGCATGCAGAATAAAATGAAGATTTTAGAAGTAGAGATTAAAGATGATTAAAGACAAGAAGTATTTTAATGAAGCTTCCCTTTGTTATGTTAGTACAACTTACAATCAAATACAAATGTGAACTTTAAGAATACCAATAAGTTCATAAGTATGTGAGGTCTATCCAGGAAGTATCCAGCTATGTCATATGAAAAATAGACATGGTTGTCTACAGCCAATAATGTGGCTGTTATTTATTGAAGAAGATACAAGATACAAGAAACATTGTACATAGGACAATGATGGCTCGGTCCCCTTCAAAGTAGGCACCTTGGGACCTCATACAGTTCTCCCAATTGCCATCAGCTGCCCGTTCATATATTCCTGAATCTCATCGATGTCTGAAACCTCTTCCCTTTCAAAGGTGATTTTAGTTTGGGGAAAAGCCAGAAGTTGCAAGGTGCCAAATCTGGGCTGTAGGTGGGCTGAGTCACCTGGGTAATTTGATGTTTCACCAAAAAACTCTGCACATGACATGATACATGAGTGGAGTCGTTGTCGTGATGAAGCTGCCAATCACCAGTTGCCCATAGCTGTGCCCTTCTGAATCACCAGAACAGTTTTTTGCAGAGGAATGTTCCAACTTAATGCAAAATTTGATGTAGATTTTTTGCTCTACTCACCCAATCATTTTGAATATGACAGCCACACAGTACGCATGTTACTGC
The DNA here is from genome assembly GCA_004026545.1 of Mormoops blainvillei. Taxonomy (NCBI): domain Eukaryota; kingdom Metazoa; phylum Chordata; class Mammalia; order Chiroptera; family Mormoopidae; genus Mormoops; species Mormoops blainvillei. The sequence continues at coordinate 669,501 of PVJD01000111.1, forward strand.
TCCCCACTGACTAGTACAGTGAAGTCGTCATTGTTCACACATGTGCATTCCAGTCCACTCTCCTTGGCTGCCAGGATCTACTGATGTTGCACGAACTGTTCTCATTATATTAACAATGGTTGGACTTTTTCCGGACAGACCTCATATATACATATATATGTATATATGTGGATATACATATTAAGAACATGGGTTTTGGAATCAGACAGACTTTGAATTTGAGTCCTCTTGACCCAACCAGAAAGCAAAAACAGGAGCCTTAGTATACAAATACATGTTTTCCTACATCATGCCCAGTGATCTCTGACTCTTTGTGAACTATTACACTTCAGTATCTTCCGTTTATGAAATTGAGTGTATATTACCATTGACTCTGGATTTATCACACAGGTGGTGGAGTAAATTCCTGACCTTTTATGTGATTTTTTTTTTTTTTTTTTTTGCACAAAGGCTCCTATCACCCTTCAAAGGCCTTGGAAGATTTCAGTCAAAGTTGGCTTCAAGGCCGGCCTATGAGTTATCTGTGCCTTTGAAAGTACACTAGGGCACCTGATTATGAT